>JARYHS010013631.1:122064776-122281459 GCA_031002005.1 Vandiemenella viatica | reverse complement strand
TAACGAATGACATAAATCAATATTTTATCACAAATTGTGATTATAAATTATTTAAAAACAGTATAACTATTACTTCAATAAAAGGTGAATACACTGTTAATGCGTGGTTTGGCAACGGCGCATTCTAGGAGACCCCGCCAATTGATCTGGCCAGCACTATAGAGGCGGGAAAAGACAGGGACCAAGGAACGGAATGTCATTCAGCCTTGACCTTTTGAGGGAACCATCCTGGCATTCGCCAAAGTGATTTTGGAAAACCATGTAAAACCGAAATCTGGATGGCCAAGGTGAGGATTCGAATCTGCGTATTCCCGAATGCGACGCCCAACGCTCACCAATTACGCTCGGTTTCACTTTCTTCCAAATGCAGGGGCACTGCTTTTTCTTTTTCGAAGAAGTGTCTCTATTTTCTTTGAATTGCGTAAGCTTTTGTAAAATTTGTTGTGGTACTCTGTGAACAGCAAGGTGAAAGTAGAGCACCATAGTTGTAAATGTTTAAACGAAACTATCTGAACACATGTTTAGTTTGGTTACTACACACTGGTAGCTAAGAAATTTCATAAACGCTTGTCGTACCTTCCCAAGTCCAGGGCAGTGACACCTATGGCTTTCTCAACCAATATTCTGGTGGATATCAACTTTATGTCAGTAAGCCTAATTATTTTCGGCACACGACCAGTGTGTACAACTCACGAAAGCAGCAGCTTGAAAGAAATGACCTGTCTTAATCTCACCGGCGATCTTCAGTAAAAAGTTACCTTTAAGCATAGTTTTTTTCATCAACTATTAAATATCAGCAGACGGATGATTGAAGAAATGCTTTCATGAGTTGTTCATTATCTTCTACATCTATATACCTCTATTATGATAATTCATAGAACGAATTTCGATTTTATTGGCCATCAAATAACTTCGTTCTTCCATTACATAAGCAAGAAAAATCTCGAAAGGGCACCGTTTGCTCATCCTCCTTAAACCATTAGTACAATTTGCATCTACAAGCGTTGTTGTAAATCCAATCTTTTCCAAATCTAGTAGACTAATACACCTAGTTAACTACTGCTATGCTGAAGGCAGTAATTAGTGTGGTCATGTTCCATCAAACATGAAGTACACTTATATCAATATCTAATATATCCAAAAATTGTGATTAAGACTGAAGATATTCTCAATGCTGTGTGTGTTATTAGTATCATTTTCATGGTTTGCAACAGTTAATCTTGCGTTTTAGACTTTCCTTACAATAACCTTTAAATATTGATGATTAGATACAAGGTAACCACAATCTTCTGTGACAGGATTCGTTAAATTACTCTTTATAACTAATGAATTCAATACTCCCGGCAGCGCTGAAGAAACTCCAGCGTGGAAAGAAGCTTGGCCTTTTTCCGAAGCTTTTCCAACAGCCGGACGTCGCGGATGATGCCCTCCCTGAAGAGGTTGGCGACAGAGATTGTGACCTCCGAAACGTCGTGTTTTATCGATGGGCTCACTCGGCTAATTACTAGAGAGGATTTTATTCATATTCAACGCCAAGAAAACCTCCAGTATTACATGAAGGTATTCGATACCAAGGAAATTCGAATATTAGTAGTGATAAGGGGCGAGTGAGCTCATACCCCGGACCAAAACACCCCATGTATTCCTTATGGGAGGGCGAGTGAGCTCAGGACCACCCACGTCGCGCAGGTGTGCGCCTGGCCACGTGCCACGCAGGTGTGCGCTCTAGTCATCAAGCTGTCAAGAAGGCCACGTGCCACGTTGTTACTGGTCATATCGTATTCTAATGAGTCGTGTGACCAATCGTCTAAATGGCTTTATTATTTTTTAAACCTTAATTACAGTACAATATTCACTTTAGTATTACATTCTTGTGGTGTGACATATCGAAGGCGGGCCGGCGCCAACTTGTGGTCAGTTTGTGGTCATTCCCGCCCCCGCCCCCGTCGCAGCGGACGCACGTGCCGCGCAGGTGTTCGCCTCAGATCATAAATGGGAATAATATGCTAATGAGGCTACGCGGCGGGATCGTCGCGGGGATTACGTAATATTTCAGGCAGTGCAAGACCCCACCCTGGGGCACAAATCTGTACCTAGGTGAATGTGTATGAATGTTTTGCAAATAGTGTTTTGTGTGAAGAGGAAATATACCGTTTATCTGTGTATCTAGTTGGTAAATATATACAGTGCACTGCTTAGGTTGCTGCAAAAACATGTATACCAGTATAGTTCAAATATTTCAATGCTGTACATATTTAAAAAAAAAAAATAAATATGGAAAGTTAAAATTCTGCGTCCTCACGAATGCGAGACCAGGGTTCAGATATAGACGACATTTCGTTTATGACCCTACCCTGGGGGGCACAAATCTGTACCTAGGTGAATGTGTATGAATGTTTTGCAAATAGTGTTTGTGTGTGAAGAGGAAATATACCGTTTATCTGTGTATCTAGTTGGTAAATATATACAGTGCACTGCTTAGGTTGCTGCAAAAACATGTATACCAGTATAGTTCAAATATTTCAATGCTGTACATATTTAAAAAAATATGGAAAGTTAAAATTTATTCACAAATTCGCCTATTCCTCTTAGGCAGGTGGTCGTGGGTTCAAAGTTCTAAAACATAAAATTAAGATTTAATCTTTAAATAGTGTTACGGCATATCAATTTACAAGTAATTTTTCTACCAAGTGCAGAGAAATTTATTCTATGAGAATCTGTCGAGCCGTTTTTCGAGATACTAGTTTTAACGTTATATGATGTTGAATAAGCCGCCCGCCCGCTGACTTGAATGAATTTCATATACCCCGCAGCCAGCAGGCCATCCCAACCCTACCTGGAGCCGCACCGCAATGTATTATACTGTTTGGGCCCGCACGAAAAAAAAAAATCCATCGACCGCCATTAATTTCTTTGTCCGCCCCATCTGTTTTGAGAGGTGTCCTCCTAACAAAACGTGCCGCCACCCCTTCATGATATAATAATTGTAGATTGCACATGAATTCAGAGTACAGATACATTATTTTTTATTCGTTGAATACGAAATAACGAAATCCTTGATAATTTCCAACATGAATACGACAAAAACATTCTGAAAGCTGTGAACATTTCAACGATTGGGCAAATAAATCTGGTATTTCAGATAGTGTACTAAGTACCTAGGTTATATTCCCAAACATCGCCACAGTATGTGTGGAGTAAGAAAACGACATTATTGATACTGGCTGGTACTGTGAGTAAGCATTCAGCCACGGCCTTTTGAAGGAATCATCCCGGTATTCTCCTGGAGTAATTTCGGAAACCATGGAAAACCGAAATCCGTATAGCCGGAAGAGGATTCGAATCTTGCGTCCTCCCGAATGAGAGGCCAGAGCGTTACCTCTCACCCACCACGCTCTGTCACAGAATTCTCACATTTACTCAATAAAGAGGGCGACGGCTGCAGAAAAACCTAATTAACCCACAGAAAGACTTGGGATATCAGCATCGAAGGGGTCAGAACCGGGAAAAAAGCGTTAATAAGCTGACTCTGTCGAAATGAATTTGCTTCTCCCTGCCATGTGTGCTCCATTTCTTTTTCTTTATGGGCATGAAAGCTGTACCGAGAGAAAAGAATTGAAGCTTTCGAAATGTATTTGTATCGTCGTCTCTTACACATATCTTGGGGTGCTGAAAAATCTCAAACGAAGAAGTACTTCATAGGATAGAGAAACAGAAAGAACCGCTCCCCTATGTGGACCGCTACATACAGGCAGGAAAATACTTTCTGGATTTTCTATAGCCAATTGCTCTCATTAAAATCTAACTATTTACCAAGATACTTCAGACTTTTATCAACGAATACTAACGCGTTATTTTTAATATTATCACTTTCTGTGCAGAATCCGACTTACACAGTTCTTTCCAAAAAGTTATCGCACATCAGGTTTCAGTTTAGCGTGGTACGTGAATAATCATTATTATTTATAAATGTGTTGTTCTCGAGTACTAGATGAAATGTGAAGTGATAGGATGATTTCTGAGATCTTGTCAAACTAAGTAGCTCATGGATTGCAGTGAACAGTTGTAAGTGTAAAATATAGATTTCTAATGTCAAGGTAGTGGCACTGATGAAACTCGACCGAACTATTTTCAGTGTTACGTTTTCCTGTTTGTTTGAAAACACAGAACTGTCGAGGTCATTAGAGGCGGGATGGGACTGCAGACTTTGAACTGGAGGGAATTCGGCCATGGCCTTTTGACATTCACCTGGAGTGATTTAGGGAAACCATGGAAAACCCAAATCTGGATGCCCGGACGGGGATTCGAACTGCCGTCCTCCCGAATGCGAGGCCAGAACGCTAGCCGGTTCACCACCACGCTCGGTGAAATTAGCAGAAATGATACCCCATACTAGTAGATTAAATATAAAAATAGGATCGAATGCAATTGGAGAAGTAAGTGAATTCTGTTACTTAGGAAGAAAATACAACCGATGGCCGAAACAAAAATAATGTTAAAAGCAGAATAGAACTAGCATAAAAAACAGCCTTCATGAAAAAGAGAAATATTGATCTGGGAATTTGAAAAACTTTTTAATACTTTATGTGTGGAGCACAGCACTTTATGGTAGCGAAACATGGACTTTATTACGCTTTGTGTATATGCATCATAGAATGCTCGATTACTCATACATATAAGGTCCCATATCTGATCTTCACTCTTCAACTAGCTGGCAGTCAAACACGTGAAAAATTCCCTCACTTTACACTGATTTCAAAATGTCACAAACAGAAATTCACCGAAGATAGTACCCACTAAGTTATAGATCATGTTAGATCATTCATGAAATTTTTCGTCAGTGCCTGTATACGAGTCTGTTCCGAAGACTAAATGTATCTCGTGTACAACTTATAAATGTGTTGTTCTCGAATACTAGATGAAATTTGAAGTGATAGGATGATTTTTGAGATCTTGTCAAACTAAGTAGTTAATTTCGACTTACGGATTGCGGTGAGCAGTTTTAAGTGTAAGATGTATATTTCTAATGGCTAGGCAGGGACAGTGTTCAAACTCGACTGCAATATTTTCTGTGTTACGTTTCCTGACTGTTTGAAAGCACAGAACTGTCGAGGTCATTTTATCTAATATTCTCTCCACGAAAGAAGTCATCGATTGACATGGGGAAAAAATGGAAGAATGCATACTTTCTGCAGAAACAGCGGTTACAGATGTATAGCATATTGTCATATCTAAAGTTGTCACGAACTGCACCACTCAAGAACAAGCTAGGAAAGGTACCAAACACAAACTTTGAAACTATATACCTTTTAGGACTTACAGAATATTGACAACTTATACATGCACACACCAGTGTCAAGGGTCATGAAAATATTAACAGATCTTTCGAATTTCTCGAGTTAACAGCCAGATCCTCATTCTGTTTCTATTTTACCGCATATTTTGACAAGGCGTGTAGTGGGCATTCGACTGGAGTGATTTCAGGAAACTATGGAAACAAAAGTTAAATCTGGATGGTCACCATACAGAAAAGACGGATCAGGATTGAAGAAAAAAAAAAAACTCTGTCCAGCCGCTGACGGACAGGGATATATATAGATATGTAAAGCGTCTGCGTATACCTCATTTTCGAGGTGTATTCATGCGTGATGAATTACCTGAAAAAATTCGTCATCATGAATGTGGAATAGTGAACTTGGACAGTGCTGAAAATGCCGGAACACATTGGGTTGCATATATAAAGTACAAAGAAGGTGTAGTTAAATATTTTGACAGTTTTGGTGACTTACCCCACCATTGGAATTGCAGCGATACTTTGCGGGCAACAGAATACTGTACAACGTACAACGTCACCAGGAATACGGCACACACGTATGTGGTCACTTGTGTTTAAAGTTCTTGTATGAAAATATTTGACATCGCGAGAAATGCGGTAAAGACCACAGTTAGTTGGAAAAAAATGGAGAATACATACTTTCTGCAGAAACAGCGGTAACAGAAATAGACTAAACGCGTGAAAAATTACCTCACCTTACACTGATTTCAAAATGCCTACAGTCGCAATACAGAAATTCACCGAAGATAGCATCCACTAAGTTCTAGATCATGTTAGATCATTCATGAAATTTTTCGTCAGTGCCAGTATACGAGTCTGTTTCGTAGACTAAATGGATCTCGTGTACAACCTCCAAAGGGCACATGTGAATAGTTCTTATCCCGACACATGCGAAAAATGCGGTACAGACCACAGTTAGTTGGAAAAATGGAAGAATGCATACTTTCTGCAGAAACAGCGGTAACAGATGCATAGCATATTGTCGGGGATTGGCACGTATCTAAAACTGTCACGAACTGCACCACTCAAGAACAAGCTAGGAAAGGTGCAAAGCACAAACTTCGAAAGTATATACCTTTTAGGACTTACAGAATATTGACAGGCGAATGCCCACTACACGCCTTGTCAAAGTATGCGGTAAATAGAAACAGAATGAGGATTGGACTGTTAACTCGAGAAATTCCGAAACATCTGTCAATATTTGTGAGGCGAGCATATTTTCATGATCCTTGACACTGGTGTGTGCATGTATAAGTTGTCAATATTCTGTAAGTCCTAAAAGGTATATACTTTCGAAGTTTGTGCTTGGCACCTTTCCTAGCTTGTTCTTGAGTGGTGCAGTTCGTGACAGTTTTAGATACGTGCCAATCCCCGACAATATGCTATGCATCTGTTACCGCTGTTTCTGCAGAAAGTATGCATTCTTCCATTTTTTTCCAACTAACTGTGGTCTGTACCGCATTTTTCGCATGTGTCGGGATAAGAACTATTCACATGTGCCCTTTGGAGGTTGTACACGAGATCCATTTAGTCTACGAAACAGACTCGTATACTGGCACTGACGAAAAATTTCATGAATGATCTAACATGATCTAGAACTTAGTGGATGCTATCTTCGGTGAATTTCTGTATTGCGACTGTAGGCATTTTGAAATCAGTGTAAGGTGAGGTAATTTTTTCACGCGTTTAGTCTATTTCTGTTACCGCTGTTTCTGCAGAAAGTATGTATTCTTCCATTTTTTTTTTCCAACTAACTGTGGTCTTTACCGCATTTCTCGCGATGTCAAATATTTTCATACAAGAACTTTAAACACAAGTGACCACATACGTGTGTGCCGTATTCCTGGTGACGTTGTACGTTGTACAGTATTCTGTTGCCCGCAAAGTATCGCTGCAATTCCAATGGTTGGGGTAAGTCACCAAAACTGTCAAAATATTTAACTACACCTTCTTTGTACTTTATATATGCAACCCAATGTGTTCCGGCATTTTCAGCACTGTCCAAGTTCACTATTCCACATTCATGATGACGAATTTTTTCAGGTAATTCATCACGCATGAATACACCTCGAAAATGAGGTATACGCAGACGCTTTACATATCTATATATATCCCTGTCCGTCAGCGGCTGGACAGAGTTTTTTTTTTCTTCTTCAATCCTGATCCGTCTTTTCTGTATGGTGACCATCCAGATTTAACTTTTGTTTCCATAGTTTCCTGAAATCACTCCAGTCGAATGCCCACTACACGCCTTGTCAAAATATGCGGTAAAATAGAAACAGAATGAGGATCTGGCTGTTAACTCAAGAAATTCTGAAAGATCTGTTAATATTTTCATGACCCTTGACACTGGTGTGTGCATGTATAAGTTGTCAATATTCTGTAAGTCCCTAAAAGGTATATAGTTTCAAAGTTTGTGTCTTGGTACCTTTCCTAGCTTGTTCTTGAGTGGTGCAGTTCGTGACAACTTTTAGATATGACAATATGCTATACATCTGTAACCGCTGTTTCTGCAGAAAGTATGCATTCTTCCATTTTTTCCCCATGTCAATCGATGACTTCTTTCGTGGAGAGAATATTAGATAAAATGACCTCGACAGTTCTGTGCTTTCAAACAGTCAGGAAATGTAACACAGAAAATATTGCAGTCGAGTTTGAACACTGTCCCTGCCTAGCCATTAGAAATATACATCTTACACTTAAAACTGCTCACCGCAATCCGTAAGTCGAAATTAACTACTTAGTTTGACAAGATCTCAAAATCATCCTATCACTTCAAATTCATCTAGTATTCGAGAACAACACATTTATAAGTTGTACACGAGATACATTTAGTCTTCGGAACAGACTCGTATACAGGCACTGACGAAAAATTTCATGAATGATCTAACATGATCTATAACTTAGTGGGTACTATCTTCGGTGAATTTCTGTTTGTGACATTTTGAAATCAGTGTAAAGTGAGGGAATTTTTCACGTGTTTGACTGCCAGCTAGTTGAAGAGTGAAGATCAGATATGGGACCTTATATGTATGAGTAATCGAGCATTCTATGATGCATACTACACAAAGCGTAATAAAGTCCATGTTTCGCTACCATAAAGTGCTGTGCTCCACACATAAAGTATTAAAAAGTTTTTCAAATTCCCAGATCAATATTTCTCTTTTTTCATGAAGGCTGTTTTTTTGCTAGTTCTATTCTGCTTTTAACATTATTTTTGTTTCGGCCATCGGTTGTAATTTTTCTTCCTAAGTAACAGAATTCACTTACTTCTCCAATTGCATTCGATCCTATTTTTATATTTAATCTACTAGTATGGGGTATCATTTCTGCTAATTTCACCGAGCGTGGTGGTGAACCGGCTAGCGTTCTGGCCTCGCATTCGGGAGGACGGCAGTTCGAATCCCCGTCCGGGCATCCAGATTTGGGTTTTCCATGGTTTCCCTAAATCACTCCAGGTGAATGTCAAAAGGCCATGGCCGAATTCCCTCCAGTTCAAAGTCTGCAGTCCCATCCCGCCTCTAATGACCTCGACAGTTCTGTGTTTTCAAACAAACAGGAAAACGTAACACTGAAAATAGTTCGGTCGAGTTTCATCAGTGCCACTACCTTGACATTAGAAATCTATATTTTACACTTACAACTGTTCACTGCAATCCATGAGCTACTTAGTTTGACAAGATCTCAGAAATCATCCTATCACTTCACATTTCATCTAGTACTCGAGAACAACACATTTATAAATAATAATGATTATTCACGTACCACGCTAAACTGAAACCTGATGTGCGATAACTTTTTGGAAAGAACTGTGTAAGTCGGATTCTGCACAGAAAGTGATAATATTAAAAATAACGCGTTAGTATTCGTTGATAAAAGTCTGAAGTATCTTGGTAAATAGTTAGATTTTAATGAGAGCAATTGGCTATAGAAAATCCAGAAAGTATTTTCCTGCCTGTATGTAGCGGTCCACATAGGGGAGCGGTTCTTTCTGTTTCTCTATCCTATGAAGTACTTCTTCGTTTGAGATTTTTCAGCACCCCAAGATATGTGTAAGAGACGACGATACAAATACATTTCGAAAGCTTCAATTCTTTTCTCTCGGTACAGCTTTCATGCCCATAAAGAAAAAGAAATGGAGCACACATGGCAGGGAGAAGCAAATTCATTTCGACAGAGTCAGCTTATTAACGCTTTTTTCCCGGTTCTGACCCCTTCGATGCTGATATCCCAAGTCTTTCTGTGGGTTAATTAGGTTTTTCTGCAGCCGTCGCCCTCTTTATTGAGTAAATGTGAGAATTCTGTGACAGAGCGTGGTGGGTGAGAGGTAACGCTCTGGCCTCTCATTCGGGAGGACGCAAGATTCGAATCCTCTTCCGGCTATACGGATTTCGGTTTTCCATGGTTTCCGAAATTACTCCAGGAGAATACCGGGATGATTCCTTCAAAAGGCCGTGGCTGAATGCTTACTCACAGTACCAGCCAGTATCAATAATGTCGTTTGTTCTTACTCCACACATACTGTGGCGATGTTTGGGAATATAACCTAGGTACTTAGTACACTATCTGAAATACCAGATTTATTTGCCCAATCGTTGAAATGTTCACAGCTTTCAGAATGTTTTTGTCGTATTCATGTTGGAAATTATCAAGGATTTCGTTATTTCGTATTCAACGAATAAAAAATAATGTATCTGTACTCTGAATTCATGTGCAATCTACAATTATTATATCATGAAGGGGTGGCGGCACGTTTTGTTAGGAGGACACCTCTCAAAACAGATGGGGCGGACAAAGAAATTAATGGCGGTCGATGGGATTTTTTTTTTCGTGCGGGCCCAAACAGTATAATACATTGCGGTGCGGCTCCAGGTAGGGTTGGGATGGCCTGCTGGCTGCGGGGTATATGAAATTCATTCAAGTCAGCGGGCGGGCGGCTTATTCAACATCATATAACGTTAAAACTAGTATCTCGAAAACGGCTCGACAGATTCTCATAGAATAAATTTCTCTGCACTTGGTAGAAAAATTACTTGTAAATTGATATGCCGTAACACTATTTAAAGATTAAATCTTAATTTATATGTTTTAGAACTTTGAACCCACGGCCACCTGCCTAAGAGGAATAGGCGAATTTGTGAATAAATTTTAACTTTCCATATTTTTTTAAATATGTACAGCATTGAAATATTTGAACTATACTGGTATACATGTTTTTGCAGCAACCTAAGCAGTGCACTGTATATATTTACCAACTAGATACACAGATAAACGGTATATTTCCTCTTCACACACAAACACTATTTGCAAAACATTCATACACATTCACCTAGGTACAGATTTGTGCCCCCCAGGGTAGGGTCATAAACGAAATGTCGTCTATATCTGAACCCTGGTCTCGCATTCGTGAGGACGCAGAATTTTAACTTTCCATATTTTTTTTTTAAATATGTACAGCATTGAAATATTTGAACTATACTGGTATACATGTTTTTGCAGCAACCTAAGCAGTGCACTGTATATATTTACCAACTAGATACACAGATAAACGGTATATTTCCTCTTCACACACAAACACTATTTGCAAAACATTCATACACATTCACCTAGGTACAGATTTGTGCCCCCAGGGTGGGGTCTTGCACTGCCTGAAATATTACGTAATCCCCGCGACGATCCCGCCGCGTAGCCTCATTAGCATATTATTCCCATTTATGATCTGAGGCGAACACCTGCGCGGCACGTGCGTCCGCTGCGACGGGGGCGGGGGCGGGAATGACCACAAACTGACCACAAGTTGGCGCCGGCCCGCCTTCGATATGTCACACCACAAGAATGTAATACTAAAGTGAATATTGTACTGTAATTAAGGTTTAAAAAATAATAAAGCCATTTAGACGATTTGGTCACACGACACTCATTAGAATACGATTTATGACCAGTAACAACGTGGCACGTGGCCTTCTTGACAGCTTGATGACTAGAGCGCACACCTGCGTGGCACGTGGCCAGGCGCACACCTGCGCGACGTGGGTGGTCCTGAGCTCACTCGCCCTCCCATAAGGAATACATGGGGTGTTTTGGTCCGGGGTATGAGCTCACTCGCCCCTTATCACACTACTAATATTGATGTTGGCTTCGAGTTTCAGGGTTTTACTATAAGAGTTTCATCTTCGAGTACAATCGTTTTGTAAAGTGTTCTGATCGTCTTGTGCTTCCCGTGCCATTGTCTATTCAAAAAGTGAATATATATATATATAATATGTACGTATATATATATATATATATAATGTATGTATATACATATACAGAGAGAGAGCTAATAATACAAATGTAAAATTAATATAACACAGAAGAACAATCAATAGCAGTTCGAAGTGATTAGATACTGTGAAACATTTGTTCTGTTTCTCTGGCTAATCAGCAAAATTTCAATAGAAAAAGCTTATTCTAATATTTATACCGGGTTAGTGGGCTAGGCGAAGTTATTACGAAGGCAGGATGCGCTGAAAACTAAACTACTCCTGGAACGATAAGTGTCTCAAAATTTATTTTTTCTGTAAAATACCGTTATTGGTGTATTTGCACATACAGATCAAAGCTGCTTATTTATAAAAAATAAAAAAAATAAAATAAAATAAAAAAAAAATAAAAATAAAAATAAAAAAAAAACTGCATGAATTCGTAACTGTTTCAAATGACAGCTTGTGTAAAGACTGCTCTTATCTTAGGTTCAGATGCTACTATGTGGAACGCGTGGTATAAACCAAATTTTAAAAGCAAGCAAAGCCTTTCAAATTTTAACAATGGACCGAGTCAAATACCAGAATCTGCCTCACAAATTCTGCGTGGCACTATTTGCTACAGGCATTGTTTTTATAGACATTAGTAACTATTTTAGATACAAAATTTCTGAATTATTCTCAGTAGTGAAGTATGAAGCTTAATCACGTTGCAGCGTCCTTAGTTAAATTGATTATAATTCATTTAACTTCTTTGTATGTGTAGGAAAGTTGATTTCCTTTTTCTAATTTTACTTCACTTTATAAGAATTCCCTAGCCTCGGAAGAAGAGAGAAATTTTTCAGTAGTGAATAGCAAATAATTGCCGAGGCAAGATGAAAAATATATTCTGCAACATATCTCGTATGTTCCTGCATCAGTATGTGGTTTGGTTTCGGAGATACAAAAGTTACTTTCTTGGATTTCACAGTTGTGAAGGTTACTGTATACAATCGTCAAAAGCAGAGCGATGGTGAGCTTATTACACAGTTGGTTCAAAAAACATCCTTATCCTCTTCCTGCGTTCATACAGTAGTTCAAAGTTTTTTCTAAATTTATTACATAGGATGAACTATATTAGAAGCAATTAAAACTCCGGAACCGGCAATGGTACGTACCTGATTATTTTAATGACTGGAGTTAAAATTTTAAATTTCATTTCAATGTAAGGACATCTGAAAGTGTGACGAAAAACTAAGTCAACAATAGAGTGTGGCAGCATATAATAATGATGTCTTCTAGCCGAAGTAATACGAGCAAATTTCTAGTAGTATTTAGCAATCATTTACGCTAAATTTATTGACTTTTGGAAAATATTCCAAATGATCCACTTTTAATTTTCATAGAGAATCCGCAAATCCATACATTTCTTTATGGTTTGTTAGTAACATAACACCATCTGAATTTATTTTTCATCAATTAGTTATCATGTAAATGATACTTACGTGTCTGAGTTGATAGGAATTGATTACTAACTTGATGACACGGTTAGTACCGATAATATCCTGGACTACTCGAAGATTCATTTCCCGAAAGGTTCCCAGAATCACGCGACCTGCTCTCACATTAGTAGCTAGAGGAACATCCATTTTGGTGGTACGAAACTGATGCAGAACTCTACACCAACTCTTATCACCGCAGGGGACCAAATTTCCGTGTTTATAGGACTCGTATAATTTTGTTCTTTATTTGTAGTGGAGAAGATAATTTTTATCAGATTTATACGTGTATAACGTAAATAGCACCAGACCGCATACTCAGTAAGTTCAACCCCATACCTTTGCACACAGTAGATCTTCTTCTTTTGATTTTGGTCTACGTTTGACCGCCGGAAACAGCTGGTTTACTACTTCATTTTTTCTTCTCCTCCCAGATTTGTTTCATTCTGTCACTGATGTTTCTCCTCCTTTCTTCAGACCAGGTAGTCTTGGCCTTTGTGCATTGTTTCTGGAACCACTTGCATTTATCAGTTTTAGTTTGAAACATCTCCTCTTTGATTCTGTATCTCATCTGGATGGATTCCAAATTTTCCAGTCTCTTTTCGCGTCTCTTCAATCCATTTTCCTGTGACATTTATTTTAATAATATAGTTTTTTTTTTCAATCTGCTCTCACTCATCTCATAAGGTGTCCATAAAATTTCAGCCTTCTCTTATGGATTGTGTCCATAATTTTTTCTCAGCATTCCTAAATACATCTTCATTTTTCCTCTTCTACCAGGTTCCGTGTTTTCCTTTCACAGCTGAACATTGCCTCTATCTTGACAACTGTTGCACAATTTCAAATCGTTGCTGTATAGATATTTTTTTTTTAATGTCATTTGGCCTAGTTAGCCATACAGCCAGCTCAACGTGTGTGTTTCTCTTACAATGTATACATTTATTTTCAGTGTGATTAATTTACAGCTTCTGTAAGGACAACACAGGACGAACACAACACTTAATTAAAACCACCCATGCCCTCGGCCGGACTCGAACCGGCGACCCCTGCAACGCGAAGCAAGCACGCTACCCCTACGCTGCCGGGGTTGGCCTTGCTGTATAGATCTCTTTCTATTACAGATGAAACAACGTATTTACTGGCTAAATTTGTGGACAGACCTAAGAATGAACCATCAGACGGATTCAGTGTTTACAACAACTGAACTTTTCTGGCATTGTATTTTGTTGTAATTGTCTCTAAAAATATACCATTCGCAGATACATATTAAAATACAATTCAACTTGTGACGATACAACAGTATCGCTGGTATATCGATATTGGTAAAAGTGAGAAGATCGTCGCAGGGAAAGATGGCGGGAGTCTGTTGCTAGCTGTCGAACTGTTAGGGATGTTTAAACGCGCGGTTCGGATGTATGTCGCGAATACGGTACTTGTGTGTGTGACAGTGATTAGGCAAGAGTAAAACTACGTAACTGCTTGCTGAATACCGTGCTTTCAACGAGTGTAATACGGCAGATACGTGTTGGCCTGAATATTTTCCTAATTAAGAACTGTGCAATCTTCGGAATGCGGTCAAATTGGGTTATTAATCACTGGTGGTTCACCTTGGCAAGCTGTATCAGTTTTAATGTTATTAAAAGTGTGTGTAATGTGTTCATATCTACACGTTGTGGTTACTTTGTGTGTGAGCCTGCAACCTTTTCCTGTAATCGACCTAGCAGGTCGGCATAACTTGTAGAACTGTGACGACGACTTGTGTAATTATGTTCTAAGGCCCGTGAACAGCGACTGAAGGAATGCAATGGAAGTTAATGTTAGTATCACGCCAAAGAAAGACTGTGAAACAAGCCACCGCCGGTCAGCTCAATATGTTTATTTTCACAATTCACATATTTAAATTCTTACAAACTCGTGAAACTTTTAACGAATGTATGTAGCTAAATAATGATTAAGCGTCATAAAGTAACGAATATACGTAGCTAAGTAATGATTAAACATCACAGAAAGATCTCATATTTAGTTTTGGCATAAGGACAGTTGTATGAATAAAAGGAAATTTTTTGTGGAGTTGAACAGGCACATACCGTTGGAACTAAACCATGTATTAAGCCCCTCACAAATACCATAAACTTTAATTACGACAAGTGGATGTATGTTACAAATCAGTTATCACGATTGACAGTTACACGAAGAGTTTTCTGCTATGTACTGTACTTCAGCAAATTAATCAGATACGAACCTACTTCTTCTTTAGCATCTTTACGCTACCTCAAATGACACAAATAGACATAAACACTGTTTTTTATTTCCCCTGACTGCTACTAGATAGCTTCTCTGATGCGTACGTCACCCGTGTTGTGTCGTGTTAGGCGCAGACAATAGTCGACCACATATCGATAGCTTTTATTCAGCGTGTTAGCCGAGCGCATTGTCGATTTCTGTGCCGTTGCATCCATTGAGGGAATTACTCGATATCACGAGCACAGTTCGCCTGGCTCCACTGCCAAAAAGTAAAATACATCCAGCTAACCCACTGTTATAGCTGTTGACAAGGGGTCGTAAATGGGATCGGGTCGCGAGCTTTTCACGATATTCGGCGAGTAAGAATTGGATATGATTTACAACACACTGCAATAGAAACCTTGTCTCATTGTGTGAACATGTAGCTTTACCAAACAGAACTCAATCACCAAGTTCTTAAGAATCTTGGTTCTTTACCATATCGATAAAACACCGCAAACCATTAGTGGATAGCTTATTGAAGGAGAAACAAATAAATGCCGTTTAAGGTAAAACTACAATCGGAAGTGAAATAGGGTAGTGGGAGGTTGATTTAGTTGGTTAAGACAAGTGCGTAAATAGTCTTCGGTTCGATTCCTGGTCTAGGCTGGAATTTTATGGACCTTAAAATGACTTCCATTTTTGCTTTGTTGTGTGGAGTATTGTAACAGCCCTAATACCTGAATTTTGAATAGCATTGTACGGTATGAAGTATTTGAAATGAGATAAAGTTTGCTTGAAAGTGATTTGATATGTTTATTTTGTAAATTCTTGTAAATCAGTGTATATACTTTATTTTATGTAAGGAAATTATTTAAAGTCTATTTAATATGTTTAAGAACCGAATGGTGCAAGAGAATTTCTTAAAAGTTTGTAATTCCATGTATTACTGTAATTTACGATGTCTACAGGACGATTTTCTACCGTTTGAAAGGATTTCTGTAAATAATTTTGTATTCAAGTATCTCTAATTGCCATTTCTAATCATTTTGTAATGTTATTAATTAATTTTGTATCAATTCCGATTGTTTTTAATATGTTTGATTGTTTGAGTGATTGTTTATGATCGAGAAATATCGGGCGGATGCCTTTGAAGAATTCTCGTAAATTCGATAGACTCTATATAAACAGATCGCCTGGACAGAGTATTCATTCAGTGTTACAGAGACATTCATTAAGTTTTCATTCAGTCTTCAGTTAGTAAGTCAGTATTGCATCTTTGGATTGTAACAACTATGCTTGTGAATATCGCTGACTTGTTGATTGGATCAAAATAAACGAACATCTTCACATAACCTTGTTTTTTGGTGGACTTTTAATTAATGCAGTAATTAAACCACCCAAAGAACCTTAACAGTATGCTTGAATGATATATGTGTTTTGATTCCACGTTAAGCCGTAGCTCCCAGTTTCCAGAGAGGATTGCATTATATTTTAGACGTATTGCACAGCAGGTAAGAAACTCTATCAATAAGTTATCAAGACTACTCGAAATTGTAATTATGACAACAGTGAAATAAAACAAAACAGATCAACGTTTTGAAAGAAACACCTGAAAACTCAAAATTTCTGTTTAACTAAAAAGGCTGATAAACATTAAAATTGTTGCAAAACTCCTAAAGATGAAACGCTTACAAATTTGTAGCGTAAATATATTTGATTATCTTGAATAAATAATTCAACCTATTGGTCTAACAATGAGCCAACCAAAGCAAGATATCGAAAGCCTAGCAGTTAGAAAAAGACCTTTACAAAAGAAAAGAAAAATTGGTTAAAGCTGAAATTCCACACTATAAAATACCTGCAAAATCAGCACGTATCTACAAAGAGGAATACGTAAAAGAAGAAACTGAAGACCTTTTTGTTTTACTTATTACTTTACGCCTCGTCGATGGCTAAAGTCATGAACATGAGGAAATAGAAAAACGGAAAGAATATTATTAGAGAAAATACTTAGTAATATTTCGGAATGAATGGATGAAATATTAACGCGGTTATTTCTGGGCGAGCCAAGTCGTAGTGCAAAATAGCAGACCATCACTTCATGAAGTGTGTGTACGTCATTAATTACAAAACCACATTTCAGTTTTTGTTTCGTTGGACGATGGACGAACACGTTTTTCGATACTGCCGATTTAACATTTACCTCGACCAGAAAATGAATTTTCCAGATGACGCTTAACAGTAAATTGGCATTTAAATGGATGGAACGCGTATTTTCTCTGTTTTGTTTTCGCTCGTTTAGTTTGACACCCATTTAAATCGATGCTCGCGGAAATTCAACTACTGCGGTGCGGAGAACAAATAGGTATTTTCAATTCAACCAATATCGTTAACAGCGGAACTGAGGAATCAAATAAATTCCGTTAATATTACTACAATTAGCTTCGTTTATATTAATTTCGCATTTCAAAACGAGTGTCAGTGATGAAAACCATTGTCGAAACGTATTTAAGCATCAGCAATTTTGGTTTTTGTGGTCACTAACAAGCTGTGGCCTGATTTCCCAACGCAATACATTCATTCTCCTCGTCTGTTTATACAGGTTTCTCGGGAGAGTTTATACCGTAGTAATCACTCAACACACCGCTGTTGTATCTGAGGTCCATTGTCTTTGGAACAATGAACAATCGATAAGAGAATCGACACTGTTTTAATTGCCCAGCGATACGTAGCTCGCTGGAATGAACGTCTTCAACCGTTCTGCATATTCTCGAGTTGCTTTACCTTGTTTATATTATAATACTGGCCGTAGTTATTTTGAATTGATAATAAATTGCACTGAATTTAACAGAAAATTCATTTTTTTAAATCGAACTGATCAAAAATATCATTCGTTTAGGACTTGTTCCATTACTAAATTACGGCATTTTGACTCTGGACGTTGTCACATGGTCCTTGCAGTTGCAAAAACCGAAATATATCTGTATTTGCTTCACCTAGTTCACAGATCAGACAGTTTCACTAATCGTGTGATCACTTGTCGTGACAAATATCTTAATATTAGTACTTTCCAATTGAAGACAACATGCACAGCATGAGAAAGAATGAAATGTGTAGATCGCTTGGTGTTTGTTGATAAACTGAAATATTTAGATGCAATTACATTACATTGCAGAGCAAAGCTTCAGTTGTAGTACGTTCATTAGGAAACAAGTGGATTTAGGCATATCACTAATTAAACGGTACTTTGATTAAGTTAAATTTTTCTAAGCGCACTGGGCAGATAAAGAACTGGCCACTCACGAATCTTGTAGTCCTTGGTTCCAAAGTACCTCTGCCAACTCACAGATATGAACCACGTTCCCAGTAAGGTTTGGTGGGGGGGGTAAAGGATTCTACATAGCTAAGCGATCGTGAAGGTACAACATGAAAGCCTTTCATTGGCTATTTTATGCTTGTTCTAAGTACTGTAGTTATTATTCAAGATTCTATTGGAAAACCTGGTTCTGGCTTTGGTGAATGACTCCGATCACTCGTAAATCTCAGCTAACAGGATGTGTCTTCTTTATTCATAAACATACGTCATCAATTGCTAACTTATTATTACTGGAATTATTGTATTTATTGAAAACTCTTTACAACCTGATTAAAATATGGATCTATATGATTTAATAAAATTCTAGCTTTTGGAATTTTAAAACCTCGATAACATTTCATTGTATATGCGAGTCATATAAATTATTATCTCACTGTTTCTTCAATTTATTTTAATTTTTCTTTTGAAGACTCATATGCTCCGGCAGTAATATTACTACCCACCAACTTTTTTTCATTTCATAATTCATTTTTTTTTTCAGTTTCAGATTCTTCAACTGCAATATCACCGCCTAACTACTTTCAACTTCAGTTCATCATTGAAGGCATTAAAATAATTTCTTGTAACGTTGTAAAGTGGTTTGATCAATTCTTATTATTACAAGAGCATTTTAAAGTGTGTTAACAATGTTCTGTTGTTCCGCAGAGCTTTCATTAATAGTTAGAGTTGTCACCGAGCGGTAACGCTCTGGCTTCGCTTTCGCGAGGACATAGGTTCGAATCTCCATCCATCCATCCAGATTTCGGTTTTCAATGATTCCCGAAATCATACCAGGCGAATACCGGAATGTTTCATTCAACTGGCCATGGGCGAATCCCTTCCCGCTCCTTGCTGTAAGTCCTTTCCAGCATCTGGTGCAAAGCCACATGCAAAAGACGCAAAGTGATATTATATCGACTTGGGGTCTCCAGTACTCTTTTTTTATCATCTTGGATCATACCCGCAATCAAAAGGACTCTTGTTCAATCATTATTATCGTATTAGCTCACATAGGGCTATAGTCTGTTATATCAGTTAAAGTTTTCCATAAATATTGTAATGTCTGTATTTTCTGAAGTTTGTTAAAATTATTATTTCATGAAAACGCCAATGTAACTGTTCTTGGAATTTTTGTTTATTTCGGAAGTCACTTTTTATGCTCAATTGTTTTAACCGTTTTTCCTCTATGATGATTTGTTGAGTGTGCGTTGTTAGCAGAAAGTTTATTTTGCATCAGAAAATGTGTGTGTGTGTGTTTTTTAGTTTGTTTCGTGAATACTGTGTACGTGTGAGAGATGAAGGAGAATGAATAATGAAATTAATTGTGATTTGTGGCGTTGGTGGAGTTAGGGCATATACTGGCGATGAGGCATGGAAAGATATTGCAATAGGTATGAAAAGTAGTGCATGGAAGGGAAAAGATGACCATGACCCCAAGCTGGCACTCGATTTCAGGCACGAGGGTGTGGGAAGATTCTCTTTTTTAGGTAAGGGTGTCGGGGATTGGAATGAGTTACCAAGAGAAATGATGAATAATTTACCGAAAACTTTGAAAGAATTTAAAGATAAAATTTGTAGAGGGAAAATCTAGGTAGGTGCAGGAAAGGGGGAAGATGGGTGTGTAGGGAAATTGCCACCGGAGCCTGTGCTCCATTGCAATTAAAAATTAAATTAAAGGGTATTTAATACGTGAGTTTTTTGTGTTTTTTAATTTTAATAAAGTTTGGTTTCTTTGTGAAGTACATATTTTCTGTAGCTATTCCATTTTGTATTTGATAGTTTTCCTGTAAAGTTCGGGTGTAGTGTTTGGTGCGATTAACTGTAATGATTTTCATGTCTAGGGGGCATTGGTCATCGCCAAAAAGAGATCGGCAAAAGTGAAGTGATTATGAATCTTCAGAACTCTTAAATGTTCTTTTTACTGCGTCTAGAACTGTCTTCTTATTTGTCCGATGTATACTGCATCACATTTCTGCCTTGTAAGTTTATATGACGGGGTTGTGAAATTTACATAATACAGGCACATAATATATCCGCTTTAAGTTTATGCTCTATCCGGCAGAAAGATGACTTAAAGCTGCATGGTTACCAATTGTGCTGCACTAATCCTACCGAACTTAAAGCACAGTACTGAACATTTTTGAGCCACCTTTACAACTTCTTTAAAGCTGCTCATTCTATTTCTAGGTTAATGTAAAGATTATTTCTAGAGGTCCTAGCACTGCAGAAGTTTTTATTTCTGATAAAATTTCACAATCTGATTAATGTTTTCCTCGTGGTTATATTGCTGTCTGTTGTGGCGTTATTACATACGTCACACATCATAACATCTGGTAAGCAATACTGCAACACAAGCCTCTTGCCTTGGCAACTTACACACATTCTTGTGTCGGAACTGATGGACCATCGTCGTCAATATTTTCACTCACGAAAAGCACCTTAGATCTGAAAGTTCAGTAAATTTGAATCTCTGAACGTATCCGGCAAGAAATGAAGTTTCGTGTCGTCTCATTAATATTTCAACTATTGAATTTCGCTACCTTTTAGTTCCATCAGCCTCAAACTTATAAACAAAATATTAAGTGAATTGAATTTGAAGTTACATTTCACACATTATAGCCAAGGACTGCTCCAATGTTGACGTGCTAAAACTGAATTCTAGGTACCAAAATATAATTACAATAGTATCTCAAAAAGGTAAAGCTGTACGAAAATTGTACCTTATTTTCGAACAATAGTGCTTAAACTATTATCAAGTTGTGTTACTAACAGATATATGGATATCATTCTAAAATTAGATTAATGAGAAGATGTGTTTAAATCTACAAAAACATGCTTCCCACACTATTATTTATCCTTTGAGCTTCACGTACCGAGAATTAAATAATTAACTTGTCGAGTTCTATTTCACCGTGAGAGTTAGTCAGCAACGAAAATGAAACTTGGTTAGCTAACGACTCCCCAACAGCCATGTTAAGAAGCGTCACTAATGCTGATTGTGACGCGCTCACTGTTAAACTTCACGCATAGTCGGAAATCACATTTGGAAATTTGCGTGTTCCCTAAACTTGTTTGAGAAGTTCACGAAACTTGTGTGACCTGTGAAATTTCGCTGATTTGCAAGGTGGTTAATGGATTTCTGTGTCATTTGTCGCTCAAATGTGGTTTGACAATCTAACTTGTTCCACAATACTGACCCGCCCGTTCTGTTTGGCTATACTTAAAATAAACACTTACTACTGAATTGTATTATTTATTTATAAGATGATTAACATCGATTAAATGCATCAAGTTAATTGTGGTAATAATAGTTATCAGTACATTATTATTATCATTATTTGCGTTGCATGAACGACCTGGTGTCAGTTTCAATTAACCGCCTAATCCACCTTTGACGTATCAGTATAACGTGAAACGGCAATCCTGCCTATTGTGGAAATAAATAACCATTACATTTGCGTGTGCTTCCAACCAATAACAAGTTCTAAGTACTTAACGTTCGTAAACTGGGATTAGAGGCAAAACTAATTTGATCCACTACCCGACACCTTACTGCTATCAACTAGATTGCTCAGATTAAAACTCTATGGTCCTTTACAGAATTCGATTGTTTTCTTAAAATTTTGTTGGAGGGACATCCAAAGACGCCAGGATGTGGTATCTACCTTACGGGGGGAAAAAACACGATTCATAGCGTAGTGTAAACTCATAATTTTGAAGGTGAATGACAAGTAACGCCTGTTTTCATCGAAGTAAATTCAGCCTTTTTCTGATAGCAACGAATGCTTTAGTGTAGGAGTGGAAGAAGAAATCCCCGAGCATATTTTTGTGGTTTTATAATATTTCATAAAGTTTAGAAAATTTCGATAGGTGGTGCTCGAAAAATTACTGTGCATGGAATATGGTTAAAAGTGATGAACCTAGGGTAGGTAACTGTTTTCATCCTCCCACAAAGACCACTTAAAACTGAGGTAAAATCTTTCCTAATCAATCATGGAAGAGGTAAAGAAGTGTAACTTACAATTTGTAATACAACATCGAAAAGGCGTATGAGAAGAACTTAAACTTTGACGTTAAATAATGATTATGAAATTCTCGAAACAAACTCTTTCTTTTCATTCTAAAATGGTAGAAGAGGGGAGTTTGGAAGAGTAGCGCTTCATATCAGATCGTTATATAACCTTCATAAAACAGCAAAAGAATACAGCATGGAGCTTTCCCTCAATAAAACCAAAGTTATGGCCTTCGTCGGAAAAAACTACGAAATAACCGAAATTTCAATAGAATAGTCACCCATAGAACAAGTAGCAGAATTTAAATACCTGGGCTATAACCTTAGCAACATCCTAGTAACCGATATGCAACAAAAAATCATGAATTTCACGAAAGTTACGGGAATAATAAATAGCACCATCAGACCATCGCTTTTTTAACGGTACACAAGAAACAGGCTTTATAACATCCTAACCTACTGTGCAGTACTGTACTCCGCAAACGTGATGAGTGGAGGCTAACGGCGGCTCAGATGCGATTCATGAGGAGAACAGCTGGCTACACATTACGAGGCAGAAAGAGATCTGATTAAATCCTTAAAGAACTCTGAGTCATACCAATTCTCCAAACTGTGCAAACCTACAGAACATCTTGGACAAACCATGTACTAAGGATGAAGGTGGCCAGTTCCCACGAAAAATTCTCAAATACCATCCCAGAGGCAGGAGAGATGTAGGAAGACCCCCACGAAGGTGGATTAAGACCGTAACAGGCCACCAGGCCTAACATTGAATAGGAAGGCGAAGAAGAAGTGTATTTATTTTCGGGAAGAAACTTGTTTTCGACGATAGTATCACTCGTATCAAAACAACTTTTAGCCTTTGAAATTCTTTTAATAACAGTTAACAAAGATCAAAGTATAACTCTTAGCATACACCAGCAGTAATGAAGAAGAAGGGAAAAAAGATTAAACAATTTATCATATTTTAGCTATTTTCAAGTTACTTTTTACGTATTGAAACTTTTAAAGTAATGAAGTATTTAACCATAATAAGCTTCAGTCCATATCAGTTTAATGTCGAATTGGTTGAGTTTTACAGCATATAACTATTAATAATCCAGTTACGATGATAGGTACATCTTATGGTGCTTAATTCTTAAATTTGATGCATCATTACGATGTTTCGAAACTGTGAAATGTAACATTCATTTAATGGGTACAGTATCAAAGTGACAAAAATGTCAAAGCACTGTTTCCAATTACCTTTTCACGCACAGAAGCGCATGAATTTTTATAGTTTTCTCAACAGAATAATTGTTCTTGCGGAATTTGATTGTGCAGCTACTTGTGTCTTAAGTCGTTCTCGGCTCCTAGAGTAGGAGCAGTATCAGCAGGACTTAGCTGGAACCGACTCTGCTAATTGGTCAGTAGCCAATCAAGCGAGACGATGTGCACAGCTACGCAGAACACAGCAGGGCAGCCAACCTCGGAAACATCAATACCACATTAACAGGAATAGCTTTCGCAAGTCTAGGAACTATTCTCGACCGAGCAATCCGCACCGGATATTCTGCGCTTGCCACACCCTGGGAATTTATGAATGGGCCATGAAAAGTAGTTATATCATAGATTTCATTTAAAAAAAACACGACAACTACAAATTGACGCTACTATCTATCAACATTGGTCTCGTATTTCAGGAGTCACCGCTTATAGTCCAGGCTGAGGTATAGGTAGTTCTAATTAAGTGTTGTGTCCTTACTGCATTGTCTGTAGTAGTTGAATGAATGTACTATCGAAGTTCAATCACAAATTAAGATGTCGCCATGATTTAACCACGAAGGGTTTGAGTCTCTGTAATCAGTTAATACAGTCAAAGATGTGGTTTATTTTTTCATTTCACCCGTTTAGGCCAGCTGCACTCAGTTCGCGGAATTATAAATGATTTGTCGGATCCATCCGGTAAAGATCAGGAGTCGGGCGAGTTGAATGGAGTTCCCGGTTTGAGGTAGATTGCTCAATAGCGAAGGTAGGCTGTGGATATCCCTCGGACAGTGGAGAGTAACTACAAGAACACAGCTGGTACAAGGGTACGGTTTACTAGACTCAGTCTCACAATACACAATGACAGATAGCAGAACGATGTTGCCCAGGTGGTCGCGCATGAAGAGAGCTCCGTGTGCTGTGCGCTGCCGTTAAGTAGCTCCTCGTAGGTTACTCTACCGTCGCTGTGGAGCTGGCATCCTGCTCGCTGTGGCGCCATCTAGTAGCATAGCCCCATACTCCCGATCCGACAAATTAATTATAAATTGCCTTTATATGTTTGCGGCAAATTTATTGCAAAGTTTTTACGCTTCCGAGTAGCTGAGTCCTAATGTGAAATGCCTACATTTCAACCTTCTTTTAAAGCAGATCTGAGTAGAGCGTCTGCAACACGTCGAAGAGCTATTCCGCCTCAGAAGAAAGCTGATAAATGTCAGCCGAAACGTTGAGAATGCTCACACTGCACCAATCAATTTTAATTTTTATTTTATTTTATTTAAATTAATTGCATATGCTTATAAATAAGTGTGCTAATGTTATGTTGCATCGTTTGATTCCAAAAGTCGAAGTGTGATCAGTCTTCGGGATAGGGTTACTTAGTATCGATAAGTAGTGGTAAGATCTTTGGTAGTAGCTATTGTCAAAAGCTGAAAACACAGTGTGTTGAGCGCCAATTGTCGTAACTTAGAGATGTGTGTATAATGCTCCATAAAATGTTTGTATTTTGTATTTATAGTCAAATCAAGCACTGTTATGAATATTTAAGCACTGATTTTGGTAACACATATAGTGCAGAATAAATCGTGTGTTTTTGGTACGGTGATAATCGTTTATTCATAATAATAGTTCCTTCATTCTTGGTTTGTTAAAGTAAATAACATTGTTTTAACTTCAAATTTAAATAAGGAGCAGTTTAAATGTGTTTATGATGAGACGGACCTTCTCATTTATAAATACTAACTTAGTCCACTAACCGAAGGTTAGTTGGATCCTCTCGAAGGAGGCATACTAAGTCACTATGTCAGAGGTAGAATGGCCAGATCCTTTCCTCTGAGACCTACAGTTTAACGTGGAATCCGAACTACAGAGCGAACTGGCGTAGCTAAAATGATCAAACGAAACTCTTTAAAAAAACCTGTGCTGCCGGGATTTGGACCCGGGACCGGAGCAAGCGCCTTAACCACTGAGCTACCAGACCGCTGTCTCATCCATAACACGCTGTAATAATGTACGAAGTAGCAGTGTTATTACACCATCAGATTCTGATTATGATCTAGTTGTTTCAGTCAGCTAATTAAACACTCTAATCTAGGATAGTTCATAAGACGAACACATCAATTAATATAAACGATCATTGCCGGAGTCTGAACTCAAACTGAGAAAGAGTGAAACGCTAAATAACAACGCTAACCATTGCCCCGTGTAGATGTTGCCATGGCTTAACCATGTAGGGTTTCAGTCTCTGTAATCAGTAAATAAAGTCACAGATGTGGTTTATTTTTTCATTCCACCCGCTGTGGCCAGCTGCACTGAGTTCCCGAAAGCGCTCCCGCTTTTATCAAAGGCAGGCAGCGTTTATCGCCCGTGGGAAGCGGCCATAATGTCGGGGAAGGAAGAGAGGAAGGAAAAGGCAAATCTGGGAGTCCAATTCGCAGTCGGCGCGGGGTAATTCTGTGTAAAGCGAGGTAAACTTGGAGCGGAGAATTATGTTCCATTATGGTAGGCCGAGTCAAGACATTCGGGATTGGCTGGAGCAAGACTCGTGATGAACGACAGATTGCGCGGAGAGGAGGCGGGATTAAAGTCCTGCAGGAGACAGGTGCGCGCAAAGAGCTTCGTCCACGGCTTCCCATTAGCCGGGGAACTCGCCGCTCAAGGAAAGTAACAGCAGTATGATTAGTGGTCGCGAGGAACAAGTTTATTTCCCATTCAATAAATTGCTTGAGGCTGCGTTTAGATGCATGACCGTTAGGTATTTTGTTTTGTATTTCACCTGTCGTTAAGCTACCATGCTCACTGCCGTTGTCTTAGTGGTGTTCCGTTGTTAAACTAGCAAACACAATCAACACTTGTTTTTATGTCTTGTAGTACAGAATAGGAGAAAGTTAGATAACTATTCAGAAATCCACATTTCACTGTCGCCGACTGACCAAATAATGCTCTGCCTTCAGTAAGCCTAGTACGCTTTATGAGTCTGGGAATCTATCTGTAGCTTCCACTTGCTGAGTTTTTCCAGTAACAGTTACTCCTCCTGCCCGTCTGTGCCAGAGACTGTAGCTGTGTCACCGAGGGTGTTGGGCAACGCTCTTGCCTCGCATTCGAGAGAACGGCGGTTCGAATCCCCGTCCGAGCATCCAAATTTGAGTTTTCCTTGGTTTCCCCAAATCACTGCAGGTGAATGCCGGGATGCTTCCTTCAAACGTGCCATGGCCAAATTCCTTGCCGTTTCTTGTTCGTAGTCCCATCCCGCCTCTAACGACCTCGACGTCAACGAGGCGTAAAGCCATAAGTAAAAAAAATGTACCTGTGTCCACTGAAACTGACGACTGCTGTGAGTGCTGCCCTTATATAGACCTACAGCTATCGGTGGAGGGGAAACAGGCTGGGTTGCTCATGCCCCTGAGGCCTCCACTGTGGAGTACTGGTGGCGCTTCTCAGGTCGCTCTACCGACACTATTCCGCCGCTGTCGCACGAGTGATTAAGGGAACCCGGTAGTGTGGACAAGCTAATAACGCAACGTTTCAGTTCAAGCTTCATTATTAAGTAACCATGACAACTAAAAAGTTCAAATTCTCAGAAGTTATTAGTAGCATCTTTTGATGTGTGTTTCTACAATATCATTGAAATATATAGTGTATTTTCATTAATATTTACATGTTAGCAAGCAAAAAAATTAAAAATCTAAAAAAAAAACACACTCCTAGTTACGTACATTTTTCTAATGCTAGGCCCTACTGCAGATAATTTAATAAAATTTGTAATTTATAATCTAATGTTAATGATACAACTGTGAACCAAACTTATTGTTGATAAGAAACTAGTTTAGATTTTATAAATTTGAGATTATGTAACTATTTTAGCAAATATTTCAGATAATTATTATATTACAACTTACTAGCTATTACTTTGATTATTTTCATTTTTTCTTTACAGATCGTAATTTATGTAAGCTTCTATAACTATGCAAAATTTCAAGTTGATTGAACATATCGTTCCCGAAGAAAAAGGTACATAAGTAGAAATATTCACTTTTTGAGAAATATCAAGTTAAAGTTTCAGTTAACATTTATGAATACATGGAATATAAGTGTGGCGCCTGACTGTAGGGTTAATGAAAACCATCAATAACGCCCCGAAGAAATGTATTGTGCCCAATAAATTATATATGATTGTAGCCAGCAAAGTTTGTAAATTATTTTTCACTCAAAATATAAACATGCCAATTAACATTTTACACTACCCTGTTCCCTTTAGACTGCGATTAATATAAAGCATAAGGATACTTGTTCCATATATTTTGAATTGTATGTTTGGTAATATGAAGAATCTGAAATTCTAATAGATATTTTCCACTAAAAATCGACCCATTAATGTTATTGTTCATTGTTCCACTTTCTCACTTCAGACAGAAATTAGAGATTGTCTACTATTTATTAGAACTTGATTCAGCCTAGAGATACGAAATCGGTTCACAGCAAAGCATCGAATTTTGACTTCCTGAGGAGGAAAACGGGAAGACAAGGAGTGCCGCATAAGTGGCTATTCAGACATTACATTATATTCGGGTTATCGCTGATAGTCGCTGACTAATTAGATTTATACTTGTCCCCATGCAACGTATACCACTGGGTATCGTAACAAGGAAACCCCTCTCCCCTCGCCTCCTTCCCTCTCCTATGAGCCAATACATTTGAACAAAAATAATTATCACTATTCTATAGTAGCACTAAGTTCACTGTAGTTACCTGTTCCTTGCAGAATAAAAGGTAGGAAAATACATGTGTTTAATTTTCTTTTTCTCCTTAACTCGTCCACTGTATTTACAAAAAACATCCAGCACCTTACGTTTTTTCTAAGACTTTTGTGTACAGCAGAAATTTGTTCCATCACTATCGCTTAACACACCAACGAAACGACGATTTCATAGACTAAACTATCCATGTAGTTCCTTAAATGGAGAAAAATTAAACAATTTGTTTTTATATAAATTTAATTCAATGGCAAGACTTTAGGGTCGAGTCGAGTTATTGTCTCTACTTTTTAATAATGTTTTATTCATTAATTGTAAATAGTCTACTAAGTTAATGATTATACTTATTTGAGATTTAATACGAGTATTTCCATAATCTTTAGCTGCAACTTCATTTAAGCAGGTTCTAATGTATGCTGTTTACTTGAAGTCCCTCTATTTTTAGATCATTTTCATGGATTTTTCTTTTGATACATTTCGTGGTGCAATAACTGAAGGAAATAGTTCCTTCTGTGAACCTCAACAAAAAATCTAGTTTCGGCCATCCTGTCACTACACTTATTCCAGAGTGAAGTTTAAAAAGTGATCAGTTTATAACAAATGAGTATACCTCCATTATGCTTATATTTAAGAGCTGCGTTTTATGAAATTCTTAGTAACAACAGATACGATTTGCTATTGTTCTTTGATCTAAGACCTCAAAAAATGTTCCTTACTTTTTTTCTCTTAGTTGTTGGCTCAAATCATTCTGCATCAGAATTTTCATTTGTAGTAGCATATTTGAACATTTTCGTGTGACCACCGACTTTTAGGGAATATATGACAGTCTGGAAAACTTTTTTCAGTTTTTTTTCTGACCTCTCCGAGCTTACGATCAGGCCAGCAGACAGCGGAAGCCGACTCGACACTTTATCGTTTGTAACTAAGTGCTGTAACCTTGGGTTAGTCACGAACTGCAGCCACCATCCCACACTGTAACAAAATGCGTTTGCTTACGAGTGTGCTACGCCGGTTCGTTATCTCAAGTGCGCAGCGACTTGGAACTTCACTCGCCAGCTAACTGGTGCAGCTTCTCAAAGCCTGGGACGAGACCTCGAGAGGAAACCCACTTACGCACCTTGGACGTGTGGCTGGGAACCCCTTAGATCAACATTTAGAGTCCCTACCACTGAGCCATAACTCCACCCTGACAGTCCCCACATAGCTTTCAGCAAGCCAATTAGAAGAACCTTTTAACCCCTCCAAATCGTACTCGAGTTTTCCTGTAAACCTGCAATAGACTGAGTTAGGCAGTCCACCTTCCACCGCCCAGGGCTCAAGAACAACGACATGGACATCACTTAGGAACACTAACAGGTATCGTAAGCTGATTTGATCCACTATGCGAAATATCATTAGTTGGACTTAGACTGAATTTGCCGTCACTCATCTCATGATAGGGTATTGTGCCTAGCCCCCGTAGCCAATCAGCAATGTATATTTAGATATCGGCCAATCATATAAGCGCATCGCTACTACTATTCAGCAAATCAATGCTCGATCGAGTTTATCGATGCAAGTGTAATTTCATGTTCTTCAAGTAATAAACAAGCAGTCTAGTGTATGTGATGTTATATTAAGTAAGATAGTCACGTCTCCGTAAACTAATGAAGTATGAAAGATACGAGGGCAGATCGGAAAGTAACGCATAATAATTTTTTTCTTCCCTGCTATTGGAGCTGGAATGTTGAAATTTCACGACGATATAGTTTGAAGATTGCGCTATAGAGGGTATTTTGTTTTCATGTGCAGCTCTAGCGAGAGAAGCGTGAACTATGAAACAAACATGGTGCGCATGTTACTGTCGTCCACGTGTGAAGAGCAGCGAAGTGTAGTTCGATATTTGTGAGCCAAAGGGCATTCACCGAGTGAAATTCACAGGGAAATGCGTGGCGTGTATGGGGACGACTGTCTGGACCGTAAAAATATCTCCAGGTGGTGTGCATTCTTCCAAGAGAGCGGCATGAACCTTAGTGATTCGCCACGCTCCGGGCGTCCGGTAATTAGCAACTCCGCAGAATGTCCACGCCATTGATGCAGCAATCTTGAAGGACCGGCGTGTGCACCTGCAAACCTTATCATAGACGTTCAACATTTCCTATGGTGCAGTGAACGACATTGTTAATGTCACGTTGAAAATCCGTAATGTTAGTGCTGGCTGGGTGCCTAAGAACTTGACAGACAACCTGAAGGGCCAGCGAATGACGACAAGCCTGGGTCACTTAATGGGTTACGCCGCAGAAGGGCATGACTTTCTGAAAGGAATCGTCACTGGTGATGAGTCATGGGCATACCACTACATGCCCGAAACCAAGCAGGTCTCTATGGAGTGGAAACATGCTGGTTCCCCAGTACGAAAAAAATTCAAAGTGACTCAATCGCCTAATAAAGTACCTGTGACAGTGTTCTGGGACATGTTTGGCGTGTTATTGGTGGACTTTGCTGAACACGGAACCACAGTGAAAGCTGCAGCTTACATGAAAACGTTGGTTAAGTTGCGTCGTGCCCTTCATGACAAACGCTGCAACATTAATGTTAATACTATCAAACTTCTTCATGACAATGCACGTCACTATGTTCGTGAGAAACTCGCCACTTTTGGGTGGGAGGTGCTCCAGCATGCACCATACAGTCCGAACCTGGCACCGTCTGACTTTCATCTGTTTGGACCCAGGAAGAAATTCCTGGCCGGCCTACATTTTGCAACAGATGCGGAAGTGAAATCAGCAGTCCGCAGATGGCTACACTCCCAACAAACTGACTTCTACGAACAGGGCAAATTGAAACTGGTACCATGATGGGAGGAATGTGTTGAGAAAATTGGTGACTATGTAGAAAAGTAGGTCAAAGATGTAAGTTAATTTGTGATTTGTTTGGTTGTGGTACATATTAAACTTTTTTGGGGGAAAAAAAATTGTGCGTTACTTCCAGATCTGCCCTCGTATATGCTAATGTTCTCAATATAGAAGTTTCTGTGACAATATTTAGCCTCTAATTCTGATAGTTAATCCGATTACTACCTTAGCACCAAATCCACAGACTGGTATCTCATTATATCAGGTGGAACGCAAGGACGAAATCAAGCTTTCTCTCTCAACCTCCAACCAGTCAATGTTGCAACAAGCATCCGCTTGACTAACACGCGACAACACAACGATTACTATTCCAACCTATAGTGTTTTTTGTTTTTTTTCGTTTCGCTGGATTTAGAATTCACATTGCTGAAACAAATTTGAACTGTAGAAATAAATTTATGGTCATCGAAGAACGGAACTATTAACCAGGTAGTAGGAGTATATCTTCGTGCAGAGGCTGAGATTGGCAGAGAACTCCACATCCACTCCTTCTGAGACTATGATGGTGATCTTGCCGTTAACTAAGTTTTCTGTGAGGCTCTCGTGTTAGTTCATTGCGTTGCTTCTTGTGTTCCAGTGCTGGCGGACGAGCAGGAGTATCGGCTGACGAGGTACCTGATGGCCAATTACGACCCGTCCGTAAGACCTGCCGAGAACTCATCTGAACCTCTCAAGGTGGTTTTCGGCATCTCCCTGCACCATATCATCGACGTGGTAAGTACCTACTCACACGCCATAAGATGGCCGGCGAATGCTACCAACAATTCCCCGATCAAAATATTGAATGGCGGGACGGAATTTTTCCAAAACCTCCTGAGATGAACTTTGAATTATCAGCAAGCAACAGCAGCTTGTAAAAGATTTATTCTCTTTCGTTTTACAAGGCGGAGTACAGGAAAGCAAATACGAGAGTCGTAGAAAGTAAGTTTCTCTGGCACCGTATCCATTAATTAAACACAGCTTTATTTAAAGATTTACTGCAAATTCAGAAATTGCACTGTTCTTTTCCAATGTAATATCTGCAGAGTTAAAACATTTTGTCATACCGTGCCACCAACCAACGATTGAATATTTGTGTCGTAGAAGATTGCTGTCTGGGATGGGAGACAATGTTCGGTAGCAGTATGCACTTTAGCGAGGCTTAGAAAATTTTGGTCAGATTGAGTATGAGATCGAAATGCGCTTCTGCACTTGCTCTAGAAGGCAGTCCATATCGGCAGATTTTCAAGTACTGCATCCCTCGTCATTCACATTTTATCAGCCTTCTGAAAATTGCCTGTACCAACGACCCAACGACGCACCATCTACTCGTTCATAACGTCCGACCCAAACACCAGACATAGCCATCTTCCAACGCTACAACAAGGATGCTAAGAGCAGCACGGAAATTTTATCTAGCGCACACGGTTATCACGTCATATCTTTCCGATACCTATGCCCCCCCCGCCCCCCCCCATTCAAACTGTTGACGGGTGGAAATCTTACTTTTCGAACTGCCCTCGAATTAGCATATAACCGGTACAATTCCGTGAACCTTGCACGTAAATTACGTTAAAATTCCTAATAACCCCCTACAACGGAAAGGTTGACTTAAAATTGCAAGTTTTACAGGTCAGCGAATGAAGTTTTGTCAGTATAGATGCTAGATGTATATCGAGTACTCGCTATGAACGTTGTTTGTACAAGATTAATTTTTTGCATTTAACTAAGCAAAATGTTTCACTTTTAAAATCCCCAATGCAAAACTTCAAGCAGATAACTTTCAAGCATGTCATAAAACATTATATACACAATTTCTTCAAGGGATATAAATAAATTTGTTTGTATCGTGCTTAGGTATTATCACATAAGTTTTTCGGATCGTATAGACATAAACCGGTAACTTTTAGCAATTTAGTTCGCATATTTGTAAGGTTTCATAACATTGGTACATCATTGTCTGAAAGCTGTTTCAATTTTTAATCTTCTTTTAATGAACATTTCTCCTTTCACTTTATCCCTCTTTTTCCCAGTTTGTTCGTCATTTTTACGAGCAGTAGTATAAATGTCTTTTTAATAACGTCAAACCCCTATACTACCCCTCACTCACCTCTCGCACTATGCATTAATACAGCAGAACTTGCACTTTTAAATGGTACAAATAAGAGTTCTACTGAAATGCAAACCACTACTAATTTTACTTTTCATCTTATAAGAGTGTAACGATTCTGCAGTTACCTTTTCAAGAATTATCAGTTCATTATCCGTAAAATGGCCTATATACTCCGTATCAACTATACCTCTCTAATGACTGAGTTATGCTCCACAGAAAATCGTACTTCCTCCAATATGAGTTGATCAGGAATGACCTAACTGGGAGGAGTGGTTTTCTAATACTGTCGACAGGTACTAAAAAGCAGTAATGACAGCAGCCTAACAAAAGATCTCCTGATCACTATTGATTTTAGATCGCGTCTTCACAACGCATACGTGTCTCACAAACAAAATTTAACATGAGAAATTGCTGTTGTGGCTAGTTTTCAGTAAACAGATCAGAACGAATTTAAAGTTCTGAACTAAACAAATGGTGATACTCCTTCACTTGGTCCAAGTGCTCATGGGAAAGATAGATTCTACAAAACTTCGGAGCGTCAAATACAGGGCGTTCGCCGGAAAACGCTACCCTCCCAGTCTGTTGCCGTCGGCAACTTGCTCGGTCAGTCGTGCCAGCAGTTTCCGCCACACGGCACCGTGAATCACCGCACTATTTAACACCTCCGCTGCCCCAACAGTGCAGTGCAGTGACCTTTACATTGTTAAGAACGGTTTCTTTGCATTGTAGATAGTTTGTGACTTCAGTCTCTTATTAATCAGTGCTGTGAATAAACGTTTCTTTGCGGTTTGGCTGGTTTGGGGCTTCATACTCTTATTAATCTGTACCGTGTGTGAGTGTGAGTAAAATTATGGTACGTTACAGTTTGCAACAAAGAATATTTCTCTACGATACATATGTGAAGAAGAAGTCGTTTAAAAGTGTCGCAGTAAATTTCGTCGCGAATTTCCTGGCGCCTTACTGCCAGCTAAATCAACAATTCTGCGTCTGGTTAAAAAAGTAAGAGAAACGGGTTCATTTTTTAACAAAAAGAGACTGTCGGTCAACCGTATTCTCACAGAGGAGAAAATTGACGATATCGCTTTTCGACTAGAACAGTCACCCAAAAAATCATTAAGTCAGTTAGGGCAGCGTGTGTCTCGAAATATGTTCAGAAGATGTGAAATGTGCATTACACAAGAGGGTCAACACTTCCAGCATCTTTTATAAGGTAAGCTAATGAATTACGTCACATTTAAATGCTTAGCACATACAAGTTTATGAAGCGTAATTATTATGAAATAGTCCGCGGCCGACGGTCGAACAATGCCGGAAACTGACCGCTCGCTCGCCGGGAGCAGTTTCTTCCTTGTAGCGCTAACAGTGGGTTGCGTTTCCCGGCGAACGCCCTGTAGTTCTCATTAGTATTTACGTTCATGCATAGCGATTGTTACGTCATATACAGAACCCTGCAGCTGAAATATTCCACAGCCGGAGACAATAATTTCTACGCAGTCCGGGTGGCAACGTTACGTTTCGGTAAAAAAATTCTTTGGCTTTCTTCTTGGATAAACAGTAGTTCTTGCGTGATACCTGGACAAGGGGATAGTCAGATGCAGTCCGCTTACAGATTTATGATAGTACGTACTAGCATTTACCCGCTTTTTCGCACGCGCTGATCTTGATGTTTATAGCAACGCTTACCCTTTATATTTGAATACCACATATTAATGCAAAAAAGCAAAAAAAACATTTTAAAATCTTTCCTTTTTCATAGTTATTACCTTAGATTCGGTTTCCACAATGATGTTAGAAAGTTTTTTTTTTTTTTTTTTGTTGGACTTATATTTTAACACAATATAATATACGAAATTAAAGTTACGTGAAACATTGTCACTAATGGTCCGATAAGGACGCACAGAGAATCAATTGTCCTTTAGGTCAGAAATTTGGGAAACTCTTTTCTGAGGACATTCTTTTCGATAAAAAGTGCACATGAAAACAAAACGAAATGTACCTTAGACAGAAGGCAACATGAAAGTTACCGTCTGCGATAGTGATAGAAGTACAGGCCGATTCTAAACCATTTACGCCGCCAACGATAGCATTTGCAGCAACGAATGTATTAATATCACTGCCAATCTTTCGTAATACCATATGAATGCATTCTTATTCCTTAAGTAATAAAGTTTATTTTTGCTTAATAACTTCCGTGCAACATTTCGAGCCATTTTTCTTCTTGGTATTTCAAAACTGAGGTGGTTAGATTGAAATGTTGCCTGAACCAGAAAAAAAATTCGCTAAAGCAACGTTGAAATACACACTGGATAGGCATCGCGCGTGTTTTGTTTTCGGTAGTAGCTTACGTCGCTAATATACACAGTCAAATCACATTAATGTGACCACCTCTCAAAAACCAGAATAACCACCTTTGGCAGAGCGGACCGCTGCGAGGCGTGCAGCAAGAGACTCAATTAGGTTTCTGAAGGTGTTCACTGGGATGTTGAGCCATGCCGACTCCAATGCTGTGGCCAGCTGCGGTAGATTACGCGGTTGAGGATCCATAGTGCGAACAACCCGATCGAGGTGGTCCCACAGATTCTCGAAGGGGTTTAAAAAATCCGGTTAGTTTGCTGGCCAGGGGAGTAAGGTGAACTCATTCTGGTGCTCTTTGAACAACGCACATACACTGCGAGCTGTATGACACCTCACATTGTCTGCTGGTAGATGCCATTATTCTGAGGAAAAATTATTCCCATGTAGCGGTGGACATGGTCCGCAAGGACAGATACGTACTTGTGCTGATCCATCGTGCCTTCCACAATAATGAGTTCACCCAGTGAATGCCAGGTAAACATTCCCCAAAACATAATGCTCCCTCCTCCACCCTGGATCCTTCCGGCAGTTGTTGCAGCGTGTTTGCTTTCAGACGTTACACGCCGTATGCGCCAACGTCCATCTGTCCGATGGAGCATAAAACGTGATTCATCGGAAAAAGCCACCTGTCGCCACTCTGTCGACGTCCAGTTGCGGTACTGGCGTGCAAATTCCAGCCTTCTTCACCGATGAACAGCAATCAGCACAGGTGCATTAACCAGGCGTCTACTACGGAGGCCCATGCGCAGCAACGTTCGCTGAACCGTTGTTGAGGATACACTCTTGGTAGCCCCTTGGTTCATCTGGGCAGTCAGTTGCTCAACAGTTGCACGTCTATTTGCCCGAACGCATCTCCGTAGCCTTCGTTCGCCTCTGTCATCTATAGCCCGTGGTGCACCACCTGTTCCACGCCGCTGATTTTGAATAGTGCCATTTTTCCATGCACGGTATACTTTCACCACAGCGGCACTTGAACAGTTCACAAAATTAGCCGTTTCCGAAATGCTTCCACCCTTGGCCCGAAAGCCAATAATCATGCCCTTTTGAACGTCGGATAAATCGCTACGTTTCTGCACTACGCCAACGATTGGAATGCTTCCGATGCCCTAGGACATACTTTATATACACTCCACTGTAATGTGCTGCCACCTGCCTTCTGTGATTGGTTATTTCACGTTGACTTCGAAAGTAGGTGGTGATCACATTAATGTGACTGGGCTGTGTATGACACTCATTAAGACAGCTGATTAATTACTAACAATAACTGAATTATTCATGCCTTATATTGTTGCCAGAACATTCTAGTCAGCCTGTATTCCAACCTAACCACAACCTATACCGATATTGCCGTTACAAAATCAAACTCTGCAGATCCACTTAAACAAATTAAATGTTTCACTAACTACAATTTGGGTAGTGACCTATTACAGAATTCCAAGTACGCTTAGCATGAATTACAACAATTAATTTCATAATACACCTTAAGTTTGAACTGCAACAGGACTAAAACACGCGCAATAATAAATTCACTGTATCGCAATGTATAGTTTACTCTTGTTTTCTTCCTAGCGTTTACAGATAGGTTCAAATGCAACCTGGACTTCACAATCAAATTGCGGTGGCAATAAAACCGTATAATACAGATATTAAGCACTAAGTTATTTAGCGTAAATATCACAATTCTTTTATTCTTATTGAAGAGTTACTATATAATACGTAGAGGTTTGAGTATACATATAACCGAAGACAATAACAATATAAACAATCCAAAGATTAGTATATTCATCTATCGACAAACTCTTCAAATGCCAAATTAAATGTGAGTAATGATTATTACGGTTGATTCAGGTATTTCGTTTACTTATTGCATTATAGAAAACTGGAAACTAAATATTTGAAGCAAAATAATAAACAGAATCATAAGTTAAGTTGTGTGATCTTTCGTCAGATTATTGCGGTAGGAGTCTGAAATATATAGTAATCCGTGATCCATGATTTTCCGTCTCGAAATATTTTAAATTAATTGCTCCGTACCTTGGTACATATAAGTCATTAGCTATTTCCGCAGATTTTAATTCTGACCATTAGCTCTAAAAATTTGAAAATCCCATAAAAATCGCTGTGATAGTTATTGCGTGACACCTGTTTGAATAAAGAGACATGATCAGCTTGCTTAAAGATTTATAATAGTGTAGATAAATATTCTTTATAAAAGAATAACGATAAGAGGAACTCATTAATGTGTTACTGTTTGTTACCACACTTTAACAGTTTTAATACTACAAAATACAATTGTTCGAAGCAAACGAGATCTCATCTGATCCATTTCATCAGGCAGCAGATGGTAAGACCATTAGGCTGGGCGCACATTGACGCGCAGTCGACGCAGCGCAGCGCAGCACAGTTTCTGTGTCTCTATGTTTTGGGGCGGAACAGCCCGTATTGAGACGCAGAGCAGGGCAGCGCAGTACTGCGCCGCACGTGGCCTGCGCGACGTTGTGATCACGACACAGAAACTGTGCCACGCAGCTCACTCGTGCCGGTTTACAACGTAACACTTCTTGCGTTATTTACAATCTTGCTTTACTTATAATCATTTTCAACTATGCAATAAGAAAAATTGATTAATCTGGTGCGTAATCAACCTGCAATTCACAATATCAGTCATAAAAAATAAATTTAAACAAGAGATTTGGACAATGAGCCTAACAAGTGGCGAGTAAATTCAGCATTTATTTATCATACAACTGTCCACTTACAATTTTCACTTTTCTTTTCTTTTTTTTAAATTCATTTTTAATAAAACTTCGAAAAAGATTGATATATATATAAGCTATTATCACATTATTTGTTTTCTTATTATTTGTACTACATCATTCAATAGTGTCCCCGAGAAACACTTAATTTGTTGACACTGCTGTTTTAGTTTCAAGTGTTTATGTTCTGTTATATAGTTTTCTTAAAAATATAATATGAAATAAAAGAAAGAATCATTCTTATAAATGTCATGTACCGTCAAACGCCAAATAATTAAATAAATAACCACGAAAATACAGCGAAATTTGAGATGTTCTTCAGTTCTAATAGATATTTGAGCTTTGTCGAGAAAATAACAGGTTAAATTATGCCGTGAATCTCCGCTCGAGTCATCCGGAAATTATCTTTTGATAATTCTCTTGTCACTGCAAAAGCCAGATGAGAGTTTCTTCTTTTCATATACTCACTTTGCATAGTTTTATCTAACTCAGCTTCTGTTAAAGTAATAACAATTTTCCAAGCTCGGCATCCCAATCTGATTCAGAAATCAAAAATCGAGTTTTTGTATCGACATGTTTTTGGTTACGCTTTATTGTCGGTTCTTCGCACAACACAATGCTTTGTAAACTGCGCTCTAATATGCGCGAGTAACTGCCAGTCTGTGCTGCCCTGCCCTGCTCTGCGTTGCCCCTACTGCGCCACGCAGCTCAATGTGCGCCCCGGGTAACTGTTTTATAGCGTCCACTGCGCATTGTCCAATGTTTCACACCGAGCGGGGTTTGTAACCTACGAATCTCCTAACGGCTCCAATTTTGGATGGCAGCCCAGTTGGCGTTACTATCGGCAAAGAGGACGCAGAATGGGCGGCGAGCTATTTCTGGAGCCCCGATGCTCTCTCGCTGGCTGACTGATTGATTGATTAATCGGCAGGCGGCGGTACACGAGCGACCCGCAACACACGGCGCGCTACGGGTTGTCTGACTTTATGGGTAGGAACGGAGAGACAGGCGCAACAAAACACTACCCGCCACAATGACTAGCTTCAACATAGACTAGAATAGCAATCCTCGACCTTATCAACACGAGGACCAGTAAAATGTGAAAGATAATTCAACGGACCACAAACGTATATGGGCTTGATTTTACACCTGTATGCCTGTTATAAACCAACCGTACTCATATTCATCTGAACGTATCACGGTCCCTTAACAAGGTCTTCATAGAACGGACATCAACTTAATCCTTAAAAGAACACCGCTCGCCTTGATGCAATATGGAAACGTATTTTATCACACTAACAATGCAGTCATTACATAATATCGTGGAAATACCAGATTTTTACAAGTTAGTTGAAAAATTCGTGGCTTTTAGAAAGTAACGTTTTTAGTCTTTAGTCTACAAGTACGAGTTTTGTTATGATATTATCAATTCAATTAGCATTAAATTTTTAATATTTAGCCTCCGCACCTCCTGTAGCACCTCCGGACTACAGGCTCAGAATCACTGGACTAGAACACGAGTCGTCTTAATTGTTGATTTCTCTTTTCCTTTCTGCCGTGTACACGAGTCACATGAAAAAATCTTATATATAAAAATCAATGTTTTTGGGTTTGTGGGTTTGTTCGTCTTCTATGCATTCCTATACCATTTATCAGATTGCAATGAAACTTTGGAGAGTTTTCGAGTGTGTGTCTGCGAAGGTTCCTGTGAAAAAAAAATTCCAAAAAGTCAACCCCTATTCCTCATAACACCCCATAATTTAGGCAAAACCACATTTTTTATCCGATTTAGATAGGAATTTGTACACTTATACTTTAAAACAAACAGAAAAATACTGCCTATGTATGGTTTCCGAATATTCATCCCCTCTCCCCATTTCCAACCCCATTACTTTTTTACCCCATAATTTAGGCAAACCACATTTTTTATCCGATTTAGATAAGAATTTGTACACTTATACTTTGAAACAAACAGAAAAATACTGCCTCCATATGTTTTCCAAAGCGCATCCCCTCTCACCCTTTCCAACTGAAAATGAATGAAACAGCAGTTTAAAATTTATATGTAAATATTTTTTCATTTAATCTATGTGCCTACTCAAGTCCAGCAATAGTGAAGCATTGCCGGGTCAGCTAGTGCTTAATATAGTTTCTACAACAACCGTTGTAACTGGATGAATAGTACCAAGACCTAAATGTATTATTTTCTAACTGATTACCTCTGTATGACCAGTCATTGGTGTTGTTTACGGTAGCCAACCATAACATAGCCTTGGGAAAGTTTTTCCAAATTATTTACTAAGTGATTATGACATTAAACATACATACCCAGCAGCTTAAATAGATCTCAATTCCTCCAAAGGATTACTTTTTTCTGGCTTTTCGACTAGTCAATTGGAAGAGGGAAAGAATTAGGAGTAAATAATGAGAAGAAATTCGGCCATTTGCCTGGAGTGTAGACGGGAAACCGCTAACAACAGAAATCATGATTACTGGACCGGTATTTGAAACCACGTCCTCCCCAGTCACAACACTAAGCGTTACCACTCAATCAACATGCTCGTTGCTGTGTGTACTGTAATCTAGATGCTTAATAGTACTTATTTGATTGGGACTCTAAATGCCTATCAGAAGTATTCTTTATTTTATTTTATTTTTTAATCATTTTTCATGGCATATAATTTCCTCTATGAACGGCTTCTGACATATTCAGTGTCTCACATAATTCAACAGACCCTTTTAGATAAGGACAGAGGACTTAACTTAGAGGTTTTTCTCCGAACTTTAGGGGGTGTACACGCGGGATGGTTTTTGAAGTGAAAACTTCTATACCTGTGTTAAACGATTTTTTGACGGGGGTAAATCTATGAGATTGCAACTTCCCGTCACCGACACGCTATGGCGTGTTGCGCGTATGATATGCGCGCTGGACGTTTATGAGTTTGTATCGCCAACATGCTAGTGATAACAGTATATCTGTAGCTATAAGAATGATGTGTTGCGCTTCGACAACCACGAAAGTATAGTTTATACTAGGGTTACCAGACGTCCCCGTTTGCCGGGGACAGTCCCCGTATTTAGCTCTCTGTCCCGGACAGATTTCGTCCCCGCAATGTCCCCGGGTTTTTACTGTTGTCCTCAGAATTCCTTTTTAATCAAGCGAGAGATCTTTAAAAGCCCTGATTTGCTAATGCATTCGTTTAAAGCAAGAGATATCAATAACCCTTCTTTCCTTGTACGTGCCTAGGAATAAAAGAAAATTACAAGGATATTGCGTCTTGGACACAACAGCTTTGTGCTGTGTGCAATATGGCTGTCTGTGATCCTCATTTAAAATACAAAATATAAACAATGTGTGGCTTTTAAGTTAACCCCTTTTACCCATCCTTTAAACATATAAATTTTAAAAGTACAACCCGTAATTAGGACAAATGCCGAAAGAGTCCGCGGATTTTTGTGAAATATTTGTGAAGTGTCCCCGGATTTTGAGAAAAAATTCTGGTAACACTAGTTTATACTCGTATCTAATACAGAAAAATAAATGTTTGCATGTCATTTTTTAATATTCTTCATATAAACGCACAGTTTTATCCGATTTTAATGAAACTTTGCGTACGTATACTTTAAAACAAATAGGAAAATATTGTTTACGTTTGATTTACAAAAGCCTAAACCGTCTCCTCCTTTCCCCTCTCACTGAATTTCTGCCAACGTTGTTCATACAAACCCACAGTTTTTATACCAGTTTGTTAGTAAATTAGACAAACGTGTACTGCTAAACAAGGCAGTCTGGTAGCCTAGCGGTTAAGGCTCTTAATTCCGAAAGCTTCTCTCTCTCCGGTCGCGGGTTCAAATTCCTTGGTTTAGCGGAAATCTTTAAGTGTTGCATTTGATTATATGAGCTGCGCCAGCACGTTCCGTCGGTCTGATTCCACTTTAAACTATAGTCCCCTGAGGAAAGGCATTAGCTTTCCTGCCTCTGACACAATAGCTTGGTACTGTTCATCTACTTCAAGAATATTTTAACCAAGTTGGATTTTTTGTTTTTGTACTTCTTTAGGCGCGTTGGGCTATTTTTGCATGGATAGAATCTTATAGTTCACGTTACCAACATGCTAATGTTATATTATATTATATTTGTGGTTCAGCCGTTAAGGTGTCTGACTGGGGACTGAAAGGACCCCGGTTCGAATCTCTGTCTCCGCGGGGATTTTTATAGACCATTCAACCGACCCTTGTAGCCCAGCTTGCAGTACGCCAGAAGGCTTCCGTGATTCTGATTCCAAGTTATACTGTTGGTCCCCTGTACCCGGTAGCATTACCGGGTTAGTTTACGGCAGCTAAGAAAGGAGTGGAAAGCGCTGCCATTTGAAATTCTGTCACCAGATCATTACGACCACACGGAATTATTATTATCTAGTATATCTGTAGCTATAAGTAATACGTGTTGCGCGTATAATTTACGTTTTACTTCTATCTGCAATCCCCAATGACTCCCCTTTTTTTTTAGGCTTATTTTTTCAGGGACTTCTTGATTTCTTGTATTTATATGTTGAATTTTTAAAAAGCGATTTGAGGTACAGTACCTCGTTACTAATGATTCAGACATCCCTGTGGAGGGATGTATTTTTTTTTTTTTCTGATCACGTAATGAAACATCTGTGTTTCTAAATACTTCTTTTTTTTAAAAAAGTAATCATTGACTCAGTGTTCAGTGTTTATTACAGACAGAAAATGTTGTTGGCTACCTGTGGAAATATGTTGATCACTACGGCAACAACCAACGTATACCAATGTTCCGTTGTTGTTTGCTTATTTCTGGTCAAATTAATTGTGCTGTTGTCTGTCGACTAACAATCCTTTGATTATAACTAAGAACAACGACAGAAATCCATTCAAAAGTATGCAAAACATTTTGAAACAGATTCAGATTTAATAGATAAAATAGTTTCGTTAATTGTTATACGTTTTACATTATTGTATTCAATACTTGCCGTCCGTTACAGCCTCACCACTGGATTATCGACGCCATTAAATTTCAACTGTAACTGTTCTTCCCTGAAATTCATAAGCGGTATTATAGTTTACATACCTAACCTGCAAACAACATTTAAGGAGCATTTTAGAGGTTTTTGATTTAAGCGTTAGGGGTAAATATTTTTTAAAGTTGTAAACCCTTAGTAAAAATCTTTTAGTGATGCTCGATATACATCGATGTATCGAAATCATCGATGTTTACTTTTCGATGCATCGCTTACTCTCGATGATTAACGATGCATCGATGTATTTCATTCGATACATTGGAAGAACGGACACCATTTTTCGACGCGATAGGATTAGTTTTAAAACTAAACAAAACAGGAAATTCTGCCACTATGCGATATTTTTGTCACAGACAATTCACATTAATTTTTTTCTTTTAATTTGGTTAAAACAACAAAAAACTACAATTCACTTGAAATTTCCCGCCATAGGGTGGACCTCGAGTATACGACATTCGCATAGACTTGTATGTAGAGTGTATGGCTTTTGCCTGCTCTACGAGCTCATAAAAAGTAAACAAAATAATGGCATTTAGATTAATTGGAGTTGAATCTGCAACTAAAAAAATATCTGGGGATAAATATTAAACAAGTAGTGAAGTAATCCCTTTAGTGAACTATATGCTTTCAAAACGCAAAGCAGTTGTGACTGATGAACCCTCAGTGATGGAAGTGCATAAGCTCCTGAAAGAGATCAACAACGGATGGATGCTATCGAACAAGTTTCGTCTTTAGCTATCGCGATCTTATAAGACCCAAAGCACAAAAAAATAAACATTTTGAAGACCTGATGGCTTATGCAAATGCTGTTCAATGATCAAAGATATGATAAAGAGGGGGCTGGAGGAAAGCGAACAGAATTTGATTCAGATAGTTCGGACAAAACATTGGAAGATTTCAGTCTTTGGAGTGATCATCACAAACTAGTTCGTCGAAACTGGAAATAAAACAGGACCGAACAAAGTGTCTTTGATGAGCTTGTGGACCCCGGCTTACCGGCTTAGTGAAAATCCGTTAGAGGTATTGTTCGATTATAAACAAAAGTTTCAAAAATTGTACAAAACGGCTTATAAATATTAAACTGTGGTAGCCAGCTCAGTACTATAAGTAAGACTTTTTTCGAAAACTGCAAAACCTTCAAATCAGCAGTGTAACAGAATACAAGGAAAGAGAGTCAATAAAATATTGTTTATACAAAGGTTAGGGAAGTAATATTGGGATTTCTAAATTCGAATTAGATTAGAATCTCAATACTGCCTTTATAAAAAAAAACTAATTGATAAATGATTCAAATAAATATCTCATTTTTCTACTTTCCTAACTTTTAATACTTATAAATATAAATATATTATTATTTTTATTCGATGTATCGCGAAACATCGATGCAACGTTTCGATGCATCACACCGAGCAAGGTGGTGTAACGGATAGCGTTCTGGCCTCGCATTTGGGAGGACGGCGGTTCGAATCCCCGTCCGGCCATCCAGATTTGGGTTTTCCATGGTTTCCCAAATCACTCCAGGCAAATGCCGGGTTGCTTCCTACAAAAGGCCATGGCCGAATTCCTTCCCATTCCTTGACCCCATCCTTTCCCGTCTCTAAAGTAGGGATGGGCAAAATATATCGATGTATCGATATATCGATATTTTTTCTAAAAAATATCGATATTTATCACCTATATTTTTATTTTCGATATATCGATACATCGATATTGTATTTAGTGTATCGATTTTAAGCACCAATTCGATATTTTTCCTACGAACGCAATTCAGTATCCAATTTAATCGTTACATGTATATAGGATATATATACGTATATATCCAATCTTCTGAAAGTGTCTTAAAAAGTGAATTCGTCGAAATATAACAACTTCATCAGCGGTTGATAGGTTAAAAAAAAGCTGTTAAATTTTAACAATTTTACATTAACGTCATTTTTATGTTAGCATGTAAGCGGTTGTTTTATCTTTGTAGTTGAAATATTATCTTTTCAACTGTTTTTTTTTCATTTACGAATAACAATTAATGGGTTGATGAACCACAAATCATTATGAATGATTGTTAATTCATTTAAATCTCTACAATCTAGTCTACAGTCAAAACTCCATAATCGCAAGGAATACGTTCCGTAAATTAGCCGCAAATACGAAAATCTTGAATATGGATACCTCGAATACAGAATGTTAGTTTATATAGGATTATAGGGAATACGTTCCAAGTATACAGAAAAATTTTGATGTAATGGAGTGATTATCGCACTTTGAACTTAATAGACCAATTCTGGATTGATTTAAATCCTCTATCCTAAAGTTCATTGTATTGCTCTTTAAAATATGCATATAGCTTTCTCGTGAATTACAGCCCCACTAAAGAATACTTTCTTGTGATTGCTGTCTTCGATTGATGTGGTGAGAGCGGTTTTTAATTTATTATTCACTGAGACACCAATGGTTTTTACTGATAGTAAGGTCCTCTTCGAACGCCTCTCCCGTGTCAGGTTGTAGGCAATTACCATGGGTGATGTATATCCCTCCAAGGAAAGTCCTAGGAAGATAAATCGGGGTGGTTTCCCGTTTCACCGAACATGGTGGTGTAATGTTTAGCGTTCTGGCCTCGCATTTGGGAGAAGGGTGGGTTGAATCCCCGTCCGGGCATCCAGATTTGGGTTTTCCATGGTTTCACAAATCACTCCAGGCAAATGCTGGGATGCTTCCTTCAAAAGGCCATGGCCGAATTCCTTCCCATTCCTTGTCCCCCATCCTTTCCCGTCTCTAAAGACCTCAATCTTAAGAGATGTTAAGCAGTTAAAAAAAAAATCCCCGTTTACTTCCTCAGTGTGACAGTGCTCCTAAGTGTGTATGACAGTAACAATGTGTGGTTCAGTATAGAGTGTTGTGGATGAGAGATGAAAGAAGGGAGTGGGTGGAAGCCGGTGTCGGCATGTTCAGGCCTACTTTTGCGAAACATTCTAAAGGGGGCGCCAAGCTTAACATTCCCATCCAACGGATGAATCACCATCAACAACATCGTATGCCCTTGCACCATACGCAATGCAGAGAGGTTTGGTGATTAGAAATTGCAACTTAGCCCTGATGATGAAAATCGTTGATGTAGTGTTAAGTGAAAATAATTCATTTGCAGCACTCTGCGATCACGCAAAAAGTATTGTGACTTATTTTAAGCAGTCCGTCAATGCTATGGATCTATTAAGATCTGAAAAAGAAGCATCTGGGGAAAAGGAAGGAGAGGTGTTGACTTTGACACAAGCTGTTAGCACTAGATGTAACTCCTACTTTAATATGTTAGAACGATTTGTCAGACTCTCTGCAATTGTAGCTAAAATCTTAGCTACAAAAAGTCAGTCAAATATAAACACACTTGATATGGTTGCAACTTAACAGCATAATGTAATACGTGACCTCATTGTCCTTCTTGGTCCTTTCAAAGAAGCCACTGAAGAGGTTAGTGGTACAAATTATGTGACTGCTAGCTTAGCCATTCCTGTTACAAATCTGATTCGACAAGTAACGGAACAAGCTACTCCTTCGACACTTTAGGATTCACGGTAAAAGAGGCTTTACTCCAAAGAATTCAAGAGAAATTAAGTCCTTTAGAAGGAAATACATTCCTTGCAGCAGCTACCATTTTGGACCCGCGTTTCAAACGTATACACTTCACTTCTCCAATCGGTGCGTCAAATGCGATATCTACAATAAGTAATGATATTCGCTTGGAACTTAGACGACGAGAACAAATTTTTCCAGAAGTAAGGTCTACAGCAGCAACACAATATATCGCAGATAACGCCTCAATTTAGTTCGCACATGAAAAGCTATTATCCCTTAGCACTACTGTTAAGCAAGAGGTTCCAAGCTCTGGCACAGTTCCTAATGAGCTTAAACAGTATTTGGACCAACCATTAATAGATAGAAAATCAGACCCAGTAAAGTTTTGGGTGAATTGTCAGTGTTCCAGCGCGCTGAAAGTCAAGTTTCTTCTGTGTCGTCCAAGAGAGTGGCTCCTGCAGTCAACTTAGCTGTACTGAAAAACAGGAGTAGATTGACGGGGGAGCACATAAAACAGAGAGTCCTTTTGATGTCCATAACAGACGAATACTGGTTTGACTGACTGAAAAAATAATTAATTAATAAAAGTTTGTATAATTTCTTCCTGTGTCTTTAATTTTCAGAATTTTCTTAAATATTTTGATGTATTTTATGGTTTTTTTGGATAATTACTCCCTTTAGACTAAAATATCGAAATATCGATATATCGAAATATCGATTATTTTTCCCCGATATATATCGATAGTGTTTGTAAATATCGTTTCGATATTTATCGATATATTTTTTTCATTGCCCATCCCTACTCTAAAGACCTTGCTGTTAGAGAGACGTTAAGCAGAAAACAAAAATCGATGCATCACACCGAAAAAACATCGATTTATTTTCTCCATGAACATCCCTAAAGTCTGTGGTCGATTATAAATGCCAATTTTAACAGTAAATGAATCTGCGTCTATATACATATAAGCAAAATTTAAGCAATGTAAATCGAATTTTTCGTTGATCAGCAGCAGTGACATTCCTTACTGGGAAAACTTAAGTCCCAGGTTGAGGGGAAGTTTTTGCGCTATAGCGCATCTCCTTCCAGTTTATGTTATTGGTTGTCATTATCAAAACGGTTCCTCTCTATCTGGATTTGTCGTATCCGGTGCTTTTGTCATTGTTATTATATTTTAGTGCATAATTAGTGGTCCAGTAGTTTCTTTGGCCACCTGAGAGAGTTGTCATATATTGGATCCGCACCTAGAGCGGTTATCAGCGGATTGGTAGATTTTTTATTATTGGCGTAAAATTGTCTTGCCAGCTGTTCAAACCTCTCGCGAAGCTTGGGTAGGCCACTTATTTGGTGCAGCACATGTGTCCTCGTCTCACGCGGTAGATGATATGCCTGTCTTATGGCCCTGTTTTGTACAACTTGCAGTTGCTGTAAGTTGGAGGCAGCAGTGTTCCCCCAGACAACTGCTGCGTACTCCAGTATTGGCCTGACTAGCGCAACATAGAGGCGGATTCCCAGCTGCGGCCTCAGTGCTGAAGAGTGGTTGAGAATCGGGTATAGAATTCTCATTCTCCCAGATGCCTTTGCGCGGACGTTGGTGACGTGAGGCTTCCACGTCATTCTCTTGTCCATTTTCACACCTAGGTAGGTGGCAGTACTTGTCCAGTTGATATCTTCGCCGAAGAGGGTTAGAGGAGTTAGGTTTTGTGGAACCTTCTTCCTAGTTAATACAATCGCTTGGCTCTTTGGCGCATTAAAGGCTAGCCGCCATTTCGTTGCCCATTCCTGAATATTGTCGCACGCTTGTTGTAGTCGACGTCGCAGATTGTTGATGTTCAGGCTTCTGGCAAACATGGCCGTGTCATCGGCATACAGGGCTTTTTTAACACGTGCTGTAGTAGGTGTATCAGCAGTGTAGAGGCTGTATAGCACCGGGCCTAAGACCGAGCCTTGAGGGACGCCTGCAGCGATGTTCTTGATTGAGGATGTGGCCCCGTCTATGACTACTCGAAAGGTTCGTCCCTCTAGGTAGCTCTTGAGTAGTTTGACATGAGAAAGAGGTACTCCTTGCGTGAGAAGTTTATATAAGAGTCCTTGGTGCCACACTGAGTCGAAGGCTCGGCTGACATCCATCAGGACCGCACCGAAGTACTCGCGACGTTCAAAAACGGCAAAGGCTTCATCAGCAAGACGAAGGAGCTGCTGAGGGGTGGAATGCCCTTGTCGGAAGCCGAACTGTTCATCCGGCAGCAGCCTCTCATAGTCTATGATTCTGCGCAGTTTCTTAAGGTATATCCTTTCAAACACTTTGGAAAGTGTAGGCAGCAGGCTGATCGGTCGGTAAGACTTGGGTGACCTCCTGTCCTTGCCCGCTTTGGGAATGGGTATAATGTGGGCACGTTTCCACGTTTGCGGGTATTCACCTGTACGGAGAATTTCATTGAAAGACTCCGTGATGTATAAGATTGCCGTAGGGGGCATTTGTCAGAGAATCCCTCCACCAATCCCGTCGTGTCCGGCAGCTTTCTTGATTTTCAGGTTCGCGAGGGCCGATGTCACCTCCAGCACTGTGATTTCCTCTATGAGGTCTTCCTCCGAAGGAACAGCTACTAGGAAGCGACTCAGGCGTCGCTCCACGAAGTTTATGTGCTCATCATCTCTAGGGACGTCGACTGGTTTAAAGTTTGCCCCAAAGGTCTCAGCAAGAGCTTCAGCCTTTTCTTCTGGGACGCAGACATGGTTGTTTCCAACAACCAGAGGTGGGATCTTTATCCTCTGGCGGAGTCGGGCCTTCGTGGCTCGCCATGCAGACCCGTCTTCTATATTCAAGGTGGAAATGAAATTAGACCAGTCAGAAATTCTGTACTGTTCTACCTCCGCTTTGATCTCCCGCTGCATGCGATTTACCGCTCTCTTTGTAGCCGGATCCCTAGTGAGATGCCACTCCCTATTTAGTTGGTTTTTGATTGCTATTGCCTCTCGGATGTGGGAAGGCAATTGTCGAGATCGTTGAGGCTGGTTACGGCGCGGCCGGGTAGCCGCATCTGCTGCCTCGTTTATCCAGTCAGCCAGTACAGCAACGGCGGCAGAGGGGCCAGTAGCAGAGGGTGGCACTGCAGATTCGATCCGCTGTGTGAGGAGGTTCTTAAAGACTTCCCAGTTAATCTCACATAACTTTCTGGCTAGTCTGTCCCTGCGTGATGATATGTCCGCCGCCATATAATAAAGCACCGGGACATGATCGGATGACAAGACCGTTTTGGTGGTGACGGCTATGTTGTGTCTTAGGCCCTTGGTTATGAGGATGTCAAGAACATCAGGGAGGCCACGTCCATAGATGGTAGGTTCGGTGGGTCCCCAAACTACCGCATCGTGGTTCTCGACCACTCGTAGGAGTTTCCTTCCGTGATTGTTGGTGATTCGTGAATTCCAGGCGACATGCTTGGCGTTCAGGTCACCCGCAATAAACAGATTGCCGCGGAGACTAAGAAGCGCAGAAATGTCCCCTTCATGTAGGCGTCCTGGTGGTCGGTATACAGCAACAAACACAAGTCTCCCCCGACATGTCTCGACAGCGACACCGGTTGCTTCTATGGTCTCCATGCGGGGTAATACTATTTGGTAGTGCTTAATGGCGCTCCTAACGAGGACCGCGGTACCACCTCCGGCGGTTGGCCGGTCACACCTATAGCAGGAGTAGTTGGGGGCAGCAGCTTTGATCCCCTTCTTGAGATGAGTCTCATTCACGAGGCACACATCAATGCCTTCGTCCCTAAGGAATTCCTTAAATTCGCCCATCTGGCGCCAGAGGCCATTAGCGTTCCATATGCAAATGGTTAAGTCTTCAATGGAATTAGCCATGACGTTCTTGGTTACCTTGTTGTACGGCAGTTATTGCCATCCTAACGGCCTCCGCCATCTGACGTGGCAGGTCTTGAATTAATGCAGTCACCGTCTGCAATAGTGACTGCACCATGTTTAAGAGGATGGAGCCGTCATCCTTTCGGGTGTTCTCATTCGGTGGGCGGTTCTTCAATTCTTCAGTTTTCTTCATCCTGCTCGGAGGTTTTGCCTGGGCAGAGGAGTCTCTCTGGTGATCCCTCCCATTGTCATGAGCACCAACTGATGCTTCTGCGTAGGTTTTACCCGGTCTCAGCTCAGGGTTGGGCAGGCCCTTGTTGGAGGCTGCTGCCTCTTCTCTTCCTCCTCCTTTTTCTTTTTCTGTTGTTGCCTCTTCTTAAGAATGGCAACGTAGGAGGCATTGTTTGCCTTCTGTTTGTCATTAAATATACTGAAAGCGGTGCATTTCCGATAGCTTGCGACATGATCACCGCCGCAGTTGACACATTTAGGAGAGGTTTCTCCTTTTTGGAGAGCGCATTCACGCGTTTGATGTTCGCCCGCACACTTGACGCATTTGGGCGGCATAACACAGTGCCGGGATACGTGTCCTATCCCCTGACAATTGTAACACTGAGGAGGACCTCGAGTGCTACGTAATTTTTCGGTGGTGATTATCACTGAGCATAGAGACGTCATTTTGTAAATTGCTCTATTCTCGGTGGTATCCGAGAGGACTACCAGGAACAGTGGTACTTCCTGTCGCGTTTTTGGTGAACGCAGACGAACGACTGTCCTCGCCACTATACCTAGCACTTTCAGTTCTTCTTTGATGTACTCCGTGCAGAAATTGAATGGGAGTCCTCGTAATACGACTTTCAGGTTTTTATCAGCTTCCGTTGGGAAGGTGTAGAATGGTATGCTGTTTTGTGACGCATAGCCCAAGACGGCTTGATAGTCGGCATTAGTTTTGAGGAAGAGCTTGTATAACTCGCGTCCCGCAGGTTTGACGCGGTACTCGTGCTTACAAAGCTTCTTTAGTGTCATATCGAGGGCTTCGACTCCCTAACAGGCTTTGTCTGTTCTGCTTCAACTGTTTCCATAACTTGCTCTGCCTCTATGGGGAGATGCGAGAAAGAGTTGCTCGTGCTGGGAGCATTGGCAGCATTGGAGCTCAGCTGAGCGGCAGGAGCAGGTCTACGCGGCTTACGCCACTTGTCTGCGTCTTGTTCTGCATCTCTGGTTGCTCTTCTTCGGTCGGATTTGAGCTGAGGAGTCGGCATTCTGGTTTTGGTTTTCACAGAAATTTTTGCTGCCCGCTTGGACTGTGTGTCATCTTTATCATTTAAAGTGTTCTCTGCAGCACGCTTACGTGAGACGGAGGCCTCTTGCTCGTGTTCCATCACTGTGTAGTCCACTACACATTCCGTAGTAGGCGTTGAGTCCAGGTCTGCAATCTCCACCAAGTCCATAGCGTCGGTAGAGGTCGGCATAGACGCCACTGATGATGACATGGGCGTGTAGTGCTGGCCCTTTGTTGTTACAGGAAAGCCATTTGGCTGATCCTCTGGTGGGGCGTGAGTTGCTTCTATCTCCACGTTGTAACTGTCACCACGCACTCGAGTAACAGTAACAACCGCAGCAGGCTTAGACGTCATTTTCGTTACCGATTTCGCGGACGCGAACGGCACGGAACGGCGCGGCGCGGAAGCCGACGATCGCGAACGCGACGGCGGACGCGGCCCGGCGGTGCTGCCCGTGCAGCTCGACGCGTTTTTCGGCTTCGTCGTAAAAACACGATAGAAAGCACTCGACTACAATCCACGAAATGAATGACCGATACGCGGTATTCGAAGTCGCGCACTCGTAAATAGTCAATCACTACAATTGATTACACACAATCAACAATTCAAACAAACACACATCAAAATACCACGTCAAAATACCATAATCAACATCCAACAATCTCTCTATCACCATGACTAGATCACTACATTCTCCAAAGATAGTACATTCCTCGTTGATCAGGTGGAATAGATTCTTTTATATAAGTGGCTTTAAATATTTCGACTACGAGAAAGAATTTCTGTTTTGCTGAGTGCTAACAATTTGACGAATTTTCATAGCTTTCTTTCCTGTAAGGCCTTCTAGGACCACGTTCTAATTTCAATTCGTCATCCTTTATGGTATTTTTTCTTCCTTTCAATCCAATATTCCTTCATCATTTCACTATGTTTCTTTCTTCTCTCCTCAGACCACTGCGGAGCAGATTTCTTTCCTCTTCTGCCTTGGAATCCTTCCAAACTAAAGACCTTCTATCTAAAGATCTCCCTTTCCAAAATTTCTTCTCTTATCATATTTCTTTCCAAACCTTTCTTAACCTCTTGAACCAGTTGGTTGTTGGTTTTTCCCCTCAAAGGTAATTGGATATCTTCTTCGCGAGTCTGTTATCATTCATTCTGTAGATATGTCCAAAAAACAGCCATCTCCTTTTCCTTATTGATTCTGTTATATTTTCTATGTTTTGGTTTATTTCCTTATTACTTCTTAACTTCCATAGTTCTGATGTTTTAACTGGACCCAAGATTTTTCTCTCATTCTTCTTTCTAGTAGTTCCAGTTTATCCAATCTATAGTTCAACACTAGGCATTCCCAAGCATATAGCCATTCGTAGCTTTATTATTATTATTTATTTTAATTTCTAATCTAGCCCACTGTCCGAGAATTAAAATGTGGTATGTTCTGTCTTAACGGACCATCGGACAGCTGAGAAATTAAGGTAGAAGTGTCCATGAATTAGAGTCTATTCAAAGATAAGTTATTTCCTGACAGTATACATCCTGACGGCATCTTATTATTTTAATTCAAACTGATATTCACTATCGTCTGTCGTTTAACTTATTCATAAGAGTCGCAACCACATTGAAAACTTCATTGTTTTTGCGAAATTATTAATTGTGGGTTGATTTCAAATTAGAAGGTCAAATTATTCGTGGGAGTAACTTTCATAAAAGGTCAGTCTTCATCACATATCTCTGTGTGAAATGAAAGAAACCAAGTGAACAAAGTTCGGAGCTACAGCTAGTCTCTTCCTAAACGTATTTAACCATGTTCATGACCTGGCGTCGTGGATGAGCGGTAACACTTTGGCCTGGCATTCGGGAGGACGCGGGTTTGAATCCCCATCCGGGCATCAAGACTTAGGTTTTCCATGGTTTCCCCAAATCACTCCAGGAGAATGCTGGGATGAATCCTTCAAAAGACCATTGCTAAATTCCTTTCCTTTCCTTGTTTCAAGTCCTATCCCTATGAGGGTTACATTGATAGAGAGCATTTTACTTTTGTATGGAGGTCTCTCCTAGACAATAATCTAATTATTGCCACAAGCAACAACAAAAAAAAGCCTTGTTTCTAAACCAATGAGAGTCAAATGTAATTATAGTCCACTTACATTCCGCAAGCGATAAGTGGTCGTTTTTAAATACGTGATTAAGTCCGATCAAAAGTTTATTTTAAATGTAATACAGAACGTACTTATCGTATTCGTTTCCAGTAATCTGGTTTCGATGCGTTATGTATGTATGACTTTCCGCCGACAAAAACTTTGTACGGTTAAAACTTACAGCAATAGAATGTTGTCGGCTCCGAAAGCTGTTAAACGTTTCCTGCATTTTCTTTCCAGCATCGTGGCGTTAACAACATTGACTGCTCGATATTGTAGGTCTGAACCTGTTTGAAGAAGTTCGACCACGTATCCTGCATCGTTGAGACGGCTGAAAGTTTCGTGTACAAACATTACAATCTCTTGTGACCACTTTCTCGTTATTTACAAATCTTGTTAGAAATAATTACAGTGCTTTTATTCGTGATTCTGAACCTAGTTTCAGTTGGACCAGGATTACAGACTATGAACAAGAGAAACAAGTATTGATTTACAAATGTAGGATAACCGATATAGAATCTTAAAATTATATTGTTTTGAACATATTTTAGCATTCTTGGATTTGGGTTTCCTTGGCTAAAGGCCAGGTTGTTTACTGCTAGAATGAACGTTCAGTTTCCATAGCAACAAGAATCTATTAAATGTGCTTGGCTAGTAATTGTGGCTTTTGGGGTTAGAGAAAGTACTCACCTAATTATATTCGTCACCATGAGTACGGTTCAGATCTTTAGGATAAGTCATATTTTTTTCCTGTCTTCTTTTTGAGCTGAAACGCTGAATTAAACACTGATTGAACGTTTCTTACTGTAATTTAATTTATTTTATGTAGCATATAAATGAATATTAAGGCCATTTTCTTAGTTCTGGTCATATTACGAGAATTTTATGGTCATATTTTGAGGAAAAATCTAGTAATTTTTAATAATACCGGGAATTAACTAGAAGTTATAGATGAGAAGAAATTAAGATAAATTATTCGCATAACTGTACTCCTATTAAACAAAACTAATTGTCTCTGAATTGGTCAAAATTCACCCGTCAAGAATTAAAGTTACACATTATGGTCACTCTCTAAACGTTAATGTTCCGCCCGCCTTTAAATCTCAACAATGCAGCAGCAGCATGCTAGTGTCAATCCACATTAATCAATGTACTATTCTCACTAATACTTTTGAAAATAATTTCTCAGTCAGTGTTAAATCTGCAGTTTATCAGTGAGTACCGCCATGTTGAAAATTTTTTATTCTGATAATGCGATGTTACCTGAAGGAATTTGGTGAGGAGTATTTCAGTACAGACAACAGAGTTGTTTTCTGTAAAATATGTTAAATTAAAGTGACTTAAACAATGCGATTTAAAATTTAATTTCCCAATGGTGTAGTGAGTGCACGGAAGCAAATTATGCTGTCTACGTGAAGGCGACACTACTAGATAATATAAATGATGTATAATTGATCATGTTGTGGTGTATGGTAAATTTAAATGTTTGGTCATATTTTGTTATTTTTATGTCATATTTACCCTTTTTTATGGTCATATTGGCATGTATGTTTCTCTAATATTTTGGTAATAAAGATACGAACCCTACTCATGAGTATATAAGTAATTATGCAGTAACTGAAGGAATATTTGAAGACATATATATCCACTACACATATAAATCCTTTCTACAAGCATAGTTAAGGAAAGCTTGCATCAATCGAACAAGAATTCCAAATTGTTAGTGATGTAATTTGTTATAAATTACATTAAAAGCGTTTCGACTGTGTACACATATAAAAATTATCAGTTTTTTATTATATTTAAGTGACCACGACATTAGGAAATATGATAAATTGTGCCAATAGCTAAACGAATAATCGAAGCAGAATAAACACGAAAATTCTACAACCTGTATTAAAGTTAGGAGCATGTCAACCAATAATATATCCACTCTTAAGTGCAGTGGTTACACTGCATTACGACTCTAGAGCTCTTGATGATAAAATTCATTGTGCAACTTGTGAATGTAACAATATGAACAGATGTGTTATCAATTTTTGCGAAACAAGTGTTAACTGTTGGTTTCGATTCAGTTAGTTGAGTTCAAAAATAAACACTTAACACTGAGTCGTTGACGTTAACGGAAAACATTTGTCACAATTTAAGAATGTCGCAGCCTATAGTTAAAACTTTTAAATCAAAAGACTTCTTAAAGCATACCAACATTGATAATACGAAAAAGCCTGGAAGTATGTTGACATACATTCCTCATGCAACAACATCTGTGTAGAACACTATTCGTAAATAATGATTTTTCCAGCAAAATTATAGTTGGATACCTCTGCATCTCTATGGATAACATAATTGAAACATTAACGATCGTATTGGTAAGGAAGACTTTTAGGAGCATTATCTTCTCACCTCAAGTTACATTTCGATTGGATAATAGTTTCTTACTCTTAGAGGAATTTAGATAATTCTCAGTTAACAGAAATCGGTACTAGATTTCTGTGTCGGTGATTTGATTTCGTTAAGTCATGTTCAGCGTAGTACAAAGACAGTGACCGAAAAGCAAACTGTAATAGTAATCTAAATAATGAACCTTTAATTTAATTGTTAAGTTAAAAAAGGGTTAATAAATCTATGGAATTTTTCATCAATGGTGACGGCGTTTCGTTCAACTAAATTTCTTATTATCGTATAGCTCCCTATATTCAAAAGTAAGCTTTGAATATGCGAAAAATGTTAAGGTACAAGACAAAAAAGTAGAATTAAAATTATTAAAATTGAAACTACGATTGCAAATTCAATATTTCCGCGCTAATTTTATATCATATGTAGGTTTTAATAAGCAAATAGAGCATAAAAACCCGTCGCCCGTAATTGCAATCAATTTTAATCATGTATCTCGTAGGACCACAATTTAATTAGTAACAACAGAGGTGAAAATATAACGAATTGCGATGTAATTTTATATTAACTTTTTTACATGTCTTTATACCGGTAATTAGTTAGGCTGTAAGAGGGTCCCTACAAAAATTTGGAGATGAGATACGGAGTAGTGCAAGTTGTCCTACAGCTCCGACCCATGTGAGTAAATGGTAGCAGGCAGTTGCAGAACAAAGGAAAACAATACCTTGCACGCAGAATGCTATTCGCTGTTCAGAAGATGGATTCGACGACCCCGACTTTGAGGAGACGGAGACACTGATCTACATCCGTTGTACATCTGGCAAGTACAGCGAAATCTTCATGGCAAAAGGACAGTACACATCCCGAAGCTAGTGGAAGAAATACCTCGACGCCCAGGTTCAACCATGCATAATCCAACTCCGAGTCAAGTCCGGGAGTAAAGAGTATGCATGGGAAATACCAAGAAACAAGTTCCTGTGCATCCTCAGCGACGAGAAGTACGGTCACCTCGCCACGCCCATCACTGACAAGAAGAAAGACTGGTCACGGTTTGTCAGCCTTCCTGTCATCCTCAGCAAGGAGTAGAGAGGATGACTATTTTGAAGACTTACATCGAGTGCTATATTGCGAACCACACCAACTTTCATCTTTGTCTAGCCAGGTAGATGAGTCGCAAACCTCAAGAAAAGACGGAACTACCGACGGCCTTAAAGGACCGGAATCTCCAAGAACACCGTCCTTGCCCAAGCACCTCGACGCCACGCCTAGTGCAGACCACCAAGTAGTGGCACCGCGGGCGCCGACAGGGTTTACACCGGGCAACCTGCTCGTAACATGTGCGAGCCCATCATAGTTAGCGGCGGTTAAGGATTTCCTCGAGTGCCACAGCATTCAATTCCAGCTCATCCAGTATGGAGACGCAGGGCTTCCGAAAAGTGATAGCATCCCAAACACTGCTTCACCAGAGGAAGCAACCAACCGAGGAACGGAGGTCACCCGAGATGAAAGCCTCCCACCACCTACAGAACCCAAGCAGTCAACGCCTTCGGATTTCAAGGCTGTTGAGGCAGCCAATATCCAAGCCAAGAAGCAAAACGGCCGGAGTACCAAGAAGAATCCCCGCAGGAAGAAATCATCATTGTCAACTGTTGATCAATGCTTCAGGTGCCAGGGATTCTGGCATCGATCGAAGGATTGCCGGAACCAAGTTCGGTGCGTTCGCTGCGGGTAAAATCACAGCGTGTTGGTGTGCACCAGACCGCGCGAAGCTACACCAACTTGCGCCAACTGCGCCATGGACCACGCGGCCAGCTACGGGGGCTGCCCATTGAGGAGGAAGCTGCAAGCGGCCATCATCAGGAGACACCCCCAAACCAGCACAGAGAAGATCACGACGCCACCAAGATCGACGAAGGATAAGACTACCCACGACCATCTGACCAAGCATAACCACCTAACCAGACACGATGAGCATCTACACAACAACCGTTGTCAATGCCAGCCACAAGAAAATCAACTAGGGATGGTCGTACAACTGCTCACGCAATTGTTAACTACGCTCATCCCCACCAGGCGATAAGAATAAGCAAGGGTTTCCCTCTAAGGTCATTATGTAATGGCCAAAGCGGCGTATTTCCCTAACGTGCATATTATGTTCCCAAAACCAACCAATATGATACAGTAGATAAAGCTACAGACAGTAGCGGGGCTACATAACGGCGTTGAGGCAGCGAAATAAAAAAAAATATATTCGCTGTTCAATACGAACTGGTGGGTCAAGGTCATGTTCCCCCGACCACGCTTTTGACATTACCACCCCTTCCTATCCTACCTATGCGACCTGACAGCTGTGCCCAGACTTGACGAGTGATCACTTTCCCCTCCGCATGTAGGGGTAAGGGCCGACTGACCTTGAGCCGCCTCTGTTAGCTGAACGGGCCGTAGTGTCTGCAATGGAGCTCGAACGGAACACTTCCACACCGTGAACTTCTGCGATTTTAAAATTGGACTACCCGAGACTCAAAGTCTCGAGGTTTAAGCAAGAGGCTTCTCTGGATCTTTAACGTTTACGTGCTACAGTTTTAACTCAGCGGCAATAACGTGAAAATACGAGGCGCGTCCAGAAAGTAAGTTCCGTTTGGTAATAAAATGAAATTGTACATAGATACATAAGAAATTTTTATTGCACAAAATTCTACAACTCTTAAACTACTTTTCCACATAACTGCCGAAATTTTGCAGCCATTTGTCATAGCGTGGCACCAGGTTTTGTATACCTTCTTCATAGAAATCTGCCGCCTGTGTCTTCAACCAGTTGGAAACAGTTTCTTTCAGCTCGTCGTCATTGGTGAAGTGATGACCGCCAAGGAAAGACTTGAGATGTAAGAACAGATGAAAGTCGCTAGGAGCGAGGTCAGGGCTGTACGGAGGATGGTGAAACACGTCCCATCCAAATCCCTGTACGAGGTTTTTCGTCACGTTTGCAGTGTGTGGTCGTGCGTTGTCGTGAAGCAAAACAACACCTCTCGACAGCAGTCCCCGGCGCTTATTCTGAATTGCACGGCGCAATTTCCGAAGTGTCTCGCAATAAGCATCTGCTTTGATTGTTTGACCACGCGGTAAGAAGTCAATGAGTAGGATGCCTTTCCAGTCCCAGAACACTGTGCACATCATTTTCCGAGGTGTCATGATTTGCTTCGGCTTAACCTTTGGTGGGGATGAAGTGTGCCTCCATTCCATTGATTGCCGCTTACTCTCAGGGGTGTCGTAAGAAACCCACGTTTCGTCTCCTGTCACTATCCGTCTCAGAAATTCTTCGCCGCTTTCAGCATAACGGGTCAAAAACTCAAGTGCACTACCCATCCGTTGTGTTTTGTGTTGCTCAATGAGAATCTTTGGTACCCAACGTGAGCAAAGTTTACGGAATTTCAGTTGTTTGGTAACAATTTCATACATCAGTGATCGTGAAATTTGGGGGAAGTCCATAGCAAGAGCACTAATTGTAAACCTACGGTTTTCCTAGATCTTGTCATCAATCGCGTGAACCAGTTCTTCTGTAACCAAAGGTGGACGCCCACTTCGTTCATCGTGCACATCACTACGCCCGCCATTGAACTGTCGGACCCATCTTCTCACCATCGAATCACTCATCGCATTTGGTCCGTAAACATCGCAAATTTGCCGATAAATTTCACTTGGTTTCACTTTCCTCGCATTCAGAAACCGAATCACAGACCTGATTTCACAGGCGGCGGGATTTTCAATCAACGCCGACATTTCAAACAAGCACAATAAAGCGTACGTAACTGACAGCGATCTCCAAATGGCACACGTTCTTCCCTTTGATACACATCGTCTACAGCGCATGTGAGGAACTGCAATCGCAGCGCTGCAGCGGAGATAAATTGAAACGGAACTTACTTTCTGGACGCGCCTCGTAATTACGTGACGATGACACCGGGTCATCACGAGTCGAATTTTATTGATAAATTTTCACGAAAGTAAAGAAGTTGCCTTAATTTTTATAAGTGTTTATCAAATTATGTTTCTTTGTATATGTATCAAAATAAAAATAATACCAATATATTCTTTAAATCAAACTTTATTAGCTTTCTCAATAATACATACAAAATCAATTTTGAAAACATAACAAGAATATTTTTTTAATTTTTTGGTATTCTAAGTAATAATAGGAATCAATAATCTTATATACTAAAAGAGGTATCACACGAACTTCTTATCATAAAAATAATAAGGAATCAGTCTTCTACTTTCTCATTCAGAGACATGGAACTACTTAGGTGCAAAATCAAATAGTTGGGCATATATAAGATGTTTTGCTATCCTTTTTAGATGGACATATTTCCATATTCTTATCGCTTGCATCTTGTTCAGTTTTTATTTTATTACTATGTTCTACGTTCTACATTCGGATAAGGGGTGTTCAATATCGACGCCCGAAGCAGCGTTAGAGTCTTCTTTGTCGAACTCCGACTCTTTTAGCAGCGATAAAATTGTTTCCAGGTGGTTTGTCAATGACATATTTGTCATAAAACTGAAAAAGAACAAGGTGAATTACCATCAAACACTATATAAACGAATAAAAGTAAGTAACAAAAATACAATACCACGCCAGCGATGACGTTGAGTCATATTTACTCATTTTGACTTGACGCTGAGCAGGCGGCGTCGCTCTGAGTGAACCAATGGTTCGAGGAGAGGAGAGCTGTATCTCCAGCTACACAAACTCTCAAAAAATACAATTCAATATGACCAACGTCATTGGTGTCAGGTTAAATGGTTTAAGAGCAACCGGACAGTACTGAAAGAAGAGGAGCAATTGTCCATCCACAATAGTGATTGTGTATAAAATGATTGATGAAAACAATCGTGTGACTCTTAAGGAAATCGAAGCATCCCTACAACTGGACCACTAGCAGTGTCAAGAGCCCTACACGAATCTCCTACAAACTAGAAGATGCACAGTAAGTGATAATTTTGAGGAAGCAAGCTCCAGTCGCCTTTTCAACACCGTCATTGCGATAAAACCTGGATCTATTAGTTCGGTCCCGATACTAAACGTCAGTCGGTAGTATCGATCTTTCCTGTCGACAATCTGCCAACGGAAGTGAAGTGTCTTTTTCCTTTTTTTTTTTTGCTGTCGTCTGTCTTTCGGCTTGTTTGATGCAATCCTCCATCGCTTCCTATCCTGTGCTAACCTCTTCATTTCTACATACCCCTTACAACCCACGTTCTCAACTATCTGCTTCATATATTATAATCTCTGTCTACCTCTACAGTTCTTACCTTCAACTGTTCCCTCCACTAACAAATTAACCAATCCAGCATGTCTCAAAATATGACCTACCAGCCTGTCTCTTCTTTCTGTAAGCTTCTTCCACTAACTTATTTCCTCGCCCATCATTTCCAAAACTCGTTCATTTCATACTTTGTCTGTCCACTTAATTTTCAGCATTCTTCTGTAGCACCACATTTCAAATGCTTCTATTTTCTTTCTTTCAGGTATTCCTAAAGTCCATGTTTCGCTACCATAAAGTGCTGTGCTCTATACATAGTTTTAAAATTTCTTTCTAATTCGTACATCAATATTTAAAACTAAAAGATTTCTATTTTTCATGGAGGCTCTTTTTGCTAGTGTTATTCTGCTTTTAACATCGTTCCTGCTTCGGTCATCGGTTGTAATTTTGCTTCCTAAGTTACGGAATTCATTTAGTTCCCCTATCGTATCCGATGCTATTTTTATATTTAATCTACTGTGCTTGGTACCATTTATGCTACATTTCATCACTTTGGTCTTGCTTGGATTTATATTCAGTCCAAAATCTTCCTTCTTTATTTTGTTCATGTCATTCAGTAACTTCTCAATATCCTCAGCCCTTTCTGCTAACAAGACAATGTCATCAGCAAATCGTAGAATACTGATTTTTATTCTCCCTGAACACTTATTCTTTTACTTTCTTTATTGCTTCTTCTGCATACAAGTCGAATACTAACGGGGATAGACTACAACCTTGTCTCACACCCTTTTTAACTGATGCATGTCTCTCAAGAGTCCCTTAACAGTTGACAAGAAAATGGTTGTCACAATATTTTCGAGAAGAGGTTATGTGGCAATCAATTCTTTATAGGAGCAAAGGGCCGTTACTGTGCATTGGTATACCAAATTTTGTCTTCCCAAAGTTTTGATTGGCTTCCAGAACGATGGACAAGGACCGGGCTGTATGGAATTATCCTTTACGCAATGTCTATGCCCACATATCCAACGTCACCACTCAGATTCCACAGAGGTCCAACTGATTAGCCATCGTCTTTAATTTTCTACTTTTACATGCGTTTCTTTCTAGATCCACTCATGAAACATAGTATGCGCGAGAAACGGTTTTGCACGCCAGAACAAACAGTTACCACCTATCAAGGGACATTTTCCACAGTCGAAAACAATAAGTGCTTTAAAAAGTGGTTCCTTAGGATGCGAAAGTGTTTTAGGGACAGTCTAAAAAAAGCGCAAACCACAGAGCGTTTTATGCAAATTAGTTTAAATATATCTCAATACTTTCCAGTGACCCTCGCGTACAGTAACAGTTATTAAGGAAATTTTGTGAATATATTTATTTCTTAGAGCATTTAGTTTAATTTTTTGTCATTAGCCTTTGACCGAGCTCTAATTAACCCACAGCACATCCAATGTTACAAACCTATTCCTACCCTTGCAAGGCATCACTGGATTTAGTACTTGTGTCACTTGTAAGACTAAGGCAGCTGAGAAAACTTGCAAAAATTGCATACAGTTGTCATTATTTCTTATTTCTTTACCAGATTCGGCCGGAGGAACGTGATTATCCTTTATTACTGATTTCAAGGCTGTTTCGTAGAAGAACGTCACTAGCATTGCAGATCCTGGTAGCTATGTGTTTATCGCTCGGGCATGGCATTCTGGAGGACACAGGTTCTATATTTGGTCCGGCCATCCAGACTCAGTTTCTTCAAAGTATAACCTCATTGTTTAATCAAATTTTGATCACTGGCGAATATCCAAGCACCTGGAAACAAGCGGACATAATAGCAATTCCTAAGTCAGGCAAAGACAAAAGATCTCTTCGATCTTATCGTCCTATCAGCCTCCTACCGGTCATTTCAAAACTTTTCGAAAAATTGTACCTCAAAAGGATACGCCACCATATAGACCAGGAAAACCTTCTACCAGATGAACAGTTCGGATTCCGCAAAAATCACTCCACTCCGCAACAACTGCTTCGACTCACAGATTCAGCATTTGAGGCAGTTGATAAAAGAGAATATTTTGGCGCCATTCTCCTAGATGTCTCACGTGCGTTTGATTCGGTGTGGCATCAGGGACTATTGTATAAACTCATCATGCAGGGAATCCCTATGTCCCACATAAGACTGCTCAAGAACTACCTGGAAAACAGAACGTTCAGAGTACTGTCTGAGGATGCAGTCTCCTCATCCAGAAACATCCGCGCCGGCGTCCCACAAGGCTCCGTCATAGGCCCTGTACTGTACAGTCTTTACACGGCTGATATACCACGAACGGAACAAGTGGAAACTGGATTATATGCGGATGAGACTGCATTGTTCACGCGCAGTGTCAGAGCAACCCACGTGAAGACAAAATTACAGAGAGCCTGTAACAACGTTGAAAACTGGGCCAAAAGATGGCGCCTAGCTTTCAACGCCACCAAAAGTCAGGCGATAATAATATCTAGAAGAAAAATACCACAGCTTGATCCGGTGACACTATTCAATGAGGGAATTCAATGGACCAAAACAGCAACCTATCTTGGAGTGATGCTCGACACAAGATTAACCTGGAAGAACCATGTCAACAACCTCAGGTCGAAAGCGGAAGGTAGAATGCGGACACTCTACCCCATACTCAATCCAACAACCACTTTACCAGCTGACCAGGCTCTTCGAATATATACATCACTGGTCAGACCGGTGTTAGAGTATGCTGCCGTTGTGCGGGGAAATGCAGCGACCACACATATCAAAAAGCTCCAAACTGTGCAAAACCGGGCCATTCGGGTTGCCTGCAAACTCCCTAGAGAAACGCCTACCGCTGTCTTACATCAAGTCAGTGGTTTACAAACATTGAAACAGCGTTTCAAGGAAACAGCCACCAAATTCTACAACCAGTGTACGAGGTCTGAAAACAGAATAATAGCCAGACTTGGCAACAGAGTACACTATAATGATAACATTAGGTGGCCAGACCACCTCCTATTACAATGACGAACATGGAGCTGACTACTCCCATTATGCTACACCCACAATGAAACCTTAATACAACTAAACTGGAAGGAGATACGATAAACGTAAGAACATCCCCATACTCCGGGATCTAGGCCACCCGGATAATGTTAGTCTGTGGGCGAAATTGTTTCCATGCAAATTCTGGTATGGTCCCTTCAAAGATAAATGGGATAATACTCTGAATCCCTTCCAGTTCCAGCTATAATGATTTTAATGTCGAGTAACCAGAAAACGCTAGAACAAAAATAGCTTTACTTTATAACTGTAACATGTGACTTCCACTTTTTAAATACAACTTCAGTACGAAGTTTTACCTTTGACCGTAATTTCCAAGTCTTGGCGAAGAGATTTTGTTTATATCTTCGATAGTGGCAGATTTTCAGCAGACTGTAAAGTCTCCCATTAAGGTCCATTCTTCAAAATGTTTATCGTGCAATGTGCCACTTGGATTAAAATTAAATTGAAGAAGTTATATTATTTATTACTCTTGGTATTTATTAATTGTCAAGTTTAGTTAAGCCTTCAGAACAGAATAAAATGAGTTAGTCATTTGTAGTTAAATTATTTCATCCATATTGTTTCGTTCAAAAGAGTTTTGAATAGTGTAACGAATAAATTGAAGTTTTAATTTTTTTTAAATCTCTTTATATGTATGCGCGGCTAAAAATTGTCTCTCACTGGTTTTACTGTGAATTTAACGAGAACTGTGATTATATATAAAACATTCACACTACATCCATTTGTTATTAAGTAAAGTAATTCTACTAAAGGTAATTAAGTTAATTTATCTTTTAAAAAAATTTCCTGATGCATCGTCGAAATTAACATATTACAGATTACATTAAATTAAGCATTACATTCTTTAGTGAGCTTTTTTCATTAGAATAGAATTAAATATGATTTCAATATAAAGCATTGCGCTCCATTTGATATGCATCAATGCCAGTTCAGATAAAAAAAAAAATCTGCTGATCATGCATACATTAAAACCGAAAATTTAAATAGCGTGCAACTACCAGGAATTAGTACAATTTACATTTTTTTTCTCGTATTATCTCAATATTTGACATGTCTAGCATATGTGAGCAACTTTATGTTTTTAAAAAAAAAAAATCTCTATGTGCGAGTAACAAATGGAATATATGCAAAACACAAGCTGTCAGAATACTTACATTTAACAAAATTTTAGCTTTATAGGAAGAAAAATGTTTGAAATATTGTTACTATTAGAATATGTTTAGTTGACTGCTAAAAAAAACACTGAACATATATCAATCTGACTAATCATAAGTGAACATATATATGCCTTATTAATGCATTAACTGCAATAGGTCACACAACTGAAAATTTGCGAAACACGGTATAATTTTGTGACGAATTGTAAATTATATAGAATCGAATTTTGTTTTTAATGTTCAATGAACGGTCATGGTAAATCTGGCCCTAGTGATTAATATACTGTCTAGGACTGTAGAGTGTCTAAATACTATGTACTAATTTTCCTCTCTTTTTATCATTTGAGTCAGTTCATGAGATTTTGAATAGTGCATGTGCTTTCCGGTTTAAAAATTAATAATAGTAATAGTTAAAGTTAGTAAGTATGGCGTTTAACTACATCCTCACACTTCAACCACTAGCATTAAATAACATGTCGTCAATCCTTCAACTAAATTTAGCTGTCAAAATAGAAGTATCTTGTGCAAAACGAGTTGGCAAAAAGTAATTTAGATGGGGTCCATTGCTTTTTATGAATTTTAGACTGCGTCATAGGTCATTAAATATGGAATGCGTAAATATAGTCAATGTTCTTCCTTCAATAGAGATAGAATTGTATATTTATTCCCTGTATTAAAGTTTAGTAGAGTATAAAGATATTACAGATATAAGATTCTGAGATGTCTACTAGAAAAGACTAAAGTCAGTGAAAGCACTGTTGATTTATATTTACACCCCTGATCCCTGCCACGTCTCCATACTATTATTCTGTAATCGGTTACTTAAAAACTCGGCATTTTATGAGTAATTTCCAGCAGACAGTTTCACAAGTAATTGGCTCTGAAAAATTGTGAAATTTACATTAAATATCGTTCTTAACGAACTGATTACTGAAATAAGTTCCACAAGTTATTATTTAAAATTTATTTCAGGTCAGATCATTAATAGGAAGAATTAAATTTACTATGCTTCCTGCACTTTCTTAACATAAAAACAGAAATAATAATCAGCCTTTATTACTTCGTAGTATATTCGAATTATGAGATGTGTTCATTTTCTGACATTTAACTAGTTTATATATATACGCTATATCTTGTCTGCAAACCGAAAATTGGCAGCATGAAAGATTTTTGGAGTGTACTGGACAATAGAAACTAATAAATTTGGCTTCTTGACATCTGTGAGCCATTGCAATGTTACGTCGTAATCAACACAACTTCTGCGATTGAAACAAAGAGCTTATATGACATCGTTAACACACACAGACACGTACCACGTAATAATGTGAAAGTATGAAAGCTTAAAATTTGACACTACAGGGAACTGTGAGTAGTGTGTTCCCGACTATTTAAGTTATCGTTTTGTTGCACCATCACACTGAGCAATACCGCGTTTAGTACGCACTGGCGGTTCATATACCCCCGGGACCGCTTCTCATCTCACAGCCCCTCCTTTCGTACATCTCAGAGCTGACTGCTGTCAAGGTAAAGCGAGTGGTAAATTCCTTTTTGGATTGAGGGGTCAGGGCGGCGTATTGGGGATACGGTAGACTGACCTTGAGGCGCCTCTTTTAACTGAACAAACTTTTGAAGGAAGAAAGGGCCTGGTGCTAGTAACTTTGGACTATGTTAAGAACGTCTGCCCTTTACCTAATAAAATTAGACTTTTCACAAACTGAAGGACAAAAATCTCAAATCTATCCTATCACACATGAGGATCAGAAACATGAAATTCGTAGTGACGTTTGTTGACGTCCATTAGTTTTACCGTTCCACTGATCGTATCACCTTACTCCGAATCCCGATTTAACTGTACCGCGACCATAAAACAATATCGATAATCTAACGTACCCCGACTCACACTACTTCAAAATTAAATTCGAAGTGCAATATCATCCGTGAACGGTGCAGTGAGCTGAGTAATGAAGCAATCGAAAATGGGATTAGACTTGGCTGCAGGAATATGGACCTACAGTTTAACCGTCTAGCTTTCACAGACGATCTCGCGATTGTTTCTGATTCCTAGCCACTGCCGCGAAACTATTTCACCAACTTCAGACACAAGCAGTGAAGGCGGGCCTAAAATCTTACTTGGTAAAGCATAGTTAGTTTGAAATATCAGACACTTACCCAGATAGCTACAGGCAGAACAAGCAACAATCAAGCGAGATGAAAATGTTAAACATTTGAATGACTCCACTCATAATTTTCGGGCTGAGAGGCCGTGGTCGATAAATAAAACTTTCCCCTGACGTTTCATCTTCAACTGCGGAAGACATCTTTGGAGGCTAAGCGGCAACTGCCTCCGAAGATGTCTTCCGCAGTTGAAGATGAAACGTCAGGGGAAAGTTTTATTTATCGACCATGGCCTCTCAGCCCGAAAATTATGAGTGAAGTCGATACCGGCCGTGAAAGCCTACATTGTATGATCACTTGAATGACTTTTCGAAGACCTTCCTTCAATTTACGAGAAAATTTAAAAGAAAATACATACCAATTAACAAATGGTGTCTGCAACAGATCGTCAGTATCCATCTACACCAAGCTCCTTCACACGACATGATGCTCTATGCGCGATAGAATGCATTTTGATGAGTAGGAAATGCTTGGAAGAGGAATAGGCGTGAAAAAAGAAAGATTCTCAGAAAAATCTTCTGCAAAAAAGTGGATACTATAGAAAATGCCTCATCGGTGAACTGCAAATATGTGAAAAAGATAACAGACAAGATTTATGAAATGATTTCTTTTCATATTCAAGTGACAGACGTGGACTGAAGCAAGGAACGAATAAAACTGAAAAATAATTAAGAAGCATTGAGCATTACTTAAATCATAAGAACAAAACAGTTGATCCACACCTAAGAGAAACTGGAAAAAAAATGTTACACCTTAGTCAGTATTTGAATGCAGTATCTCCTCTATAGTTTTAAGAATGATATGTGGTAATCCATAGGGTCTCCTTATGGAGATACAAGTATTTCCTACGTATGGAAACGAGAGCAATGATTTTTCATGTTAGGAAACGCAGACAGAAGCTGCAACGTGGGGTTTGGAGCGCTGACGGCTATTAAAAAGTGCGCGTTGCTCGAGCTATGTAGGACAAATAACCGCATTGACAGACTTCTTCAATGGGGAGCCACTGCCCCTCCATTTTGGGAATCGTAGTGGGAGGCCGTGATTAAAAACTCCGGCACGGGTTACTCTAGGATCTTCTCTATTCAATCACAGTCGGAGCAGAGAAGTTATTGTTTCCTGGAAGCCAGCGTTTTATGATACATAGGGAGTTAATTTCCTCCACATTCTTCATAGCTGAAGTTAACTGGGGTCAGATAATCGTTCACAGGTCACAAAATAGCTCGCTGGTCTCACAGTAAAAGTTACAATAATGCAGTATCCGGGGGGCGCAAGACCACCTTACGTTATAATCAGTCTTCATCAGTAATTCTAATGTTTATAACTTGCATATCTTGTACAGAACCGTACGCACGCTATGTTGTGACATTTAATAGTGTACAAATCAGACATTTATGAAGACATTTCACACGAGGATCCTACAACGAATATCTCAGTCCGATCGACTTCTAAGATCGAAACTTACCCATTAGCTCTGTCCTATCATCGAATCCTGACCAAGCTGGTCTGTTACGGACTAGAGAAAAAAATTAATAAAAGGGCAAGATCGAATCGAGTCTCACGCAAATAGAGTTTTGTTCTTTACATATATCTTTAAGGCAGTCGGTTGCGAAAGAAATCAATGTTTTACTTTTTCCCAGGTTAAGTAGTGAACTCCTTACTCCGTTCCTCCGTTCTCCAATGCCGCACTGAGCGTGGTAGGTGAGTGGTACCGCTCTTGCCTCGCATCCGGGAGGACGCGGGTTCGAATCGGGGCATCCAGATTTCAGTTATCAACAGTTTCCCCAAATCACTCCAGGTGGTTCCGTCAAACGCCTATGGATGAATTTCTTCCCTTTCCATGACCCCATTCCTTGCCCGCCTCTAATGACTTCGATAAAAAGGAAAATCCTGTGTCGCATTATGGTGTCACTCGCACTGATAGTGCAATCTTTAAGTTCCAATCTAATCTATTGCAGGATAGTTCCAACCCCATCCAATAGGACAAAGTGTATTTTGAATTAGGAGCACTTTCAATAAAAAATAGTATTAATAAAGTGTAAAGAATCCACAAAATAAAAACATTCTCTCGCAATTTATAAACCAAGATTAGCACTTCCCCGCTGTAATACGAGCCTTTCCAGTAAATTAAATACCGCAATCTCGTTACGCTTATCGTAGCGTTAATTTTTGATGTAGCGGTTTAGTTAACATTTTCAGTGTATTCTAACGTACCAAATTTCGTAAAACTGACGAAATAAATGGCAACAGGTATGTAGACAAATAAATAATATTAATAGAATCCAAAAGGTCGTATGCTAATCTGTCTTGTAAAGCGGTCTTTGGTGGGTTTATCGAAAGGATGTGTTCATTTAAAATGAACTATCATTTCTTGTTAGGTTCCCCAGTCACGTAAAGGCAAAAGATATACCGCAGAGTTTGCGCTAGACCATAAACTTTCAAACTGTGAAATTCCCATCCAAATTGGTTCTGTAGTTTTTGCGGGCGAGCATGAAATACACTGGCGGAATTTAAAATTCCAACATCAAGACTGAGTTGTGATATATTAATGAAATTTGGCTCCATGTATCCCCAAATAAAGAGTACAAAATAATTAAAAATTTAAAGCCTTACATGTAATAGTATGAGAATTTCGGGCCTATTTAATATGCAAAATTGCTATGTTTTAGCGTACAAATGGTGAACAGTGTGGTGCAACATGGCACTTTTTTTGCACACGTTATTGTTGACCAAGTGTGCAAAGCCAAAGAGTGACGACCCTCTGCACCCAAATGTGAAAGGGGTCGGCGAATTAACGTGTTTGAAATTGGTACATCCCACTGTGAAATCTGCCGACGGATTGGTCGTAGTACAATGTCAGTCTACAAAATTGTTAAACCTTGGATGAAAGAAGGCTCACATACTCCTAGAGCAAGCCCAGGTCCATACAGATGGATAACAGCACGTGAAGACCACCAAATAGTGTGGGTGGCTGTTGCTGGCAGACGGGTGAATCTATGCCAGATCCAAGCAGTGGTTACAGAGAGAGTCAACTCGTGGACGATTGTAACCCAATAGCTTGAAGCTGGGTTACGCTCTTTGACCCCTGTGCAATGTCTTCCATTAACCTGATTTCATTGTCAACATCGTCTAGCTTGGTGTAATGCAAAATACAAATGTAAACGTGAATGACGTGTTTAGAGACGAGTCTCGATTCTTTCTTTGGCAGAGTGGTAATCTAGAACGTGTTCGCTGAGAGAAACGGCTTTCCCTGCTTTTTTCTCCAGACCGTCACACAGGTCCAGCCACAGGTATCATGGTTTGACAGCAATTAGTTACGACAGAAGGACTGAGTTGGTTGTTATTGAAAGCACAATGACAGTCCACCACTATGTGGACGGGGTGCTGCACCCTATTTTGATACTCTTCATGTCCACCATCAAAATCGCATCTTCCATCAGGATAATGCCCAACTTCGTACTGCGTCCATCGCAACACAAGCCTTGCAAGGGGCTACGATCACAATTTGGACTGCACGGTCCCCACATCTGTCCCCTATGTAGCATGTCTGGGATGCCAGGTGTAAACACATCAGATAAAATGATCACACAGCACAAGCTGTGCAATAACTTACTGCACAAGACAAGCAGGCGTAAAGATACATACCCCAAGAAGGCATCCGAACGTTTATTGATTAAATGCCGGCAAGGATCCACGAATGTATTGGTGCTCAAGGTGGGTGCATTTCTTACTGACAACTGTATCTAAAGATTAAACATAACCTGATCCATTACAGATTATTATCATCTATTCTGGGTATAACCCTGGATATATTTAAAAAGTTTCCTAAAATTCCATCATTGCTATCTGGGTGTTGGGATCTTAATTTCCACTAGTGTAGTTAAGCAATGGAAGAGTGTTAAGATCGGGAAAGCAGTACGCTGAGCAGTAAGTCACCAGTTGCCAAGAGTCAGTAATTATTGCAAGCTGGTAAAATGGCTTTACACCAGGTTAGCGAGAAATATTGACCTCGCCATACTGTGCTAGTAGGAAGGGAGAGAATGTATGTAAACCTGCTGGCAGCAACAGCAGGGCTGTGTATCTACGAAAATATTTCAATGAAGATGATGCCAGACGTCTGATACGAAGGTGGACTCTACTGTGATAGCGGGATGGTCCATCATTTGGACATAGTCTTTCAGAGATATTACCAATATTCCAGTTATATTGGGCTATGTGGCGAAAATAAGTTACATGCTCGCGCTTGTCCTTGGCCCAATCTCTAACATGCCAGTTAAACGCATGACCATTTTGTTATAAAGCCAATTAAACATTGCATATACTCACGTATGCCATCAGTCATTGCTCGTATAAATATGTTATTATTTTTTACCGTAATTTCTCCTAGCATCCACTGTAAATATCTGAATGTACTGAGTCATACAACCTGTCAGATGTTGCAGCAGGGCCCTATGAAGAATATTCACATCAGAACCATGGTCGACTTTTAGGACCGACCGTATCCGCGGCTCCACTAGCAGCTTACCCGTGCGCTCTTGCCACTCGGCTGACAAGGTCACTACGTTATTTGTAGTCTAAATACAGGGTCTGTTCGAATTTAGAGAGAAATTTCAAGTTCCTACTGTAGCGGTCTCTCCCATTTGTTAATACTTATAAATATAAAACTATTTATTTCTTTATTTGTATTATCAACTACAAATGTATAATATTAATGCTGTATCTCTGAAAGCAAGGAGTAACTGGTCGACTTAGAATCGACTAAAAGGAATAATTATGAAGTCAGAAATAGAGAAGATAAGAGAAAGTCTAGGATGTTGTAAAAATACGGCAGCATTCTGGACAAAGCTTGGTAGGTATTTGGTTATATTAAATAAGTAGCTGATACCCGCGACTTCGTACGCGTGGATTAAGAATTTCATTGCCAGAATTGAATATAGAAAGTTGTTGGTAACGAAGGATTGATCGCAACCAACACCTAGATTGCATAATATGACAGTAAAGCCATCACTGTCATTCTACCATCGAACCAGTCTCTTGAAGAGAATCAATTTCCAACATATTTAAAAACAGAAAAACAAACGCAGGTGAGGGGATGTGGCGGGAAGAGGTGTTAACTAAGGACAGCTTTATTTCAGATTGGTCTTTTCTTCTTTCTTCACCATGAGCATCCGATTCTTGGGTTCTAATAACTTTAGCTGCTCGTGCTCTGCTAGAGCTGCAACTTAGGCCAGTTTACGCCCGCAAGGCATGTCTAAAAAAAATACGGCAAAATAAACTGGTGCCAGAAACATTTAAGCAGACACAAAGTAATCGGGCAGAGAAAATCGACATCTATACTAAATAATACGTTTTTTCTCTAAACGAAATTTATTAACAAATTATACACTAACATAATGAGCAAGAAGCACAGCTTGAGCAAGCGACGTAACATTACGGACTAACACAAACATCCGTCACTCTGTCACCATTCGAAAAGTTCTCAAAATTTCGTGACTACAATTGTTAATCATACCGAAAAAAAAAAAAAATGTCCTGTGCCCTCCCTACAGATTTTCTTGTCTAATTCCGTCAATATCGGTACAGGCAATTATTCGTCAAAAAGGTAACAAAAGTCAAAGACTTACTTCCACATGTATAGTATTATTACTGCTGATCACACCCCCACTGACTGCGAATCACCCCTGAGGAATCAATATAACGTAAAAAAAGTGTACACCTACAGCATTGCTAGGCTACCGACAATTTGCCTCGCATTGCACCCCTAACTTTGTGATATCTATAGTTTAACATTCAATCCGAATAACTGACGGCCCAGTCGTGACTCTTACGATCAAAAACAATTTTTAAAAATCTTAGTCTCCACGGAGATTCGAACCGTAGACCACGACCCAAACATCAGTAAGCAAGCGCTTTAACCACAGAGCTACCTGACCGCTACATGGAAAACAGTACAGAGGCCTCCACATCCAACTCGTCTGTCTATCGCCGTTCAGTAATTTTTCGAATTTATAAGACCTAAGTATTATTTATAGAAATAATTTTTCAACCAAATGTAGACAGTATATTTCTCCTTCAAATAATGCTCTCGACGAATCAGTGCGCCGAAATATTGTGTGATTATTATAACACTTCTATAACTCGGCTAGTCACCCGAGAGCATTATTTGAATTCTCAACGCCGAGAAAGACTTCGTAATTATATATATTTCTCCTTGTTTCAAAAGATAATTGTGCAAAGTTTCATCGAGATTGGATGAAAACTGTGGACTTGTATGAAGAACAAACAATCCACAAACAAACATACATTCATCTTTATATATATGGATTAATGAAAGAATTACTTTCCTTTTGGTTATTTTTATTTCAAGACATTGACTCCATCCAAAGATATTAAATACAAACATAAGTAAATGTTCGGGTGATTAAGCTCACACATTTCCAAGAACTACTGACACAACTATCTCCGCATGCCATCTATGCTCACTTAGGTGGACACTTTAGAAACATTCAGAATTGTTCAAAAAGTTCCGACCGACGTTTCTCTAATTCTAACAATACTTTAACAATTAAAACCATACAAAAACAATCATAATTAATACAAAATCATTCACAATCATCATGAAACACACGGAAATGAAAATTAAAGATTTTTAGAGGTATTTACAAACAAAATTATCAACATAAGCCACGCCAAACCATTCATAATAGTACTCTAAACATCAAAGCTCCCATCAGTACTTACAGTTACAAATTTTTAATTAATATTTCATACATAATACTGTCCTTCAATGAATTGCGTAACATTTACATAGTTTCATAAAACAATTTTCGCTTCCACAGATTCACAATTAAACAAAACCACGTTTAATCAACTTCCAGCATGCTACACATATTTCTTAAAATACAATTTCATTAAAATGCTGGATCTGAGGGCATGAAATAGTTAGTTGGATTGCAAATAGAAAAAACCAGTTAAATTTTATAACGGCGTTGGAAGAATATGTCACGCAGAAATGTAACTTGTAATTAATTTGTGATTATATATTAAATGAAAGTTGTTTGGTTTAACTACTGAAGTTATTGATGAAAACGTAATCGACGAGTACTTAGAATTGAAAAAGTAAAACACAAGACAAGGTAGTATAAACATTTTCTTTCAGTTATTATAAGAGGAGTTTTCGGTAATTGTGATCTAACAACTAACATCATAAGTAAACTAAGTGAAATGTTCTCGTCCTGGCTGAAAACGACCAAAAAGACATGCTAAGGTAAACGTAAATTAGTAATGATTAGTATAAGACATGTTCGACTAATGAAAAAGCTTAATAGTTGCATGTAAAAGTAAAGATATTTAAGTCGTTTCTTTCGGAAATGCCTTGCTTATCTGTATCCTATGGTTTGGTCACACTACCTAACAAACCTTTTCAGGTAGACGTAGCAGCAAAAATGATCTAAAATTGACATTTTTGACGATCACTCGTGTTTTTATTTTACAGTGAAAATATTTAAAAAAAGCCATAAGCCACATCTTCTAACTGCCAAAAGAATTTAACCCGTTATTTTTATTGGTAAACGAAACAAATTAAGTGCAAATCGGAAACTACAGAGTAATAACAATAAGGTTTACTTTCCCTTTGGGTACGAAACCTAAAAATTATTTGAATGATATTACTGTGTTATCGACAGTAGTTTCGAAAAACAAATTGCGTGGATTTGTTAAGTACCAAGCATTTTAGAAAGAAGTGAACTGACCGTGTGATCAATGGATTTCTGATATATCCGTATAACTGCCATAGTCGATGCGTATCGCTTTTTTCTGTTTACTTTTCTAGCGCTGACCGTAGCAGACACTTGCTATTCATAGCCAACTCTCGTGGGCGCGGTATAAATGAGATTGGGTCAGGCCGATTCGGTTCGATGTGGGGAAACTGTGAATCGAATAAGGGCAGCGATCAGGCCCGGGGCAACACTGCACTGTGAAAGGCTTTCTCGAACTGCTGTCAAATCCCGTTTCCACGTGAACGGTCAGCCACGATACATAGAAACTGAACAGGAAAATAGAAAATGGTTCCATCAGAAATAGTGTGACTACCCACAGGGTACAAGGGTTGTATTTGGGACTAGAAAATATGCATAATTTTGGAATGTTAAGAAACCAACTTTCAAACAGTATATCGTCGTGTTTTTTCCTTTAAAAATGATAGTTTACTGTTTAAAAGATGAGTTATTATTATTGGAAACTAGTGTAAGCCCGTGACCGTTTTTTGCGGATCGTCACGGATCTAGAATAGTTCCAGTTTTTAGGATGAAAGATTATGACAGGTTGACCTGATATGACCAAATATAAACTTGTCTTGTGTTTAAGGGTGAATAAAATCTCTTGAGCTTGAAGAACTCAGAGGAATTAATAGAGGCTAGTATTAAACATGAAATCGTAGAATTGCTTAAATACAAATTTGACTTGTATTTTATCCTTAAAGTTCACTCTACAAAATTTTAAAAAAATCCTGTTTGCTTCGAAAGTATCGCGTTGTCTTTTTATTGAGACTGGTCAAACACTCATAACGTAATCAATGGTCATAGTATCTGCAACGGCCAGAGAACTTAATACACATTCCGTGTTATGAAACAGTTGAGCAACTTCGAAAAAATAAATTTCCAAAATAGCTGATTCGGTCCACTTCAAATAATATAATAATTCACGTACAGAGAACATGAACAAAGGCCACTAACGAAATTGGTAAGTGAAATACCTAATAAGCAAATAAACCGTAATGCATAAACTTCGGTCAAGCAACAACATTAGTGAAAGTTTTAATTGAATTGAAATTTATCCTAAGCCGGAAAAACAATTGGCATTAGTGATTACAGCAGAGACTATGAGTAATCTAATTTTTTTTTTAAAATCAAAGTTGATGAATGTATTATGGCAATTAATTTGGTAGCAGTTGCATAGCTATTAAATTGTGGTCATAACCACGAATTTCTTCTAATGGTATCTCTGGTATATGCTTTTTCATAGAACTTTTCCATTTATTTGCATCTAATTCGCAGAAACACAGTATTAAGAAACAAAATCGCTTGCATGAAACTCAAACATCATTAATGCAGAAATTTGTTAATTATTCTGAGAAAAATCCTGTTAATAAGCTGTCTAAGAGTATAAAACAGTCCGCAGGCAACAAAAATTAATTTTAAAGAAAAACTGAAAGATTATGTTATTGGCAACTCTATATATTGCATCGTAGTATTTGTGCACAAAACTGTACCTGATGTGAGGTTCGCAAAATATAATTGTAAATCTTAATCTTTCAATTTGTAAGCTTGTAAGATATAATAATTTTCACTGTGATTAGTTTTTATTAGATATATGTATTCATAATGTATGTTTATATATTAATCATGACCTGAACTACATTCCTAAAATCATTCCTTAGAAGGAATCTATGTAACAAGAATTAAGAAATAATCAGTATCGTGTATTTATTGGTTTCTATTGGTTTCTGAAACCCTTTTTATCGGAATTATTTTTGTCTTCTTTTTAATTGCTGGGTGATAATCACACAAACAGAACCTGATGGGTGAGAGGTTTTCTTCGTTCTTACCAGGTCGTCAACGTCGAGATCATTACAATTTGGTGAGGCTGGACGCGAAGGAACGGGGAGGAATTCAGCTATGGCATTTTGAAGCACCCATTCCGGCATTCACTTGGAGTGATTTCGGAAAACTACCAAAAATCTGGATGACCCGATGGGGATTCGACCCATGCTCTCCAAAATATCTGGCTCAAATGTTATTTGATTTAAACCAAATCACTGGACAATAGATTTACAAATTAGTTTCTTTTTGTCACTTTAAAAATATTTGATTTGATTTCCCCTTACAAAAAAAATAAAAAAATAAAAAAAAAAAATAAAAAAAAACTTGTTTTTGACTATCTAATCTTATGGTTACAAATTTAAACAACAGTTTAGGATGACAAAATTACTCATCACTATATTAAAACGCGTTTCAATTTATGTTTGTATTCTTCGTTCACATGACTCTAAAATTGACTGTATAATTTCAAAATATTTAATTTTATAATATTTAATAACAACCGTATTTATTTTTTACGTCTGCATTCGGCTTTAGCAAGGGTAGAAAACGAGAGAACTTTTCAATATTGCTTGGAATCGGTGCCACATGTGGCGAAAGAGACTTCAATTACAGTATTTCTCTACAGGATAACGGCGAGGTGTTTTAAACACAGCCACGGCTCTAAATTCCCTCCTGAGAAATGAACAATAAAATTAAACAGAAATACTTCATTACCAAATACAAAATCCGTCACGTGAAGAGCTTATGACTGCAACGCACAATCCGTAATAAAATAACGTACCTAACGTTATTTAGCTACAGAATTCAAGGCTTGGAGCTAGATGAAACTGTTGTATCTATGGACTGTATAAATATCTGCAACTTTTACTTCAGTTTCTCCATTGTTAATAAAACATGCTAGATCCGGATAGCGAGAATTCTACTTTAAAAAATTGAGGCATGATATCGGTGAATCTGTAAGACACCGACGTATGTTAATTTAATTTATAAAACCATGTACTCAGTTTCTTTAATTGGTGCTGAAAATTTTAAGTTTATACACGGTCCCGAAAATTTATTATGACGATCATTGCGATCTTATGGCTACCTTAAGTGTGTCTGAAACATTTCAGAAAATCTATTCAATTACATGAGGAGTAGATTTTTTTTATTATCGGGTTTACTGGCTCGCATTATTAATGCGAGCCCCCATTTGCAGTTGTACCATACCTGGTGGGTGCATGGTAAGGCTTCGACCTAGCATTCGGGAGTGTTCAAATCCACGACTGGCCAGCCAGGTATTGGTTTTCCATGGTTTTCCAAAATGACTGCACGCCAATGCTGGGTGGTTCCTTCAAAGGACCAATTTCCTTTTTGTTCAACTCTCTCCCACGTATAATAACCTATAAATCGACGAGACATAAGAGTTCATCCATTAATTTGACCCTCGCAATATTCGCATTATTATGATCCAGTAGTCTAAGTTTCATCTGCTCCATTTCATATTTATGCTGAAGCCTTCAATTTTCCATGCTGTGGATTTTTATGATGTAGTTAACTTCGCCGTGATTGAACGTTGACTGTAGCCTTTTGTGTTTGTCCCTTTCGTTGTTTGTTGCCTTTATCTTCCCCTTTATCTAAAGATGCTGTCCTTGACATTCGTTTAGTTACATTTATTGATATTTTAGTAAAATGTGCTTGCTTACCAGTTATTGTGAGTATCTGCTCAAAGTGCTATCACAGTATCAAAAATCTGTTGTCGTGGGCTTATTTTGAAGTGCTTCGAACTATATCTTCTTTTTCCAACTAAAACAACTGTACATTCTCTAAGGAATCAACTATTAACCTATGGTTGGTATATATTGTTACTAATTTTGGTAAAAGCTCTAAATTGTATAGTTTTCTTTTCTTAACCAGCATGGCATTTGAGAGTATCTACTATCACCATCCCAAATATAGTAACTTCTTACTACTTTAATCGTTACTATATATATCTACAACATTAATTACGATGGATTGTCAATTTTCATGGTCGAGATGTGGAGTGGGATCCCTAATGCACCATGATCGATATTGTTCTGTATTTTAATTTCTCTCCCTCAAGAAATGACTTAATGGAAGTAGTGGTTTTGGTCAGCTGCCAGACATTTTACGACAGGATCGTGGGTTAGGATTTTACTCTTTATTCGGAGATGAGTCAATTAGGAGATTAGATGTTCAGATCTTGAATTTTAAGGGAAATTCAACTAAAAAAGGAGGTTACACAAAAATAGTTTGCCTAATACAAACTTGGTGTGAAATACGTAATTACATACCTCAAAAAACCTTTTTTAAAATTTAGGCAAAAAGTAAGACTGGACTGGGTATAGATTTTCGAATTGACCTAATATGCTGATTCTTCATTGGTAGTCATGAAATCGAGATTGAAAAAAACTAGGTGGAACGAGTGCAATTGTGTGTCTTAAGTTAACTTGAGACCTTCATTGCCTATCGCAGTTCAGATAAGTGATTGTGAAGCGAAATGTTTCCAGTCTGTTACTGGTCTTCAGCAGTCCATAGCTGCTGAAATCTGCTACAAACCATCTCTTCGAGGTTTCTTCCTGCCTCAGTATAAGGGTAAAAGTAAATTCGTATGGTTTTACAAAATTGTTACACGACGTTCGACTTGCTGCGCATTCCGAATCGATCGTGGTTGGAACTACTATACTAATTAACAAGAAATCTGAATCATGTAGCTTCCTCGCGTAACTCTTACGAGTAAAACAAGACCTGTAAGACTTCTTGACAGCTCGAGGATGAGAACCCAGGTCTGCTAAATTTCCAAAGTTTGAGCCTTAACCACTGGGCTGACACAGCGTTCTGAATTTGGCTCTTGATTTTGGTTGATAAGTGACTGAACGAGGGACAAACAAATTGAACGAATTCTCTCTCTGCCTTACTTTTGCTCAGATTCCGACCCCTAGGAATCATTTATTCTCCCAAAATCCAAGGTGGTTTGCTATTTTATAACCCACAATCAAATATACTAATCATGAATAAGGTATTAGCTATTATAACTTTTTTACAAACTTATTGCGAACTCCGTTTACGTTAAAACACATTTTATGTTTAAATTTAATTTAAAAGTTGGTCCATGGGAGGTGTAGACACAAAATCCCACTGCAGCTCCTGCGGGGACTAAACGCAGCCATCTGTGCACAACAGTCGCATGAGTAGCTGAAGCTTCAGCTGTTAAAGCCTGTTCACACTCAACTGGCGGTTCAAGGTCATGTGCAGTTTGCCTCACTCCCCACCTAACCGCCGCCTCCCGCTTTCTATACTTTCGAGCAGACCGCAATGTCCTGTCGGGCAGGTAGCAAATTTTTCAGCGGGTTTTTTTTTTCTTCGCCTGCAGGAGTAAAGGCAGTGGAGTGGGGATAGAGCAGACTGACCTTGAGACACCTCTGTTAACTGAACGCACTATAATTACAGTTACCACTGTAAGTTGCCTTTGCAATGATTATCAATAACATTCAGGGATTAACGCGTCAAAGAGCTGGAATATCCTTTCCAAATGTTGCATTAAGCCTTTTCGAACAATGTATTTGTGTCAATAACAGAAATTATAAAAAAAAAACTAGAATTATTGCATTCTGATATTAAATATTGTATTTTTTCTAACATTACACATGGGTTTCCTGGTTCTGCTACAGTGCTGTTTGGTATCTGGCTTTGTTGACTGCTGTACCGTCTTTACTGGATTATGCATTACTAACTGTTACCCGCGAGTTTATACTCAAGGACTTAGAATTTTATTGCTATAATTGGATATAAAAAGATGTAAGTTAAGTAAAAGTTTTCAAAAAAATCACGGAATCGGGATAATGTAACGGAGAAGCCATAACCATATCATTCTAAAATTGAACCTGTCTCATGAAGAAAACCAATTTGCAACATGTTTAAAAATAGCAACAAACCAAGTGGGAGAGAGTAGAAGTAACTGTCAGATACTACCTAGCACAGTTTCTCAGGAAATTTATTGTTTTTGTTTTAAAATTATGTCACTTCTTGAAATCTTATGCCAAACCTCTTACGACAGAAGTATCCTATGTTAGCCACGTACGTTGATAAGATTCCATTAAGACGTTTTTACTTAAGACGTGTGTTTGCGTCGCGACTGTTTACTTTGTTCCCCCCGGGCAGATGATATTCGCTAGCAGACATTCTATCCCCAGGGGAGGCACCTGGCAGCAGGCGATGACAAGTCTCTTTGCAGCTGTCCCAAGTTTGTTGGGAACCTCGTGCAGTAGGCATCGATCTGCATAACGACAGAGGAGCAGGGCGGAGCGGAGAGAAGAGCAATACTTCTTCCTCGGGGAACGAGGCCAAAGGCGGAGACGGCTTTGTGCCACGTCACGGTTATTGGCTTAGAATTTCAAATGTACGAACAAACTTTCCGAAGGCTCCGCATAGCATTTCATACACTTTTTAAGAGAGTGCCATCTTTCCTAATGTTCGTCTCACTCGAAATATGTAAAAGCATCGCAGAAATTTGTTACTAACAGGCCCCTTTTCGAGGGTACAGAAAAATTTAGTGATACGTTCGTATCTTTTTTTTTTCTATAAAATATTCTTCCTTCGAGATACAACTTCCTAAAGCGTGATTAAATTTAAAAATATTAGAACTGTATTATGATTATCCTCATAGAAAAATGCAGTCTTTTCGCTTTCTCACCATTTCCATATTTGAATAATTTCATCAGTAAATGTTTGCAAGGCTGAACTAATTTTCACTACTGTCTCTGTTTCCTCGTTACTTACGCCAAAAACTAATAATAAACAAAAAGTTGTTTTACCTCTGAAACTGCTCTAAATGAATATTATAGCTAGATGTTTCATGACAGTTAACTTTGAAGACTAATTAAATTCGCGATTAATTGAAAATTTAATGTTTCAATAAAAATTATTTCGTTGTAGAAGTAATAAATTTCAATGAAATGTACGGAATCCTTATATACGGTCGTCAGTGACCACGAACTGGTCGATGATCAGCTGACCAAAGAATATATTTAACAGTTTCGTTTAATTTTCACTGTTCCGTACTTTTTTCCTTCACTATCATACTGCGCTAATAATTCGAATATTGCAAAAAATTAGAGGGAATTTGTAAAGACTCAAGATCATGCAAGACATCATTACCAACAGAGAAGACTGCTTGACACTGTACAATTTCCTACTGTACTACCAAAATTTTAATCCAAGTGAGTGATGTAAGTCGAACAGAGGTTGGGCATCACTATATGCATGAAGAAGTTCTGAAAACAGAAAAAGGGATGTACTTTAGTTAGGTTCCAAAAGGTATATAAATAACCAAATTATGATTAAAAAACAATATCGTATGCACAACACGTTATGGTTATACCTACCGATATACTAAATAATAAAAATTCCGTGTGGACGTAATGATCTGATGACAGGGTTTCTATTGGCTGCGCTTTCCGCCTCTGTCTTAGCCACCTTAACCTAACCCAGAAATACTAATGGGTACAGGGAACCTACAGTTTACAGTGGAATCCGAACCACGGTAGCGTTCTGGCGTACTTCAAATTACACAGAGGTGAAGGTCGGGTTAAGGGTCTATGAAAATCCTAGCCGAGACGGACACCTTAACCAATGAGCCACCAGACCATTATATACGAGGCGCGTCCAGAAAGTAAGTTCCGTTTGATAATAAAATTAAAATGTACACAGATACAGAAGAAATTTATATTGCACAAAATTCTACAACTCTTAAACTACTTTTCCACATAACTGCCGAAATTTTGCAGGCATTTGTCATAGCGTGGCACCAGGTTTTGTATACCTTCTTCATAGAAATCTGCCGCCTATGTCTTCAACCAGTTGGAAACAGTTTCTTTCAGCTCGTCGTCATTGGTGAAGTGATGACCGACAAGGAAAGACTTGAGATGTAAGAACAGATGAAAGTCTTGCCAGTTCTTCTGTAACCAAAGGTGGACGCCCACTTCGTTCTTCATCGTGCACATCACTACGCCCGCCATTGAACTGTCGGACCCATCTTCTCACCATCGAATCACTCATCGCATTTGGTCCGTAAACATCGCAAATTTGCCGATAAATTTCACTTGGTTTCACTTTACTCGCATTCAGAAACCGAATCACAGACCTGATTTCACAGGCGGCGGGATTTTCAATCAACGACGACATTTCAAACAAGCACAACAAAGCGTACGTAACTGACAGCGATCTCCAAATGGCGGACGTTCTTCCCCTTGATACACATCGTCTACAGCACATGTGTGGAACTGCAATCGCAGCGCTGCAGCGGAGATAAATTGAAACGCAACTTACTTTCTGGACGCGCCTCGTATTTACTGTTAACATTAGCATGTCAGTAATGGGAACTAATAAGATTTTACCCATTCAAAAATTCCCCAACTTGCCTAAGAAAATTTCCAGTTTTCCTGACGGTTCGCCGAATATTCCCGAAGAAGTACCAAGCCATTGTGTCAGAGGCAAGAAGATTAATTCCTTTCTTCAGGTTCCTGCAGTTTAACGTGGAATCAGAACCACGGAACTTCCCGGCGTAGCTCGTATAATCAAATTCAACTCCTAAAGATTCCTACTCACCGCAGGATTTGAACCCGCAACCAGAAGTAAGCGCCCAAACCGCTGAGCTACCAGACCGCCTTGTTTTTAAGTATACGTGTGGTAAGAACTACCAAAATTGTATAAGAACTGTAGATTTATACGAACAACGATGACAGAAATTACGTTGGGGGGGGGGGGGGAGAAGATGGAGAGGGTTTAGATTTCTATAATTCAAACATAAACAGTGTTTTTCTATTTGTTTTAAAGTATACGTATGCAAATTTGCCTAAAAATCTGATAAAAACTGTATGTTTATTTAAAGATTTTGCGAAAAGCGTCCAACGCGCATATCATACGCGAAGGAGGTGGCATGTTGGTGACGCGTGCAACAGGTGGCATGTCGGTAACGTGACGTCACGGAGTCACAGATTTACCCCCACGCAAACATATATACTTCTATATAGCAACAGTGACGAACATTATTACAATTCGTCAGATTTTCAAAGTACTGTCATCGTTTTTTGAGTGAAACTTCTTTGCGCGCTAAGTGCACATGTGCCGCAATGTACACTTAACGATTCTTTGAAACCAGCAGCTACGACAGTGGCCGCAGTCACTTACGCTCATATTAAACAATAGGTCATATTAAATGTGAAACATATACAGTATTTCCTATTACAGAAGTATATGATACGAATTCATCAAATACAACGGAGGTATGATAATAATAATAATAATAAATAGTAATATAAATTAATCATAAAACAATCAACATACTATTGTTTTTTTTTGCTGTCGTCAGTCTTTAGACTGGTTTGATGCAATCCTCCATCCCTTCCTATCCTGTGCTAACCTCTTCGTTTCTACATACCCCTTACAACCCACGTCCTCATATATCTGCTTCATATATTCTAATCTCTGTCTACCTCTACAGTTTTTACCTTCGACTGTTCCCTCCACTAACAAATTAACCAATCCAGCATGTCTCAAAATATGACATAAAAGCCTGTCTCTTCTTCCTGTAAGCTTCTTCCATAAACTTCTTTCCTCACCCATCATTTCCAAAACTCGTTCATTTCTTACTTTGTCTGTCCACCTAATTTTCAGCATTCTTCTGTAGCACCACATTTCAAATGCTTCAATTTTCTTTATTTCCGGTATTCCTAAAGTCCATGTTTCACTACCGTAAAGTGCTGTGCTCCACACATAGAGTTTTAAAAAGTTCTTTCTAATTCCTAGATCAATATTTGAAACTAAAAGGTTTCTCTTTTTCATGAAGGCTCTTTTTGCTAGTGCTATTCTGCTTTTAACATCATTCCTGCTTCGGCCATCGGTTGTAATTTTGCTTCCCAAGTAACAGAACTCACTCACTTCTCCTATTGCATCCGATCCTATTTTTATATTTAATCTGCTAGTATTGGTATCACTTCTGCTACATTTCATCACGTTTGTCTTACTTCGATTTATATTCAGTCCAAAATCTTCCTTCAGTATTTTGTTCATGCCATTCAATAACTTCTCAATATCCTCAGCCCTCTCTGATAACAAGACAATGTCATCAGCAAATCGTAGCATACTGATTTTTTCTCCCTGAAAACTTATGTCACATGGAAATTTTTCTTTGACTTTCTTCATTACTTTTTCTACATACAAGTTGAATATTAACGGGGATAGACTACATCCTTGTCTCACACCCTTTTTAACCGATGCATGTCTCTCGTGATTCTCTACTTTTAAATATTGTAAATATATATATATATAGCAATTTTTTTGTTCTAAATAAAAAATTTATTTTGCTGATAAATCTCGCGTCTTATTGATTGTAAAAATGGTTATCGGATAAATCGTCCAAGTTGTCCAATAATATTAGGGAGCGTCCATAAACTACGTGGCTCGATCTAGAAGGGGGGGGGGGAGGGGTTGACTGGAAAACTATGCTGAGCTACGTGGGGGGAGGGGGGGGATAATAAGCCAGGCCACGCAGCTCTTCATTCATATTATTTGTTACAGTTAAAATAACGTACAGAACACACAATGGCATGTGAATGGTTATTTTCGTCATTTAATTGTCTCCGTATGTAATTTACGATAGTCTGACAAGAGAAAACAGTACAAAATGTCTTCTGAAACCGGTAGGGAATTTAAGGTACGTGTTACTTGGGAAGGGGGGGGGGGGAGGGGTAGAGGGAAAAGGAAAAGCCACGTCAGGCTACGTGGGGGGGGGTGGGGGGGTGTTCACGGGAGGCCAAACTGGAGATACCTGGTTTATGGACGCTTAAACACAAAATACAGGTTTAAGGCTCCATGCAATACTTTATAATCTACGGAAGTATATTTAACTTTTTGATAAGTTTCATTTTTTACGAGAGTAGCAGGTTTACTTCTTGTGCGTCTTAACAATAGTTTTTTGTTCTTGCATAAAGAGTTTTCTAAATACTTTCTTGAGTTGTGCGTTTTGCTCTGTTCCGACAGAAGTCACAAAAGTTTTATTTTGAATGCCTAATACTTCATTATGCCGGAAGATTTCTTCGGCAACCTCCGGTTGGATACACTCCAGAGAATCTGAAAAGAGTCTGCTCCCCGGGCACTCAGCATGACGTATAGAGGTCTGGCGGGAAGCCCGACAAATAAAATTTATCTCTCTGTTGGGGCAGCGGGCTTAACTTAGTTAAAAGGGATAATTCAGCTGTTTCCGCCATAACTCTCCCTTCTTTTCATTTTAGTGGTGACGCAGCTGAAGTCTACTTATTGGGAAAGCTGAGATTGTCTGTATCGTTAGTTAATTAGCATATTGATAGCAAAATGATGTTTTATGTTTAGGGTTTGACGTCTCATCGACGTTGAAATCATTAAACTCGGGAAAAACAGGGGCAATAAACCTGAAAGGAATTCGTCAATGCCTTTCGAAGGAATCATTTTGGCATTTGCTTTCGGGAAATCATGAAAACAGAAATCTGGATGCGCGAATTACAGCACGGATAGTTAAGGAAAATGATGATACAGTTAGTGAATGTTTCTTTGATTTTTCCTAGATTCATGTATTCTATTTAAAACTTCACAGAATATAATAAACTACTTTTAATTCCAGTAAACGAAAGATTGATTTCACCAATGGTGAGTGTAAGAATTATTTTTTGAAAAGGTTCTTAGGAAAGAGGAATCACAATTAATCATTATCTTTTTTAATTATATTTTTCGTAATGCGAGTAAGCATTCTCTGTTTGGGATTATTTGGCCAGGACGTTATTAAATGACGGAAATTATTACTGTTATGAAAAAGTTTCTAAGCATAATTTCAAAAACGAGTAACTAATTATTTGATTGATATATTTCGTGATTACCAACGTGTTGCGTAAAATTTCTCGGAGCTTTTGATAAACTTCCCTGTTTCGTATCTGGCATCGCAGTTACTTTTTTTTTTTTTTTTTTTTTTTTTTTTTTTTTTTTTTTTTTTTTTTTTTTTTGCCGCGTCAGTCTTTCGACTGTTTTGATATAATCCTCCATCCCTTCCTATCTTGTGCTAACTTCATGTCTACATATCCCTTACAACCCACATCTTCAATTATCTGCTTCATATATTCTAATCTCTGTCTTCCTCTACAGTCTTACCTTTGACTATTCCCTCCACTAACAAATTAACCAATCCAGCATGTCTCAAAATATGACCTACCAGCCTGTCTCTTCTTTCTGTAAGCTTCTTCCATAAACTTCTTTCCTCACCCATCATTTCGTACTTTGTCTGTCCACTTAATTTTCAGCATTCTTCTTTAGCACCACATTTCAAATGCTTTAAATTTGTTTCTTTCTGGTATTCCTAAAGTCCGTGTTTCGCTACCATAAAGTGCTGTGCTCCAAACATAGATTTTTAAAAGTTTTTCTAATTCCTAGATCAATGTTTGAAACTAAAAGATTTCTCTTTTTGCTAGTGCTATTCTGCTTCGGCCATCGGTTGTAATTTGCTTCCCATGTAGCAGAATTCATTTACTTCTTCTATTGCATCCGAACCTATTTTTATATTTAATCTACTGTGATTTGTATCATTTCTGCTACATTTCATCACTTTTGTCTTACTTTGATTTGTATTCAGTACAAAATCTTCCTTCAGTATTTTGTTCATGCAATTCAGTAACTTCTCAATATCCTCGGCCTGTTCTGCTAACAAGACAATGTCATCAGCAAATCGTAGCATAGTGATTTTTTCTCCCTGAACACTTATGCCACATGGAAATTTTTCTTTTATTTCCTTTATTGCTTCTCCATTCTTTCAAATAAATGCAAATAAATGAATTGCAGTTTTTAATTTGAAACTTACACTTTCTTTTAACAAAATAAGTAAGTATAAAATGCATTTATTTATTTGAAACTGACAATTTTTCTAACAAAATGAGTTTTTGTTTTTTTTCACCGGCCTCAACGGTCGTTTTGCTACAGTTCCACTGCAGTGTGCAGTTCTACTGGTTCGTTACGTTAGGATCTTTTGGGGGCACCGTTTATTGATCACTTTGGGGACAAACCTGCTTTGGTCACACCAGTGGTGTGACCTTATTGGAAACCCCGTTGGGTTCGTTTTATTTATTTACTTGTTCCGTTACTCGACGATACTTCGTGGGAACTTGTACTTATGCCATGGTTTTATTGTTTCTTTGCCTAGTTCTTGGAGCCTTTCGTCGTTGGTATTCCTATTTTTGTCCAATTTGTTGTATAGGAGTAGGCTCTGGTTGTATATTTCGTCTTTGATTGTAGATATCCCTGTTGCGTCATGAAGTTGTTGAGTTGGTGAGCTTATTCTTGCTCCGAGTATCATTCGTAGACATCTGTTTTGCAATCTTTGCAGTATTCCTATGTTTGATTTTGCCGCTATACCCCATATTTGGCATCCGTATAATATAAACGGCCTTATGACCATTTTATACACTCGTGTTTTTGTTTCTACCGTCATCTCCTTACTTCGGAGGATCGGATATAGGTTTAGTATTACAGCCAGTCCTTTTTGGAATCGCTCCCTTATATGGTGCTGGAACAATAGTTTCTGATCTAATACTATTCCTAGGTATCTGTGTGTTGTTCTCCATGGAACTTTCTGTCCAGCTATAGTTATTCCAGGTAGATGATCGAAGTCTGGTTTCTTTTTCGTGAAATAAATTGTCGCACATTTTCCCGGATTTATAGTTATTTTGTTTTTGGTACACCATTGTAGCAGCATATTTATTCCCTTTTGTAATCTTTGAATGTTTGTTTCGTGCCTGTGTCCAATGGTATATATCACTATATCATCGGCGAACTGTGCTATGTAGATGTTGTCTGGGACTGGTATATCGTTAACATATATATTAAATAAAGTTGGTGATAAGACGAAGCCTTGAGGTATTCCTTCTTCCATGATTTGATGGGATGATTGTTGTCCGTCCTCTATCACGTAGAATTTCCTTTGCGTTAAGGCGTTTCCAATTAACTTTGTGTAACAACGTGGTATTTTTGTTTTGGTGTCGATTTTGACTAATAAGTTGTCCTTCCATGTTTTATCATATGCCTTTTCGACATCCAGGAAGGCTGCTGCCACAGATTTCCCTTTATTAAGGGCTCTCACTGTATCTTCCACTAGTTTGAGAAGTTGCGTTGTAGTTGATGCCCCTGGCTGAAAACCGTGCTGTTCTTTCCTGATTGTTTTATTAATCTGTAAATTAGTTGTAATTCTTTTGAGTATTACTCGTTCCGTCACTTTAGCTACTGAACTGAGTAAGTTGATGGGTCGGTAGTTTTCCGGCCTTGTGTGGTCTTTACCGGGTTTTGGTATGGCTACCACTCGAGCTATCTTCCATTGTTGGGGGTAGTATCCAGTACACATTGCTGAATTTATTATCCTTGTTAGTAGTACCATTCCTTTCATTGGTAGATGCTTTAGTTGTTCGTTGCTGATATTGTCTGGGCCTGTTGCTTTGTTGTTGGCCAATCTCTTTATTATCTGTCGGACTTCCTTTGGTGTAGCTAACTCCGGGTTTGTGTTAATAGTTTCAGTCCGGATGGTGCTTGCTAGTCTCCTGGTTTCCTCCTCTTCTCTTGTTTCCTTCTCCCTTGTTGGCAGTGTGTACTGTGCTGCAAAGGCCTCGGCCAGAATTTCCGCCTTTGCGAGTGGTTCGAACTCCATTCCTGTTGGTCCTGTTATCGGCCTTTTTGCTGTCCGTGGTGTTTTTAGTGCTCTTATAAGTTTCCATGCATCATTGTTTTCTAGGAGGAGGTCTGCCATTTTGTTTTCCCACCTCTCTATTTTGTGTTCAAGAAGTCTTGTCTTTAGTTCCCGGGCTAACTGTTGGTATTCTCTTCGGTCCTTAGGGTCTCTGAATCTCTGCCATCGTTTCCTTTGCTGGTTCTTAAGGTATCTTAGCTCCTCCAGCAGGGGTGGTAGTCCTTCTCTGTTTCTTTCTTCAACTATGGTGACTATTGCCGCTTTAGATGCTGCCTCTTGTATGACATATCCCAAGTGTTGTACTGCTGCATCTACCCTTTCGGGTGATGTGACCGAATAGTTTGTTCTGATTTTGTTGTGTACTAGGCGTTGATAGTAGTTCCAGTTTATTTCTGTAGTCTTCTTTACTGCCATGTTGGTTGTTATCCAATTTCTCAGCTGCATTAATACTGGCTGGTGGTCTGATGTTAGGTCGTTTACTGTTGTTAATTGTATCTCTTGATTAATATTTTTGACGATTACGATATCTAGTACGTCTGGATAGTGGCTGTGGTTGAATGGGATATGCGTGGGCTCTGTGGGGCCTATCACCTCTATGTTTCTTTCCTCTGTGAGAGCTAATAGTCTTTCTCCTTTGGTGTTGTTTATTCTTGAATTCCATGTCTCATGTTTTGCGTTAAAATCCCCTCCTATTATAATTCTCTCCCCCAGCGAGAGGATGGCATCGAAATCTTGTTCCACTATGGCTCGGCTTGGGGCTAGGTAGGCTGCCACCAGTACTACATGTCCTTCTCTTGTATGTATTTTGATGGACGTTGCTTCAATTTCCATCATAGGAGGCATTTGAATTAATTGGTGAGCGATGGAGTGTCGGACCAGGATGGCCGTTCCTTCTCCCCTTGCTCTTGGTCTGTCTGTTCGATATGTGTTCATTCCTGGCATCTTGAATGTTGCTTTGTCTTCAAATGTGTCTCGTTTATCATCATTATGTCTAGGTGGTTCTCGTGTATAAAAACTTGTAGTTCTTCTTTTTTGTTTCTTAGTCCGTTCGCGTTCCATATTCCTATTTTGATGTCTTGTAGTTTTCCTAACCTTGTGCGTTCCATTATGCCAGAAGGGTCATTATCGCTTCGACCACTACTATTACCTTCTCCCATTTTGTTTTCGCGTTCTTCAGGTTTTCCATTGTTGTCTTTATTACGTTGAATACATCTTTTATACTGTCTGTGGTCTCGTCCATTCCTTCTTGTGCGTCACTCGCCATCCGTCGATCTTCTTCTCGTCGTCGTGTGGTCTGTGCTCTCTCCTTTCGTTTTCTTCCTTCCACAGCATCCGCGTATGTATGCTGATTGTTGTTGGCTGGTTGTTTTAGCTGCTGCGTCCTACCTCTGATGTCCATATGCGTGGTATTCTCGTCTTCCTGTGTTTTCTGTTTTCTTTCTTCCCTTGATTTATTTGTTCTTGGTGGTCGTATGGCCGCCTGGTATATGGGGCATCCTTTCCAAGAGGCAGCATGAGCTCCTTGGCAGTTCGCGCACTTGTCTCTTGTTTGTTCTGGTTTTTTTTTTTTTTTAAACAGTTTAACGTCCCTTTTTAACAACGTGGTCTTTAGAGACGGGAAAGGATGGGGGCAAGGAATGGGAAGGAATTCGGCCATGGCCTTTTGAAGGAAGCATCCCGGCATTCACCTGGAGTGATTTGGGGAAACCATGGAAAACCCAAATCTGGATGCCCGGACGGGGATTCGAACCGTCGTCCTCCCGAATGCGAGGCCAGAACGCTATCCGTTACACCACCATGCTCGGTTTTGTTCTGGTAAGTTGCATTGTTTGGTGGGGTGGTGTTGGGCGCACTTTACGCACCGGTATGGTAGATGGCAATAATTTGCAGTGTGCCCTTTGGCATCTTATGCATTGAGGTGGTCCTTCTTGATGCCTGTATCTTTCCACGGTCACTCTAGTGTAAAGGATCGTTCGTTCGTTATATATCTTCTCTGCCTCCGGTCCTGGTGTCAGTGTTATTTGATATACAGCCAGTGGTATAAGCTCTTTAGTGGCCACATGTTTCTTCTTAAATTGATGTATTCCTTGAATGGGGTATCCTTTTTGTCGTAGTTCTTCTTCTAGGTCTGCTATGTCTACTGTTGGTGGCAGGCCTTTGACCACTACTTTCAATGGTCGGTCCTTTGGTAGTTGGTATGTGTAGTAAGGTATATGGTTTTCCTTAAAGAATTTGTTTATAAAGGTATAGTCTATGGTGTTTTCAGCATGGTATTTGAGGCTATCTCCCCTGTAAACAACTTTGAGGTTGCCTGTCAGGTTTTCCTTGATTTCTTGGTTCATCCGGATGTAGTCTTTTACGACTTCTATAACGATTGGAGGGAGGATTTCTTTACTTTCAGGCGTTGGTGTCGTTGCGCTCGGAGCTGGCTCATCTTTACTTGCACTGATTTCTTCGTCGTGCCGTTCGAGTGGTGCATATTTATTACTTGTAGTTATTTCCTTGGTTGCTCGTGCTAGCTTGGCCTTCCTCATCATTTTGCTGCTTATTTTCCTTTTGCCTCCCACCTCTCTGAATTCCGTTTCATCAGCCGTTACACAGTTGCCGGGTCTTGTTGTTATGGTGTCGTATCCGCTTCCGTCTTCTGTCATTGTAACATCAGACGCACTTTCTGTGTCATACTCTGATGTCGCTTCTTCTTGTCCGTAGGCCTGCTGGGTTGTCAACAACGTGTTTCCTGCCGTCCATTCCGTGTCCATATTCAATTCCGTGTTTCCTTGCTGGGTCGTTTTGGTTGCCGCGTCAGCCGCCGGCAAAGCCGAGTGCGGTGGGGCACTCGGCCCGCCTGGCGCGGCATTGCGGCACGCTCTTTCCTTACTAGACATCCGCACTGCTCGCTGTCTAACTCGGAACTGACAAAATGAGTATCAGATGCAGCTATTTATATGAAACTTCCTGATCTGCAGCGCTATTATGGGGGCTAGTATAACTAACACTTCGTGCATCATCGGACTCTCTGCCGAGCTATCAAGTTCGCTTCTAGTTTACAGTCCTAACCTATTTTATTAAAGTGAATATTTTTCATATGGCATTAATTAATATTTGAACCAAATATCTCATTTTTTCGGTCATTGACAATACCAGATAAGGCAAAACAGCGAAGCACAGTCAAAAACGCGCAACTTGCATCTTTTTGGGAGCCATTTCGAAACTCGTGTGTTAGTCTAATCTTCCCCGAGTAATAATAACATTGTTATTATAATGGAATACTGTCACTGCGGAATCTCAGTAATGGAAGCGGTTTGACAGATCCCCATGTTCAGCGCATTATTAACAGCTGCAATGCTGTCATCAGTTGCCGTCTATGCTATGTGATGTCGCTAGTATCTTGATTTCATATGACTATCTTTATTTATACACTCGCTGACAAAAAACGTTAAGCACTCATCAGGAATGTTAGTAATGAAACTAAACTGCACGAGGTGTACAGTGATTACAACATCAGATGAAATGGATATCGGAGTTCGTAGAACAGGCATACTGCTATGCCCATGTCAGTAAACCGTCGCACCATCTGAGTCTTAAAATAAGCGTTGACTCGGTGCAATAGGGACTCGCATACCTGTTATGTCCTCTGTTGCGGCTATTCGGCCCAGAGCTGTCGTAAAAGGCCTTATGGATCGGGCATATTGGCACTGGCTCGGTGTTAACGTTTTAGGTGATTCACATATTTTTGATAACGGACAGATCAGGGAATCGGGCTGGCCACGGGGGGACCTTTACGTGATGCAGTCTGTTCATGGGCACATGTACCGCGTATAGAAGGACATTGCCCTTTTGTAGACTGAACAAGGACATTGTCTCACGCAAGATAAGGCATGCAGACACCGGATGTCACTGGTTTAGCGCTGTGCTATCAGGACGCTGGAATCGCTTTAGAGATAAAGATGTCATGGTCCCCCAAACCACGATTCCAGAACTTATGCTGGTGCGTATCTCTACAACATTGTCCTCTATCCTCGGCCACGCAATACGCGAACATGATTGTCATCTATTGTGCGACAAAACCACTATTCTAGGCTGAACATGATACGATGCTACTTGTCCAATGCACATGTTTCTCGAATTTGGCACCACTCCAAACGTAGCCGTATGTTCTCCGGCGTTGTGGCAGCCTACGAAGGAGATGGTGTGCCTGTAGTCTAATGCCTTATTCTAATTCAAATAATCATGTACTTAATACAAAATCTCTAGTATCTTCAGCATGAATATTTCCTGTGTATATCGTTCTGGTGCGGAAATTTTCTCATTAACATCTGTGGAATTAACTTCTTTTCCTCAGTTCCAATTCAGCAACGTTTATCCAGCTTATATGTCTCGCGGTTTGATAAAATAAGATTACAATATTATGCTCAGGCACGCCAGACCAGTTTTCTGTCATGTTTGTCTTGTGTGATATATGTTATCTGCCACACTTCACAGAAGCTACTTTGCTTTAGTTAGGAAGAATCAAGACAAAGGACAGCTACCTCCCGCCAGAATCTAAGACAGTGGAAACAAATCGTTGATTAAATCCGCTGAAAATTAACTGCGTCTCGAGTGTGTAATGTAATTTCCAGTCCAACTGAAAAGGAGAGACAAACAACGTCAGCGCATTTTACTTGTGAACTCTATCGAGAGGCTTGGAATCTCTGAATCGCGTCTTCTGTGCTTCATTACTCGATATTAAGATATCGATAGATTCTCTTTGAAGCCATTTCGAGGGCCCAATAATTCTTTTCTCTCTACTGCAATGAAATCGCAACCTAACAGAACAATGAAACAAGGTCTGTAATTTGTTCCGATTGAAATATTCAACTTCAATCAACGAGAAGAGGATAAAATGTGCAGGATATTCACGAGTTTAGTTTTACCTACAACTAATAATACAGCTCATATTAGACGCGAGAGAATGAATTGTAAATGTTTTTAGAACAGTTAAGTTTGGATTCAGTTTCATAGCTTTTTACCTACGATGCAGCCTTAAAATAAAGAAAAGCATTTAATAATTTGTATAAATAATTAACATAACGCCAATGCAACCGAATTTTTGTTTCTTTTTATTTTTAACCGTGCAAATTTCACCCCATTTTCAAAAAAACTTTTTCAGCAGTTGTATGACAATTATGCAGTTTGTCAACTACATTTAATTATAAAGATTTAGAAGTACAGTGGATATTATTTTTTCATGCATCCAGTTGTTAGAGACATCTAATTTCATATTTCTATACAATATTAATGTTACTCGTAATAAGACTCACTCATAACCAGCTACTATGAGAAATGAAAGTTAACTGATACAGAAAAATAATTAAATACGGTAAATACGACTTGAGATGATTTGAAACAGAAAAAACAGACTTATTTTCCGCTCGTATTACACGGAAGCCACTATCCATAAAATAAATCGGTACCAAAAAAAAATAATAATTCTTTTTTTTTGCAAACATTATATTTTCGACTATTACTATTGAATGCGTTGTTTCAAAGAAATCTAGTAACTAAAAATTCAGATGTGTCAAACCTCACTCTCCTTTGCAAAACCCCGACTAATGTTCTTTTTTTTACTGGAGGCATTACAGCTGATCGGCGTCAAGGTCATTGAGCCGGGAGACGATTGAGTACAAGGAACGGAAAGGAATTCGGTCATGGCCTATTCAATGAACTATCCTGGTATTCTCGTGTACTGATTTGGGGATACCACAAAAACTGAAATCTTTATGGCTGTACCGTTAGATGATCGTATATGTTACACGGAAGCCAGTTTCCATAAAATACATCGGTACCAAAAAATTTATAACTCTTTTTTTCAAACATTATATTTTGTGAATATTTCTATTAAATGCGTTGTTTCGAAGAACTAAACAATTAAAAATTCAGATGTATCAAAACTCACTCTCGTTTGCAAAACCCCAACGAATGTTCTTTTTTCCTGGAGGCATTACAGCTGATCGGCGTCAAGGTCATTGAGCCGGGAGACGATTGAGTACAAGGAACGAAAGGAATTCTTTAATGGCCTTTTCAATGAACCATCCAGGAATTCGCGTGTACTGATTTTGGTATATCATAAAAACTGAAATCTGGATGGCTGGATGGGGATTTGAACCAGTATCCTCCCGAATGCGAAGCTCGACTAACAAATATCTGATGTGAAATTCTTTCTACAGTATTGCCGTATTTTGTATCTGTACTGACTTCCTCGACCTTCATACTATCGCCATTTGAGGTACTGCAAACAATTTCAGATTTTTTAAACCAATATAAACAGATTCGTGAGGACTTACGACATAGTGCTACAGATTTAAGCTGCTCCGTATTCTGCCTTTATTGTGCCTTCATCTACAGTTTAATACGGAACTTCCTAGTGTGTACTGCATGAAAAATCAGACCATTGCCAGAGGTGCAGATCAGGTTAAGTGCACATAAATGTTCTTGGCTGCACCTATAAGAACAAAGGATCATTATTTTCAAGACCGATAGTTAACCACTAAACTAACAAGCACCTCTTGAAAAGGAGAAAACGTCGCATTTACCTTCCAACCACTACCATCTGGTATAGTTCAATAAATCCCGTATCAACAACCTCGAGATACAATTAGTTTTCACGGTACTTGATACATCCTTCAGCTGTTTCTTTGCAAAACTTCTGTATTTAGAAACTATGGCAGCATCAAACAAAAACTTTCCAGTTGTGCAAATTTATAGAAATCTTCACGAGTTTACCGCCGAATTTGTTTAACAAAGACAACGTTTCGACTGCTTCGTCTGGTGACATCAGGTTTCACTAAGGTTTTACAGTAACAGCAGAGGAAATGGTTGAAACTTTGAGTTCGATGATCAAAATTCTACAGTATACCAGTAAATACTTCTATGGAAACGAAAAACTTTATGAAGCTCTATGTTGTTAAGATTGTATCTTCATTCAGTGACTGGAAAAACTGATTAAACAAAGTCTTAAACGTGAATATATATTTCTACTCACTCTGCATACCCGCTAGGTTGGGGATACACTGCGTGGCAGGATATTCATTGCATATCAACCGTTCTGATTGTAGTTTTTAGGCGGTTTTCAGCAATCACGAAGGCAAATGCCGTGGCGGTCCCCAATTTCCGTTCATAAACTACATTTTACACAATCAAAAATACACTTACCGCTCTCAGAACATATTTACATATAGCAACACAACCGGTTCCGTATAAGATTAGAAGCAGCCTGGCAAGCCGATAGTCTGACTGATAAATATGCTTTCGAAATAAGCACAACCCTCCAGGAAGAGGAAGTACGCTCGGGCTGACCTGCGAAAGTGTAAATAGTTCGTAAAAAATATTATTATTATTAATAATAATAATTTAATTTCGATGGAGGCAATTCTCCGGTGGCAATTCATTTAGTAGTCTAATTAGACCTTTATTATTTTTTAATCACCTTACATAATTTGAGTGTTAAATTCCTCCCCCATCTGTTTTTACGATTTACGAATTTTAATTTTAAATTCCTTCAATGTTTTTGGTAAATTATTCATCACTTGGTAATTTAATAGTAATTGATAAAAAAAAAATTCGTTGGTTCGGACGCTCCGGTGGCAATCTTCCTACACACCCGTCTTTTTCCTTTCTTCTTACAACCTACTTTTGCCCTCTCCAAATTTTTACTTTAAATTCTTTCAGTGTTTTTGGTAAATTATTCATCATTTCTCTTGGTAATTTATTCCAACTCCTAAGAAAGAAAAATTTCCCTCACCCTTATGCCTGAAATCAACTGCCAGCTTGTGGTCATGGACATCTTTACCCTTCCACACACCTCTCTTAATTTTTCCACCAATATCTTTCCATGCTTCATCTCCAGTATATACCTTGTACACTCCCATGACTCTCTTCCCCTCGTTCTATTCTCCAATGAATCCCACTCACGCTGATTTATAATATTAGTTACCGATTGTGTTTTGCGGTAAGTTCCGAAGACAAATCTGGCAGCCCTTCTCTGCACCCCCTCCAACTCCTGTAGTTGATACCCAAAATGTGGGTCCCGTACTACACCAGCATATTCCAGCATTGGCCTGGCAAAAGTTTTGTATCCCAATCCCCTTACTTCTATAGTACATCTCCTCATCACTTTTTCCAACAGGTGAACAATACCCTTTCCCTACTACCTGTCCAATGCATCCTGCCCAGTTAAGTCTGCTATCAAATGTTATGCCGAGGTATTTACATTTCGAGTCTTCAATAAGCATCTCCTTCCCCACTTTATAATCATAATCAACATTTAACTTTTTATCTGTGTACCTAATAAGCTGGCTCTTCTTTGCATTTATCTTCATCCCATGTTGACTCACCCAACTAGTTATCCTATCTATATCACCCTGCAGCTGTTTAGTCTTATACCGTTTTGATCCTTTTATGTAACATTATGTCATCTGCAAACAATCTAACTTCTGACAGTAAACCATTAACACAACCATTCATTAGTATAACGAATAGCAATGGTGCCAATACACTACCCTGTGGAACACCCTTGTTCATTCCTACTTCTTTTGATACTGCATTTCATACCCTAACTCTATGCTTTCTACCTTTTTAGGAATTCTTCTACCCAGTTCCAATCCCTGACACTCTCTAAATTGTTGCATCGCATGAACTCATTATTCTTTATTATTTTCATCTCTTTTCTGGAAAAGAGATTTTATTGACAGCTTAGACATCTAAGAGGCGATGAAGCTCTGAGTTGTTGCGTGCTTACTGCTCTGCTTGTGGAAACTGAACTTCTGTTGTTGAAAATAGGGATGCAATTATGGAAGTCGAATTGCTGTAAGGACCAAGTTGATAGTGATGGCAGACACCAACACAGAAGGCGCACAGACGCTCCGACGCTTGCTTGTTAGTGGCACAGTGGCGTCGACCAGAATTCGATTAATGAGCGGGACACAGGTAGCTTGGCGGGGAGTGGTTGTTATGCTGTAGTCGCAATATAACTATCAACTACCTGGGAATCAGCAGAGTAACGTCTAGTAGCACTATAATCAGTACAAACAACAACTAAAGAAACTCTTCGTTTTTTCTTCACCATCTTTTCCCAACATTTTGTAGTCAGCTGCCTTCGATTAGATTCATCTATCGTTTGCATAGTCAAATTTAGAGATGTGGTTATGCGACTTGCTGACGCCAAACATTTTATATCTAATGCCAGATAGCAATAAGTACTAATAGGAGAAGTGATGTTTTGTCACCTTTCTGTTGAAACTTGTAATTATGTTCAGCGAGATAAGTGTATATTTTTTGTTTGTGAAATGTGTAGTTTATGACGCGGAGATTGGAGACCATCCCGGCAATCTCCTTGATGACTGCGGAAAACCGCCTAAAAGTCGCAGTCAGGACGGCTGGTACGCGGGGTCGTAGGTTCATGCCCAGTCCGTGGTACCTCGCCGATACAGTGCACACTGAGCCCAACTAGCTACATAATTACAATATTTGGAACTAATTTTTTTAAAAATTTCATGATGAATGCTACAGTGTTGCAGAGCCTCGTAGCGGCAAAAGAAGATTCGATGTTACAAGTTTATGTAGATTCTTAGCAGATTTCAGTGGTAGCCAACTGCAGTATCTAAAATAGAAGACAGTTGTAGTAGGGCGAATCTACGATGTGGCACTAAGGGCTGAGCATGCACAGCTGTATTCAGGAAAAAAATAGTGTAAGTCGTCTGTGCATGCTTCTAATACGGTAATTTTCTCTCAGTTTGTACACCATTCGGTATGACGTGGGTTCGAATCGCCGTCCGAGCATTCAGATTTCGGTTTTCCATGGTTTCCCCAAATCTCTCCAGGTGAATGCCGGGATGCTTCCTTCAAAAGGCCATGGCCGAACTCCTTCCCACTCCCTGTCCCTTTCCTTTCCAGCATCTAATGACCTTGATGTTGACTAGGCGTAATTCCATAGGCGAAATCAGTTTGAATACGAGCGATCTGTTAGCTTTGTTGGTTAAGGAATATGAACCTCGGTTCGTACTTCACAATTGAGAAAAAAAATTCAAAGTGTGGTGTAAATCAGACAATGTATTGGGTTATCACGTATATTCAGATTTAGTGACAGAACATGGTGGCTGAGCGGTAATGATTTGGCCTCGCATTCGGGTCCATCCCGATTTCGGTTTTCCATATGTAAGCGGCATCTTTCATGTTTCAAATGTACGTGGCGGTTGCTCGTACACATGCTTACGTATTTTTATTTTTGGTTTTACCTTTTTTACACTTACCAGACATTTACCATAATTTGAATTTCTTCTATTTGGCTTTCAATATCTCGTACTCATTCAACACCTTAACATCAAAAAATCCTAATCTTAACATCATTAAAAATTTACTTTCGTTGAAACGTCAAACATATAATTTATTTTTGAATGTTACATCACCTATATAATACATACTTAATACTTCTCTTCGGTGCATTTATCGATATATCATTTGCTACTGACACACAATATTCACAGGTCGTGTACTAGTTTTTGTGCCCTCAGGCCGTATATATTTCATTAACAGTTATTCACAAACTAAAAATGGAAACACAATATTTTTTAGCTTCCTTTCTTAAAGCCACCTCTGTCGTATAAAACGCTGCATGTTACTGCTTCCATTAAACCGTTCTTTTAGATATCTTCTCTCCATACTGTTACTATCGTATTTGTTTGACCTATCAATTAAATTTCCAAGTTTAATACCATACTCCGTTGCCTTTATTTTCGTACAAACATATTTACAAACAGGGACAAAATTTCTAGTAATGACTATGTACCTTACACATGGTTTCCTGAAATAATTCAAGGCCGAATGCCGGAATGGATCCTTCAAAAGGCCATGGCTAAGTTCCTACCCGCTTATTAGCCCCAGTACTTCCCTGCCTTTAATTACCTCGATGTCGAAGGAGCGCAAAGCTACAAGTAATAAAAGAGCGTCGAACATTCTCCCACCACGCTCTGTGTAATAACACTTAATACTAACAGAAAATATACTGGGAAAGAAAATTGGAAGCCATCCTAGTCAAAGTTCACTGGGAAGTTGCTGTAGAATAATACGATGATAACAATAATAACTTCCTTACAGTTGTACATAATTTTCTGTAATCCAATCATTCGTAGTGATAGCCAAAGGCTAGGATCCTGGTTTGATACCCGTCTCTACCATTTTTTGTATGGCTTTACGTCTCGTCGACCTAGCGGTCATTAATGATGGTTCTGACAGGAATATCCCGAGCATTTCCCTCGTACGTTGTGTGATTGTAAGATGACATCTTACTGCTGTATACCTGCTGTAAATTATACGATAATCTTTGTCACAACGAAATTTATCTGTTAGAATCTAGAAGTAGGCTCTCTGGATTAACACCAAAGAGTGATGTTGACAGTGCCGGCTCGCAAGAAGTAATATCTCTGAGGAGTCAGGGACAACCATGGAGCAAAATTATTTGTGAGATTTGAGAGTGAATGATGAAGAAAAGAAGGAATGTATGAGTTCAGTTTTGTTAACAATGTCTTCACGTCATTTCAATGGGTTTGTGTGATTTTCAAGTTAACCTCTAGCTGAGTGATAAATAAAAGACAACTTGAGTTAATTTCAGTAAAATTTCTTATATTCTCAATTAATACCTACAATACTACAAATTGCCTGTAAGCGACGAATACGATAATCTTACATGAACCATGGGAAGCGCTAAATTACTTTCTACTGTGACAAATTCTCTATTTGCCTGTTACTGTGTTTTTTTTTCTATTTCGCCTAAATCAGTCCTACATCCGAAGTTTTCTTCCCCTCCATTAACAAATTAACCAATACTTCATGTCTCAAAATATGACATACCGACGTGTCTCTTCTTATTGTAAGCCTCTTCCACAAATTTTTTCCTCCCCCATAATGTCCAATTTAGTGCTTTATCTGTCCACTTAATTTTCAGCATCCTTCTATAGTACCACATTTCAAATTCTTCAATTTTCCTTCTATTTGGTATTCTTAAAGTCCATGCTTCGCTACCATAAAGTGCCGTGCTCTTCACGTAGAGTTTTAAAAAGTTCTTTCTAAGTCCCAGATCAAAATTTGAAATTATAATATTCATCTTTTTCGTGAACGCTCTTTTTGCTAGTGCTATTCTGGTTTTAACATCATTCTTGCTACAGCCCTCTGTTGCACTTTTACTTCTCAAATAGCAAAATTACTTATTCCTACTACCGCATCCGATTCTATTATTTGTATCATTTCTGCTATATTTCATCACTTTTGTCTTGGGCTGATTTATAATTAGTCCAAAATCTTCCTCCAGTATTTTGTTCATGCCATTTAGTAACTTCTCAACATCCTCGGCCTGTTCTGCTAACAAGACTGATCCGCATACTCACAGTTTAAAGGGAAAGACGACCAACAGGAGCCCAGGGAATATTCACATTAGCGAAATGGTTTCTTGACTGAGAACAATAGAGAGCGTAGACAGCGCTCCGCAAAAAAATGCGTCCGTTGTGAGAGGGGAACCAGTCGACCACGTCATTTCCCAGCGGTGAATTTAGAAGAGCACTGACCTCAAAACGACGTCACGTTCATGTGTTAGTGCATCGGAGGCGGCTCGTCCTCCCCACGGGGGCAGCGCCGTTGATTGCGGCCTCCGGAGGCAACCACTTGCTGTTTGCAGCGTCCTGGGACCTCTTTCCCGTGTTCCAGTTCGCAAACATCATTCGTAAAATGGAACTCTTTGTTCTGTATGAGAATGGATACTCGGCTTGACTTCTCTTCTGCTCTGAGCGCAACTACTTCCCATTTTTCGTTGTGTTTCTCCAGCGCGATCCACGGTGAAAGTAATACATTACGCGCACAACAGAAAAAGCTCGACAATATAATCTACAATATAATCTTCGTTTTCTTGTACCACATGAGATTCATCTGTCACAGGAAAGGACATTACATAACGGTATCGTTGTAAATGAATACCCGGAATGGATTCACTTTCTTTTCTTCAGTTACTTATCAGGTATTAGGAGAACGTACACTCTTTGGCAATAAAATTGACCGCTTCTTCAGTGCACAATGTGGCAACAAAGAACGTTGCACCTCACTTGTGGAGATAGCAAAGTGTTTCATCTCGGCCCATCGCAAATACGATTGGCCTCTGTCGCCTTCTTAATACAAGCGACTTCCTTCCCCAAATTCACGTTGCGAAGGCAATATCAATTACTGCAACTGTAGTAAAGTAAAGTAAATGGTGGCCTCATTGCAGCTATTTGTTTAAATCTGTGGCTGCAGTGATTATTTTTAATTGCTTCGGTGTTTTAATTCCATTAATATTCCAACATGTTTTGTAAAAACTAGCAGAAGAAAAGAATTAGAAGGAAGGCCTTACCGCAAAACAGAGACTGCATGTAGGCTTACAATTCAGAACGTCCAGGATTCGTTTATCTGTTAGTGGAGGAAATAGTTGAAGAGGTGAAAGATTAAAATACCTAAAGCAGACGATGCAGAGCTGAAACACTTTGCTGTCTCCACAAGTAAGGTACAGGGAACTGTGTTGCACATTTTGCAGATTTAGGGATTCTTGAGAAGGGTCAATTTTATTGCAAAATGGTGTACAAGTCGCTTTATATCCGCGACTGGTGGAAGGTAAGTTTATTATGAAAGGTTTTAATTTGTTTATGTATTTTTTTTAGAGAAATTTATGGACTTCCACATAATTATCTTAGTTTATTATGTACAACTGTCTTAAGCCGTTGTCAACATTTAAACCTGGGTTTGTAGCCTCTCCCAAAGTCGAGTTTGGAGGAACTTTAACACGCTTAGCCAAACTGGCAGATAGGGCTAATATTAAGCTATGTTTGGTATTCAACCCGAGGGTTGGTTCGACCCTCCCGAAGAAGAGATACTTAGCCTGGTATCTGAGGCAAGGTAGCCAGTTTCTATACTCCTTACCTAACCAAACCCATCAATACTACCAGGTAAAGGGGACCTGCAGTTTAATATGCAATCCGAACCACGGAAGTTTTCTGCCGTACTTCACATTACACAGCAAGCTGTGCCAGAGGTGAAGGTCAGGTTACAGGCCTGCAAAAACCCCAAAGAGACAGGGATATGAACCGTGTACTTTTCGATCTGCAGTCACACGCCCTAACCACTGAGCCACGACACCATTCCGGGGTAATACTACGGTGATGTAATTCTAAGTTCCCAAGATGTGGTTGACATTATAACACTCAGCACTGGACTGATTGTCATTCCAAATGGCGAAGACATTTAACTCAAGGACATATTGTCTGCGGAAGGGCAAGAGAAGGAAGCGAAATATTAAAAAAACCGACTCTGCTTAAGATGCGGGATACAAATAAAATTTCTTCGCTCTAGAATTGAAACGAATCTAAATAACTTTTTATAAAGGGCCCACTTTATAACGACTGGTGGGGATCTTAAAAATGACGACCACTATGTGATGTGATTCTTAAACCGAATAGCAATATTATCGTCTAAAGATCAAACGTAATGATTTTCCATCAAAAAACCGCCTAAAATCCCCTTATTTTTTCTGAATTTTAATACAATTTCCCAAGTCTCGCTGATTTTCACACTTGTGAATAATTCACAAAGAATTATACTGAAACGAGCCGTCTCAGAATAAATTTATTACCTACCCTTCTTACCCTAAATTAGACATTATCCTATCACGACATTTCAGTTTGTAAATTCTAAGAAGAAACTTCTTTTATCGAGTACAATGGCTACTAAAGAAGCAGCTTTCTCTGTTTGGACATAGACCTGTCAGGATTTCGAAGGAATTATTTTATTTCTTTGGCTAGACAGCAGATAATGGAGAAAGAGACAATTTTATTCATTTCTGTGCAACTGATGTTTTTTTTTTTTTTTTTTTTTTTTTTTTTTTTTTTTTTTTTTTTTTTTTTTTGTTGCTCATATGTTTGATATATTTTTCAGCATTGCCGATGAAGAATTTTAGATTTCCAACAACAAGAAAAAGCTGTGAAATAAAATATTTCTAGATATTAAAATTCATTTCTGTATCATTTCCTGGGCGTGTCGTACAAATAAAATTTAAAAAATGTTTCAATGGCTTAAATTCTGAGTGTTTACTTCTGGTGGTTTCTAAGTTAAACGAAAGATAAAATATTCAAAATAAACCAAATATTATCTTTTCTCGGGTTTTTATCATTCACAAAGTGGGATATTATTTTCTATATCATGAATAGTAGAGAAATACTTCATTTCTCTTATAACTTGCAGTCCTCCTCTCACCAACCGTTTCCAGCACTTCAACATTACTCGCCTGTTCCATACGGCTTATACTCTCCATTCTCCTGCAGATCCAAATCTCATACGCTTCTATCCATTTTTCATCAACTTGTCTCGTTTGTTCACGTCGCTGCCCCATAAAGTGCCGCACTACGTACTTAACACCTGCCAAGTCTTTTCCTCGGTGTTTTAACTAACACCGAGCGTGGTGGGTGAGTGGTTAATGTTCTGGCCTCTCATTCTGGAGGATGCCGGTTCGAATCCCCGTCCGGGCATACAGATTTGGATTTTCCCCAAGTCACTCCAGGTGAATACCGGGATGCTTCCTTCAAAAGGCCATGGCTGAAATGCTTCCTGATCCTTGCCCCCAGTCTCATCCCGCCTCTAATGACATCGACATCGACGTCGACGAGGCGTAAAGCTATAACTAAAAAAAAAAAAAAACAAACAAACACTACGTTCCCTATTAAAAGCTCCTTTCGCTACAGTAATAAGATTTTTCACCTTTCCTAGTGGCACTCAAGTCCTCCACGATTATAGGTGACTGCAAGATATTTGAAGGCTCATACTTAGCTCATATTAGCTTGACATGTATTAATACTTATCGGTTCCTTGATACTGAATACCCAAAAAAAAGCCGATGGATAGTGTTATGATTGGACTGCGTTTATTTTTTTGTACTGTTTCTTTCAGACTTTAAATTTCTGCTACGTCCCCAGTTACTATAGCGTGATGATGTAAGTTTCAGACCTTAAGCCCAACCCTAAAGTTCAAAATTTTACTTTCGTGTTCCAGTGCCAGCTAAAGCAATATCATGAGATATGCCTGAGATTTCAAGCCAAAATTTGAGGTAAAAATGTGAAAACCTCATCAAAATCGAATTAGTAGTTTTAGGTTATGCCAGATTGTATGTACAAAACGTATGAACTTGAGAATGTTTTTTTCCTGCTCCAGTCACATAAAAGAACATCAGATTCTAAGTTGGATCCTTAGCTTTCACACTGTGAAAACAAAATCTTTTCAGTAGTTTGGGGTGATGCCTATACAATCTGCTTAACGTCTCTGTAACAGCGAGGTCTTTTAGAGACGGGAAAGGATGGGGGGCAAGGAATGGGAAGGAATTCGGCCATAGCCTTTTGAAAGAAGCATCCCGGCATTTGCCTGGAGTGATTTGGGAAACCATGGAAAACCCAAATCTGGATGCCCGGACGGGGATTCGAACCGCCATCCTCCCGAATGCGAGGCGAGAACGCTAGCTCGGAGACACAGAGCTGATCTCATTAGTGATCTATAACCGCAAATATCATTGTTTAAATTTTAACGTCTATCCCATTTTACTGCATATATTAAACGTCCCTAATCGATCAACATTTGTTAGTAAATTGTGTCTGATATATGTTACTAAAACGACACTTTCTCTAACTATCGTATAATGAGAACACGAAAATGTTTTTCATTCTTTGAATTCATATTTTCATCAATATTCTACAACAGTTATTTAGCGCTGTGCGTAGGCTTTACAGATATATGTATTATCAGAGAAAAAAATGAGGACCGGACAGGCTTAAAAAAAAATCCACCTGTGGCGAAAGCTATAGCAGCAAAATTTATTCGTTCGCTCTGACACCTGTAATTGCTTTGCATAATGAAAGAACACGATTAAAAAAAGAGATCAACTCTTGCCTTAAGCATCCCCTCTCTATTTAATTAAATTGCATAAATTATTTTACGAGCGTACAACAGTGAACGTGCAGTTATTGGAGCAGAGAGAATGACTGTGAGGGAATTTGAATTCCCTTTTCAACTTTGTGCCTCAGGTCCTACTTTAAATTAGACATGTCTGTACGTATCTTCTTTGACGGTAGTTTTGTATCCAGCATGTTCCACAATTATTTTGGCGTTTAAATGTAAATGCATTCAGGGAAAAATATCCAGTATACGCTGAATTACAACGAACTTTTTTTTTACGAAATAATAAAAACAGATAGCCAATCAAATGGAAGTTTTTATACTCCTATGAGTTCCCGTAAAGTGGGTTCAAAATATTTCATGCTTCAGCTGAATGGAATTAAAGCTATCGATCCAAGTAATATTCTGTTCTGTCGCTATGATAGAGAAGAATTATGATAACAGTGAGGTGTAATGATTTATAGATTCCAGGTTTTCAGGTAACGAATAACATTTTAACAAAACATGTTAATACCACATTTTTTTAAAAGTTGGTAATACAGTTACTATGTTCGATGTCTACATACTGCGGTCCTTATTTAGTTGGTCTCGTTTTAGTGTGATCTAAAATATTTAATTCATGTCACTTTTGTATTGAATTTTTCTGTAATAATTTAAAAGAAAGGCATTTCTTCTTATCGTATACCCGTGACTTATGATTCAAAAACAGAAATAAATTAATTTCATAATATTCGTTAAGTCAAGGTTGTGGATTTGTGCTTCTTGTTAATGGAAGCGAAACCCAAAATTTACAGAAAAACAAATTGGAGAACTTGACTGTGAAGAAGATTAAATCAAATGGGAAAATACACGGAATGGAACATTTTCGAAATGATTGGCGTGGAGTGGAAATTTTGGAAACTTTCTTAAGAACCAAAAGAGATAGGATGTTGGGTTGATATAAAGATATAACGGTTTGACCAATTTGTTTCTAGGTGGTGGAACTAAAGGAATATTTCTACAGGAAGAAATAGATTTGAACATGTGAGGCAGATAATTGAGAACGTAGACTGCATTAGTTGTATACACATGAACAGATTATCACAAGATAAAAAAAGATATTAAAATACATGGGGTGTATTTTTTTAAATTTAAGTGTAGCATGGTAATTCAAACAATAATTACAAATTTCATTTTTTTTTAAAATATGAATTGAGTTGTTTCACGTCAGTTTTTTTTTTCAGTATAATATCGTTCTGAATTATTTTACCTATGCATTACAAAAATGGATTTGTTAAAAGCATTTTTTAATCAGCCTTATACGTAACTCTACTCGCAACGTGTACCGAACTTTGTGTAGCCCTGGGCGAGATGAGATACGGTTTCATCATGATCTTAGAACCGGAAAGTGTGTTTTATTTGCTAAAGGCACAAGAGAAACCAGAATGCAACTTAATGGCAATAACATGTTACATAAGTACATATTTCAACGATATAAATAAAAAAGATCTTATGATTACTATCGTTATCGAGTCAGGTGATGACATTTCAGACTACTATCCATTTAAATAAATGCTTCTCTTTAGCTCTTTCATCTGAGAAAGAAAACCTATTAAAAATTCGTCTTTGAGCGTCATTATCATAAAGGTTTTGAACGTTTATCTTACTTCCCCATTTGTTTACATTTTAATTTGTTAATTCCATTTTGATGTGAATACAAAAATAATGAAATGTTTTGAATACAAAGTAACGTACAAGTATGCGGAACAAAAGTGACTTTCTTCACTAAAGACACTTTTATCTCCTTATCATTATATGACTAATAAATTCTAAATTTCTGAACTTTTACCGATCCCACTAGTATTCGTTATTTCCATTTACCATATTGAAAACAGATAACGGATATTTGAAATGAATCTCTATATAGCATTCATTATGGCATGCACCCAGCAGCAGCAAACTGTGAGAAAAGCAGCACACAATAGCGACAATCACGAATCATCAGAAGTTTGTAGGGAAATAATATAGTTTTTTCTAGAATTTACTTTGTAAAGAGAGGTTTCTGTCTATAAATATCACGTGTGTTTAAACCTAGTACACGTTCTTGGAATAGCAGCATTTGAGTGAGATAAATACAATGTGAGGGGAAAATGTTACTAATAACATAAACTTCAATATGAATAAACAGCTAACAGAAACCGAGCTGTTTACATCAAGGACATAATAGCATGAAAGTATCTTTTATTATAACCTTAATTCTTCGTTGCGCAGTTATCTGTATATGGGTGTTTCAACAAACTATTTCCTGTTGGGGCATTTGGGAACCTAGACATCAGTCATTAAAAATGAAATGTGCATAAAGAAAATAATAATTTTCCTGCATGGATGACTAATTGCGTATGAGTCATTCATATTATCAACAAAACAATAAAATGTCTAGCTGTAAAGACGCCGATCAGATATAAATATCTTGGCAAGAGTGAGCTGAGCCTCGCACAACTAGAATTCCGTAATGTTTTGTATATCATAGGGCAGAGCAGTCGTTTGCCACAAAAGTCAATACCTGACATATTGTCACATCAGGCAGCTGACTCCGTGCTACGGTTCCCAACCACACATCACGTTGCTGCTTGCATAGCTTTGTAATCTTTCTGTTCAAATAAATATATTATACATATATTAATGTACAATGAATTCCCTATTAAGAGCCCTACCCAAAAAATAATATTAATACCTGGCAAAGTAACCTCAAATTAAAAATGTTTGCTGGTTTTGCTCGAAGCTTAGATACCATATTAGATACAAGTATTTTTAGTACTTTTTGTTTAAATACACCACATGATCAATATTGGGGAAAATTTCAGGTTTCTATTTTTGCTAGGTCTAGCAACAAATAAGGCGTAAATTTGAATACTTTAATGCCTCTCAGGTCTTTATTTTCAAATGAAATTATATCAAATACATGTCTTAGTTATCTACTAAACGAGCTCTAAACACATTTATAACTCCCAAGGTGGGGTAAAAAATAAAATTCTCAATCCCCTTTTTTTCTGTGCAGAATACAATTTTACAAAATTTAAATAGGATATTCGATTTAGAGTCAGCCTAACTCATTTTATGTACAAATTTGAATTCTCCAATGTATTCAGCTTAGGCGCTAGAGGCCACCGACAGACTACCGAGCGTCATCAATAAGGTTCCGTCTAGCGTATGCGGACCAAATAACGTTCTCGTCACTTGTTTTTCAATAGCGTAACGCCTCACGATGTTTTCTATTCTTCTACGATATGAAAACCCACTGAGGTATGATGTTTGAGGCCTATATTTGACGTTACGTCACAATTTTACTGCTTGTTTGCCGCATTATGCGATATCAGCTGCTGAAGTATCTATTAATATGTACAAATAGCTTAAATACCCAAGTTGTCCACAATTACTAAAATGATATATGGTTTTTCTTTCTGTTGAAACTTTTGACAAATGAAGTAATTACACTGTTTACAAAATTTCACTCATATATAGTAACTAACATGGGATAGCATGCACTCAAAAACTGCTGTAAAAAATTATGATACTAACAGGTTTTTAAGTAATTGACTGCTTATGAGTTGTGGTAACTGTTTGGTAAGAAAATAACTGGTTGTTAGATGCTGGTAACAAGTTTATTCACTGTTCCACATAATAAGTATTAACTAACTCGGGATTGTATTTGTAGATTACAGGAAATATTGGTTATACTAATGGGTCGTAAATAACTTTTTGTCAATATATAATATTATCAATTATATAGTAATATTGACATTACTAATAAGTGTATGTACTGTTCCACATCCCCGAGATTATTCACACATGGGATCAAAGTGAACATATCTATCTATCTACCTATCTATCTATCTATCTATACCCGTCAAAAATGATGGCTATCACCTACGGGAATAGTATGAATTTGTTCTGGAACAGTTTCTCAGGAAAAGCGAATAACGGTTATTTTTATCTTTTTATCAATATTTTCGTGATACTAGTAAAGTTTCTCTGATTAGATTCTAGAAGTGTTTGGTTATGACTTTTTAAATGACTCCATTCGATTTTATTTGATGGAAATTTTTATTGTAATGAAGAAGTTTCTAAGTAAAGTATAATTTATAAAACGAATAACTATTATTTATTCTATTGATATATTTCGTGATTATCTACGTTTCGAGTAAACTTTTTCTGAGTTTTAATAAATTTCCTTTTTACATTCTACGAAAAAAAAAGAAGGCTATGTTGTCACTTGTTTCCAGCAAATGCAACATAAATGCAGCGATAATATTGGATACTTTTTTCCTTAAATGGATATTTGTATTTAGTCGCCCTAAATAAAGAAAAAGCAATATGCAAATTTAAACGAACGTACCATTGTAACTATTTTAATCTCTGCCTTGCATTATTATCATTATTTTATTATTTTATCCCCGCTCTTCGTATTTTTGGCTGTTCCTTCCACAACAGACTTTTTATCCTGCATCGCAATTACACTTCCTTTTAATAATGCAAGTGCAAATAAAATTAAATTATATATTTGAAATTTACACTTCCTTTTTAACAGTATAAATGCAAATAATGTCAATACAGTCATTGGTTTGAAATTTCCTGGTTAACCGAGCAGCGCTGCGGTGGCAGTCAGTATAATTAACACTTCGGGAATTATCGAAACTCTCCGAAGGTTGCCGAGAAATTGAGGTGAGCCCAGTCTCCAGGCACAACGCATTTTGTTAAAGTAGTTGAACAAGTGTTATAGGACTGCACTGACCTGCAAGTCACATAATTATTCTGTTTTCCGTGTACTCCAATCCCTAATCACATGAGGAAAAAAAAGAAAACCTGTAATCATGTATTGCAACATCTTTCCCTGACTTTTATCCCTCCAATCCTTGTGTCTCATGTGCGTTGGTGGCTGAAGTATTCCTCCGCATCTGTAACTGAAGATATGTGTCCCTATATTTGGCAATAAATGCATTTGGAAACAAAGTCGTCGATCTGACACCTTACCGGCACAATCTCCGCACCAAATCCATGGCATATTCTTAAGCACAAAAATAGTAACTATTCTCTGTACATTCTCGATGCTAAACTGGCGTAAATTAGAAGTATAACACACAGACAGGAATGGGGGAATTTTAGGAAAATTTGTAGATATATCCGGTGTCATACCCAGAAGAAATGTATTATTACCTGTAGATACAGTTGTTAGTAAGAAGTGCGCCCACATTGACCAATACATTCGTGGATCCTTGCCGGCATTGAATCAAAAAGTATTCTGATGTCTTCCTGGGGTATGTCTCTCTACGCCTGCATGTCTTGTGCGGTCAGCTGTTGCACAGTTTGTGCTGAATGACCACGTGATCTGATGTGTATATTCCTGGCATCCCAGACATGCTCTATTGGGGACAAATCTGGTGACCGCGCAAGGCTTGTGTTGTGATGACCGCAGTATGAGGACGGGAATTATCCTGTTGGAAGATGCGATTTGGATGGTGGACATGAAGGGTACCACAATAGGGTGCAGCATGCCGTCCATATAGTACGAGGGGTATTTTTTAAGTAAGAACCGGTCGGCGATATCCTCCTAAATCACCCACGAACGAAATTGAGCGCATGCGCACACTATTCTGGAATCCTTTGAGCACGCGTAGACACAGTTGTCGCTAAGTCAGCGGAGTGTACACTTCGTGGTGAGCGATGGAAGTGATTAAGACGATCCAGAATCCCGCCGTATGTGAAATAAGGTCAGTCATCAGATTCTTGTCAGCAAGAAATGTGACACCAGCGGAAACTCATCGCCAGATCTGTCAAGTGTATGGCCCCAATGCAATGAATGAAGGAAACGTTCGAAAGTGGGTAAGATTATTCAAGGAAGGTCAGGAGAATGAGCACAAAGAGCCGCTCTCGGGCCGGCCATACGTAATCGACGACGATCTTGTGGGTGCGGTAGACAACAAAATTCGTGAAAACAGGCGTTTCACAATTTCCACGTTGTCCTTGCACTTTCCACAAGTTTCAAGATCCGTCCTCTACAACACTGTGTCGGAGAAATTGGATTACAGGAAGTTCAAGCCGGCCTCGGTAGCGTAGGGGCTAGAGTGCCGCGGGCATGGATGTTTAAGTGTTGTGTGTCTGTGTGAATGTCCTGTCCGTCCTGTGGCGTCCATACATTGGAAAAATAGCCGGCCTCGGTAGCGTAGGGGCTAGAGTGCTAGCTCCACGTGCCGAAGGTCACCGGTTCGAATCCGGCCGTGGGCATGGATGTTAAGTGTTGTGTGTCTCTGTGTGTGTCCTGTCCGTCCTGTGGCGTCCGCACTTTGAAGACTATATAAACACTAGATTTAACTGATTCACTGGAAGCTTTAATATAACACATTGAGCTGGCTGTATGGCCTCAGCTGCCAAAAGCCATTAAAAAATAAAAAATAAAAAAATAATAATTGGAAAAATACAATATATATATTGGATGACGACTTATACACTGAAAGCAAATAATAATTACATAGAGCTGGCTGTATGGCCTCCGTTGCCAAATGCCATTTAAAAAAAAAAAAAAATACAGGAAGTTGTGTTCCCGATGGTTTCCAAACATGCTTTCAGAGGAACACAAAACGAAAAGGTGTGTTAGTGCATTGACGTTTCTGACCCGATATCAAGAAGGAGGTGATGGATTTTTGAACCACATCATCACAGGAGACGAGACTTGGGTGTCCCATCTCTTTTTGCACCTTAAGAGGTTCTTCAGCAGCAAGCGTTTCAACAATGATGATGAAGTGAAACTTGCGGTTCAGCAATAGTTTTCCGGTCAGGCGGCAGACTTCTATGATGATGGTATACAAAAACTCATCTCATGGTATGACAAATGCTTGAAAAATAATGGCAACTATGTGGAAAAGTAGCCGAAAGGTTGAAGAATGTCATGTTGAATAAAGTACCAAAATATTTTTCGTTGTTAAAAATTTATTGCCAACCGGTTCTTACTTAAAAAATACGTCTCGTAGTAGGTTGTCATTGTGCCTTCAACAACAAACAACTCAGTCCTGCTGTTGAAACTGATTGCCCCTAACTGTGACACCAGTGACTGGACCTGTGTGACGTTCTGAAACCACGGCAGGGTAAATCGTTTCTCCACTACGCCTGGGGTTCATGTTGTCCATTATCACTTTACCACAGACGGAATTGAGACTCGTATCTAAACACAAATGTACGCTATTCGCGTGGCCGTTTACGTTTTGCTTTATACCAGGTTAAACGATACTGGTAATTAAATTAGGTTAATGGAACACATTGCAGAGTGGTCAGAGAGTGTAACCCAGCTTCATCCTGGGGCGACTCTCTCTGTAACCACTGCTTGGATCTGGCCTGCAGTCACAACAGCCACGCACACAATTCGGCGGTCTTCACTTGTTGTTGTCCTTCGGGATGGACCTGTGCCTGCTGTTCGCGTTGGGTTTTAATTGGTTATTCAGTCTTAACATAGTTAAATTAGTATCTTGCGTCTGAAGAAGACTTAGTTCCATTATTGTTGATACCATATTGGTAAATCTGGAAGCTACTGTGCGTGTTATACCTCCCAACGTAACTTAGTTGGAAATGCGGACGCATGTGTTATGTTCGGCATCTAATGAATAAACACTCTCATTCAATCCATTCTGTTGGTGTTCACAAATCATTTATCAGTCGTTAGATTAAGTTACCCAGTTGTTTCAGGTACAAATGTATATGAGGTGAGTAATATGTCCCCAAAGTAAGAAGTACATGTTTTATCTATTGTTAAGAGTAATGTTAACCTTCATTGACTACTAATTAACGCAGTTGGCGAATCTGCCTCACTTAAACTCGCCTGGTGTCAGACTGACAATTCTATAATAATCTGCCCACTTGATAGTGTGGCGGTTACGCCTGGGGAGGTAAGGGTGAAAACCTTTTACTTCTTTTTTATAATTAAAAGAAACCCTAGGCTGCTAATTTATTGGGTACTCATAATGGCTTACAGGCGAGGCTTATTTATCGTTAACATTGACACATTGAAATATGATGAAATGAACTATGCAAAGCCTCTTCTTACAATTGCCAACACATATTAACAAATAAACAAAGCATTAAAACACAACCACCTTTAAATTAATCTTGAAACAAACTCCCAATGTTAATTGGCAAGCTAGAAAGCTACACAATTGATTTGTTTAAATGAAAGTTCCCTTCACAATGATCGGGAACCATAAATCAAACACAGTATTGACATTAACTGCATCGGATCTCAAATGCCGGGCGCCAGGATAATTTAAATTATTCACCAAGTGTGGCTTTAAGAAAGTCTGCCCCAGCTAGCTCAATATTTGGGGGTGCGAGAACTCCTAATCATTCAGTGGTCGTTACAGGGCTGTACTCAATGACCGAATAAAAGTACCACACTGCACTGTAGAATTATTACCGTGACGGCGATGTATTTCCCGCGACGGCGGAATTACTATAGCCCCTTGGCTATAGCGGACAATGCACCACGTCCGTGCAAGCGTACTGGATGCGTGCACAGTGACCTCACTGTACAAGACACGCTTATCGACCCTCAGGTTCGATGCCAAGACCGAGCGATCTCCAGCTTCGCAAGATCCGCTCCTTCTCGTCTGAAGGGTCGGAGCCAAGTCCTCTCCAGCGTCCGCCGGAAAAAGCCTCCTCTCGTCGCTCGTGGTTTACATAGAAAAAATACACCATCATTACAAAATGCAAAGGAGAGTCTCTCTCGATTGGTTCTGCCATTTTTAAGCTCCTCCCTTCGGCTATCACGATAGGCGAACCTTGTCTTTCTTGATTCGTGTGAACTCGGGATAGCCTCGGACCTTTTCGTCACCTGTGACCTCCAAAACTCCCCGTTCGAAGACTTGGGGCTTGGATATTTTGTTCACCTCAGTGTACCGTTTCCCCGGAGCCAAGGGATTATACGCTTGACCAACTGCGTGAGAAGGGTAGCTGGTGTCCATTGTCTCTGGCCGCCGCCGGCCTGTCGCGACCCTCTGGCGCGTCCTAGCTGGGAGGTCCCACAAACACACTGACAATCCTCTCCGATAATTCCTTTCTTATTCTTTTTATATATAAAAATATACAAAATATCATATATAAAAATGTATGGAATGACCCATATTTGGTCATTCTGCTACAATAGTTGCTCAGTTTAATAATATCATAAAACGCCCACAAAGTAACGACCACTAAAAACCACGGTCAATCCTTTACACCTTATTACATCATTTTGAACGTTATGAGCGTTATTAAATAACAATTGTACTGATTTAAGCAACTGCGTGGAAATAAACTGCCAATCCGTCATTTTTCACGGACTTTGAAGCTAGTAATATATTCAAATGGTAAAGCGTTAAGGTTCTAGTTTTAAACGGATTACAAAGCAACAACATCCATAATCAGAGTGATCTTCCATTTCTAGGCAGAACGGATAATGATAAGTTACATAATCCAACAAAAACACAATAGCTGAGCTAATGCTGCGGTTGACTGCTCATTTGTCGGCTCGTAGATGGGTGATCGACCTCCGTAGCTAATTAGTGACAGACCAGATTCGGCCAGCCCGCGAGGCCATAATTAACTTGTTTCCTAATTAAGGCATCAGCGACTGTAAACTAATCCTGTAGGGTAGCGGCCATGTGATTTGGAATGCGCGCATCATTTCTCATTTCGAACGAGAGCTACAAAATGAAACCGATATCCCGTCGCATCTGTGACACGGCTTTATCCTTTGAAGCGCAAAACCCGCTAAAATACATTACCGTATGCCAAATGGCGTGAATAAAATCTCTGGCGTATATGTTACGCATAGCTAATGTTACAGCCTAAAAAACCAGATGATGCCGATTTACAATTCGTATAGGCTCGTTATTTATTTCACTGCATTAATTTCACAAACCGAAAGCGAAGTTAACGTTCTTTTAATATGGACAATTTAAAAAAAAAAAATATGAACACATGATACAGCACAGCGCTCTATTGTTCTCATTTAACTTCGTGAACAGTCTAATAGTCTTCATTTCTGACTGAATGCAGCAATACTTAAAATGAATGGATGATTTACAAACTTATAGCTACTCCCGAATAATTAGGGACTGATATGAGAGGCATTCCTAGGTAAATTATTAATTATATAAACATTCACTCAACAAGTGTTTCTCTATATAATTTTCCAGTGCTCTAGAGTCATATTAAAGTTGATTTTCATTTTAAACGTGATCTCCACCATGTCAACTAACTGTGGATGATCCTCGTTTCTTTGGTGACATCTGAATCAAGTAAAATAAAACGTGTTCATGTGATGACTTTCATGAACCTCCTATCCTTTACTTCGACAGAGACATATCGCAATACAACTAAGAAGCAAGCAGACATTTTAAAAAAGTGGCTTCTAGCGAATTGAGGTTTTAGATGGATAGGATACTTTGCTTTTCGGGTTATTGGAATTAGTTAAATCTGAAATTTTGAAACAGTGTATGTGATATCACGATGCAACAATGCTGAAAGTAATTCCTCTACAGGATATATACGTTACTCACGGATATCCCATTCCTTTTTAAATCTTGATAAATAAAGTCATATACGGCTTTAACTTCTACCCTTGTTTCTCGTTCACACAGGACATTAACAACATACAACAATTAACACGTACTCATCACAGACCGTATTCATATACGATTAGACATTTCAGTTTACAGGAAACATATAGGCCTATCCTGGAATACAAATCTAAGGTACTATCAAACAGAAGTTAGACCAGAAGTAATTTATGCAACAGAACCACTTGAAAAGAATTTGACATCTTGAAACACCAGAAAAAATTGAAAGAAGAATTTTGAGAAGAATCAATAGTGAATCAGAATATAAATGAAGATCAAGCAAACAAAAATATTTTAAAATTGAAAAACTAACAGATGTAATGAGGAAACGAAGATTACAATTATATGGGCATATACTCAGAATGAATAACAAAAGATTAACTAAACAGATATTTGACTTTATAAAAAGCTATAAATCTAAAACCACGCGATTCCGGGAAACAAAAGATATACAGAATGCTAGAGTGAACACAGACTCATTAAATGACAGAATCAGTGTTAGAGAGGAAACTGAAGCAGCCCGTTTTCATAAAACATGGAAAAAATCAATCTATGCAAGAAAGTGAACATAGGAAGAGAATAAAAGTCACTCGCAGAGGATGAAAAAATATGATCATAAAGGAGGTATAAGACAATCAAGCATAAACATAACTTATCGTACCCTCTAAGAGTTATTCGAAGTATGAAAGAAAGAATATGCAAGAAGTAACGAGAAAGAAACCGGACATTCTTCTGTATCATACCGAGCGGGGCGGTGTAACGGTTAGCGTTCTCGCCTCGCATTCGGAAGGACGGCGGTTCGAATCCCCGTCCGGGCATCCAGATTTGGGTTTTCCATGGTTTCCCCAAATCACTCCAGGCAAATGCCGAGATGCTTCCTTCAAAAGGCCATGGCCGATTCCTTGCCCCCATCCTTGCCCCCCATCCTTTCCCGTCTCTAAAGACCTCGATGTTAAAAAGAGACGTAAAGCAATTACAAAAAAAAAATCTGTATCATTCACGAAGGGTGTTTAAAATCATTTACATTTCTACACCAAATGTATTACACGTTGTGAGAATGCTATTCTCTACCTTATTTGTGCTTGAACGATACAACAAATGAGTAAAAGAAAAAGGGATGTATTTGGATTTTATTATTCACTATTAAAGTAAATTTTCTACTAAACACTGGAGACTCATACATAATATATAGAAAATATTATTTTAATCTTCAACTCATAATGGCACAAACCATACCTATGAATAAAAGAGTTTTCTCTAGTTTGTATGGCTGCAGGTTGTATCTTCAGACAACTGAGACTCGATTAGTTCTTGTCACATACAGTAGCAACATCTGAAAACAAAGAATGGGTGAGCAGACTGGAGCCCAGGTACAGCCATTGTGATTTCCGTTTTCCGAAAACACTCCAGGTGGAATGAATCCTTTAAAAAATTTCCATGTTCGAATTCCTTGTTTCAAATTCTCTCTCAATTATAATTACCAGCCGTAAGCCCCAACAAAAACATAGTCGGGTCTAGGGGCAGGCGAACCGGAGCGCTTGGCCCGGGCGGCCACTTTGGGAGATGAGAAAACCGGGTATGAAGGGCGGTAAAATCGTGTTTGAAGGGCGACAAAAGAGTGTTTGAAAGGTGGTAAAATCGTGTTTGAAGGTCGGTAAAGGAGTGTTTGAAAGGCGGCAAAACCATGTTTGGAGGGCGGCAAAGGAGTGTTTGAAAGGCGGTAAAACCGTGTTTGGAGGGCGGCAAATTATGTCGCGCGACTGTTTTTTAGTTTCACCAATGCTCCGGGTGGCGACAATTGCGGCCGGGATGACGGTAATAGGGGCGGCAAACATAATGTTTGAGCGGGCGGCAATCTCACAGTTTTTGCCCGCCTCGGAAAATTCCTAGATCCGTCACTGAACAAAAACCACAGTCAAGTGCGAGTAAAAGCTCGTGCAATTAGGGTTCCGTACTCTGTTGACATCCACAGGTATGAATGTAATATCTAAAAGCCTCATGCCTCACATACAGTATTTCAGGTTGGACAGCGGGCTGCATTCCAAAGCACTCCAACGCCGCAACACGCTGCCACTGACATCACTTGTAAAATCGTTGAAATCAAATTTATTACGGGTGAACTGTCCTATCCATTAAAATGCATTCCACTCTGAATTATGTGTACTTCTAATAATTTATTACTAACATAATGCTATCCAAAGTCCGAATAAAATCTTTTGCTTTTTGGCTCGTTATTTAAAACTATATTAGATGTAAACATTTTTTGTAAACGTTATTTAGTATCGTTAATAAAATATCGTTATTATTGTAAACAAATTTTCAATTTAATAGATACCAGAGTCTTCCAGATAGATCTTTCAAGAAAAAGTTTTAAATTAACTAATATTAGGTGGCAGGTGCGAAAATTTAGTGAATGTTATATTATTAGCTAATTTGATGATTTCTAGCAGGATGAAAGAACAACAACCTAATTTGTAGCAATTGTTTCTTTGTCAACTGAAACAGGTACGTAGAAAAATACATTCAACATCTTATGAAAGAATCAGAAATGATAAAATGTCTCCCTAACAGAAATAAAAAAACATCCCAAAACATACTTACTGTAGAAAACACACAGTGTATATTCATATCTCTGTGATATGTGAGATTCTATCTAGTGGTAATGCAATCACTCATTATAGACGCGAGCGAGGCCTAGCAACTAGACTCTGAACTATGGCATACCTGTGACCTTGATTGTTTATAATTTTTCCATTTATGGTCTGAATTTTGAAAAATTCCTTTCTCAATTAATGATGTTATCAAATCGGAGAATTAACCTTTAAAATGATGCATCATTTGTCAATTTTGGTTAACCACGGAGGAAGAAAAATTATTCGACACAAAAAATACCATTTTCTAAATCTACTATTACTAATGTCTTTAAATTCAAGCGCAAAAAAACTGAAAAAGTTCTGAGTACTTGACATGTTCTAAATAATTATACACCACAGGCTGGGAAACAAAAAAAATATGCTCCCTTATTGTTATGGGATGCGCCGAATATAAATTTAAATACTATTGTGTATTCGGTTTATTATCAACGTATTTGGAGTCAAACCGAGAACTAGAGACTTGTGGCAGGACAGGTAGTAGAGCGACATTTCATTCTCGTTTGGAACCATAAAAGCAGAACATCATAATCTTTACCCACAAATCTTAACTAATTAAATCGTGCATTTTGAAGAGAGTATATCCTATCATCCATCCCACGCTTTCCTCGAACTACGGGGGAGTATTTGCAGCAATGTCCATAGGATCAGCCGTTTTATCACATTACATGTAGCTGTTATTTTTAAACTGATTTAATACGCGTCGAGATTTAGGGAATAGTCTCATCATTTCAAAAAGCGAGTAAGTAATTTCCACCAGCCTCAGTTGCTGATGATGCAGTTATCTATAGGGAAGTAAAGTATTCTGACGATCAGTTAGAATTTCAGCGTTATCTGGATGTTATTTTGGAATGGTGCTAAAAACGTTAACTTACAGTTAACTCCAAAAAGAGCAAAGCAATTCACATCACTAAAAAAAAAAAAATCCGTTCGCTCATGTTCACAAATTAAACAGCTCAGTCGTTGAGACGGTTGATTCTGTGAAGTATTTTGGCGTGATAGTACAATAACATCCGTTGTGGCTAATGATTCATTGGTCGTATTTTGAAGAACTGAAACGCTCATACGAACGAAATAGCGTATAAAACTCTCGTGTGTCCACATTCGAATTACTGTTGTGATGTTTGGAATCCTTATCGCAAGGGATTTATTGACGCGTTGAGAAAGTACAGAGGAGAGCTGCTCGACTCGTGGCTGCTTGCTACAGCCCCTACGAAAGTGGCACAGAAATCATACGTAGATTGGGCTGGGTTTGTCTGGCAGACAGACGACGTCAGTTTCGTCTGAATTTGTTGGCGAATATGCGAAATTCTTCTATTACTAACGAGTGTAATGAAATACTTCGTCCACCAACATATTTAGGCCGCAATGACTCGATAGATAAGATTAGAGAAATAAGATGTTTATATGTACTCTTTCTTACCTAGGGCTATTCGAAATCGAATGCCCTGCGTTAGTTTTGGTGCAAAGCACCCTCTGAAAACCACAATATTTGTGAATTGCATGGTATTGATATAGAAGTAGAGGTAGAGGACTTAGTACACACAAAATGACATAATAGTCTTCCTAGCATAAGAAGATATTTGATGAATATTGATAGAGAATTAGCAATACAGTAGTGCATAGTAGGGAAAAGATGACCTTAAGCACAAGCTGGCATAAGAGAGTGGAAAATTTTCTTTTTTAGCTGAGGGAACCACCAACTGGAATAAACGTAAGTGGTTTTCAAGCAGGCAAAATGGTTTCAGGCAAGGATATTCATGCGAATCTCAGTTGGTGGGATACATGCAAGATATATCAGATGAAATGGACAAGGGAGGCCAAATTTGTAGTGTAGCACTAGATCTGTCTAAGGCGTTTGACAGAGTAAGCCATAAAATGGCAGTAAATAAGGTAAAAACCATTAGAGTGGATAAGAAAGTGATTTGCTGGGTAGAAGAATTTTTAAAAGGTAGAAAACAGAAAGTTAGGGTAGGAAATGTAGTATCAACAGAAGTTGAAGTAAAAATGGGTGTGCCACAGGATAGGGTATTGGGACCATTGCTATTCATTATTCTAATGAATCATTGTGTTGATTGTTTACTATCTGAAATTAGATTGTTTGCAGATGACATAATGCTGTATAAAAGAATCAAAACGATAGAGGATTGTAAACAGTTGCAGGGTGATCTGTACAGGATATCTAATTGGGTTGGTAAACATGGAATGAAGATAAATGCAAAGAAGAGTCAGCTTATTAGATACACAAATAAAAAAAAGGTTAATTATGAATATAAGGTGGGGAAAGAATTGCTTGCTGAAGACTTGAAATGTAAATATCTTGGAATTACTTTTGATAACAAACTTAACTGGGCAGGACACATAGGACAGGTGGGAGGAAAAGGTTTCAAAGTTCTGCACTTGTTGGAGAGAGTGATGAGGGGATGCACGAGAGAAGTCAAGGAATTGGGTTACAAAACTTTGGTCAGACCATTGCTCGAATATGGTAGTGTAGTATGGGACCCTCATTTTATGTATCAAATACAGGAGTTGGAGAGGGTGCAAAGAAGGGCTGCTAGATTTGTGTCTGGAAATTATCGCAGAATGCAATCAGTGACATATATGATAAAGGAGCTGGAATGGAATTCATTGCAATACAGGAGGAGAATGAGGAGGGTCATGGGAGTGTACACGGCATATACTGGTGATGAGGCATGGAAAGATATTGCAATAGGTATGAAAAGTAGTGCATGGAAGGGTCAAGATGATCATGACCACAAGCTGGCACTCGATTTCAGGCACAAGGGTGTAGGAAGATTCTCTTTTTTAGGTAAGGGTGTCAGGGATTGGAATGAGTTACCAAGAGAAATGATGAATAATTTACCGAAAACTTTGAAAGAATTTAAAGATAAAATTTGTAGAGGGCAAATGTAGGCAGGTGCAGGATAGGGGGAAGATGGGTGTGTAGGGAAATTGCCACCGGAGCCTGTGCTCCATTGCAATTAAATTAAATTAAATTAACGCGGAACGTGATTAAAATTAAGAAAATCATTGAAAGATTTAAAATTTTTAATGAATAATAGTCGTTGTGGAAATTGCACTCAGTGAACTGAAGATAAAAACAGAAATGGCAACCGTGGTGTGTTGGTAAATTGCCACCGAGGTATAAACTCTATCTAAATTAGATTAAACTAAAAAAAAATCATGCAAAAATAAATCTCAGTACCAGGGTGACTGATATTCGCTCTTTCGATTGCAAGATTTCATCAAAAATATTTAGAGACGTTTGTGAGAAATTAATTTTACCTGTATTCAAGAGTTACTCATACGATAGTAATAGAGTGGACAGATTAGAAATATATTATAACAACCTAACTTAGTCCACGAGACGGCATTAGAACCGTTTTCGAGCTACCAAATACAAGAATTGTTCGTTTCTGTAAAATCAGGTTACAAACTTTAAAAGCAAATCCTTATCTACATATAAAACTACATACAAATCTTAATGCTAATCAGGTATTAATTAATGGTGCAATATTAGTGGCAATTCACTCATATGAGGAAATCATCAGTGTTAAATTCGTTCACTCCGATAAGATTATGCTCATACCTCGCATTACCTTCACACCTTCTGATCCAACCGTGTCTCCAAATGGTAAGAAAATAATTTCCAATAAAAGTAACCTTCGTTATGACCACTAATAAAGCAAAGGGTCAGACGCTTAAAAGCGCAGAAATGTATTTACCAGAACCTGTTTTTTCGTATGGACACCTGTACGTGGCTTTTTCACTAGTTCGTAGACTCAATAATATTTATGTTTATGTTAAAGATACATATGTTCTAAAATTAAACGACGATCACATTATAACTGCTAATATTATCTTCAAAAGAAGTTTTGTAAAGTAAAGAAGGTTGAAAAAATCACATCTGACAAAGTCAATATCTGTTTTTTAAATATCTACTTTTTAAATGTTTTACAATTATACATTTAGTATTTAATGATAACAACTTTTTACAGTAAAAGTTATATTTGTCATCACTCTTCACAATAAAATACCTTGTAGTATTTAATGATAACGTCTTTTTACATTAAAAATTATATCTATTACTATTCTTGAAAATAAAATAATACTCGTATTTACTTACTACTTTTCAAAATTAAATATTTTCATTAATAAAATACTTGCATTCACTTATTTTAACAATATTGGATTACCATTCGGTTACTGACCATGAAGAATTACTCGTTTGAAGATATAAGAGTTCCTTTCTGTAATCAAAGAGAGTCTTAACTAACATTAGTAAGCTTACTGTTACCTGACAAGTTTCCGTTTCCGGGTTATAAAATAACAAGAATTGCTCGTTTTGTTTAAAATCGCGTTTTTGTAGGGAAGACAACTATTTTGATAAACTTGAAAAGCAACGCGTTATCTAAATATGAAATTTAATCAAAATCGGTAGCATCGCTTCAGAGATAGCAAATATATACAAAAAGTTAAAGATTCTCAAGCTAAAGCCCCTGTCGTGTAGGTGACCGCGCAATACTTGACTTCCCTCCTGCTACGCTACACCGCACTACCAGCCTACAGTTCATTGACGTCACGCACAATGATAAAAATGAAAAACTACACACATTTCTACGAAAGCAGCTGCAGGTGTGCGGATTCTGTGGTGCTAATACCTCTAGTGCTTTCAATTATGGAATTACTTATTAAGACTGTAGCAGTTAATTAATTTGTTGTTTGGTTTAATTTTAATTAGAGTGTTTTAATTACAGATAAGCACACGACTCGGTGGAAATTTTTCTACTCCTCCACCTTAATGTTTTAAGAATTTTTGTCTCAAATTCTTCCACTGCTCAAGGTGAAATGTTAAGCATTTAGTAATTTATTCCAGATTCAACACCTCTCACTAGAAAAGAAAATTTTCCCTCTGCTTTACTCCTGAAACCTGGCGCTATTATGCTCATGGTCACTTCCTTCCGCGTACTGCTCTTAATTCATTTACCAATATTCATCCAAGCCACATAGTCAATATACGTCCTAAACACTGCCAACACTCTCTTCATAGGTCTCCTGTCTACCGATTACTCTCAGCATAGCTCCTTTATCGTATCAGTAACGGATTGTGTTATGTAGCAGTTTCCACAAACAAATTTAGCTGGAATACGTGTAATAAAGAAGTAATAAAGTAAATTCATAAGTTCTTAACACAAAAAAATATTATGTGGTTAAACTTCAGTTCAAATAATTGAGCATATTCAAAGGACATTGATATTCTAACTGTTAAAATGATTACGTTCAATGAGTGGCCTTGTGGCTCAGTGGTTAAGGCATCTGACTGGATATCGAAAGGTCCCCGGTTTGAATCCCTGTCTCCTCGGGCATTTTCAAAAGCAGTCCAGTGTGTAGTACGCCAGAATGGTTCCGTGGTTTGGATTCCACATTAAACTACTGGTGCCCTCTGGCACCGAAAACCCTAATTGTAACACTGATGTGTACACATCCGAAAGCCAAGACTCAAGGTAAACTAAAGCTTATTGCAGTTCTAGTTTGCTCACACGAACATACATACATACGTACATACGTACGTACGCATGCACGCACGCACGCACATACATACGCACATACATACATACATACGCACGTACATACATACATACATACGCACATACATACATACATACATACATACATACATACATACGCACATACATACATACATACATACATATATACGCACATACATACATACATACGCACATACGCACATACATACATACGCACATACGCACATACATACATACATACGCACATACACACATACACACATATACATACGCACGTACATACATACATACATACATACATACATACATACGCACGTACATACATACATACGCACGTACGTACATACATACATACATACATACATACATACATACATACATACATACATACATACATACATACATACATACATACATACATACATACGCACGTACATACATAAATACGCACACACACACACACACACACACACACACACCGTGACATACTCGTCTTTGGGTATCGGCAAGGTGCTATAGAAGGTGTTACACTCCCATAGCAACATCCCTAAGTACTAGTTTCCCGATACCTCTCTCCCCTTCAAGTGTAGATGAATCACATGGTGTTTGTTGCATAGATCAAGATAGATAAAATATAAATTGCGCACCACCACGTCTCGTAGTCTGACTGCCAAAGTTCTGTCTGGTGAAAATTACTTTCAGCACCCGGATATAATTCTGTGGCGGTTCCGGACATCATTTAAGTGTCCCAATTACCTGAGCCTACGATGCAAGCAACATTCAATAGCGTAACAATTTATCAAGAAGTAATTAGGGGATTAGGTACTCTTATATTAGGAGTTCAAATCCCGAAAAGGGCGAGGATTTTTCGTTGAAGCTGGAGTTTTAAAATGCTTTTCCCCTGTACTCATTCCCTCACTCTAACCCCCCGCCGCATCTACATCTCCCCCTCCCCCAACTTGTGTGTGTCAGTCCTCGGAGTGTGAGGGAAAGGACACGATATTCTGACAGGCCACGTAAGGTAAATTGCGACTATCCCCTCGCATGTGCACCCCGAATAACAGGAGAGTGACAGAGATTAAAGTTGTTTCAAATCCGTGTGCTTTACGATTTGAAAATAATTTCTCGTTACCGTTTCATATTACCAAGTTTGCTGAGCAATTAAGAAATTTTTTATCTCTTCCGTATTTTAAATTACATCCGTGAGGCAAACATTTGCCACTCCACGCAAAGTAATAAATCATGGGCGTAGGGCGGTACGTAATAAAAGGCACTAATTTACATGAGCTCCTTCATAACTCTCCGTGCAGCTGGAGTTTGTTAATTAATTATCTTACAGGGAGCAGCAACACATATATAGTGCATAGAAACGGAGGACCGAGCGTGGTGGGTGAGCGGTTAACGCTCTGTCCTCACCTTCGGGAGGACGCCGGTTCGAATCCCCATCCGGACATCCAGATTTGGGTTTTCCTTGGTTTCTCCAAATCAGTCCAGGCGAATGCTTCCCCCAAAAGGGCATGGCCGAATTTCTTCCCGTTCCTTGTCCCCAGTCCCATCCCGCCTCTAATGACCATGACGTCGACGAGGCGTAAAGCAATAAGTAAAAGAAAAAATGAACAGAGGTTCAGCATGTCTCTGCGGCCGAACAGTACAAAGTAAATATAGATTTCTGTGACTGGGTACACAGGAGAAAAATGATTCTATTTACCATAATAATGATAAGGAGAGAAAGGAATGTTATCGCTTACCAGAGAACAAGGCGAGAAGGTGTAGAAACATGAACATACGAAAAAATTAAAACCTCAAGGCTCTTCTTGAGTAATAAATTTATTTGTGTGTCTAGATAACTGAACGAACCAAGAGTGCTTAGAAATTTTTATTTTTCTTGGTTGTTTGTATGCTTCTAAACCGTCGCATCATTTGCTGTAGAGGTTCAGATTTTCCTCCCTGCTCTCAGCATTACTGTTTAGAATCCCTTACATAAGACTGCTTTGCACCGCAATTGATAGGACTTTTACTGTGTCGTTGATGCTCTGCTTAAGCTTCTTAAAACATTTGTAAGTGTGCAATATCAGACACTTTGTTCTTCAGTTTTGAATAAATAGGATACTTGGCACTGAAAAGAGAACTACGAAACTTTAATGAAAAATGACAGAGAAAGTTGTAAGGATACGGTATACCCATTTCATTTGTTTAGTAACAGTTGAAAACATAATATTTTTAATAAATATGATGAAAAACACAAATCAGAGCGCCTTACGCACCAGGTTTTTTTTTTTTCGGGTGTAAAGCATGTGTCGACAATATGTGCGTCGAATATTTAAGTTTTTAAGTAAAACCATTATTTAGTTCTGGTTAGCGACACATAAAAGTAATATTATTTTCAATAGGAACTGGTTTTATCATAACAAACAGCTATAATTTGCCAAACATTGATGTGGCGCTTAAAACTGTTATTTTTACATATCAGGAACGTCAAAACATTCCTTCTTTGTTTGGGACCTAAATAAATAATTTGTTTGGCGTTTTAAACTGATGCATTTACACACTGAGACACTACACATCGATCGTAAACTGTAGAACTGATTTATCAACAAAATAAGCAAACGGCTACTTTGTTTAGAGCGGCACGAACTGAGACGTGACGTCACAAGAGACTAAATGACAGATGAGAACGTTATCTGGCCAATCTTTAAATAAAATTACAAAATTTTGCTTTTTTTCGTTTGTTTTTTTTTCCAAGAAATAATATATATATATATTTTTGTTATAGTAGACATACAGCTACGATACTGACTACTTTTCACATTAGACAAGTATCCCATTATGTGGTATCTGTATGAAACAGTAGTTTTGTAGATACATAATTACATCACTCTGCAAACCATTGTTCAAGCAGAAATAGTAATGTTTGTTCAACTGTAGATTTAAAAATGAAAGATATGTCTTTACGTTGGCACGTTCAAGAACTAAATAAGAAAATATTGAGAGGAAATTCTGAAACCGTAAATAAAGAGTGTAATGAAAAGGCGATATTTGGTTAATAATATTGGATGGGCCTTAAGAATTTCATAACTATGTTTAATAAAGCGCTTGATATTAATTCCGCGTATCGAAGGAGAAGAAAAAAACGGAGATATGCATACCGCCTCGAGTGAAAGTTATATTGCGTTTCATATTTTACTCGATTTTATTGCAGACAAACATGTTCCCGTTGCTTCGCCCCCACGGACTTTGGTGTGTATGCTAATGTGTTTGCCTTTTATTTTTCTTCTAGAAGAAACGCATAAATGTGCGTGATGTAGTATCATTGTAGTCCTTACCGTAAATTAAATTCCATACTTTTGTTGCGCTTATAGGAATGATAATTTTTAATTTAGTGGTTTCATTAACGTTTTCTACATATATTAATATACTTCATTTCAGAAAATCGAACAAATAAATACCAAGCGTGGTAGGTGAGCGGTAACGATCTGGCCTCGCATTCGGAAGGTCGCTGGTTCGAATCCCCATCTGACCATCCATATTTCGGTTTTAAGTGAAAACTTGAAACTATGAATATCATACACACAACATGTCATACTTATAGGTATAGCTATTCTGTTAACATTAGTATTTCGGTGACGGAAACTCATAAGATTTTACCCATCCAAAAATCGCCCGACGCTCCTAAAGAAGATTTCACGTAAAAATCAAAAAATAAGAAAAAAATTATGGTTCCTCCGATTGTGGGTTCGAGCCTGTAGCCTTCCATGCTACGGTACAGCACTTAACCACTTCATCCACGGGGACCGCCGATGGCTGAGAACTTATAAAATCTATACCGAACGATTACTATCAGCCTCGGAAAAGATGGAAGTAATGGACAACGACCTAGGCAATGGACTGGACTACAAGTTATACGAGGGTTGTTTCAAAAGTAAGGTTCCCAACTCTGTACACTTAACGTGCATGGTACAATGCGAAATCTGGCCACACCACCGTGTTAGCCGGATCCCCCACCACCGATGCCAACAACCAGCGTGGCTCTGCAACGGTCAGTACCGGCCTGACAGCCATAAGCGATGGAGCCCGTCATCGCCGTCACCGCCACGTGTGAAATTCGTGCGGTCATCCGATTTTTGCACGCAAGAAAGTTACCACCTGTAGAAATTCATCGGCAATTGAGTGAAGTGTATGGGGAAACGTGTATAAGCATTCAACACGTCCGCAAATGGTGTAGGGAGTTTGCCAACGGACGTCCACGACGAACAACGAAGCGGGAAGCCGTCGATCTCCGACGACGTTGTGGCGAAAGTTCAGCAGATCCAGCTCGAAGATCGGCGAATCACCATCCGGCAACTGGCTGCTCAAATTCCTGAGGCTTCTGAAGCTTCAATTGACAGGATATTGAATGAAAAGCTAGGCTACCACAAGGTGTGCGCGCGCTGGGTGCCGCACATGCTTTCAGAAGTCCACAAACAGCAGCGCGTCGACTGTGCTCGGAAGTTCTGCAGTGAATGGACGAGAATAACGAAGACTTCCTTGATTCCATTGTTACGGGGGATGAATCGTGGTGCCATTACGTTACTCCGGAAACAAAACAACAATCGCGCCAATGGAAACACACCAGATCGCCACCACCAAAGAAGTTTAAGCAGCAGCTGTTAGAAGTAAAAATCATGGCATCGGTGTTTTGGGGCCGGCGTGGTGTACTGCTCATTGATTTTATGCCTAGAGGGACCACCATAAACTCCACAGGTAATTGCGAGACCATGAACAAGCTCAGACGGGCAATCCAAAATCGTCGTAGGGGAAAACTCAGCAAAGGCGAAAGGCTGCACCGCGGCAATGCCCGTCGACACGTGTCGCAACAAACGAAGGAGTTAATCGACAAATTTGGCTGAGATGTCATTGACCACCCCCCTTACAGCCCCGATTTGGCACCCAGCGATTTCCATCTGTTTCCGAATTTGAAGGAGCACCTAGGCGGTCTACGATTCCAGACGGACGAGCAGTTGCAAGAAGTAGTTTCCAAGTTTCTCAACGGGTTGGCGGTGGACTTCTTTGCGGTGGGAATACAAAAGTGGATTACTCGACAGAAAAAATGCATAGGAAAAAATGGGGACTATGTGGAAAAATAGCTTAAAGATCAACGTTTCCAATGGTGTAATCGTTTTTTTTTTTTCGAATAAAATTCCTTGTGTCTAAAAAAAATGTTGGAACCTTATTTTTGAAACAACCCTCGTATCAATAAATATATTATCACTAAAAGGAGAGGGAAAGGAAGTTATCAGTGGAATGGAAGAGAGGATCATAACCATATTAGGATTAAGTGAAACAAAATGGAAATGACATGGAAGTAAGGAAATAGGTAAAGGGTACACACTACGGTGATCAGGAGAGGTAGACAAGGGACGTAATGGGGTAGCAATAGTTCTAAATAACAGACTGGCAGGAAAAGTCATAAATGTTAGCTACACAAACGGAAGAGGATGATCCGCAAAAGCGTAAACATCTAATGATGATGATAATGTCAGATTCGTTACAAAAGAAATAAAAATTATAGTCAATATGGTCATAAAAACTTTACATAGATACGATATTATAGGTACTGTACAATGTATAACCTTCTACGAGGAGTGAGAAGGCATGGCAATAAGGTATATATATCTTACACCTAGTCAGGTATATACAATGTATATGTGTCTCGTATATGTGTCTCGTATATCTATATATGTGTACACAGGCCACTGCGCACCCGTTATATACAAGTATAAGCTACACTTTCACTGCTATCCAAGCACGACGCATAATACTTAGAGCCATAAATATACTGTCACTATGGCATGTTGGTTACGCGAACGCATATATGATTTTACCCATCCAAAAATCGCCCAACGCGCCTACGGAAGTTTTCACTTCAATTAAGTTACGCATTCAACAAAACAATATTAACAGAATCCAAGGGGTTGAGTCTTCTGTTGTAGCGCGATCTTTAGTATCTGGAAAGGCGTGTTCATCTAGGATGCAGTCTGGTCTGTGATGCCTATCTGTTTTCCGTATGATTGAATTATCAAATATTTCTCCATTCCCCATTCACGTAGAATCAAAAGACATGCCGCAGATTTTAATTTAGACCATTAGCTTTCAAGCTGTGAAAACCTGATCCAATTTGGTTTTGTAGTTTTTGCGTAATGCCCGGTCAAACGGAGAAACAGACGCAGCCTTTTTACAATTTTACGAGTATAATAGCAAAGAACCAGATCAGTTGTTTCAGATTTACATCCAATTCAATTTCCTCCCATTCAGCATCGAGATATCACGTTCCTTAGTATCACTTCTCAACAGGTTTGGTAACTTAACCAGTACTGGTGGTTTGTAAGTGGTATTACTCTGCTCAGGTCTTATGTCGGTTTATCACTATTATTCTCTTGTACATGTTGTTGATGGGTGGCAGTTACATTCAATAGTCATTCCACAACTAAACCAAAATCCTGGGAATACTTTTTTTCTAACGCAGTTTTTCCCTAGTGTTATTCAAGGTCACTAGGGCCACTAGCTCGACAAGGGGTTATCTATTCGAGCTCTAGCAGTGGAAGAAATTTTGGATATCTAGTATTTAGCTCCGAGGGTAGCAGAATTTCTAATCAGCCGACCTCACTTTAAATCTGTCTACAGTGTGTATAGAACTTATATAAACTTGCAGAAGAGCCAAGTACAGGACAGACGAGTTTGCATCTACCTGTATACAATGCGAGAGAACAACAATTATTTTAGAGTGGTGGGAAAATACAGAAAACCAGCGGAAATTTTGAAAGAAAGATAAGTTGAAAAGAGACAGTAGATACTATTTATCACCATTCGCTGATAGCTTCGGTGATTTTCCAGAACATTGGTAATTCACGGTGAGGTAGATAGGATGGTGCGAATAACGATATATATATATATATATATATATATATATATATATGAATTTACCTAGTCTTTACGCCTTGTCGACGGCTAAGGTCATTAGAGGCTGGATGGGACTGGGGACAAGGAACGGGATGGAATTCGGCCATGGCCTTTTTGAAGGAAGCATCCCCGCATTCGCCTGGAGTGATTTTGGAAAACCATGGAAAACCCAAATCTGGATACCCGGACGGGGATTCGAACCTGCGTCCTCCCGAATGCGAGACCAGAACGTTACGATATACATATAATGTTTTGGTTTTGTAACGAGGTTCCACGATTGAGTAATTTGTGAATTAGAGATTATATAGTTTTAAATTGCTAGCATAAATTTTGGGATGTAACGTTTGGTAGCACTGCTGATAATAGATGATAGCAGGTCATTATCGTGGCCAATGGTGTGACTCAGACTCGACTGCCACTAACAGTAGTATTTCCTGGCAGTAATGTGTCGAGGTGTTCTTGTGGCTGACCAAATGACGCCTACCATCGATGCAAACAAAATACAAAATCTCAAGAGTTTATGTTACATACAGGACGCAGCGAATCGTATGCGTGAAAATGCTGAGTGATCGCAAGTAAAGGTTTAGCAAATAAGACGAGGCCGAAGCTTGAAATCACGCTAATGGTAGATAATTTCTGCCTAGCGGCTCTCAAGCTCACTGGTTCAGTTAAACTGTTAATGAAATTGAATCAGAATTTACAATGTGATAAACTCTGCCCGTTTTACTAATTCTAATAGAAGTCTTTATATACTCCACTATCTTCGTGTAATGTTCAACATGCAGTTTGCTTTGTTTTCCAAATTCAGCAAGAAATACGAAGAGATTTAGGTGTTAACAAAATAGTAACAACGCCAAGTACGCTTAGTTCCAAGTAATTCCGACCGTAGGAGCAATATGCTAACAACTGCTATTTTCTTTCAATTTTATGGGGGAGTGGGAAAGGAAGACAGAGCAGGTTTCGCCATATGTATACAGGATGATTAAAAATAACGTGGACAAAATGACATGGTAGATCAGTCATACAATAAGGATCAAAAATCGCATAGGAACAGAGGGTCGCAACTGCGATCCGGAGCCACTATAGGGCGTCTAAAATAATACTGACACAAAGAGAAGAAACAAAACCATTACAGATCATTTTATTGATTATCACTCACTCACATACGACTAATGCAAATGTTGAGCCTACAGCAGATGCTCAAAGATTTTGCCAGATGCATCGAGACAAGCCCGGCATCACCGTTGCATGGAACGGCGCACCTTCTCAAAGATACCAGGTGTATCTCGAACACATCCGGCTGCCGGAACGATTCTTCCTACCAAGTCTTCCAGCGTTTCAACAGGTGTTTCATACACAAGTCCTTTTAAAAATCCCCACAAGAAAAATTCTAAGGGACCGTGTTTGTATCGCAACGCCCTCTCGTGGCTCTAGCGCCCTCTACAGGCGTTTGCGATCCTCTGTTCATATGCGATTTTTGATTCTTATTGTATGACAGATCTACCATGTCATAATGTCCACGTTTTTTTGAATCACCCTGAATAATCCTTATAAATATTGTGTATGTATGTGTCCAGCATTAAACTGACTTTCCATTATTTACCTGAATGATTATAGAAAACCGTCGTAACCTAGCTCTCCTTAACTCAACACGAGATGCAGCTCAGCAGAGCTTTCCCGAAACAAGCGAATCGACCACCTTGACTTTAAAATGCAGCTATCAGGCTTTAATTTTGATGACCGAGTCTTAAACTAATTACTATTACTTTATCTTACCTTAAAATGTCTTTTTTGGTTGTTTCCAGCTAGGAAGAGATAAAACGATTATTCTTGTGAAATTACGTCACAAACGATGTAAATTTAGGAAAGGAAGCTGTGACATCGAACAGACAGCCATTACGAAATTATAAGCGTTCTTTTTCAGACATTTTGGGTACTGAATCCAAAAAACATGCATGCCGTCTCTGAATAGGCGATCGTTTAAGGGCGGCTGTGTAGTAGCCACTGGCAATGGGAGGGGGGGGGGGGAGCTGTGTGGAGCTGCTGGGAAGGGGTGGTACTGGATGGTCTCCAGTGCACCTCATTCTCATATCGCTCGTACGACGACAAACATTTACAGCGGAACATCGCAGATATCTACGGCAGCTAATCTGGCACGTTTGGTTGTACTGCGAGTTAAGCGTTGGCACGAATGTGGTTTGCGTCACGTTTTGGATATAGCTTTCATCGGAGACTCTCGGCTGCTAAAGAATAGTTAACACACAAACCCCTCTCACCCTGCTGAGTTGTTTTTCGTTATTTACCTTCGGCAGTGGAATCATTAGAGGTAAGATAAAATTGTTTTACAATCGAAATTTTTTTTATTAGTTTAGAGGTTATTTGTTTAGAGGTCATTCTCACACGACAAGGTCACATAGAATAATAATATTTGATTGGCACTGATTTGGGCAGTGTTATTGCAGATCATTTTTCAGAAGTTGATTAGTTAATGAAAAGATAAGGCCTATGCAATTGGATTTTTTTTTTCTTTAAGTGAAAACTTGGGTAGGAGAGTTGGGCGATTTTTGGAAGCGTAAAATTTTATGAGTTGGCGTCACCGACATACTCTGATGGGTTGCGCATATGATATGCGGGTTTGACGCTTTGTGAATAGGTAAAATCTCATGATTTCGCGTCACCAACATGCTGTAATAGCTAGAAGTATGAAGTGTTGCACTTGGACAGCAGTGATAGAGTATACTTGTGTATAATATACTCGTATTTACCTACTGAAGCGGCGGCATGGATACACAAATTCACATATTTAATTTAATTGCAATGGAGCACAGGCTCCGGTGGCAATTTCCCTACACCCCTATCTTCCCCCTATCCTGCAGCCACCTACATTTGCCCTCTACAAATTTTATCTTTAAATTCTTTCAACGTTATCGGTAAATTATTCATCATTTCTCTTGATAACTCATTCCAATCCCTGACACCCTTACCTAAAAAAGAGAATCACAAATACATTGAATATACCTTACTGTAAGATATATATATATATATATATATATATATATATATATATATATATACACCTTATTACCACGTGTCATACATTGTACCCATTATGTCGTATCTGCTTAAAGTTTCTTCACTGTCTTGACTATAATTTTTATATGTTTGTAATATACCTGACATTACATGTTCGCATTAGATCTTATAGGTTCGCAACCATTGGCGGCTCCGGTGGGTGAAATGGTAAAGCTGAATGAAAATTTAAGCGATCAAATCCCCAATCGCAGTAATTTTTTTTAACTGAAATCTTCTTTGGGGACATCCATAAATTACGTGAGGTGTTTTTCCGGATTTCCGGGGCCCTCTGGTGAGATCTGGTCGGTGAGAACCCCCCCACCCCTCCTAGAAATCGCCCTCCAAACTTTTGGAGACTTTTTTTTTTAGGTCTCACCCTTCAAAATCCGGTCACAACCGTCACCTTGCGACGAAATACCCCCCTAAAATCGACTTTCGCGCAATTTGTAGATCTTTTTTAGCTCCACAGTCCAAACCTTTTTCGCCAAAACCTCACGTGACATTTCCGCAGACCCCCTCCCCCTTGGTGAAATTTGTTGAGATTTCGCCGGACCCCCCCCCATTTCACCTCACATATTTTATGGATGCCCCCTTTAGCCGCGATGGGCTATTTTTGGATGGGGGTCACCGAAATGCCGATGCTAACAGTATATCTATAGCAATGAGTATGACGTGTTGCGAGGATGATATTCATAGCTTTAAGTTCTCACTTCTGTCGGCAGTCCGATTGACAGTGCCACTTTTATAAATGCGTGAATCATTGATGTTTTAGATTTACGTGTGATCCGTAAGTGTGTGAATTTAGTAGAATTTTGTGTTTTTTATCTTCATGTCTGTCGGATTTATGATTACTTGAGTAAATTTTGATGTGTAAGCTTTACTTGGTAATTCAGTACACCTGTTTACCATTACTTTTTGCTCTCTGAATATGCTTTCCTGTAGAATGAGGATGTTGTTCCTGTAGTTGTTCCTTGTGTTCGAGAGAACCGCCCAGTCATACAAATTGCGGTTATCCGAGATCATTCCTGGGAAATGCCGGGACGCATGCTTTAAAAAAGCCATGGTTGCAGTCATATTCCGTCTCTGATCACATCAACGTCGACGAGTCGTAAATCCCTAAGCATAAAAAATAATTTTAACGCTTGTTTGAGTGCCAAATCTCTTCAGAGAAAAGCAAGTATTCTACAATTCTTGCAGTTTATTGACAATACAACAGACCTGATTATAGCCCGTTCATTTAACAGAGGCGGCTCAACGTCATTCTGCTCTATCCCCACTCCTCTGCCCTTACCCCTACATACGAAGGGGGAATTTACCACCCCCTATATGGACACAGGGGTCACCTCGGAGAGGGTATGATGAGGTGAGGGGCAGAACCACGGGAAATGACCTTGAGCTGCCAGTTGAAAGTGAACCGAGTATAATACACTACATACACCAAAGTCACTACATCACTACCTTGCCAGCCAGTATTGTTCAGCATTGCTGCTGTCCGTAAGAACAACAATATTATAACATTACTTTCTTTCTGTAGACCAGCCAATCGGTGAGTATAACTAGCATAGATAAGTACAACTGTAAGGTACAAAGTTTATTCTTACATTATGAAAGGAGTAACACAAAACACTTAACATCAAATCTTAATACCAAAATACCATGCTACTCGAGGTTGCCCATGTGAAAATTTCGCAAATAAAATACGATAAATTGTATAGCAAGGCTAATAGTTTGTAGTACGAGTAAAGAAGAACCACCTGATTTTTAGCAGTTTTTTATACGTCAACTCAAATAGGTATGTAGCAGAACACTCACAACGTCTTTCGAAACTATTAGAAATGATGAATTTTATTCCTAGCATAAACAAAAATATCTTAAAAGCTCTTTATTGTAGAAAACACACACAGTTTATCAATATCTCTGTGATATCTGATGTTGCTATCTAGCGATATGCGATAACTCCTTATCGAAGACAGCGAAACCTCACAGCTTGATTCTCTCTTTTTTTTCTTATTGTTACGCCTCGTCGACGGCTAAGGTCATCAGACGCGGGGTGGGACTGGGGACAAGGAACGCAAGGGATTCGGTCATGGCCTTTTTGAAGGAAGCATCCCGGCAATCGCCTGGAGTAACTTGGGTAAACCCAAATCTGGATGCTCGGACGGGGATTCGAACCCGCGTCCTCCTTAATGCGAGGCCAGAACGTTAACCGTTCACCCACCGCGCTCGGTTTGATTCTGAACTATAGCATACCCGTGAATTTAAATCATCATAAATTTGCCATTTCGAAAAAATTTCTTTCTTAATTAATGATGTTACCAAAGCGGATAACTTAATCTTTAAAATGGTTTCCCATTTATCGTTTTCGGTTAAATATGAGGGGAAAAAGATGGCCCATCACAAAAAAAAAAACATCTTTTATAAATAATATGTATTATTATGTCTAGGAGGTTTTTTTTTTTTTTAACCACAGTTCGGTTATTGTTTTTCTTGAGCGGAGGATAAACGTTGTGCTTCCAAATAGAATTTCACCCAGCGAAGAGCCGACCGCTAACAAGGCCCGGCTTTGCGGCATCCGCTTTGGCCGCATTTATTCATAAAGCATTGCCAGCGGATCAGTAATGAGGAATGCGCCTCATTTCCCATTTGCGTGGGCGATACAAGTGGAAACAGTTCTGACTGTGTAATTCATAAGCTCCGCAGTATCCTATCCGAGCTTCATAAATACAGAATGTGCGTGCGTGGGCGGGGATTATTCGCCAATTTGAAATGTGCAAACATCGGAAGCTATTGGTGTGGACAGAAATGCGCAACTCTTTTGTAATCCTGATTACCGTTGTTGTATGTTTCGGGGTTTTTCGACTTCCTGGTAAGCGAATTGAGCGTAATTTAATTCTTTGACTATAGGGCTAAAGTACACAGATTAAGAAGACGATCAAAACTGTAATAAATGGTAAGCGAAAACTGTTTGATGAATATTGGAAAACAGGAAAATAAATTACAGTATGATTCAGCTCATTCACCATCCATCAGGAGAATAGATTTTCTCAAACGTAGCGCAGCAGACAATGGTAATTACAGCTACGCAAGATTCTGTCATTCTGAGGGTCGTTTGTAATGTGATTCCAAGTTAACTCCTTATTGAACAACAAAGAACCCACTTTAAGTTTCTTTTTTTTTGTTTATTTCTTTACGCTCCGTCGTCGTCTAAGTCATTAGAGGCAGGAAAGAACTGGGGCAAGGAATGGTAAGTAATTCGGACATGGAATTTTGAAGGAACCAACCCGGAATTTTCCTGGAGTGGTTTGGGGAAACCATGGAAAACCCAAAACTGGATGACCGGACGGGGAATCGAAACCGCGTCCTCCGGAATTCAAGGCTAGAGCGTTAGCACTCACCCACCACACTAAAGGCTCCGTTAGATGACCCGACGTGGTCTCCCTAAATCGTGGCCACGCCCCTTCGGCCCTGAAATCGGGTCGTCTAAAGGGAGCTCCTGGTCACGTTTTTGCGGCGAGACCAGACAGGGGGATCGGGTGGAAATGCCATGCGATTTAGGGCGAAAGGGTGAGGGTAAGTCGGGCCCACCACCACTCTGCCCTGAAAACTGGCCGTGTAAAGACTCGCCCGGTTGTGCTCTCACTGCCTGGTTCCCGTTTTCTGTTATTTTCAGATGGATACATCCGATAATCAAGAAAAAGAAGTATTGATCCAGTTGCTGGAGGTGTAAAAGACCCACAAATTTTTATGGTACCCCTCACATAGGGTTGCCAACTTATTTAGAAAAAGTAAAGTGTTTTTGTCTTTTGAAGAGGAAAATAAAAAGTATGTGAATGGAAATTTTTTTAGTTATTTACTGCCTTAAATAAATACATATATTTTCGGGCTTACTGGACTAGCTATTAATTGTTGGTTTCATTTCAGTGTTGCAGCTGGAGTCACATTCTACATCTAGTATAGCAAAAAAAAACGAACACTCATTTTTAAATTTATAGACGTTCCGTTTCTCCCTTTGCACCATCTTGCATTTATTTCGTTTCATCATAAGCACTAACATGTCGTTTGGATATTAATTTAATTGTATAGTTTACCAAAAATAAATTGTTTCCGCATACTTTATGGATCCGTTCAGAAATAACGGCGAGCGGACTGGAGTACAATGATATGAATGGTCCGCTATTATTGCCTCGACTCCAATGCGGTAATTGCACAGATCAAAGGATGCGAGCGAACAAAAAGTCGCTGGCTGATAGGCACTTTTTCTTGCAGGAGGTTATGAAACTAGCAGACGAACGTTCAGTAACATGTGTAAATCAAGTATTTTCACATACTTTATTCGTAGGAAAAAGTATAAGGGCGAAAAATAAAAATATGATACTTTATAATAAAGTATGGTTGGCAACACTAACCTCACGTGTCCTCTGTCATAACAAAGACGCGAGTAATTAGGCACTTCAAGTGCCATCCGCTAGATATTCCGGATATCTTCACCACCCAACACATCTAAGAGTTTAATGTGACTGAACATATGCCTTTTTAAATATAATTGCTTGGCATACGTCTTTTTCTTTTTCCTAGGATTTTCGCACAAAGCCAAGTCGTCAGGGTTACACCAAGAATTTGTGGTTTTGATAAATATGGGGCCATACGTATTTAATTTAAATATTAGAACAATATAAAAAATTTCTAACTAATTTTATTTATAGTTTTACCATTAACTGGAAAGTGCAGATTTCAGAGCAAGGCGGATATGCGCATGGTGGCAGGCCGCTTGTACGGTAGTAACCAGATCGGGTCGTCTAAATGCAACACTCTGTCGACGGGAGGAAAGTGAAATCGGTAACGGGAACGAGACAGGATGATCGGGAACGGGTCGTCTAAAGGGGCCTTAAGTCCCGCTTTGTGGCCAATGTCGCTAAGGCGCGGGAACTGTGTCTGGCGCTCGATCGTATTTTTTTTTTTTATTTTTTTTTTTTTTTTTTTTTGAATGGCATTCGGCCATGTTAGCCATTCAGCCAGCTCAATGTGTTTTTTTTTTTTTTTTCATTTTACAATGTATAGATTTCATCCAAGTGTGATTGTTTTCTCTCTTTTGTAAGGACGACACAAGACGAACACAACACTTAATTAAAACCACCAATGCCCTGGGCCTGACTCGAACCGGCAACCGCTGCAACGCGAGGCAAGCACGCTACCCCTACGCTGCCGGGGTCGGCCTCGATCGTAATTACTTCGTGAGAGTCGTGGCAGTGGAAGAAAACTCATTACAGGCATTTATATGCTTATAATTAATAACCAGGCAAGTGAATGTCAATTAGGATTTTACATTCTAATGACCTTAACAGATATTTTGTATTTGGTAGATCAGAAGGTTATAACTTGATACAAAAATCAGTATTTCACATGTTTTCAGATAAGACAGCTTCCAGTGCTGGGCAATGTAGCGACTAGAACCGCTGGCGTAATCGTTTGGTTCTAATAAAGTATATTCCACAAAACAAGCCAGTGTTGCAGCCACACTAGATCGGGGAGGTACCAGGTTCGAATCCTGGTCCAGGGTAAAGGCCATTCTGATTACGAGTTTTAGGTGGTTTTCCGCAGCCACCTACGTGAATATTGGGACGGTCACCAGTCTCCACCTCATAAACTACACACTTCACAAACACAAAATACACGTATCATAGAAAACGTAAGTTACTCATATCGCACACAGATCGTAACAATTAAGCTCTCCTCATTGATTCAAGAAATGAAACATCCTTGGTTCTAACCACCATTGGTAACATTGGACAAATTCTTAATTACAAATCATCAGATGAATCAAGAGTTCGTATGATCCGAAAGGGTCTATTCGCAAATAATAATATGAAACCAATTTTCAATTAGGATCAATTACTGATCGTATATATATACATGGCAGTGTTAACTTAAAAAAAAATTGCGCTTATTTTGCTATAAACTTAGAAACTACACTCCTGGAAATTGAAATAAGAACACATTGACGCCGGTGTGTAAGACCCACCATACTTGCTCCGGACACTACGAGAGGGCTGTACAAGCAATGATCAAACGCACGGCAGAGCGGACACACCAGGAACAGCAGTGTTGGCCGTCGAAGGGCGCTAGCTGCACAGCGGTTGGGCACCGCCGCAGTCAGTGTCAGCCAGTTTGCCGTGGCATACGGAGCTCCATCTCAGTCTTTAACACTGGTAGCATGCCGCGACAGCGTGTACGTGAACCGTATGTGCAGTTGACGGACTTTGAGCGAGGGCGTATAGTGGGCATGCGGGAGGCCGGGTGGACGTACCGCCGAATTGCTCAACATGTGGGGCGCGAGGTCTGCACAGTACATCGATGTTGTCGCCAGTGGTCGGCGGAAGGTGCACGTGCCCGTCGACCTGGGTCCGGACAGCAGCGACGCACGGACGCACGCCAAGACCGTCGCATCCTACGCAGTGCCGTAGGGGACCGCACCGCCACTTCCCGGCAAATTAGGGACACTGTTGCTCCTGGGGTATCAGAGAGGACCATTCGCAACCGTCTCCATGAAGCTGGGCTATGGTCCCGCGCACTGTTAGGTCGCCTTCCGCTCACGCCCCAACATCGTGCAGCCCGCCTCCAGTGGTGTCGCGACAGGCGTGTATGGTGGGACGAATGGAGACGTGTCGTCTTCAGTGATGAGAGTCGCTTCTGCCTTGGTGCCAATGATGGTCGTATGCGTGTTTGGCACCGTGCAGGTGAGCGCCACAATCAGGACTGCATACGACCGAGGCACACAGGGCCAACACCCGGCATCATGGTGTGGGGAGCGATCTCCTACACTTGCCGTACACCTCTGGTGATCGTCGAGGGGACACTGAACAGTGCACGGTACATTCAAACCGTCATCGAACCCATCGTTCTACCATTCCTAGACCGGCAAGGGAACATGCTGTTCCAACAGGACAATGCACGTCCACATGTATCCCGTGCCACCCAACGTGCTCTAGAAGGTGTAAGTCAACTACCCTGGGCAGCGAGATCTCCGGATCTGTCCCCCATTGAGCATGTTTGGGACTGGATGAAACGTCGTCTCACGCGGTCTGCACGTCCAGCACGAACGCTGGTCCAGCTGAGGCGCCAGGTGGAAATGGCTTGGCATGCCGTTCCACAGGACTACATCCAGCACCTCTACGATCGTCTCCATGGGAGAATTGCAGCCTGCGTTGCTGCGAAAGGAGGATATACACGGTACTAGTGCCGACATTGTGCATGATCTGTTGCCTGTGTCTATGTGCCTATGGTTCTGTCTGTGTGATCATGTGTTGTATCTGACCCCAGGAATGTGTATATAAAGTTTCCCATTCCTGGGACAATGAATTCACGGTGTTCTTATTTCAATTTCCAGGAGTGTATATTAGAAGTTTTTTTTTTTGTATTTGTCGTTTAAACACAGGATACTGCGATATTGAGAACAAATTTCCGACTTTTAAGTAATATCATATTTGAGACAGACCCTGCAAAAAATTGACAACTTTGACGACGGCTCACGTCCTTATTTTCCAGTGAAGAAGCTTAAAAATAACATTTCGTAGTTCTATATGGGACGAGCTATACTTCAAAAGCTGCAGTAACAGAAAAAAAAATTCGATCCCTTCGCTTCTGTAAAAATCCCTCAGAATACAATTTTTAAATTTGAAACTGACATTCGGTTTCTGGTGAACGTATTATATAGAAAGTGTAAAGCTGAAGTCTCCATCTTAATCCGTTTAACTGATAGAGGCTCGTCAGACATTGGAGCGTCAGCAATACAGCTCTGTTTCACGTTGGGTACGGAACCTTCAAATCGCTACTTATTGTATCGCTGTTTCCTGTCTTACATGAACTCCAATTAAGAAAGTCTTTTTGCTCTACTTGTCTGGTATACCTATTTTAAATTAGAGAGAGAAAGATACAAAGAAAAAGTACCACAATTGGTATCATTTCGTAACGTAGTAGAACAGATACTAAACTATTTCGATCAACTAACAATACGCGAGGAATATTATTTTCGTATGTGTGAAAATAAAAACTTAGAAATAAAACGGTATTTTAAAAATAATTGAAGGATTTTGCAGCAATAAACTAAAGTTTTCATAAATCAGAGCTATTAGATTTTGCCAACTGTCCTAAAACCGTCCCCTCAACACCCTTCTTTTATGCGTCAAGCAGCAGGTAAGCCACCAGAGACATGGAACTAATGCCTTATACCTAGAAAGAATATATACAAATGGTATTATGTAATTCTTTTGGGCTATTTTTTGAATGCATAATAAATTATAAATTAATCTGATAATATGAAGAAAGTTAATATTATATTTCAAAGGCTTTTGACTATTCCATTTCGTCATACCAAAATAACTGTCTGTCTCTCCATCTTTGTCTGGGAGAGAATTTTCTGAAGTAATTAAAGATAGGTGACCGATGTGTATCACTTTTCATCCAAAAACCCTCAAGTTATAATACCTTAATTTCATTAAATTTTTGGTTTTCCAGCTGATTTTTTTAAATACATAAGCGTGTGCTCCCGTTCTAAGTATTTTACGTGATATGTCGGCATAGGACCTTTTAATGCATACAAAAACAGAAATATATGCTTAATGAGCGTGTGTAATTCCGCTGTAGAGGAGATATTTTAATATTTCAGATTATTTATTCAGTTTTACAGAAGTTTTAACTCATACGTGCAGAAATATGCTGGTTCAACTATGTGGAAACTGCCACCCGAACCTTAGCGCATTATGGCGGAATTGCATTGCGGTAACTTTTGCATAGGCAACCCAAACTTTTTATGTTCTTTACGTGTCTCTGTTTGAAATGAATTAAAATGTATCTCATTTAAAAAAAGAAACTTTTTGAATTTTTTAAATTTAATTAAAAATACTTGCGGCCATATTTTGAAAAGCATCCTAGCGGAATCCTATTCTGCTACTAATAATTATACATAGAAAGTAACAGATGGACATATATATCATACAGCCAGATCTTGGACTATTAGAACGTTTCTCGGGCAAAAACCTAGCTTTTGCTCAAGTTGCATCGCCTGAGGTCCGCAGCTGTATTTCACTTGTAATTGAAGTTTTAACTATGTATACTTATAAAACGCAAGCTTTGGCCATCTGTCACGCCATGTCGTCTTATTATGACATCGGACTATGACGTCACGTTTCCCGCCTCCGCTGCACTGTGTAAGGTGACAAGGTCGCCTTACAATATTTATAATTTTGGTGTTTATAATATTTAAAAACATGTTTTATTTTGTATAAAGAGAATTATGTTGAAGTTTTTTGCTGAATAACATAAATAGCACTAAAGGTAAGAACAGAGAATGAGGACTATCTTTGGAAGAAGTGGACTAGGTGAATAATCTTTGGACTGCGCAAGGGATAGTAAGACAGAGAAAGCACGGTATGGCAGACATGCTTGATTTCTAGCTGTCGGACGTGTATTGAGATAAAAATAGTGCAACTTGTTTTATGAGCCGTGTGTGTATTTGTATGTTGTGAAAAAAGGAAAATAAAAGAGTGAATTTTTAGAGTTAATTATATTATCCTGTCGTGTGTTATTTGTATATTTGAGTTGCAGAGTTTTTTTTTTCTTTGGTGCCGACATCTACAGCAAAAAAATATTCCTGCTTGAAGTAGAGCACTTAAGTCATTTGTAGAAGCTGACAAAAAGCAGCAGAAAGGAGGGAAGCTTACAACTGCAAACAAAAAAGAGAGATGTTCAAGGTTCTGCGCGTTATTTAATAACAGTTCTATTTAGCTATGCACCCGCGAATAAAGTAACTGTCAGAATACTGAAAGAAAAATACGTATTCCGTTAAAATAGAAATATTGATTATTAGTTGCTTTTTCTTAGTTAAAATTCCCTAGATGTAGATTTTTGAATACACTCTGCACAGTGATACCGTTGTTACAGTAACCTAACAAATATCTACATTACATTATTTTCAAGATAATGACGTTATTTGATGAAAATTTAAGTCAGCGAAGAAACGAATTGCTAAAACACTGTATTCAACACGTCATTTCTGAGGGGCTTACAAGATATTTATATCCAATGTAGATATTTTAAGTCACTGTTATAATATACCGGAACGAATGATATGCCGAAACACTGAAATAATGGTATGTACTGCGTTTAAATTAATATTTTAATTATTAGTTGTTTTCATTACTGCTGTAACTATATCAGACACATGGAAGTTTTTCAAGTAGGTCAAATTTAGATTGCAATACAATGAATGTATTGTTACACGGGTAATAGCACTCTATGAATTTTGAACAGCAATATTAGTAGAAGTTATGGTTACGTCGAAATTCAGATTGAACCAGACAACTGACACACACACACACACACACACACGTATGTATATATATATATATGTATATATATATACTAAATCACGATTATTTTTTTATAAATAATTTAATCCGCTTTCATAAGCTCCGAGTTACTGAAGTTACGGTATTTTTATATGGATGGAAGTAGTTCCGTATTTATTGTGCTGAATGAGACCTGGACCAATAAATCAATGTCATAAGGTTTTAGGATTTATAATTACAAGATATTTATATCCAATGTAGATATTTTAAGTCACTGTTATAATATACCGGAAGGAATGATATGCCGAAACACTGAAATAATGGTATGTACTGCGTTTAAATTAATATTTTAATTATTAGTTGTTTTCATCATTGCTGTAACTATATCAGACACATGGAAGTTTTTCAAGTAGGTCAAATTTAGACTGCAATACAATGAATGTATTGTTACACTGGTAATAGCACTCTATGAATTTTGAACAGCAATATTAGTAGAAGTTATGGTTACGTGGAAATGCAGATTGAACCAGACAACTGACACACACACGCGCGCCCGCGCGCGCGCGCATATATATACTAAATCACGATTATTTTTTTATAAATAATTTAAGCCGCTTTCATAAGCTCCGAGTTACTGAAGTTACGGTGTTTTTATATGGATGGAAGTAGTTCCGTATTTATTGTGCTGAATGAGACCTGGACCAGGAATAAATCAATGTCACGCGCGATAACATAAGGTTTTAGGATTTATCATTTATTATTAATTTAATTTGTTCCCTAATTCTGACATCATTCATTCAGTAGAACTTCAATCTGTATCGCTGTGTAAACTACAGCCGAAATATGTACAAATTACAAAATAAGGTTATGAGCATTACATAACAACTATTCTATTTACTTAGGAAACCGTAGAAAAATGAATTGTCAGAGCACTCCGTTAAACCCGTCATTTTTGACGGGCTTTGAGGTTAGTGTTAAAATAAACATTGACTTTTATAGCGGGTTCAATAATTCTTTACAATAGGACAGTACGAAAACGCGTTTGATTCTCCGATCTTACGCTGCCAAAATCTAGGTATCTGTTAGCAGAGAACAAACTGAAGATACAAGAAACCAAGAGATACTTCGCAAGTCTCGCGGAAATTTGTAAGGAAAGGAAATTAATAAAATAACAGCCCACCCACTACAGCCATCAAACAAACAACGACATTACGCCGTTGAGATATATAAGACTCTCAATACAGCTATAAGCTCCCACGTTACAAATAGCGGTTCATGTTACCGGTCATTACACGATCACTCGTACGATAATGATCCAATTCCCATGCAGCTTCATATGTAACAGCTTCCTTGATCAACATATTTATAGCTCTATTTGAATTCGCATCTTTTTGTGCAATAATTCTGCTCGAATGGTGTTGAATTTTGTAGCGATGTAGGGGAAACAAACTCTCATTACATCGAAAAATTCCAGTATCTCTCTATTGAAGTTCTAAAGTTTTGTCGAAGAGGTAATTAAACCTGGTAAGTATTGTCTACATAGAACTGGAAGTAAAGTGACACTAGTCTTAAGACTCATCCCGGCATTCCTTTGGAGGTATCTCGGCAAACCAATGTCGTGTTATGGAATACATTAGATGCGACGCAGAGTTTTTTCCACAGATGGCATTCAAGGTCGACGCAAAGTGTGGCAGTGGGGGTGACTGAAAGAGACAGTTTCTGCCGTCTATCGGTTCCCATTTTACTACGAAAAATACCACGGGACGGCAGGCGTGAGACAGAAAGACTCTTCGCCAGGATAGTACGAAGCAGAGGCTCCAGTATTTTTAAGTGTCTTGTTGGAGTGTAAAGTTTCTTTTTTTATATTCATAAAAGGCATCTCATCTAAGTACAGAAAGAGGATGAAGCGGATTTTTTTTTATTCGGTGTTTTAGTTGGCTGGAGAGGCTACACACTACACTATGCAGCAAGCAGGCGTCAGCATGGTAATGTGTTAATAATTATGCCACTGCATTCATATTTTCACGCCATTTTAACACCTGAAACGATCTGTAAAGAGTTTCTTATGTCTCCGTCTTATAAACTTTGAGCCAGTTTGGTTTTGGAGCCTCATCATCATCACATACGCGATTTTCTAACTGGTCGGTAGCAGTATGTCGTTGTTGACGGGGAAGCCTCTTCAAAGCTAGATGTTACTTCGGGCGTTCCTCAAGGAAGTGTAATAGGACCACTTCTTTTCATAATTTTTATAAACGATCTCGGTGACAACATTAATTGCAGGATGCTATTTTTTGCTGATGATGCACTTATTTATAGGGAAGTGAGGTGCTCTGACAGTTGCTTAGAAATACAGCGCGATCTGGATGTTATTTCGGAATGGTGCCTTAAATGGCAGCTTACACTTAACTGTAAAAAGTGAAAGGCAATGCAAATAAGTAATAAAAAGACCCCGTTTGCTCACGAGTACAAAGTTAACAATTCAGTTGTTGACACGGTCGATTCCCTGAAGTATCTAGGCGTAAAAGTACAAAGCAACATGAAATGGGACTTGCACATAACTTCAGTCGTAGGCAAAGCTAATTCAAAACTACGTTTTATAGGTCGTATTTTGGGAAGCTGCAATACTCATACAAAGGAAATAGCGTACTAAACACTAGTGCGTCCGCCTTTGGAATACTGTTGTGCAATTTGGGATCCGTATCTCAAGGGATTAATTGACACGTTAGAGAAAGTACAGAGGAGAGCCACTCGATTCATGACCGCTAGTTACAGTCCTTATGTAAGTGTCACAAAGCTGATACGTGGGTTAGGCTGGGATTGTTTGGCTGACAGACGACGTCGTTTTCGTTTAAATTTGTTGGAGAATATGCGAAAACCTTTAATTTACGAGTGCAACGAAATACTTCTTCCGCCAACCTATTTAGGTCGCAATGACAGGAGGGATAAGATTCGAGAGATAAGATGCCGTACTGATACATTTATGTATTCTTTCTTTCCTCGTTCCGTTCGGGATTGGAATACTCTAAAATAGGATTAGTGCTTAGCACCCTCTGCCACCCACAGTAATTGTGAATTGCAGAGTATAGATGTAGATGTAGATGTAGACTTAGCCTAGACACTGCTCCTTTGAGCAGGTGTACAGTGGAGTATGTTGTCCTAAGACATTTACCTACAAGTCATTTGGACGAGACAGAGCTTCACTGTTAGGACAGTGTCCTAATATCTTATAGTGCACGTCACAAACGAAGGCGGCCCAGTTTAGCAAGGCTCTACGCAGGTACGTCATCGCTCTGCCAGTAGCCAATCGAATTCAGTAACAATCCAGAGCCTGTCGTGGTTACACGAGTGTTGATTGTTTGCTGAGGCTGTTTCTCTTAATAGTATTAGCACATAAAGCGCCGCTAAAACGCATATTTTTACTATCACTACACAGCAGTAATATTAGTAGAAGTAGCGTAATTACTATACTTTCTCTCTCTCTCTAAGTCGCTCGTCTCCTGCTGGAAATGCGGCAACGTCGTATACCCTGTGTCCCTATTTCTGTCTCTCTCTGCGCCAACCGCCTTCGTTCGTGAAGCTCACTGTAGCTTAGTCTAAATTATGTTTAACATGTCCCATACCGGAATTTATTGTAATCTGGTTTTTCTTTCACAATATTTTTGAATAAATATTGTCAACTGGAATGAAGTGCAATTTTGTACCAAAATCAATCCTAAATTAATATTTAAGTAGTTATCAATTTTTAGTTAACAGTAAAATTTAGTTAATAACCCCTTATGACAAAGATATTGTTACACCATGGAAAACAGAAGTCGGGACTCATTACCGTGAATCAAACACTGGTCGTAGCAAATATCGTCTCGTACGTTAGAGTTCATATACCTGGCGCAGTTTAGATGTCACTAGGGAAAATAAGGAGTATGATCAATTAAGTAACAGCACACTGCGATTAAATCAGCCCACTGTGAGAACGATAACTGTCAGGTTGAATGGTTTCTGGAAAACATTACAGACAAATGCCATAGGCTATCTTCATAAATACTACCAGCTGAATTACTCGTAAATAAAATTGTGTCACTTCTGTTTTCTTTAAAAGTTACCTATTGAAAGACATGTATCCTTGTGTGCTTATGTAAATAAAAAAAATAGATCATAAGCTGATTACCTGGAGACGGCCGCCGCTGTCTGTATGCTTGCTTAATCGAGTGCTGGGTGAGTCAAGTTGGGACTGAGCGTTCTGGCCTCGCATTCGGGAGGACACCGGTTCGAATCCCCTTCCAGGCATCCAGATTTGGGTTTTCCATGGTTTAGCCAAATCACTCCAGGTGAATGCCGGGATGCTTCTTTTAAAAGGCCATGGCCGAATTCCTTCCCGTTCCTTGTTCCCAGTCCCATCCCACCTCTAATGACCTAGACGTCGACGAGGCGTAAAGCAATAGGTAATAAAAAAAGTTGGAACTCAATTCGCACTCCGGTCGAATAAAGAATCAGTCGTAACTAGATAACGGAACGAGATAGACGTACGTGTATAACTTGTCGAGATTCATAAAGTAACTTGAGCACAAAAATATAGTTTATAGTAAAAAAGTTATAAGTCATCTAAGACTGATAAATGTCGTAAATGAGCGCAAACCGAGCAATGAAGTCCTAAGATAAAAGTAAATTACGGCAGGAGCGACGGCAAACAAATGTCAGATGAATAGAAGATAGTTCAAGTAACCGAAGAGGACGTCTGTGGAACGAATAAGCCAGTTGCAGTGTACCGAAAAGCCGAGACAGAATGAAAAGAGCGAGCTATCAATCGAGTCTACTAGTATACAGGGTGTTACAAAAAGGTACGGCCAAACTTTCAGGAAACATTCCTCACACACAAACAAAGAAAATACGTTATGTGGACATGTGTCCGGAAACGCTTACTTTCCATGTTAGAGCTCATATTGTGGACGGCTGTGATACAATACGCCATTCTCCAGGGCTGCATCAGCGCATCAGGGATTCCATGCGACGGAGGGTGGATGCATGTATCCTCGCTAACGGAGGACATTTTGAAAATTTCCTGTAACAAAGTGTTTGAAGTCACGCTGGTACGTTCTGTTGCTGTGTGTTTCCATTCCATGTTTAATGTGATTTGAAGAGAAGTAATAAAATGAGCTCTAACATGGAAAGTAAGCGTTTCCGGACACATGTCCACATAACATATTTTCTTTGTTTGTGTGTGAGGAATGTTTCCTGAAAGTTTGGCCGTACCTTTTTGTAACACCCTGTATAAGGCCCCAAGGAGACCATAGCGTCCTCAGTTTTTCTCAGTTGGTGAGTTGGCAGCTTCGCCCCGTGTGGTGGCGTTCTGTGATTGCTTGTATGATGTAATTCCATGTTATATAATTCTCTCTGTGTGTCTGTATGTGTGTGTCTGCCATACCCCACTTTGGCTACGCTCATGCAGTGAAGTAAATTGATACCATTAAGATGGTGTGTATAGCTGCTTTTGAGTGTCTATTAAGATTTGAGGAAGTGCTTATGGAAAACTGTGATGAACTTGTTGGACTGAATAGGTATTCAAATTTTGAATGTGGACCTTTGTAGACAAACTGCTTACAGAACATAATCTTATTTTTGGTGGCACTTATATTTTTTTTTTAATTTTCCATAGATAAATGGTTCATTTAAAATCTGAATACAGACAATCTTCGACAATAAGCAATAATTAATGAAGTAGCCGAGAAGTATTGAAGGTAGGAGAAGGGGGAAGGGGACGTTACAAGCCTCACATTGAAATTAGAAAAATGCAGTTTGAACCCTGTTACTCTGCAAATTAGCATTCAGTACATCGCCTCTCACTCCAACTGACACACACACAATGGATTGGTCAGGGGATTCTATCCTCGTCTTCATGCGTTGGCGGAAAGAAATAGCGTCATTGTATTCTTGTGCTGGATGCCTTCACCCTCAGCCATTTTTCCGGCATCGGAACAGAATAGTCCATTGGCTACCGGTACCTGTCTCCGATGCTATGGTGGGCTGGCTACCCAATCCCGTACGCGCACTTTTATTTAAATAGTTTTCCACTGCCCATTAAATGTTCTTACCTGCAAATGTTAGAAAATAAATTACCTTAACACAGCGTTCAAAAGATGGTCATAGCCCTAGTTTTTTCCCTGAAAGTGAAATAAAAAGTGTTCCGAAACAACACCCTAACCTGACACCTATAAGTTATATTACCAAAGGTAGTGAGACTTCACCAACAGCCATTGAGGCAGCGAAAAAAACAACCCCAGTGTTCAATCACTTTTTACGTGCTTAAAAGCTAGCAGAATATTAAAATTCAAGCCTGAAAAAAATATGTCTAGGGGGAGACCTTTCTAGTGTGTATAGTATTTCTGAAAGGTGGTAGGTTTGAATTGGATATATCATTGTTTCCTATGGCAAAATAATAAACAGCTTCAACGATGTAGATTGAAAAATTTTAAACTTCGTTTTTGCATACGCATACCGGTTTATTATACTATTATCGATGCTCCAAAACAAGTAATGTACAAGTTTTGATATTTAGAATAATATGTTTATGTAAATAATATTAATTTGTTGCTAATTTTAGATATAGCATTTTTTACTTTTCCTCGCAGTTTTTGTTTATTACACTGTAGTATATTACATTGTAGCAGTTCCCAAGTAAGATTTAATATACAAACAGGGCCGCCACTAGCGGTTTGGACACCCTTGTGCAATACCGATTATGCCGCCCCGTGTCTGAGTACAACCCCCCCAAAAAAAAGGTCGCCGTCCCCTATATCCGTTCGGCACTGCAAATTTATTCCGCGGCGACTTTTTTTAGCTCTGCTACAGTCCCGGCGGCGACAGTCGATCACTCGATTTGCCGCCCCCCTGGACATGCCGCCCGCGTGCGGTACACGCCTTGCACGCCCGCTTACGGCGGGCCTGTTAATACAAAAACTGTAAGTAAATTTAAAAAAGGCTATAACTAGTATTTAATAACAAGTTAATGCTATTAGTTACATAAACATATTAATCTAAACATAAAAACTTGTATATAACTTGTTTTAGGGCACCAATGATGGTATAAAAAACCGAAACGCGTATGCAAAAACGAAGCTTTATTTTGTAGCTGCACTAGACGGATGAAACCCCGTTATTTGATTACTATGTTGATGAAAACAATGTATAAGATTTTACTAGATTTTAACACCAGCACTTCCATTAGTAACATGTAACATGCTATAAAAAGCAATATTTGCCATAGAGGACCAGCATTGTATATTTTGATGTTTCCAACAAGATTGACCTTTGAAAACTGAAAGGTCACTATTTTGCGTCGTGATGCCATAGCCGAAGAATCTAATGTCCTTTCCGATAACATTGTATTATATTTGCCGCGGAGCAGGGCTCCCAGCTGATCCTGTTGAACATCTGGTGCGAAGTTTGCGAGCTAGCATCACAGCTCTAAAGCCGGGCATGAAATCTCCGGTAGGCTTCAGTGGAGCTCCAGTGAACTTTTCTGCTGTTTTGCGACCGCACACTGAATGGTTATAGTGAAAAATGCAACTCCGAAATGGTTCAGTTGTTAGCTTGTACCTCAACTTCTTAGATACCTGATACATCTTCTTTAATAAAGGGGAATGGAAAGAAAAATTGTATTTTCAAATAGTAATAAACTGCCAGCAAAACAAATGCCACCACCACCGTTATTTAGTCTAAATGCCCTAAATTAAGGTTGTTTACGATGAAAATAATGGCTAACACAGAAACGCATAATTGGCTTGCTCCAAATTACCTGGAATTACAGAACAGCTAAAGTGTCCCAACTTTTTCCGCATAACCGTGGTAAAATAAAATAATAATAGTAATCAGACTCTTGCATAACTTCATCCTTATTCTTAGTGCTATAATGAATGTATCATTTTTATCGTATCCTACAGTATTCCCAAACAAGATTTCGTATAGCGATGAAAGGATGTTTTCTAAAGGTTATCAATAGAAAGCAGGAAACAGAAAATAACCGTATTCTTCATCAAGCACGGATTTTCACACAACAGGATAAACTGGGAAAACCATGTTTCAACAAGGGACAAAAATAGAATGCCATTAGCGTTCCCTTGAAAATATAGGATCCTCGATTCAAATCTCGATCCGGCAGGAACCTTTATAGGAATTTCACTTGAACTTTACCTCTCACAAAGCTATTGTTTGTTCATGTTGACCATGGTAGGAAACCCCGTGGGTAATACATCGCGTTAGGCAGAATGCGTTGCATCTTGAAGCTGTAACAATCGATCTTAACGCCACTTTAATTCATTTTTTACATAAATTTAAACAAGTAATTAAAATTTACAGCTAATGAAAGGAAAAACTGATATTATACGAGAGCCCTACGACATGCGTACCCCACACCTCTTTTTCAATGTTATTAAAAGAACTTAATTTCAATTTGGTCATCAGATGTTAAGACCTGACATGTTTCTTACTTTTTAAAACACTCTATACTTGTTGATTAGTTGTGTGTTCTTTTATATCGTCTCCACTACTCTACCCTGTGGCACTTTTGTTGGTAAACAGTTGTTTTAAATAATTTAACAAAACATTTAATAAAAGATAACTATCGCAAGCCTGACCCTCTATTATAATAATTATTTTATTACTAATAACTGCGATGAAGATAATTATTACAATTGTGCACTGGAATTTTTTCGAACGATTCCGAGATAAAACTGATAAACATTTGGCTAATTATTATTTCTTGCTGTTCAGTCGTGTCGCGGAAGCCACGATTGGTATTTTGTTGCATGATATAACTACTCTGAAGAACCACTTTCCACTTAGGTTTGTTTTCTTCGCGAGCGCTATAATAACATTACACAGTGCACACAGTATGGGCATCGACTAGGCCAAAGATAATATACACAATCATACAAATATTCCAGCGATTATAACTTTCAGTTAACTTACAACTCACTGCTCAACTAAGTAACAAACTCGACTCTACCACTTGTTTACATAGACGCAACAGAAAGTTGCAGAATGATTCAGAGAGTTCCGACCGACGTTTCTCGAATTCTAACAATACCTTAACAATTAAATCCATGAAAAAATAATTAAAAATTTACAAAATTACACACAATCATTAGAAAATATCTTGAAATGAAAGTTAATATTGTTTACATGCAATTTACATGCAATTTCACACAAAATTATCAACTTAAACCAGTCCAAATCGTCGCATATTGTCCTCCAAATATCGTAGCTCACATCATTACTTACAAACTCTTAATTTATCTTTCATACATAATACTGTCCTTGAGCACATTACATAGCATTCCTCTCCATGTTTATTTATATGACAAATATACACAAATTCACAAATAATAGCGCAACATATATACAAACCTTTAACTAATCAACTGCCAGGTTGCTATACATAATTCTTCAAATAATATTTCATACAAGGGTTGGGTCTGCGGGCTGTTATAACACCCTCGTAATAATATTCAAGTGACAGGTAAAGTCTGGGTGTACGGGGGAAAGCTCTTTAACCACACCGAGTGTGGTGGTGAAACGGTTAGCGTTCTGGCCTCGCATTCGGGAGGACGGCGGTTCGAATCTCCGTCCGGGCATCCAGATTTGGGTTTCCCATGGTTTCCCAAATCACTCCAGGCAAATGCCGGGATGCTTCCTTCAAAAGGCCATGGCCGAATTCCTTGCCATTCCTTCCCATTCCTTCCCATTCCTTGCCCCTATCCTTTCCCGTCTCTAAAGACCTCGCTGTTAAGAGACGTTAAGAAGTAAAAAAAAAAAAAAAATCTTTAACCACCTACAGCGAGAACGACAAATCTTCGACCTCGGGTATTCTCAATGAATAGACCGGAAGTGGAGTGGTGTGCAGCGACTTTGTGAAGTCAAATTCAGGGAGTTGAACAAAACAGCGTCTCAAATGTCAAAGCTTCTTCTCTACAGTGTGGAAGTGGTTTGGCCGAGATGCTTAGAGTTAAATTTAGTAAAATCAGTCAAACAAACTCTTAATAGACGCGAGGGCTAAAGGAATTTATCCAGGAAGTGAGCAAGCTCTAAATTCTGAGTAATTTTCAGCATATAAGACAAGGAGAAAATCATGAAGGTCAATAAGAAGTGGATAAAAGTTTTATAGGTTTAAAGTAGCGGGTAAAAGACACGAGAAATTGGGCGAGTAAGGAAATTGCCACCGAGTCATGCGCTCCCTTGAAAATAAATTAAATTATTAAAAAATAAAATACGAATGATTCCGTGATTGGTGGAATGAAACATTCTATATTTGAAATTGGGAGAAGGACGATTGATACGATCCATGCACTCCCTTGAAATTAAATTAAATTTAAAAATTAAATATGAATGATTCCATGACTGGTGGAATGAAACATTCTATATTTGAAGTTGGGAGAGAAGCAATTGATGCGTGAACAGAGAAGATATTCAATATGCAGTCCGCAAAATTAATACGAACGTAACCTGTTTGCACGCCAAGCATATCAGTTTTTACGATTAAGTATTGAATGAAATAATTCTATTTTGATATCGTGAAATAAATAAAACATAAATGAAACAGCTGCGACCTGGGAGCTGAGCGTAACAATTTACGGAAGGAATTTCGGCTAAAACACCTTTAATCTTTAATAGTGCCATTATTGAGAGATGAGATATCTGTAAGATGCGACTCCAAATAGCAAACAGAAAGTCTTAGTGTGATCTGTGAATAATTATATCGCGGACATGAACCACTAAGCACTCGTAGGATCTCACTAAAACCCATATGCTTCATGTGAAACCAAATCTTAATGCGTATTCAATTTATTTTATTTAGCTAGCAGGATTTCAAAATAAATTGTAACTTTGTACATATGTTAATTTCTTGTTTTACATGCTTTAAATGTGTATCATAATTTAATATAATTTAAAGTTTCTTTTTTAATGTAAATCAGAGCTAATATGATGGGGTTTGTAACGGCTACTCACGCTATTCGTGTTTGTATAGTTTAAAGTTCGTTGAAGCAATTGAGCAGCTACACTTCCTAACACGATTTTTCTTAAGCTTTCTTCCACCACTAATTACTCTTTTAATTAAAGGTTCGTTTTGCCGTGCGGTCGCCAGTCTTTCGGCTATGCTAATTGGTTAATTAAAGTCACAGAAGAAGAACACATATGCGTACTAGTTTTCGTAGATTTATTCCTCTGAGACTACACAGTCAACAAGCATGCCACCAGACAATAATACTAATGTTTCTTCGTCACCGCAGATAGCAGATTCAAGTACAGTCAAAAGATAAATAAGCAGTGAGCACAATTCTCGAAACTAATTAACAAACAATCGCATAGTCCGATTCTGCAGTAGTTTACTAAACACAGTTTATATTGAATCCGGTCTCTCGGAAGAACCTTCATAGTCCAACATATACTTTAGCACACATCCCACAGTGTTCTTTAGTACGGAACACACGCCAAGCGGCCGTACGATGTATTCACGGGATAAACACACTGCCGTAGACCTTCCGTTCCCGCCGGCTGCTCCGTACGTTACCACTGACAATCACCGACCCCTCGACTCCCCGCGCTCGGCGCTCGCCCACCGCCAAAGACCTTACATACCTCTCAGATTACACTATCCACTCCAAATATAACCGTAACGTTCATGGTTACGTTACAGGTTGATTGTCAAATTTTACGTTGACAAAAAACCATATTAGAAACCAAAAACCTGAAATATTCCATTTATAATCAAAATTACGGTGCTAAAAGCTATTGATTTTTAAAATCCTTTCTTTGGTCATGAATGCGTAGTATATGTTACGTTCACAAGAAAGAGATATTTCATTTTAAAATATCATTTTTGTTATTAATAGAATTAATATTCAGATAAATTGATTTTATGATTATTAAACTATTTATCGCACAATATCAGAATTTGAACAAAAGTTATGTTTGTACACTGTATATTTTTACCTTTTTTTTGAGATAGTAGGTGCTGATATTAAAAGAGTACTCGTGAAAATTTCGTACTGCCCAAATCCGATGAACTAATTATGCTAAGTAGTAACAATTTCAATTTGAACACACCGTATAATAAATATGGGAATAACATTATGACAGAACAGCAAACGTAATTTTCCCCATATATTCGTATTTTTCTTTATTCTACAAATAGCAACATTGCCAACTTTACACGAACGACGTCCTTAGTTTTAGTTTTGTTTGATAGCCCTAGCGTCCGTTGACAACTCAAGCGCAAGGGAAACATATCACACTTCCCCTGTTCGTGTGTTGGCCTGAGAGGAAGAAGGGGGATGGAGGCGAGAGACGAAGCTGGTGCCATCCTTTTTTTGCGACAGAGACATCCATTGCCACGGATATGTGGCAGCCCCTCCTTCTAGCATCTCTGACACCAGAGATGTATCTTCCTAGAATGGGTTTTGGATTGGTCTTGTGACTACAGTTCTCACTGTGTGTGCTAATGTACAAAAATGTTCCCTGCCTGCCGTTACAACTCATTTAAAACACACACTGACTCAAGATTCTTTCGACACGCGAATCGGCGCAGAACTTCTGAGGTTTTCCATATTCTCAAATGTAATTATAAGAAAGACATTTTTGTTTAACATAAGTCTATCGCTTACCGTGCCAAGTTAATGGATGCCTTATACAATATTACTCCTCCACAGAACTTCCAGAAAAAAAAATTCGTGCAAAAAAAAATAATAAGAATGGGTTCAATAATACAAACAGCTAGGAATAATTATCGATAGTAAACTCAAGTTGAAGGTTAATGTGAATTATATCAAACAAAAAGTGGCAAGAAAGGTTAACTGAGTGTGTAAATCAATGAAGATGTTGTAAGAACGAAGACTTTCCCGGCGTATGCCTGCAATGTAGTCTTCACGGGTGTACTGCTGGATTGTGTTGTGGAAACACGATATTTCGACTGCTAGCTCCGCCGTCTTCTTCAGGTGTAGAGACATCTGCACTGGTCGGCTGACCCACAGATACTGAGATGGTTCGGGTGCCGCTCTTCCTTATATACATGTCAGCGTCCGGCGGCCGCGTGGCCTCGGCGAAGGCTTACTATGAGCCAGGCCCGCAATCAACTGGCGGCTGGCTGCCAGTGGGCTTGGATATGGTTCTTGTTCCGGCCCGAGTAAGAAAGAAATCAAAAAGTTACAGACCAAATTTCAATACGGAAACTAGAGCGATGTTAAATAAAAGGCGTACAAGAAATATGAGTAATTTACTTAAAATTTTAGAATATTTATACATTGAAAAAATAATGTGTTAGCAAGATATCTAAATAAAAGGGTAAAAAGAAACAGTGATATACACTAATCAGCCAGATCATTATGACCACCTATCCGATAGTACGTATGTTGGCAGGTAAGCCATGGAATCAACGAGGCCTAGATAAGTCGGTGGGGGAGTTGGCACCACATCTGCAAACCTAATTCCCAAAAATTCCTGGGGTGATGAGCTCTAACGCCACGTTCAATCACATCCCAGTTGTGTTCGATCTGGTTAAGATCTGGCGAGTTGGGGGTCCAGCACATCAATTGCATCTCGCCACCGTGTTCTTCGAACCACTCCATCACACTCCTGGCCTTGTGACATGACGCATTATCTTGTTGAAAAAATGAGACAGGGTCATCAAGAAGGGTTGTACGTCGTCTGCAACCAGTGTACGATACTTATTGGCTGTCAAGGTGCCTTGCACGAGCTCCACTGGACCCATCGATGCCCAAGTGAATGTTCCCCAGAGCATAATTGAGACGCCGCCAGCTTGTCTCCGTCCCGCAGTACAAGTTTCAAGAAGTCGTTCCCCTGGAAAACTACGGATTCGCACCCTCCCATAGGCATGATGAAGAAGGTACAGGAATTCATCGGACTATGCAACGTCACGTGCCCATTTCAGTGGTAGTTACCGATGTCGTGGTGTTAACATGCATGGATGGTCGGCTGAGGAGGCACATCGTTATGAGTGTTTGGTGCACTGTGTGTTCAGACACACTTTTACTCTGCACAGCATCAAACTCTGATGTTAGTTCCGCCACTGTTCGCCGCCTGTCCTGTTTTACCAGCCTACGTGGTCCGACATCTATAATAAGGGATGGCCGCTCAATCCCTCGACGATTGGACTTGGTTTCACCTTGGTTTCGCCACTTATTGAAGACACACACCACAGCACTCTCGAATACCCGAAAAGTCGTGCAGTTTCCAAAATGCTCGTGCCGAGCCTCCGGGACATCATAATCTGCGCTGTCAAACTCCGATAGATCGCGTGCTTTCCCCATTCAAAACGCGGATAGCACGCTCACTGATACTACATGCACCGTGCGTGTGTCTTACAAGCAGTCATTCCTCGTCAGGTGACGCTGCTATAGCCTGGAAGGTGTTTAGTAGGTAGGTAGTCATCACGTTCTGGCTAATCAGTGTACTTAAACATGGCGCTAGACATATAAACGTATTTCATATGACGCACAAACAGGGTAAGAATACTCCGTCCGGGCATCCAGATTTTGGTTTTCCATGGTTTCCCAAAATCACTCAAGGTGAATGCCGGGATGCTTCCTTCAAAATGCTATGGCCGATTTCCTTCCCATTCCTTGCCCCCCATCCGTTCCCGTCTCTAAAGATCTCGCTTTTAAGAGACGTTAAACATTTTTATAAAAATAAAAAAGAAGATGAAGATGACTCAAAAGATTGTGTTCAATAAAGGAGTAATTATGTACAATAAATTGAACCCAGAAATAAAGGAATCTGAATTTGTTGGATGATTTAGGGAAAGAGTGGGTATTTGGCTGTTAGACTATTAATGAAATATTATCCTGAAAAAATTTTCATGTTTAAGATGTTGTCTATATTAAAATGATTTAAATTTATGTTCTGTTAAAAATATATTGTATTCATGATTTTTTTAAATATATTAGCAATAGGCTATATATACTTCTAAAAGGCTAAGCTTGGTCTCCGTGTCATCGTGTCCATAATGCTGACGTAACGCACTCGGCCTATGATTCCGAATTGTGACCAGAGATGTTATTGTAAAATTGAGGTTCAACCACCAAGAAATGAATTTCGAGTAAAGTAGGAATTGCGTTTAAATTAACACATTGACTGTTTTTTATTTACATTCAGTCGCTACCACATTACATCATTTTAAAGGTTATAAACTTTTTTTGCTGTTTTCAGTCTCTCGACTAGGTTGATGCAATCCTCCACCTCTTCCTGTCTCGAGCTAACTTTTTCATCTCAACATACACCTTACAACCCACATCACATCTCTCGACTATCTGCTTCATATATTCTGCCCTCCGTCTTCCTCTACAGTTCTTACCTTCGACTGTTCCCTCCACTAACAAGTTAATCAATCCTGCATGTCTCAAAATATGACCTACCATCCTGTCTCTTCTTTCTGTAAAAATCGTCCACAAATGTCTTTCCTCACCCATCATTTTCAAGACTCGTTCGTTTCGTACTTTATCCTTCCATTACACCACATTTCAAATGCTTCAATTTTCCTTCATTCTACTATTCCTTTGGTCCATATTTCGCTGCCATACTTAGTAATTGTATTTAGTTTAACAACTTCCCCTTTTTTTTAAATGCCCGCCAGGTAATTATATTCGATGCAGATATTCCCCCCATAATGTATTTAACTGTTATTGTAAACTCGAAGAAATAAATTAGCTGAACTCTCCGATCAACCCGTCATTTTTGAGGGGCTAAGTAGCTAGCTTGTAACAATAAGTGTATCTTTGGGTTATACGGAGAAACAGAAGGAGGTGAACAAGGCCAAGAAATAGACTTCCGTCTCAGACCTGACACGTGATACATTCGGCACTCGGCTCCTATTGTGCTGATGTTCGGTATTAGTTAGCGGCTGCCTGTGTGGGTCACCAGACACCGGATGTTTTGCAGACAGCCCCAGGACAAAGCGGAGGCCAGCCAGCATTGTGTCGGCAGAGCCAACACAAGACGTCCAGGCGGATCTTTGTTCTCAGCTCATCCTTCTTGTCACCTAATCGCTGCCTACGATCCTTTACACTGCCCTAGCTATTCTACAAAACTATACGTGTAACGGGCAGTCTGTGAATTAGGGTTTAAATTGGTAATTTATTCTGTGCTTCGAGCGAGCGAGCAAAGTTGCAGGATTCAGGTTACTGCAACGAAGCGCACATCATGCGCCTAGCACGTGATCACACGGATAAGAACCCCTGCGTCGCATCGGATCGTCCTATTCTATTCCATTCTGTAACGATTCTGCCAGCAGTCATGTAAGATGTAAGACTTGTGTCTTGTCTGTGCCTTCGGCGCATGGCAAAGCCATGCTTTGCTTTGCATTGACTCGCGTTAGTTAGTATTTGGTTAGTTAAAGTAGTTAGATAAATTATTCAGTCATTATTTAATCTGTGTAACTTAAATGAGTTGTTTGTCGTTGGTTGTAATAATTTTGTAGCCTTGTGATAAGCTTATTTGGTAATGTGGGGTTATAATCAGGATCGTTAATTATTCAGTGATTCGTGTAATAATTCAGAAAAGCCATATTTCAGTTACATTCGTATGAAGAAGCTAGACATTAATTTAATAACAGTTTAGTATGTTGGTAACATTGTAACAATGCTTGCGTGTCAATTCCTTACAGCCTACAGTTAGATAGATTTGCGGACAAATGTATGGTTAGGATTTTATAATTAAATTATGTTTAAATTATCAGTTGTCACCTCAGTCATTTACAGTCGTTAGGTTAGATCCCAAGTTATTTCAGATAATTATGTGGAAGGGTTGTGATATATCGGAAAGGTAAGATCTATTATAAATGTCACAAGTAAAGCAGTCACGGGACTCCTGCTTTATCAATAGAGTCGCCCTGGTGTCAATATCCTTATCCTGACAAATAACATCTAGATGCCCACAAGTAGTTAATCTGTTATAACCTGGAAGATGCTTCTAAGAACACCTCTCAAAATCAATCATAATGCCCACAAGTGGACTGCACGGCCATAATAACCCTTTATCACATATATATAACCCATCCGTTTATTACATAGGTATCCACATGCAAATACAGATTACAGAGATCAAAATTTATACATACATATTCCCCTCCAAGAAGCTGTGCTAAATGAAAATGTATTGAACACATACAATAATCACCGGTGAGTGAGCGAAAACACTAGGTCCTGCCATACGGGAGCACGCAGGTCCAAATCCCGATCCGACCATTAATAAATCACTCCAACCTAACACCGGGATGGTTCCCTCAAGATTCCATTGCTGAATTTAAATCCGTTCCTTCTCCCACATCCCGCCCCTAATGAACTCCATGTCGACTACTCGAAAATCCCAAAAATTTATCTTCAATTTGTAAATCGTGTTGATGCTCATCTTTTCTCTAAAAAAAAAAAAATAAAATAGATTTACGATAGTAATAAGTTGAGTTACGCTCCATCTGAACCGCCAATACTTTGCATTCAACAATAAAGCAACAAGTAACAGTTTCTGTCGAAGCCTGTTTCAATTAATGAAGTCAGCGAGAGAAATTTTTCACAATAATAAGGCGATTTGATTGAGACTGGGAAAATTTTTGTTATGAGCTTGTCAATACCTTCTTGTAAATTTGAAAATACACAATTTTGATCTTATAATGTTATAGTTTTATATCTCTCCATGTGCTGGGAGCGGTCCGGTGGCTCAGAGATTAAAGCGTCTGACTCCAAATCCAAATGTCACCGGTTAGAATCCCTGTTTTTGTGGGGATTTTCGTAGGCCCTCAACCCGACCTTCACTTCTGACACGGCTGTGCAATGTGATGTACGTTACGACTAGTGATGTGCCGGATATCCGTATCCGTATCCGCGGATATCCGAGGGGAAAAAAGATCTGTATCCGTATCCGTATCTGTTACTTTTTTTAGCGGATATTTAACGGATCTTTTGTAAAGAATTTCATCAAGCACTTATATAAAATTTTAAAGATAGCTAGCAATCAAATACTATTAACTTCAATTCCAATTACTTTGTATTTGTTAAAATCTCATATCTGCCACATTTATATTGCAAAAATTAATTATTTATACATTTATTTTACTAGGATACCAAAGGTAACTGGTAACTTACCACTGTAGCAAGTTTTAATGTATTATTTTAACTATCTTTATAGTGAGATCAGATCTCTAATCTTTATGATTTGCTAGCTGAAATTGTTATTAAGGTACTGTTAAAGTGTTTACATCAGATAAAACAATCACTTTTATAGAAACTTAAAAACATAAATGTTTTATTTAAAATTAAGTTTGGTAAATTGTACGTCAAAAAGAGTAACTTGAAAGCTTTGAAAGTCATTTACAATGAGGCCGTAAATAATTCCAACTGCACTGAAAAACTGCTAACTTGGAACGCTTTTTGCAGGTGATGATAAATATGTGCGACCCATGTGGATTTAGAACCGGGAAGTCGACAGAGGATGCCATAAATCGGTCGATGGAAATAATTTGTAGCAGTACAAAAAACTACGTAGTAGGCATATTTATTGATATTTCGGGAGCCTTCGACAATTTATGGTGGCCCGCTCTGTTTGAACGGCTGAGGGAGATTGGTTGTCCAAGAAGATTATTTTACACCTTCAGGGACTATTGCAGATTTAGAACTGCTTCCTTGAGATGCCAGAACTCGTTCATCACGAAGATCCTTACTAAAGGATGCCCGCAAGGTTCCGTTTGCGGTCCCATATTCTGGTATATAGGGATGGAACCAGTGATTGAACTATTACAAAGAATACCTGAACTTCTTGGTCTAATAGCTTTTGCTGATGACCTTTTGCTACTCGTGGAAGGAGCAACAAGAGCAGAGATTGAGTACAATAGTAATCTAGTACTTAACTGCCTTAGCCAATGGTGCAGTAAAGTCAAACTGAGTTTAGCACCACATAAAACAACATTTATGTTGCTCAAGGGCAAGCTGACTCGAAAACCAACTATAAGAATCGACGGTAAATCAATTCGTAGAAACCCAGTGTGCAGGTACTTAGGCATTCAATTGGATGAACGTTTAAACTTCGAAGCCCACTTAGAGAAGACAATAGCAAGAGCAGTGGCGGTCATGAATAAAATCATTAATATTGGCCAACGAAAATTTACTGTTCCAGTCCAAACAATAAGACTATACCATGACGCAATTTTATCCTCTTTAGTGGGCTACTCAGCAAGTGTGTGGGCAAAGCATCTAAGAAAAGTAAAACTAAAACAGCGAGTCAGACGTGTCCAACGAGGAATACTTTTAAGATTGACAGGAGCATACAGAACCGTGGCAACAAACTCATTAACCGTTGCCATTGGTGTATGGCCATTGGACCTTGAAGTAAGGAAACGGGGTGCCATATACTGGCTCAGAAAAGGGAAACAAGATAAGGTAGCAGAAATTGTAGGCAGCGAAGCAACATCGGAGACGCAAATTCGGAAGCTTCTATTGGCAGAATGGCAACAAGAATGGAACAACAGTGAAGCAGGTCGAAGAGCATATGATATGTTCCCATCCGTAGAGGAGAGGTTAAAGTTGAAGTACCTTCAACCCTCTCCCGGATTGGTACACTACATTACAGGTCACGGGCCATACAATAGCTGGCTCCGAAGTCGAAATATTGTGGACTCAGACAGGTGGGAATGTGGTGAAGAGAGTACGCCGGAGCACGTGGTATGGGAGTGTGAAACAACAGCCAGTTTGAGAGAACACCAACAAGCTCGGCTGCAAGGTAGGAGAATATTTGACATACTGCGCGACGAAAGTTTGTGGCATTTGCTGGACGAGGCAGCTGATCTAGCCTCAAAATTTTGGAAGGAGAAATTTATAAAAAGGAAAAATGCCGAGCGAAATCAAAGGCCACACATAGCAGAAGAGGAGAACACAATTACACCGGATTGACGGAAGATATCCTACGACAATGAGCAACATCAATCGTCGGAGGAACTTCAGTGTGCTCCAGAGGGGCCGTCTTCTGAGCGACAACTGGGGCCGTCTAGGTATTCCAGGAGGTCAACTCTTGATGGCCTGGGTGGCTGACTTTGCTGCCGGTTCCAGGGGACTCTGCCTTTGGAGCGCACACAACACCAAGAAAAATGAACAATAGTGGACCGAAGTGCGGCTGTGACAATTGGTGGTGGTAATAGTAGTATTAGTAGTAGTAGTAATGGTATTAGTAGTAGTAGTAGTAATGATAGTAGTAATATTAGGTGCAATAATAGTAGTAGTAGATTTAGTAGTGGTGTGGTACCCATTCTGTTTAATAGCAGTAGATGTAATAGTTATTGGAAAACGAATCAAAATTTTCTTTCATTCATGTTTATATGTTAATATATTATAAATATATATATATAAGATACAAATATATGTAAATGTAAAAGAGTGGAAATAAGGGCCCAGATTAGATACTAGGTGCTGGGCTATGTTGCATATGGAAAATAAATAAATAAAAAATAGACCTCCAAATTTTTTACTATTATTGCTAACAGCTTTTTTAACAACTAGATGCAGCAGATGTGCTGTACACTCAATATTATCTACGTCAGATAAAGTGCAGGCACGCTTCATGTTGGATCCCCCATTTCTTACCATAAAGTGCACATTCTGTTTGGGATTCCCTACTCTTCAAACATACTTTGAAATATTGCTGAAATCTCCCCTTTTAAAGCGATAATTTTTTTTATAAAACATTTTGTAATGTTAAGGATAACAATGAAACACCTGACCAAAAAGCCTACCAGATATATGATGTGAAGGAATCTTTTTCGAAATCCTTCAACACGTTCTTTATTTTCGATCGTAAAGTTCGCTGCAAATAAATTACGTAAAATTATTTCCTTTCCTTTTAGAACATAATTTGCAACAACATGATCAATTAATCGTCGGAAACCAAAATCTTCTACTTGTTGAAAAGGTAATCCAGATAAAGCTATCATTTCTGCAATTAAATAGTTAATTTTTATTTTGAAATGTTCCACATTTTAACTTTTTCTATGAATTCGTTAAAAATCATTTTCTAAATTCTCCCTTTACCGTTTTTAAAAGATGTTTCCTGTTGAATGTTTTTGCCGGCGATTTTCTTAGCAGAGATTTCTTTTAAGAGTAACTCATATTCTTGTGGGTGTTTCATCTGAAGGTGATTTTTAACGAAGTTGTATCTTTATGTCAATACATCCCTTCACAAATTTTCTATTTAGCAGATTCGTCATTTACTATCGTAAAATATTTCCTTATTATACTACTACACTTTTATTGTAGAAATTATTTTTATTTTTATTTAACTTACACAAGCGTATATAATCTACGCTATCCTATGTCATCTTAAAATATAAACATATACACACAAAGTGAAAGGTCAAAACACGTAGCGTATGCTGGATGTTCGTTGATAATAGATCGTAGCTGACGACTTTTTCACTGTCGGTCCAAGTTGAGAAAGTTGAGATCCGTAACCGTATCCGTATTCGCGGATCTAGACACTAATGATCCGTATCTGTTTCTGCGGATTTACATTTTTAACTATCCGGCACATCACTAGGTACAACGCTTCTGTGGTTCGGAATCGACGTTAAATTTTAGGTTCCTTTTAACCAGTAGAATTACCGGGTTAGGTTAAGGGTATCCAGAAAAACACGCATGCTTGACAAATAGAAAAATTGTCAAACAAGCGGTCGAACTATCTTTCAGGGTCTCCCGGTCAATAGGACCTTTCTTTTTCCTTTCCATACGATTTGCAGTAATCACATTCCAGTTTTATTTAGTTAACACTCTCTCTCTCTCTCTCTCTGTCTGTCTGTCTCTTATATATATATATATATATATATATATATATATGTCGAATCCATTCGGGAAAGATCAGGAGTGGGGTGGGTCGAATGGCGTTCCAGGTTCGAGGTAGATGGCTCACTAGCGAAGGTAGGCTGTGGATATCCCTCGGACAGTGGAGAGTAACTACGAGAACACAGCTGATACAAGGATCCGGGTTATTAGACTCAGGCTCACAATACACAATAACATATAGCGGAGTGATGTTGCCTCGAAGGTCAGGCATTAAGAGAGATTCCGAGTGCTGTGTGCTGCCGTTAAGTAGATCCTCGTAGGTGTCACTGACTGCAGTCGCCGTGGCGCTGGCATCCTGCTCGCTGCGTCTGTGGCGCCCTCTAGTAGCGTAGCCCCATGCACCCGATACGACATATATATATATATATATATATGTTTATATGTATTTGTATGTTCTTTATAAAAACCCACAATTTTTATCCGATCTCGATGAAATTTTGCACACGTAAAATTTAAAATAAGGAGAAAAATAATTTCTACATTTGGTTTAGAAAATCCCAACCTCTCTCAGCCTTTATCCCCTGAAGTAAAACTATTCAAATTTTTTGTAATTCTTATTTATATAAACACACAGTTTTTATCCGACTTCGATGGAACTTTGCACACGAATACTTTAAAACAAAGAGAAAAATACTGTTAGCATTTGATTTACGAAAACCAATCACTGTACTCTTTTCACCCCCTAAAGCAAAATGCTTACGACAATCCTATCAAACTGGATAAAACATCAGAACTTTTTCATTTCCACCACCGATCAACGCTGAATAGATCATTCAGTTATTATAATACTGTAGAAACCTGTGAAATGCCAAATAACAATAAACATTTAATAGCCAAAACTTGAATAGTTTTAGCAGGAGGCAAACGTCATATTCTTCCCATTTTCTGATGAAACCGATTTCATCTCGTGGGTATGACGCAGTCAAAGATAGGCTTTTAATTAAAACATTAGTTATTACGTGGTGCTAGAACTTTTTTGTCTAATTCGTTAGTTCGTTTTATATTGTTTGATTACAGTTATCACGTTGAATCTCTGTCTGTCAACATAAAAGATTATTTAATAACAGCTTCTATGTGATACTCGTAAATTCTTCAGTATTTCTAAATTATTCAATATTTCTAAATTCTTTAGATATGAGTTCATGCTATTAGTATAGATCATTAAGCTTATGATCAACACATGATTAATGGTAAAATAAAAAAAGTTTATAGGAGAGCAATACAAATATTACCCCCAAAAGACTAATACACGTCATGGCATTCTCACGATTTTATAGTTACGTCGTAAATACTGTTTTGCCCGCCACTCATAAAATTTACGGTAGCGACGTTAAAGGCAAATTTTAATCCATCAGCTAGATTGCTGCACTAAATAAATACGTTCCAGTTGATTACGTAACAACATTACTCATATCTCAGGAAAAAGAGAAAGATGGATAGCAGAGCCAGAAAGCATACACTACATTCCCTTCCCTCTTCTAATACTCTTTTATACTCAAACTATTTGTTCGAAAAAACGGGTTTTAATTTTTACAATTTTTCAAAATAATTTACAAAAACAAGGCTGGAGTTATAGAAAACATACATGCGTTGCTCTTCAACTCTACAGATGCCTTGCATTTAACGAACCACACCCCGAGGTGATCCTTATCCTATTCCAGATGATTTTCTGCAGTCATAAAGGCAAATGTGAAAAGGCATCCCTTTTCCATCTAAATAAGACACGTTTCGACTACAGAATAAAACAACAGACTTTAGTACAAAACTTCTCTTCAACTATGATAACCTCAAATGACCGTCCTTGCGCACATGAAATATCAACAACAAAAAAACACAACAAAGAAACCAGCAAAACTACGGACTGATGCCAGATAAGATCTTCTGAGGCCGCGTAAGACAAATAACTACATGCTGAGACTGATTTTTTTTTTTGTTTAAGTATCGAAAAATAAATAGAGAAACACACACTTGGCTAGATTTTCTAATGAGCTGTCACTCAGTGTCGCTGAGTTCAATGATGATGCGCAAGTTTAACAGGCATTAAGTACAGTGATGAGTAAAAAGTGAAAATATGAATAGCAAACAGTGACATTGGTGATACTGGCAATTCTTAACCGTCCACGTGTTTCTGATGGGCAGACTCAGCGGAAATGAAAAGTGTTTACCGTGAAACTCTTATAGGAGATTATTTGTTCCTGGCCAATTCCTGACTCAAAGGCACACGACCACCATCCAACCTTGTCTAGTGAGGTTGTTTACCACTCAGACGATTCGAGGAAAAAAAATTCTCCTACCTGTGAACCAGAAAGCAACGCCGAAAGTGAACGGAAAAAGTCACAAAGGCCGTCTGCTGCAGTTGGCTGAAAGTTTTACGAAAAATGCTTGGTCATAGCCACCACAATAATACTATCAACGTAAAAGCAAAACCAGAACAGAATAATTCACTTCACCTCCTGAGTTGTGTGAGGGAGCTGCACTTCAGCATTAAGAAGAAGAAAAAAATAACTCGTTTTAATTCGCTTGTTGGGTAATGAAACAGTACTTCTATTATTCTATTACCAAGTTGGGAAACGAAACATTTATTTGCCCACCAAAACATTACTTCGATTCTATTTTGCGGGATAGGACAGTCGAGTTTGTGAAAAATTAAGAGTGATACACGGTTGATGGCAGCGACTTAAAATATCACTTTCGTGTAACGAGATACATCAAGGCTGGTGAAGACTTCAGGTTACCTGAAACCAGTGATCATTATTCTGAAGTAATTATGTATTCTCCATCTGAAATTATATTACGTTCCGAAATCGAGTTCTGTTAATTAATGAACGATGCATTCAGACACATTTCTATAATTATTAAATCCTAGAGTAAAGCCTGTTACACTGGCAAAATTTTTTAAAGTTCATACCAATAAAGTAATGATTAAAAAAATCCGCTCTGCCCTTCGCTTTTTCTCTACTTCATTCATAATAAACAATGAGAGCTAACAGAATACACAATGATTAAAGAAAACTCGCAGTGAGAAAATGAAGATCACATCTCTGTCTGGCATTATAGCATTTTTATCTCTGCCCTCCGTTTTTGTACTACTAAAAAGCGTCTCAAAAATGACGAAAATTTTTATTGTTATGAAAAAGTTCATATGCAAAGTATGTTATCAAAAACGAATAACGATTATTGTTTGTTTGATATATCTTACGTGATATTTTACGTTTCGTGTAACCTCTCCCTGAGTATTTAATAACCTTTCTTATTTCTTATCTTCTGTCAAAAAATTCTTAGTTTAGGTTGTGATCTACAGAGAATAGATGTTCTTCCCCTTACATGAATTTATGCATTTAATCACTGTAGATAAAAAAAAAATAGCAACATCTAAATTTAGACTAAAATCACGCATATCTCTGTCTCGCATTATATTTTTTATCTCTGATCTTTGTATAAGTGTGCAGTTTTTTTGCTTTTTGCTTTCAACCTTTATGTCTTACAGCCATACACTTGAAATTAATTTCCTCTAAATTTTAAGGCTATTATTTTTCACAAAAGTATATATTAAACGGTATATGTTGATACTTTCCGTGGCCAGAAAATGTTTTATGTTGAGAGGTAACTAGTTTCTCTCTTCTTAGAGTTCTTTCATAAAATTTGTGATTCTGTTCCAGTGTTTCTTGCATCCAAAAAACATACGGTTGACGTCGCATTCAACCTCATCTTCACAGTCACATTCACAGTGATTCAATTACTTTGATTCTATACAGATGGGCGGGAAAGAAGCCATGGTTAAACTTCAACCTGGCTATCGTAGTTACTAGTCTTCTTGATGGGGAGCCTTGTTGGTGCCACTGGGATGTTGGACCTCTGAGTTGTGATGTTTCCGACCATTCTCTCGTTCCATTTTTCTTTACAATATTTCTTAAAGTGGTTCGTAATATCTGGTCCCAGTATCTTCGTTTCTTCCTCACTCGTCCTTATAGCTCTCTTTGCGAGGTGGTCTGCCTCTTCATTACCTGGTAGGCCAACATGTGCTTATATCCATATAAATATGACTTCTTTGTTCAGGCTGGTAATTTGATTGCAGGTCTGTATGACTTTCATTGTCAAATAGTCACCGATTATTCATTTTTGAAAGTTACTTCTTCAACACACAATTGCCTTTTAGTAGCTACATTTCCTTTTCGCAATATAAGTGCAAATAATATTAAATGGAGGTATTTATTTGAAATTTCATGATTAGCCAAACAACGTTGTGATGGCAACCAGTATTACTAACACTCTGCATGTTGCTAAACCATCCAGTCTCCAGGCACAATGCATTTTATTAAAGTGAATGACTTTTCGATTTAATATGTTTTATAATCGTTAAGTTATTTATTTGTTATGATATATGTTGCATTTATTATTTCAACAGATAAATGACGCACAATTTAACCTCAAATCATTAATAATTAGTAGAGTACAAATTTCAGTATTTCCCCAAAATGTTTCCGTCCAAGCCACTGATTATTTGTCCTACTTAATATTAAGTGTGGTTCTGGGGGCCTCTAGAGAAAGTTAAATAGTGCTCTCATACGCATCAACGATACCAGAGGTAAGTCTCGAGCCTCCAGCTAAATAATTTCAATGCTCAGCTCCTCGCCTTAATTAATACAGCGACCGACTAAACTCAGAGGAGAGATTTACTTAATCTGGAGTTCTTGGTTGTTGATCCAGCAACGCAGAAAACCAACATTGCATATGATTGTACTGAGCAAACACCTTGTTAAAAATTCAGATGTTGCTCTGTTGCCAAAAGAACTTTCTTCAGTAAAAAGGAAAACTTTTTTCGGTAAAATTAAGTGGAGTTTACATAAAAAATTTTAATGCACTGTTTAGTATTTATTAAAAATTAACATAAAACGAGTAATTTACATTCCGTTATTTTTTTAATGCATTCTTTCATATCTTCACAGGATTGGAGCCATTTTCCAGTAGCGGACGAATTACTTGAGAAAGAAATTCGTTAGATTGTTGAAGATTTTTTGTTCCTCCGCGAAACATTCTGGCGATGTGTGGATGATATAGATTATGAGTTCATTCCCACCAAATTATCTTTCAAGTCTTTCAAAAAAATTTTCACTTTTTATTTCGTGAGAGATTAGATAACAACACATTATTCCACTTCGTGACTTACACATTTCAGAATAATAACACTGCACGTTTGTTTGTGTTGAATATGCCTGATATGAGACACTTACAGCAGTTAGATTTGCAAGATGCCGGTCAATATATTCAACACAATGCAGGTACAAAGGTGTTGTGAGAGGAGTTGGTGTAAGATTCCTGTTGGTGCTGAAAAGTATAATCTGGCTTTTCAGCATTCGTTCTATCACAACAGAGATTCTAGGAGGTCGTATCCATGGCTGAATACTGATTTTAGTATGAGTTCCTTACAACTAGCAAGAGCGAACACAAAATTGATCTCTGTAAGGCCAACGAGCTTTTAAAACTTTTTAGCTTAGTGCACTGCACTTTGTATTGGACCGCTCGGTTAGGGAGGGGGAGCAATACGTTGATGAAATATAATTATTAATAATATGTATGACATCCAATAAGTTGGTTATTTGGTTAAATTGTGAACTAGAACCATGATTTCTACAAGAAGTTAGTTTCACACAAAATTATACTCAATTTATTTAGTCTTCTGGCTTATGCAAGGCCGGGTATAGTTAACATTACCTTAAACATAATCCAAAGACAACAAACAAGCAATACCCGACATTTACAATCCGCCGGATAAAAGCAAACATAAAACTGATTTAGGTATCTCAATGATTTTGCAAAGTCAACATGTTTTAAAGAGGCATCACAGGCCAACAACTTAAAGTTAACATTTACAAAAGAATCCCAGGGGCGCCGTTTAAAGTTAAAAGCATCGTTTGAATTTAAAACAATGAGCAAGATGCTTCGAATTTGAAGTTAAGAATATAGCTCAGTAATTGTTATGATGGGAGCAGTCTTACATCAGGAGCCGTTTACGGGTTAGCGAGCCTCGTTAAAAACCCAATGGAACTGTGGACCTATGCGTCGGTACTTTACCGTAATCGCATCTTCTCGACGAGGTGTGACACGCTCTGTGCCACTGCTGCAACGAATGCCAGATTTGCGGATATGTCCGCGCTAGCACATCAGCTTACAATCTCTGGCACGTGGACCGCTCAGCTTCCAGCCCATCTGAGCCAGACTTTGCGACCAGACACAGTCACTGATCAACGGCTAAGGGCGTGTCGGGTGACACGTCCGCACTGTAGCTCGTCTCGGCAGCAAATGAAGTCGAATATGACGTCGTGTCCTCTTGTCGCGGCAAAGCCAGCTTTCCTCTCCCCGCACATGGAACAGAAGCCTTGAATTAACAACTGTGAACCCCTGTATCCATTCACGATTGGTGCATCGGTATATGTCCATCATCACGTGCTTTATGTCGTCGCTAACATTTGCTACCCGTTCCCGCATATTTTGCTTAACCTTGTCGGGGCAGTGGGAAGGGATGAGGTCAGTACACTCGGCAGGTAACGGTTCCCGCGCGCCACCCCTTTGTGAGCGAAGGCGTCAGCAAGTCGGCGACACTGAGCATTGTCCCGTTCTCTGAACATTCAAAACTGTAGTTCCAACTTCCCACATTTAATATTTTCTGAATGGCAAGTTTTGTACTGAAATTAAATCATATAATAATAAATCTGGCTGCCCGGGTTTAATACATAATTATTCACCTATGAATTTACCCTAATATTTATAATATTTATAATTATATTTATATTTATAAATATTTACAGTTTAGATAAATGAATATTACAAGGAAAATCTGAATATTAATTAATTATTTATTAATATTTATTGTGGATGACTCTGTCATACCACAACTTTAATTGTTGATGTTCTTAAAAGAACATGGTGTTACTTTATTGCCCCTGTAAAACTAAAGAGCTTATTAGTCCACAACCCAAAAGTTGGCTGGATCCTCCAGAAGGAAGCATACTAAGCACGTTGTACCTGTAAAACTCAAATTGTATCGGACGTTCCGTAGTCGTCCTTCAACACAGTGTCACAACGTAGGCTCCAACATATTCTCTTCAAGTTACTTGACAATTAAAGAAAGATCACTCAGTTGTGCTGTAATGTTAGAAGTACTGCCGTGCTAATCTTTTATCCACAGTCCTCCCCTTTCAGTCCAGGAAGCACGATATTTTTCAGAGAGATGTTGGTAGTTGTTTCGTTTAGGCCCGATGATGTATACGCACAACATACTGAATATTCATAGTATCCTTACTCTCAGATTGTCGACTATATCAAACACTTATCGTGTGTTAATATGGTTCTGGTTTTATCACGTTTTATCACGATATAAGATCACTTTCATTTTTGCAGAAGTAGTAAATTATGAAACTTCTAAATTAATGGGTTGTTACTACCTATTTGATTCGTATAAACCAAACGTAATTGTTTAAATGCTTTTATTATCGGTACTATATCACTGGTATCAAGTAGCTTCCGATCATTTATAATGTGCTTGGTGTTGAAAAAGAAAATGGAGATTGAGGATTTAGAGAAAAAAGAGAGGAAAATCTTAAGGAAAATTTTAGGACCAATAATCGGAAAATTTGGTACTTGGTGGAGAAGGAAAAATGATGATCTATATGGGTATGCAGAGAAAATTGCAGACACAACGCACAAGAGAAGGCTGAAATGTTATGGACATCTTATGAGAATGAGTGAGCGTAGGTTAACAAAAAGAATTCTCAGTTGCATCACTAAATTACCGGCGGCAACAAAATGGGTTGAGTAGGAGAAAAGATTTGGAAAAGGTTGCAATCCATCCAGATGGAAAAAAGAATCAAACTGCTTAAAAAAAAAATGATAAATTCTAGGGTCCGAGGAATAATGTACAAATTCCAAGACCACCTGTTCTGAAGAAAGAAGAATGAACCTAGTGAAAGAATGAAAAAATTCTGGCAGAAGAAGAAAATGTAATCCAGTAAATCAGTTGCTTCCCGTGGTCCAAAGTAGGCCATAATCAAAAGAAGAAAGGGTCGTTATGGATGGAACGAGTTCCAGGGGATGATACTTCCCGTAACACAGCTACCTAAGGCTCAATGTGTGGTCTAACTTCAGGAGGCGCATGAGGTTACGTGAGGAATGTGTTTCAAGAAAGTTACTATACTCTTATTATAATTACATTTAATACTTCATTTATTATTTTTTCGGTATTCCCCTGTGTATTCAGTAATCTAAACTTGATGTGAAACAAAATTCAGAGTATTTCTCTCGAAAAAAAATTTGTTTGGACAAGATAAAAATCAATTTTTAGGTAACATCTTAGTTCCGCTATACCCACAATTTTGTTCATACGTCCTTAATCAGTACAGACAACACATTACTTTTTTGTTTGCACCTCAGTTAAGCGAAAAAAAGGTTCGTGCTTCATCTAATTGTAAGAATTATACAGGGTGTTACAAAAAGGTACGGCCAAACTTTCAGGAAACATTCCTCACACACAAACAAAGAAAATATGTTATGTGGACATGTGTCCGGAAACGCTTACTTTCCATGTTAGAGCTCATACTGTGGACGGCTGTGACACAATACGCCATTCTCCAGGGCTGCATCAGCGCATCAGGGATTCCATGCGACGGAGGGTGGATGCATGTATCCTCGCTAACGGAGGACATTTTGAACATTTCCTGTAACAAAGTGTTTGAAGTCACGCTGGTACGTTCTGTTGGTGTGTGTTTCCATTCCATTTTTAATGTGATTTGAAGAGAAGTAATAAAATGAGCTCTAACATGGAAAGTAAGCGTTTCCGGACACATGTCCACATAACATATTTTCTTTGTTTGTGTGTGAGGAATGTTTCCTGAAAGTTTGGCCGTACCTTTTTGTAACACCCTATATAGTTCTTTCATTCAAAACATCGAACCGATAAACTGAAACCCGTGTATTCGAAAATCAGTCCGTATAGCATAAATTATGGAAACATAAAAATCTGTTGTACGTTTCTTTCTAAACAAATGGTGGTGACTGAGAATGGTTATGTGAGATTAACGTTCTAACATATTACTGATCCTACTGGGTGAGCGGCAATACTTACGACTAACATTCCGAACGATCCTCGTTCGATTCCCGATCCATCTATCCAGATCCTGATTTCCATTATGTGAGGTAATAATCAAGATGATTCCTAATATAGACCATGCCAGATTTTCTTCCAATATCTTAGGAATTATTGTCTTTTGGCATAAATGAATGGTAACGAACTATGTTAACGAACCACACACTACCAACCTAAATCAATATTGGAGGCACATTATTGTATGTAAAATTTTGTTCCTTTCATTTTTAGCTTCTAAAATAAAGAAAAGCGATGTCTCTACAGCTTGGTATACTTTACTGCGCAGGCCAGACTTGTGAAGTCTTATAAATGTTTTACATTAGTCTATTTAGAAAAGGCCATAAAATGATTAAGAAACGACTGTCCGTTTTGTCTCACTCATCACTTATTGCTCAAAATTTTGAAAGCGGCTATCATAGAAGTGCTTCGGCACAGCCGAATATATTTTTGGTTTGTGGGAGCACATTCTCTCAGTCGATTCCGTGATGGAAACATATGACGGATAAGCAAACAACAATTGAGTAAAAATGTGGTGCTGGGGTGAATCATAACATATCTTGCTAGATTTCTAGAGGTAGTTTCACATTTATCTCAAATGAACATGTTTTCTCATCCTCAGCCAAGAATTACGTTCATGTGTAGCCTTCAGCCACTACCTCACCACTTCCTTCACCTCACCATCCGTGCTGAAAAATATTCCATTATGCTCTTATTTACATTCGAGAAGAAGTGAAAATCGCATGACGACGAACGGGATGAGTATAGAGGATGTGGTATGAGTTAGAATTTCAGCTTCACTTTAGCGCGTGGTATATGTGACCAAGCACCGTTTCAAAGTAGCGTTATCATTCTAGTGGGTTTACGGCAGCGACACACTTGCTTCTCAAATGTTTCCTCAGATGTTTTAGCATTTCCATCTCACGAAACAGTTCACCGTGAATGGTTCGAAAGAAATTTTGGTGAAAATATGTCAGAAGTTAGCGTCTGCAAACTTGTTCTCAGTCGAGAGTCAACAGTAATCAGGACTTGTGAAAACTTCTGCAATCGTAAAAAGTTTTTCCCAACAGTACCAAAGCTAAAAGGAAAATTGAGTCAGTGCATTGCAGATGAGTGGTAGTATCTTCAAAAATAACACAGTTTAAAAATCTATTGCTGTGAATGATTACTACGTTGGGAACTAGAGTAAAAAAAATTTCCGTGAGTTCTTTGTTGAATCTTCCAATTCAATTTTCTTTTGTTTAGTAACTATAGAGGATGCATTAACTATTAGCTATTCCTCATAGCTTTGTAAAAAACTCGTAAGGGAGACAAAACCATATACTCATTGAAGGCATAGCTACAGAAGAATGCTTACAATATCTTCGACTCAAAAGATGCAAAACTGCAAAATATAAAACTTCTTGCTATGATAAAAAGGAGTAAAATTGAGTACTCCAGTCACATCCTGCTAAATACCATCTACAATAGAAACCAATGAAAGGTGTGGAATTCGAACAGAAAAAAACTATATATATGGTATTAGGGAGACAACTGGAATTCATAGGGTCCAATAGGCGGTAAAGTTTTCCTTCGGTTTTTCTCTTTCTCTAGGCCAGCGGTCGGCAACGCGCGGCCCGCGGGCCGCATGCGGCCCGCGACCTCTCTATTTGCGGCCCGCGTCCGTCTTATAAAAATCATATCGAAAGCCCATATTATAATATAATAAAACATAAATGCCTAATAGAGTGAACGCGATCTAACAGCGCAGCGAATGAACTACGCGAATAGAGCAGGACAAGTGCGAGCGGGAACGATTCCCCCACTCTCTCCTATGATTGAAACAATAGGTCAACGCTGACAATAATCTTCTCTCGCTCGCCCGCCATCCGTCCGCGCTGACTGTGTCATTGAGTGAAACAAGTTATTTCCATGTGTGCACGCCGCCGCCGCGGCCCTGCACCTACGATTTAGTTATTGTTCTGTGACCTACGAGTACCTAATATTTTGTTTACAGTTCGGTAAGTGTGAGATATTGATAGTTCATACAATTACATAGATAAATTAAGTGACATGTTTTCAACACCGCTTTTATTCTTACAGCATGTTTTTTGCATTGTTGGTTATACGTTTTACTGATGGCTACAAAAAAGAGGAAGTTAATTGAAGAAAATGGAGTGTTTAACGATGCATGGACGGATTTATACTTTCTTATTAAGTGCAATGGAAAGCCGCTATGCTTAATATGCCCAAAAAACCCTTGCCATAAAAAAAGAATATAACGTCAAACGTCACTATGATACCGAGCATAAAACAAAATTTGCGTGCCTAGTTGGTGATTCCCGAAAAAACAAAATCAACTCACTCAAATCTTCATTCAAGAACCAACAAAATGTTTTTAACAAAGTAACGAGTCAAATATACGTGCAAGTTTAAGAGTGGCGGCCGTTTACCGGCAGCGAATTAATAAAACAATGTGCCTTAGCTATGGCTGAAGAGGTGTGTCCAGATAAAAAAAAAAAAAAAAAAAAAAAAAAAAAAAAAAAAAAAAAAAAAAAAAAAAAAAAAACGAAAGTTGAAAATATAAGCTTATCTGCCAAAACTTGTACCCAGCATACTGAAGATTTGGGCCCTAATTTATGCGAAAAAACTTCGAGAAAAAGCACAATTTGACTGGTTCTCCTTAGCTACCGATGAAAGTAAAGATGTGTCAGATACTGCCAGCTTCTAATATTTGTTCGTGGAATTGATAAGTACTGCAACGTGTGTGTGAAACTTTTAGACTTATGTTGTTTGAAGGGAACGAATACGGGGGATGATTTGTTTTGTCACTTAGAACAGATAATGACGTCAATGCAATTAGCGTGAGAAAAATTGTTAAGCCTAACAACTGACGGAGTTAGAAACAAGTGTGGGCAAAACAAGGGCCTGGTGGGTAGAATTAAAACAAAATTGGCAAAGATAGAATGTGAAATCCCGTTATTTTTTCGTTGCATTATCCACCAAGAAGCGTAATGTTCCAAAGTTGTTTCAAGGAGATAAGTAATGGACATCGTAATATCCACTGTAAACTATATCAGAAGTAATGGGTTGACACATCACCAATTCCAAGAGTTTCTATCCGAAATGGAAGCAGATCATCAAGACGTCCTTTAATATTCAGAAGTAAGATGGTTAAGTAGAGGTGCAGTACTGAAAAGAGTTTTCGATCTCAGAAAAGAAATCAACACTTTTATGAATCAGAAAGGTAAATCTGTTCAAGAGCTAACAGACCCTCAGTGATTAATAGATCTTGGATTTTTGACAGATGTAACACATGAATTAAATACGCTGAATGTCAAGCTTCAAGGGAAAAAAAAACCAAACAAACAAACTAATATCTGATATGCATACAGACGTAAAAGCGTTCCAAACTAAAAACCGGCTCTTCATAAAACATATTGATGAATAAAAAATTAGATCACTTCCCGAATTGTTTAAAGGCTGTCGTGGAAGCTGGCATTGATTTTAATTGGGATAGTGAGAAAAAGAAAGACATTTAAATGGAGTTACAAGGTCAATTCAGTGACAGATTTGATGATTTCGAGAAGGTTTCAAACAAATTGAAGATTTTTGTTAACCCTTTTTCATGCGATGTTGAGTAATTTACAAATGAATGTGATTAAACTTCAATGAGAGTCTAAAAAACGCCTTTTTACGAGATGAATGATTTGGTCAAATTTTATGGTAGCTTGCCGTCTGATTTTTTCGAATTGATAAAGTTTGCTCAGCAGTTTATTTCAATTTTTGGAAGCACTTATTTATGCGAGAAAACTTTTTCAGTCGTCAGTTGTCGAAAAGCTAAATACGCTTCTCGTCTCACAGATGAGCATTTGAGAGATATATTACGTATTTCAACTCCGAACATGAAAACTGACATACAAAAAATAGCCAGTAAAATGCAACTTCAAACGTCACACTGAATTTAGTATGTAAGATCATTTTTGTAACTTTTCTTCATTTGTATTAATAAAATTTGAAAACTGAGTTTCCGCATTTTTACTGTGTATGTGCGGCCCCGCCTTTACTTTTCTTGGCACCTGTGGCCCTTGCGTGCTAAAAGGTTGCCGACCACTGCTCTAGGCAATCGAACAATATATATGTAGAAGAATTTAAAGCACATGAGAGAGGTTGTCTTTAAAATAAATAAAAAAATTAAATCAGTCTTAATTAACACTGCCCTCGTATAATAAGAGGGCTATCCAGAAAGTAACAGACGTTTTGTCCTGGTGCGGCAGTAGGTGGGGCTTGCGCCATCATCTTGACGTCAGAGTGTCCCTACACTCAGTACGCAAGCAGCCGTGGTAGCTTGCGCATCGTGCCTATCGTACTTTGTATACAGTGGAGTGTTAAAATGAGCGCTGCAATTGAAAATCCCGCCAGTTGTGAAGTGCGAGCTGTGATAAGGTTTTTGTTGGCAAAAATTCACAAACCAATTGAAATTTATCGCCAGATTTGTGATGTGTACGGCCAAGGAATAATCAGTGAAAGCCGAGTGAGGCAGTGATGCGTTGATAGTATTGTTTGTGTTGTGTGTATTTTATGTATTGTATGTCTTCTTAAGAACTTTAGAAACTTAAATTAATTCAGTGTCACAAGTAGGACTATTCTAGTAGAAGATAATGGGAGGAATATACAATTACAAATATGGGGAATATGGTTATGCCGAGCTGAACGATGGTGTTAGCACAACTACTTCTAGTGTTGGATGTTGCCGCTAGTGGTCCCACTGGAAATTCAACCAATAAATACACAGTAATGATGATGTGTGCAGCCACTGGTGATGAATTCTGTTTGCTCTGGGGCACTGCGGACGTCTCATCAGCAATGTGCGTGTAAGCGAATTCGCTCTGCTTAATTATGCCGCGTATTCCCCGTCTCTACCTCGTCAAATCCAATCCTGCGCATTGTTATAGACACGAACGAGAATCTCTTCTCCACACATATAAACTGCTGGTTAATAAATGTAAAAAATACTTGTTACCAAAGCTTGGCTATTTTATTCGGTTATAACATGGTTCTTCAGTATTAAGAAATAAATTAAACCAATTAGCTAACTGAGAAGAACCCAACATGGTCATAAATATTATTAATTAACAGAGAACTTGTTGGGGCCGAAATGTAAATAATGTAGTAAGGCTAGATGGAGGAACCGAAAACTATATGTCAAATGTAGACGCAACTCAAGCGATAAAACTATTTCGTAAAATTAGCTACTGAGTATCAACGTCGCTAGTCATCATCGCATGTAGAAATAGATTAGTGAACAATAAACTAGAAGAGCTAACGTGAAATTTAATAATACGGTGATTCCTACAATTGACAGGAAGCTGACGGAAAGGCAAGGACTGAAGATTAATCCTCGCGGTAAAATAGTGAAGAAGCGACCAAAAGTTAGTACAGTGATAGGTTAGAGAGAAAGAGAGATGAAGATTCAGTTAAAAAAGGAAAATAAGAAAAAGGAGAGGTAGCCGAAACGCATGTTACATCACAGGGGTAATGGCAATTTTTTTTAGTGAAGTTGCTTTCCCTTAACGTATCTTCAATAAATGTTAAGTAATTTCATTTGTAAGGATCTTACGTAATTTTCTACTTTGTATCACTCCTCCATTACCATAATATTTACTTGCATATAACATAAATTTCTGAATAGATCTTTGAATTACATAAATTACTGCAACAGGGCAAATGAAGGTGGGTGCTGGATAGGGGGAAGATAGATGTGTAGGGAAATTGCCACCGGAGCCTGTGCTCCATTTCAATCAAATTAAATAAATTTCTATGATTGTTTTCACGTTAATTTCACATGGAATAAATGAATTGTAATGTACTGATATTGCGTAGAAGTTGCTGAAGTTTACTCACATCTCGTTTATTTTCATCGATTAGCTTCCATTTCCTGTCTTTCATTTCAAGTAAATGCCTTCAACTAATTACGATCTCAGGTTGTTACTGTTGTCTGACCGCTAGCAAAAACTGTCAAAATGACGTTATAACTATTAACACTATCATGTCAGTCACAATAATATATATACATGTGTGTGTGTGTGTGTGTGTGTGTGTGTGTGTGTGTGTGTGTGTGTGTGTGTGTGTGTGTGTGCAGCGAAATGGAGCACTGCTTCGTCGAGCGCAATAGTAGATTAGTATTTCAGTGACAAACCATCCATCCAATAAGTGCTGTTGTCTACAGCAAACGAGTTCATTCATCGCTATTGCTTCGGTGCCCGAAAACGCCTACATGCTTTAGGCAGAAATGTCTAACTGTAAACGTTTATCCAATTAAGTTGTGTTAAAACAGCATAATATTTGTTATATACTAATGAACTCGGCCAGTGGATTGGATTGGATAGTCATATCACGTTTAAGAATATTTTACGTAAACTATCTCATATAAGCCTAGACTTGTAATTCCTACACAAATTGCTGCTGTTACTTAGCACCGTAATTACAATAAAATAAAACGAAAAGGACATAAACTACCCACACACACATTTTGAAGTCGTATATTAGTTCTTAATTTATATAATTATTCTTTTAAATCATTTTCCTATTAATCGTCAGCGATGTACTATAAGAGATTTGTGACGATTATAATCTCGATATTGAGATCAACATAATCCACGCATAATATACTGATTTTCAAGAAACGTTTAAACTTTAACAACAACTTCAATCTTTTATAAACGTATTTAACAGTTTTTCAAATCATATAGCAGGCCCATATCTATAGCAACACACTATTTATTATATCTTTTAATGTTTTAAGTAACTTCTGACTGAGTATAATTTACATGTATAATGAACGTCTTGGATTTACACGTCCTCACAATCTAGGATTGTTGTGTATGCAGCTCAAAAAATGTTAATTTTATCGTTTGCTCTATGAAATGTTGCGACGTTATCGTTGGCGCCCTTTCCTTTCTTCTAGAAAGTTCCACTCAGAACGACTTAGTGCGTGCTTCGACATGCAAGTTGATTCTTATACTATTTTTTGTAAAATTTAAGTTCTCCGTGTAATATCATGTAATAACCTTGTCATCAGTTTGCCAAAATTTCGGTGCTCCTTAGTCAATCGATGGTCATGTACGTCCGTGATCATAAGCACTACAAGAAAAATTAAGTTATATCGTCAGTTTAATTTGTAAAGAGTAGCCACCATTTTCTTTACAGTAAGTAGAATTTGTCGAATGTATCACCTGATAAGGGTGATTGTAATAATGGCATCATATGGCGACCGTACCAGGACAAATAAAAATATATTAAATAATAGACAAAAACATCAAGTGTCTACTATAATATCACATGATCCTATAATACGACATCAATGATTAGAATAGCAACGCATTAATACATGTCACTTTCTTGGACTAGCTACAATCAAATTTAAATATGTGAAACTCTGATTTAACTTGAAAAATCTAAAGTCTTAAATACGTAACAGTTAAATGTGCCCATACTGTGCCATCTCTTATTTGTCCAACGTAACATTTGTACTTGACTTTAAACAATCTTCGTGTCAGAATTTTGTTAATACGTACTGCAAAAATTGATCCGCTGCCTTCCAAACGCTTCATTCAGTCCTGTTACGAAATTGTCTTCAGTGTAAATTGGTTAAATCACGATAAAAAAAAAGTTTTTTCTCATCACTGATATCGCTGATATTGGTCTATAGCCTTAAAAACCGTGCAAGAGGCAATCATGCCTCGAACAATTAGTGTTGCGTAATCAAATGGCTTTCACATATATGAATGCAGTAGGTCACACAACAGTCACTTGGCACAAGTTTTCAGGTTATTTGGCAGATTCCGTAACACATATCCAAAACCGCATGGCGTTGTCTACTTGTTTTGCTCTCGAATAGAAAACTAAACGGTAAAGCACATTACACAGGCAGCGTGTGCGGCTACTAAACATTTTTTTAATGCCTAACAATAGCAAACTTATAAGTTGTGATAAAGTTTACATAGTATAAGCCCGCTTTGTCCTTCTTTTTTCAGTACTTCTTCCACAATACGCAAAAGAAAGTAAAGAGAATATAGAGTACATTATTACTAACGCAGACTCGTAGTAGGAAATGATCTTCGCATCTCTGCATGGCATTATAATCTTTATATATATAAAGATGAATGTATGTTTGTTTGTTTGTTCTTCATACAAATCCACAGTTTTCATCCGATCTCGATGAAACTTTGCACACTTATCCTTTGAAACAAGGAGAAAAATACTGTCTACATTTGGTTGAAAAATTATATGTATAAATAACACATTTTGTCTCATAACGTCGAAATACGGCGATAGACAGACACGTTGGATATGGACGTCTCCGTGCCGTGTTTGCGTGTAGTGGACTGGCAGCTCAGTGGTTAAAGCGCTTGCTTATGAACGTCTTGGTCTCCGTTTCAAGTCTCCGTGGATGCTAAGATTTTTAAAAATTGTTTTTCATAGTAAGAGTCAGGCCTGGGTTGTAGGTTATTCGGATTGAATGTTAAACTGTAGATGTTAGAAAGTTAGGAGTGCAATGCCAGGCAAATCGTAGGTAGTCTTGCAATGTTGTAGGTGTACATTTTTTTACGTTATAATGATCCATCAGGTGTTGTTCGCAGTCAGTGTGTGAGTGTGAATCACAGTAATATTATTATAAATACGGAAGTAAATCCCTGTCTTTTTGTTGCGTTTTGACGACTAAATGGTTATATCGTTGTGATGAAATTTTATAAGGATATCTGTATGAAGGGCACAGGATATTTTTTCCAGTATGATTAACAGTTGTAATCACGAAATTTCGAGACCTTATCGAATGGTGACAGAAATATGTTGGAAATTGATTCTCTTCAAGAGACAGGTTCGACGGTAGAATGATATAGTGATAGTTTTCCTGTCATATTATTCTGACTCGGTATTGTTTGGGACCAATCCTTCCTTTCCAACAACTTTCTATATTTAATTCTGGCAAAAAAATTATTAATCCACGCGTACGAAGTCGCGGGTACGAGCCAGTTTATAATAATTGTCGCACTACTTGCATGTACTTCAACAAAGCCAGCCAAAAGTGGCGGAAATTTTTATTTTTATGAAAAAGTTTCAAAGGAAAGCAAAATATTAAAAAAAAGACGACTAAAAATTATGTATTTGTTTTATATATTTTGTAATTTCGTACATTTCGTGTAAGCTTTCTCTGAATTACTATTGCAACGTACCAGATTGTGGTACGCTAGTTTAACGGTTTACACCTCATTCACATTGGGCGCCAGATTAAAATTATTAAGTATTTACATAAATCATGCATAAAATAATTAATAGGAGTGGACCGGGAAGGTAAGAAAATTGTAAAGAATGAAAACCCCAATTAAATATTGAACAACGATTGTACAATTTATTTAACCAATAACGCAAATTAATATTTATTTAATGAAACATCTAAATCGGTAACAGATTCCCTTAACAGGTCAACAAGCAACAAGTAGCAGTGATGTTCTAATCAGGGCGCTCTGGGTCTAATACACAACAATTCCACGATCTTGCTGTGTACGGCAGAATTTGGTGGCGATTACCGCATTTATGATACGCCGCTGGCTGATGCAATACTCCGTAGTGCTGGTCTCTCCGTACTGCAACGGACAGCGAAACTGGTGGGCAGGTGAGACGTCGCCAATCACACCAGGAACCAGACTATCCTGGTCAAAGGCACAACCTCTCATTTTGAAAGCTCACACACGAATGCCCACACCACCGTCGATCCTCAGACCGCATACATCGGGTCCTCGTGGTATGCCATGGACCAAAAACCAACAACAAACCATTAGTTTGTAGCCACCCCAGTGCACGTTACTGTTTAGGTTAAGTGTCTTGCCGCCCCCGGTGTCTGGCGTTCGTCCAACAGATGACAGTTCCTTTAACAGAGCGAGGGCGCCCTTCTCAGAGAGGGCAGGCAAAAACTTGTATCCCGCTAACTCACCGCTCTGTTCTGACAAAATTCACTTTATTTTATAATGACTATCTTAAATATCACTGTCTTTATGAAATATTGTCATGTGTCAAACCTGATACATCATACTATTAAACATTACAAAAAAAAAAAAAAAAAACCCCTTAGGTTATGTTGTGACCTGTTTCCAGTAAATGTTACAGAAAATAGATCATAAACGTCAGAAGCCAATATCCTTGCATTAATTTATGCATTTAATCGTCGAAATTAAACAAATACCATCACTTAAATTTAAACGAGTGTTATACTTATCTCTGCCTCGATTTATAATGTTCTATCTCTGCCGTTCGTATTTGTGTGCAGTTACTTCCTTAACAGACACATAACATCGCAGTAACATTTCCTTTTAACAATATAAGTTCAATTAAAATTAAAGTCAGTTGTTTGTTTGAAATTTCCTGGTTAGTCAAGCAGCGCTGTGATGGCAGCCTGTGTACCTGATACTTAGGGCATCGAAGACTGATGGCCGGTGCATTCAGTTTACGTACAGTATCAGCTACGTATATTAGCTTTGCGTATTATTATATTTGTTTCTTAAATACAGAATATTGTCAGTACTGGGTGTAATTTCAGTTCCTTTGCTAATATCGCTATTGAGATATACGTCGTAACAAAACAGATTTATAGTCTTTCGAAGAGACTATGCTGGCGTTCACATGTAGTAATTTCTGGAAACAATGGGAAATTGAAATCAGGATGACCAGATGGGTATTTTAATCTGCGTTCTCCCAAATGCCAGATCTAAAATTAATAGCTTTAAAAAAAATATTTGAAAATATCTCATTTTTGCACCTGACAGGTTATACAACGACCGAGAATCGTACCTGAGCGGTAACACACTGACATCGCATTCGGGAGAACGCCGGTTCGAATCCCCATTCGGCCAACTAGATATTGGTTTTCCATATTTTCCGAAAAAAACTCCAGGAGAATGCCGGAATCGCCCCATCAAAAAGCCAGGGCCGAATTCCTTCCCCTTTCTTGACCTCAATCATTTCCCGCCTCTGATGACCTTGACTTTGACAAGGCGTAAAATAATAATAATAAAAAATACAAAGATATACCACAGTATGGAGTTGGGTAAAAAAACAATATTCGATACCTCTCCTTTTTTATGGAACTCTTCCCCAAACTCTTCCCCTATCCCCCCCCATACCAATATATACAAAATTTTAATTACGATGTTTTGTTTTGGGTAGAAGAAATACTTAACATTCAAAAATCTGAAGACTTCCTGTTATTCTGTTTTCGAGCAAGAGGCCTGCGACAGACGTACAGATAGTGGAGAAACAGTGATAGATTCCTTGCTAGAACATATCAATAAAAATGGATGATCAATTTTTAAATCATAGATACACCATCAGGCTCCTCAGTTTCACGAGGAACCATTGCCTTGATATTAATTAAAAAATAACAATGAACGATTTCTTCACTTTTTCTCTTTTTTACTATTTACTTTTTGGTCTCCCTTTTCCTCAATACGCTGCTTTTATCTTCCCAGAACTTTAGAATTCCATGACAAAAGTAGGTGATAACTTACAATGATGTACCCCTACTTCAAACAATTTTATGCATTTTTCATACGTTTGACGGCTTCATCACATACAACGTTTTTTGAAATAATATGTCTTTAGGAATGTGTATAGTAAATTTCAGAAAAATAGCACATTTCCTTCTTGGGTCCCTGGCGTTGCGTCCGAGCCGAAAAGTATATGTTTCTTTGTCAATTTTTTCTGACGTAGGGAGCAAGGCTTATTGTCAATACCTTTTCGGTCAGTTTTAAAAGCTTGACACATTTATAGACCGATATGTTAGGCAACATATTGTGCGCAGTCTTTGTGTGTGTGTGTGTGTGTGTGTGTGTGTGTGTGTGTGAAAACATTTACGATGCTTTAGAATTTCTTTTTAAAAAAAAAATCAAAATAATGCTTTGATATCCAGTACGACAACTGCGTTATGCAAGGAACAGGTACTACCTAACTTCTGCTATGCGTCAGATCTTCTGATGAGAAAGTTGTGTGAAGTTTTCCCGCCTTAATTATACAGGGCGTTTCATTTATGACGCGGCCGCGTGCACGGCAATAATAACCCGCCCCAGCGGCGGCTCGCTTGCCGCCAACTCATACCGCGCAGCGTCCATGCTCAGAAATGCCACTTGCCTGCATCGATGTCTTACCTTATAGCACGTGCTGGAAGTGTTAGCCATCGGCTTCAATACACGCTTGACATCTTCTAAGGATGTTTTGGCTAACTCTCTGCAGTGTTTGTGAACAATATTATTAATTTTACTTCTTATATTTTCCCTAAGTTCCACTTCCGACAATGCGTAGGCCGCCCCTCTGACGGTATTCGGCCCTTCGCTACACAGCAAATGCAATTTTTATTTAAGTGGACGCGTAAACAGTCAAAACAGCTGGTACTGGAGTACAGAAAATCCACATCTTATCCACGAACAGCCGCGATACAATGTGAAAGTTGGAGTTTGGTGTGCAATTAGTGCGAGGCGAATTATTGCACCAGTGTTTTTGACTGAATCAATTACATCTTCTCGCTGTGTGGACAATATTTTAAAAATCTTTTTTGAACAGCTGACAGAAGATGAAAGAAATTACGGTCATTTTAAACAAGACAGTATAACTCCCCATACAGCCGAAAATTCTATGCTTACTTTAAAGCGTGTTTATAATGAAAATCAAATCATCAGTCGTGGATTATGGCCACCGCATTCTCCAGACATGACACCTTGTGATTTCTTTTTGTGGGGCTACCTAAAAGAACGTGTTTATGATTCAAATCCTCGTACGGAAGAGGAACTTAAGGAAAACATAAGAACTAAAATTAAAAATATTTCTTCACAAACACTGCAGAAAGTTAGCCAAAACATCCTTAGAAGATGTTCAAGCGTGTATTGAAGCCGATGACCAACATTTTCAGCACGTGCTTTAAGATAAGACATCGACGCAGGTAAGACGCGTTTCCAAGCACGGGCGCTGCGCGGTATGAGTTGGCGGCAAGCGAGCCGCCGCTGGGCCGCGCGATTATTGACGTGCACGCGGACGCGTCATAAATGAAACGCCCTGTATAATGTAATCTACGCCAGTTTTTCTGCTGATGGTGTTCTAAAAACATAACGTCTTCTTTAGGATTTTTTATTATTATTATTATTTTTCATTTCTGGCTTTATGCCTCGTCAATGTCGATGTCATTCGAGGCGGGACAGTAATAGGAGAAAAGAACAGAAAGCAATCCGAACATGGCCTTCTTTGAAGGAACCATCTCGGCTTCCGCCTGGATTGATTTGGGGAAACCATGTAAAATCCAAACCTGGATGGCCGGACGGGGATTAAAACCAGCGTCCTCCAGAATGCGAAGCTAGAGCGTTACCCGCACACCCGCCACGTTCGTTTTTTTAATCAGGTTCGAAGTACAGCGATGAGTCGAAATCCAGAGTCACGTATTGTCAGAACCATATGAAAAAGTCGAAAATCAGATCCAAAAATCGTAACAAGAATTCGGATAAAACATAGCTTTTGTATTCATAACTCGTCGGAGACGAAAAGAAAACTACTTGATAACGCGATATGTTTTTACGCTATGTGTCAAGAGACTCATTGAGACCATATTTCACGGAAAAGTTATCGGATAAAAAGTAAACTAAAATCGAATTGTAGCAGCTTATATCTCAGCAGAATACGTGACATAAAAATGCTCGTTCACCTCGTCCCGAGTCCACACTTCTTGCAATCAGTTCTTATCGCTCTTTTTATTCATCTGCTCGCTACCTGCCGAAATTCTCATAGAGAGAGAGATATGACAAGCATCGCGCTCCAAGGGGAAAAGGATTATAGATTCATCTGTATTATACTCTGACGTAATCCGAGTTTTATTGCCATTTCCGCGAAGAGCTCTGGAGGATATCACAACCTAACCACAGGCTTATGTAAGTCATTTACTTAAACTAAAGCTGTTTACCTTCCTTGTTTAATCACACAATATGCAAATCCTACTTTTCAGTCAGTCAGTGACGATTAAAAATAATTCTACAACAATATCTTTCCCTTAAAGCGATCCTTTACACCTTCTGTCAGTGAAGAAATATGGTTTTGACATCTTTTTATACCAAGACATATTTTTACATTAGCCTTTCCGGTTATAATTCTTAGACATCTTTTTGATAACCTGAAAATAACTATTACCTGAAATTAGGTCTCGATTTCTAGTTTTCTAATCTTTAAAACCTTTTTAAAATTCTCCTAGTATTATAACACACTTTACATGTCTTTAAACTGTATTAATATTTAACTTTTCACAAGTTTCAAACACGTCAACATTTTCTCTGGCCGCCAGCCGTAAAAATTAATTTCAGATCCACCAGATCTGTTTGATTGTTATTTTTTCTTAAATCCATATATTTTCATTCTCCACATTCTTCTTCTATCAAGTCCTCCATAATAATTTTTTCCAGTCGTCATTTCCATATATAATCTCCATAGCTAATCCACACATATCTCCTTGCTGCCAAGGAACCTTAACATCAACTTCTTATTAACATCTTTTAACATTCACTTCATATTTTCTACCTACAAAATAAATTATATTATATCATAAATTCTAACAATTTATACCTTAACCGGACGTTTGTCCGTTCCAAGATCCATCAGTAATATAAGGGAAATTTGTCTGGATATTTAAAAGAATTTAATGTAACCACATGAAGTTACAATACTAAAGAACCTGCTTAGAATAAGTTCAGACATGGGTGCAAAACTTGGCAGGAGCCCAAAATGATTGACAGTGTAAAAGATACTGCTTAATCGCTATAAAAATTCAACATAGCTGACCTGAGAACTTTGCTATCAGAAAATGTTAATCGATGCAAATTCGCAGATGAATGGTCCAGAAATATGGTGGGAGTTGTAGGAGTGACAGGACAGTGTACCAGTGCGTAGAAATATTTAAAGATTGCCGAATATATGTCGTATCGGCTGGCAACCTGATGTATGGGTATCAACGACAGATGCTACAACTGCCGCCATATTTCTGCACAAATCTCCCCTGAATTTCCAAAAGTTTTGCCATTTCTGACCATAAAATCATTGTACTCGTCCTGCCGTTGTTGCACGATGTCAGAAGTTAATTATAAATAAATATCCAATTTTTATAATTACCGATTATAATTAACATTTCATGATAAAGTGATACTATATTTTTCGATGTCTTGAAACAAAGTTCAGCTTTTATAAAGACAACAACAAAATAAGATCTACTTTCTATAGTACCACTGTTTTTTTTTTAGTAATATACTTTTGTCTCCCTAACCAATCGGAGACGAACAGTAAGCTACACATTTCATGTGTCAACTAATCCCTGCTTAAGTAGTGACCTTCTCAAACGATATAGCTCCCTTTATGTTGAATACTAGCTGGTGCCCACGACTTCGTTCGTGTTTGTAAAGAATTTGGATTAACCGCTACCGACATCTAACCACCATAGTACACAATGGGAGTCTCTATGCTATTACCACACACAAACGCCAGTCATCTACGCTAGATAGTTTTGGCTGAAAAGTGATACACCATGACACATACGTTTTTGGTAGAAATATGAAAGTGCCGTAGGTCGACCACTTTCAACCGGCCATATCTCCCACATCTCCATAGCTACCGACATCTAACCACCATAGTACACGATACCACTACCACATACAAACACCAATGGTCTATTCTATGTAGTTGTGGCAGTAGAGTGACATATATGGAGACACATGTCTTCGGTCGAAATACGAAAATACCCTGCATCGACCACTTTTAACCATCATATCTCCCACATCCCCACAGCTATGTGGTGTTGGCTGAAAAGTGAAATATAGGAAAACACAAGTCTATTGAATCTTATATATATATATATATATATATATATATATAGGGTGTTACAAAAAAGGTACGGCCAAACTTTCAGGAAACATTCCTCACACACAAACAAAGAAAATATGTTATGTGGACATGTGTCCGGAAACGCTTACTTTCCATGTTAGAGCTCATTTTATTACTTCTCTTCAAATCACATTAAACATGGAATGGAAACACACATCAACAGAACGTACCAGCGTGACTTCAAACACTTTGTTACAGGAAATGTTCAAAATGTCCTCCGTTAGCGAGGATACATGCATCCACCCTCCGTCGCATGGAATCCCTGATGCGCTGATGCAGCCCTGGAGAATGGCGTATTGTATCACAGCCGTCCACAATACGAGCACGAAGAGTCTCTACATTTGGTACCGGGGTTGCGTAGACAAGGGCTTTCAAATGCCCCCATAAATGGAAGTCAAGAGGGTTGAGGTCAGGAGAGCGTGGGGGCCATGGAATTGGTCCGCCTCTACCAAACTAAAATGAGCTCTAACATGGAAAGTAAGCGTTTCCGGACACATGTCCACATAACATATTTTCTTTGTTTGTGTGCGAGGAATGTTTCCTGAAAGTTTGGCCGTACCTTTTTGTAACACCCTGTATAAAAGTAACCTATGTACAACAAGGAACAAATGATCTAAACAAATTACATCATTACTACTTTCAAATATTCGAAGAGGAAATTGGTTACAGTGGTATCAAATATTCAGCAATATTTGAAAAGTCATTTTGACAAATGTGAATTCGTCTAGGCAGCCATCTGGAAAATTAAAAGAGAAAATCGAAACTAAACAATGTGATCACCAACAAGAGTGAAAAGAAGGTCATCAAACATTACGTATTTCTGAATGGTGTAAGGTTTTGAGGTTCGAAGTAGACATGTGATGTGTACCTATGCGAATCACCGAATAGGGAAAGACGTACAATGACTGTCAACTTCGTCTTCACATACACAAAACTGAATTCCATAAGATGCCAACATCTGGATTGGACATGAATAGACCGAGGATATAACGTTAACGGTTATGGAAGCGAATTGTTTCTCCCTTTATAGGTCATAATATCTAGTAATAATACGAAACACAAAGGACGTTGCTCGCATAAACTGAGTGTGCCTTTACAGACCATGTTATAGAGCTTTGGTGGAAGAAACATAGCATTATGCGGTAGTGCATATTACTGTCGAAATAAATTCGTTACGATTCTGTCGAATCACTAGATGCAGACAGAGCATGCTGTCTGAGTAAACATTAAACTTCTGGCTGAAATTCTGAAAGATGTACGTTCGGATTCCCCTTCGGCGATCCTTCCAGTATTCCTTTTTCATTGCTTTCTGAAGTAAATGGTTGCGTACGTTGTGATATTTCCTAGTAGGTAATGGCTCTTTGCCTAATAGCTCCTTAAACCTTGTAACTATAACTAAACTCATTCTATATTCCAAAATTTGTAAAATCATTATCAGTTTTCACCACCTTCATAGTGTTGTTGCTTACTTTGCGACACCTACGCTGCGACCAATCTATGTTCCTCTTTTCCCTCTGTTTCTAACGTGGCCTACAGCAAACTGAGTCTACTAGAGAGCAGGAGGTTTGAGTCATGAGAGTTACCGAAAGCCTCAATCGAAATATCAGGAGAAAATTAATATAGATTGGACACAGCGTACATCTTGCACAATGATCAATAACACGATACTTGATTGAATCATTTGGGAGGAGGTGTATTAAACCAGTGTACAGAGGTTGAACGACCAGTTTCTTTCTTCCGGGATATACAGTTTAACGAAGTATCCAAACTACGAGCGTTCGGGTGTACCTCACATTAACTAAGAAAAGTTGTAAAATTTACTCGCTTCGAGCCTGGAATCCAGAAGAACGCCTTAACAACTAAGCTATCAGGCCGCGTAAAAACAACTTTCCTTTATCGACCTTTATAATGCAGTAAAGATCGTGTAGCAAAGATCGCCCGATTGAGTAATGCTTCGGGATGTAGTGGTCTTAACTGTTTTGTTTGTCTTTTATAGTTTATACAGTAAATACATGGCACAGTGCGTAATATGGTAACTGACACAATGAAGAGACGAGTAGTTGGTTTAATTTTCGCGAAGACCGAATGACGTTTAGGATAGTCTTTAGCCGTAAAATTGTACTTAACCAATAATAAAAAGTTTATAGTAAACAAATTATGAATTTAATAGTGACAGCAAGTGACCATTTTTAGTGTATCGTCACGGGTCTAGAATATTTCCAGTTTTTAGGGTCAAAGATTATAATAGGTAGTTACCTGATCTGGCCAAATACGAACTTTACCTGTATAAAATGTCTTGAGCCTGAAGAACTCGGAAGTATATTAACAGACGTATTAAACATAATCAGAGACGATCACGCCATCTTATAATTGTTTCAAACGTCGAGGTTGCTAGACTCAAACTTACTGAAAATCGAACTTGACTTGAATTTGACCATAAAAGTCCTCTCTGAAAAATTTGAAGAATTTCTGTTTAAAGAGAGTATGCAATTGTTTCGAAAGCATCACGATGTATTTGATTGATGATGGGAAAATATTCATAAGGTAATCTAGGCCATAGTGTCCATAACGGCCAGAGAATTTAATACAGATTATTAAATAGTTAAGCACAACCGTAGAAATGAATTGCCTTAATACTCGATTCGGTAAGATATTCGGTCTGATATCCACTTTCAATAACCTAACTCATGTACACCAAACATGTACAAAGACCATTAACGAAAGTGGTCAGTAAAATATGTAAACATCAAGTAAACTGTAATCACGTTTAATAAATAAAGCTGTTTGTTGTGTATTAAATTGGTTAAATAAATTAAATGCTGTATTTTCCTGAAATAAGAGGAGGAATAAAATATTTTATTTACTCGTTGTAAATACTAAATACTGCAGCTAAAGGTAAAAATCTAGTAAATTAATGAGTTTCACATCGCGCATATGTAGACATATCCTTGATGATTTAAATCTATATAAAAAGGTAAACTTAAATCTTAATTTGATATCTAGCTTTGGTCAAAAAAATTAGCGTAGGTCCGAATGACAATTGGCATTCGCTGTTACAGCAAAGGCCTTGAGTAATTTTAGTTTCTTAAAGACGACATGTTACTGAAAAGTAGTTAACAGTAAAGTTTACAGATTATTTTTTTAACTATAGAAGGCTACGGAAAGCAAAATTAATGCCTCTATTATGTCAATTAATTTTATAGCAGTTGATTAACTATTAAACTGTGCACCTTACCTCTGATTGCTAATGACTATAGTCACTGTAAATTTGCGAGTGAAAGCTGGTACGTGACGTCACCATTCTCCATCCAATAGCTGTCGAGGTGAGTGAATGAGTGAGCTTATGAAATTATATAGTAGATAGCAGATCATGTAAATTAGTTATGCTTAGCGAATTGATCTGGTATTGTTGCTACTACATCAAGGAGAGAAACAGGAGTAGAAGTTGTTTCTTAAACTGGTGTAGTCCATATACGTACAACTGGTATGTCCTCCTATTTTGCGGCTGCAGTCCAGTGGGACGTGCAGTTTTGAGGTGGGACTACTTTTAAACGAACACACCCGCTGAGGGACGGGACGTAATTTGCCGCCGTGAAAGGGGTCGGCGGGAATCTGCTGACCGATTCGACCCGAGCAGACCCGACTGTGTCCACGAGGACCCTCGACCCCCTCCCCCCACTCTCCCCCCCTCTCGCCGTCTCCTCCTCCCACCCCTTCCTCCACTTCCGCTTCCTTCCCTCCACCTCCGCATTAGCACAAGAAAACGCACCGGCCTCGTCCGTTCGCCGAGGAAGTACTTCAAGAGGAACGGAAAACTGAATGCCAACATTAATTTGGTCTTCACAGCCTTCAATCCAACGGGAAAAAAGCTCTATAACAGCCGGCGATAGGAAGTTTGCTGGCTGAGCAGATCGCAGTTTCCAAACTGGCGGTACTAGTTTTCCTATTCAACGGTTGAGGTGATCTCTACAATTATTCTGTGGCCATCATCGTCCTACGCGAGTGACGATAAATGAGATCAGAATGTCAGCAGCTGCAGTTTCTTTAATTTATTTTTCGTTGACATTCACCTCATAGCCATAGCGTAGTCAATAACCTCTTCAGTCCCGAAGTATCATATATGATACCTCCAGAAATTATTTTTTTCTTGGGCCACTGCTCAGCTTAACCTTTTCTGGCCTATCGTATCATCTACAATATACATCACGCTTCTCACAGCTCATAAGTTCGATCTTCTGCTTTTGGCAGCCCTAATTGGAAACTTGGGATCCTGCAGCTGTACAACATGGCTCCTCGAAATAAAGGTAAAGACACATATTTTTTCCATGAAGTAAAGTAACATGAAGCAGTAAAGTTGTGTGTATAATTTTCCTGCTTGACTCTCGAGGTATCATATATATACCATCTATAAAAAATTAATTATTGTTTCAAAAAAAAGTTTTTACGGTCATTCATTGTTAACTAGCATTAACAAAAAGGAAATAACACAATAGTAGTTCTCTTGCACTTGTATTATAAGCTTGGGACTGAAGAGGATAAAAGTAATTTCACTATCTGTAAAAATTTGATAAGGAATAAATTACGAATTTATATTAAATTATGTCTGCCAATGCAACTGCGAACCATGAACCATGTAGAAAACGTATTATTGAATAGTATTATTAAAAAAGAGGATACAACATTTTATTCTTATTTAATATTTTGTCCAGTCAATGAACCAGAACAAAAAATACTAGACTTGAGGGCTTACATCTTTTCCGCACACAGAAACACCAATTTCATAATAGTAAAAAGATACGCGTCGTAAGCTGAGCTTCCTGACATAATTATAACAACACAAACAGCAACTCTCATTTCAAGAAGCTGCGATAAGATACAATCTCAGTAGGTTTAATCAGACACCACGGAATGAAGAACTGCACGGCATGAAACTATTGGTAGGCAGCCTATTTCATTTTTACATTCGCATACTGGTATGTGAAATGGGGGCTTCCCACGGCCAATGGTTTTGTAGGCTGCGCCATGCAACCGAACTGTACGGATCAGCACGAGCCACAGACTAGCCCTCACCACAGCCCCACCACGTTGCCTAGCGTCGTTACAGCTATCCGGGCGTTTGATGTTTACCGACTCGGCGAAGGATAGAGGCGCGCCATTCCTGCCAGCAGAGGTGGCTCCCTTGCCACGGCCCGCTGTTGATAACTGGACCGGCTTGCCGGCAAATGCACAGACCATGGGAAGACACCTAAAAGAATGCAGTCTGCGCTGAGAGAGGCCCTGACAGATGGGACTCAGACCTTCACATACCTAGGGTCCAGCCTTGAGCGGAAGGGAGGATTGTTACAAATCTACGCATGTGTGCGTAGAGATATAACTAGCAACCAGAAGCGACCATGTCACGTGATAGAGACAGCTGGTGGAACGAGCGGGATGCCAACCAATAAACGTTTTATTCCATATTCGACGAGTGAAGACGGATCAGGTGTGAACTGTGAACTCCGGCAATGCCTGATCAGGTCAAAGTATGGATGGTAGTGCATATGATCAGCTGGATCCATCAAACACATATGTTATACGTTTGAGAGAAGACTTCGTTCGCCGATAACTTGCCACTGGATTCGAGCAGCAGCCGTCTGTTCACTGGTATGATAACGAAATGCAAATACTAATGACTGTACTGTTCAACGCTCAGTAATGACCCAAGAAGTCTCAAGCTCCAGACGATGGAATTAATTGGTGCGCAATTTGCCTTGAGAACTCTGAACTCATACTCTTACTTCACTGAGAACATTATTCAAGTAAAACCATATTAAAGAATATCAAGAACTGTTGACAACTCTGGTAAGACATTCTTTTTATTTGTGATGATAAAATTTACAGAAGTTTTTTTTTTAATGTAAAGTGTAGATACAGAGGTGTTAGTACTTTATGCAAAGAATATCCCGCTCCCTCTATTCATTACTTATTTGAATATGATTTTAATAATACAAAGGGTGATCACATGAAAAGGTACGAAACGACACGGTGGGTACAAATATAGACTTTATTCGAAATATACACCATAGGCCTGAGCACAACGATCCCACTGATGAACAAGCCACAGGATTCCTTGTTCCCAGAATTCCTGTGGCCGTGACGAGACCCAGACCTTCACAGCGTCCTTGAGTATGTCGTCCGAGTTGAAGCGCTTCCCTTTCAGGTGTTTCTTCAGTGGACCAAACACATGGAAATCGCAGGGCGACATGTCCGGACTGTAGGGCGGATGGTCCAACGTCTCCCACTTGAACTTGGCCAGTTCCATGTGTGTGACTCTGGAGACGTGTGGACGCGCGTTATCATGTAGCAGAACCACACCCTCCGTGAGCAGCCCTGGTCTTTTGTTCTTGATGGACCTGCGTAGGCGTCGGAGTGTCTCACAGTACACATCGGAGTTTTTCTGTGCTCGAGGAATCCTGTCCTCTTACGGACTGCCACATCATTTGGACGCCGCTTTTGATAAGAGCCTCTGCTCTCTACTGCGCATGCCTGCGCCCGCGCATGCTCCGATCCCAGTCAGAGACTCCAATCGCATCCCGAGATGTCTCACTACGTTCTCCCATGGCGGAACATGCAAATATTTAACTGTTACGTTTTTACGTCGTTTCGTACCTTTTCAATTGACCTTTTAATTTATGCATATTAATCATTTTAATGATAGCTAAATTAAGTACAGGAAGAGTACATCTCAGTATACTCGATTGACATTTCTTCTCCTCCCACGGATAACTGTGAAAGCAGGATACAATGCAGATGTTTATTGTAGCTAGATCCATCAAAATTAAGTCTGTTCACTGTTATGATGAAGTTCCGTTTGCTCAGTTTCAGCACCGTAATGGCTTCCAGCGCCTGACACTGGGTTAGCTGGTTCTAGTCCCATTGGTCGATGAAATATTCACCATCGTTATATTGGCAACAGGGTAGGAAAGGTGATGGTACACAATTCCTAATCACCAGATTGTATGCGAATACATCTGGGGTTAAATCCTAAAAGAGTTAAGGCATAAGACACGGTTGATATTGATTCGTCTGTCGGCAGGGACTGTTAAACTCAGAACTATGCAGCGTTCACTTGGATTAAACATTCATAAAACATATCACTGTACTACTGAATTTTAGGTTAATAATTTATCTGTAAAGGAGCGGAATAATACAAAATGCGTTTGTATCATTCGAAAAGTACGACGGAATGGATCTTCATTTTGTTTCACCTTGTCTCTTGTTTCATTCTCGAGCTCTAGCGCATGAACCTTTACGAATTAAGACAGAAATTGGCCAAAGAAAATTCTCCAGGAAAAATATTTACTTGCAAATAAAAATCGAAATTGGATTACTGTCGACGACAAGCCATCTACGTCACATAAAACGCAAACAATGCCAAAGAACTTAAAAAAAAACGATATTTGTAAATGCTATAAGTATTTAAGAATGTTAAAATAAAAAGAGAGATAAAAAATATACCTACGGTTTGTAACTTGCATTACTATGTGACAAATGTGAACAATGAAATACAGATCTCGAAAATCGAATGAGTAGACCCTATCAATGAATCATCTTCACGAAAATAACTACGGCTGTAGGAAAACTATTGCCTACCTCTCTTTTTTTAATTAGAGCTTGTGCGGCTTGTTAATACCTAGGTGAGGGGGCGTCCATTAATTACGTAAGATTTTTTTCTTAAATTTTACCTCCCCTCCTGCTAACGTGAGATAATTTTAAATAACCGTTTTTTTTTTTTTTTTGCTCTACTGTTTTGTAAAGGCGGCTATCTGAAATACAATGTTGACGTGAGATTTTTGTCGAACTACCCCTCCCTCCCCTCCCAGCCCTTAAAGAAATTTGGTGAGATTTTACCCCCCCCCCCCCCCGGTTATTATTTTGTGTTCACGTAACTGATGAACGCCCCCTATTTAGAGAGAATTTGGGACCAAACGAGAGAAGAATTTCGGCATTCCTTTTGAAAGAACTATTCCTACAATCGTCTGGAGTGATTTCCAGAAGATAGTGGGAAACCGAAAACTGTAAGTCCACACCTGGAATCGAACTCACGTCCTCTCGAATGCCATCCCTGATCTCTAACCCATAATCCACTCAAGGTACTCTTTTTCGCCTTGTTAACGTCGAGGTCATTTGAGGCGAGAAAAGAGGGAGGGGGTGGGGCGGGGGGAAAGGAGCGGGAAGGCCTTTTGAAGGAAGCACCCCGGCATTCGCCTGAAGAGATTCGGGGAAACCAAGGAAAACCCAAATCTGGATCCCCGGACGGGGATTCTAACCTGCGTCTTCCCAAAATGAGAGGCCAGAGCATTAACTGTTCACCCACCACGCTCGTTGTACTTCATTCCATTTATGTTCGTATAGCACAATTCCTCATAAAACTGCTTTTTAGAGTTTCATAATTTTTATTTTACCTTTTAAGACCACTTTAACAACAATGCGTCCTTCCATACCTTCACTGAATTGCACCGAGCAGATTTACCAGCTTTCTGCGTTTTCTTTTTACTAAACATTAAATTCGCATTTTAATTTATATCTGGACGTACGCAGCTTCTTTTAGAGAATGATCAACATATCATTTTAGTGACATTTCACGTATCATAGATTTCTGATAGTATGTGCAGCCGAGAATGTTTCTGACCAGCCTTGTAATAACTTACAGTCTCCCTCTTGCACTCACAAATTGCTCTATTGTAGTCTTCAGCGCCAGAGAAGGTTTAACTTCTTTGTAATGCTGCGCGTTTGCAGATCAAGGCTCGTCTGTTCTGACACACACTGACATATTTCACGGCTGTAAACCATAATTTAAAACTGTGCCCATCGCTTTGTCGCTGAACATTAAATAAAGGGCAGCACGTTTTGGGGACCCTTTGTAGGCAGTTTGTTGCAGCTTGAAATCTCCTAACGCAATCTCGATTGACGGTAGCAACTTTCAGACCTGCGAGGGGTATAATTAGAGAAAATAAATTATTTTCTTGGATGTCAGCTATTCAGCATTACTTGCAGCTAACGTCTGTAAAACACATCAGTGGACAGCAAAGTGTATTTCATATGACGGAACTAATAGTACGTACATTTAATGAATAATTAATTTTAATATTTCGTCTGTAAATTAACGTAATAACATAACACAAGTGTTCCGAACAGTGTATCTTGTCGAAATAGCTTAAGTCAGTAAAAAGCTGTCTAAATATTTTTTTTTTTTTTTTAAATCGCAGTTCTTGAAACACAGACTTTGGAAGTCACCTAATGTTCTATTGGATTCAAATGACTGAAAAAGATCGTATGCAAAACAAAAAACAGGAAAACGTAAAAAAAACTGGAGTGTCGTACAGTTAGTTTGTGACTTAATATTGACGCACTTCAGTGAAAAAGTTCCTCTGTGATATTCCATTACCTGCAGTTTACGCATGGTACATTACGTGATCCATGATCATACCGAGGGGAAATGATAACAAATTAAAATAGGTCAGGCAAAGTTTATTAACTTTAGATACAGTTATCAGTAAGAAGTGCGTCCACTTTTAGCACCTATACATTCGTGGATCCTTGCCGGCATTGAATCAAAAAGTGTTCGGATGTCTTCTTGGGATATGTCTCTTTACGCCTGCATGTCTTGTGCAGTCAGCTGTTGCACAGTTTGTGCTGCGTTATCATGTTATCTAATGTGTCTACTCCTGGCAGCCCAGACATGTTCTATTGAAGACAAATCTGGGGACTGTGCAGTCCAAATTGTGATCGTAATCCCTTGAGAGGTTTGTGTTGTGATGGACACAGTATGACCGGTATTATCTTTTTGGAAGATGGTGGAAATGAAGGGTATTACAATAGGGTACAGCAACCCATCCACTGGGCTGACCTGTCATTGTACTTTCAACAACAACCACCTCTGTCCTTCTGTCGAAACTGATTGCCTCCATAACAATGACACCAGTGGCTGCACCTGCGTGACGTTCTGAAATAAAAGCAAGGTAAGCCGTTTTCTCCACTACGCCTGCGAAAATGTTCTCGATTATCACTTTGACGCAGAAAGAATCGACACTCGTCTCTAAACACAAACGTATGCCATTCGCATGTCCATTTGTGTTTTGCATTACACGTGGTTAGACAATCTACATCTACATCTACATATATACTCTGCAATTCACAAAATTGTGGGTGGCAGAGGGTGCTCAGCACCAAAGCTAATCTCTTTGCTGTGCATTCCAATCCCTAATGGTACGAGGGAAAAAAGAATTCATATAAGAATCAGTCCGGCACCTTATTTCTCTAATTTTATCTTTCCTGTCCTTCCGACTCAAATAGGTTGGTGGAAGCAGTATTTCTCTACACTCATGAGTGAAAGTTGGAGTACGCATGTTTTCCAATAAGTTTAAACGAAACGTGTGTCGTCTATCTACCAGAGACTCCCAACCTAATCTACTAATCAGTTCTGTGACGCTTTCATAAGGACTGTAGCAAGCGGTCACGAATCGAGCGGCTCTTCTCTGTACTTTCTCTATACTTTCGATCAATCCCTTACGAAACGGGTCCCAAATGTCACAACAATAATCCAAATGTGGACGCACAAGAGATTTGTACGCTATCTCCTTTGTTTGTTCATTACAATTTTTCAAGATTCTACCTATGAATCGCAGCCTAGAATTTGCTCTACCTACTAAAGAATTAATGTGTATGTCCCATTTCATGTTCCTTTGTACTGTTACTCCCAAATATTTAATAGAATCGACCATATCAATAACTGTATTGTTTAACTCGTATTTCTGAACAATCAGATTCTTTTTGTTAGTTATGCTCATTGTCTTGCACTTTTTACAGTTTAGAGTAAGTTGCCACTCAGCGCACCAAGCCAAAATAACATCCAGATCGCGCTGAATTTCTAAGCAATCGGCCAAAGTTCTTACTTCCCTATAAATAACCGCATCATCAGCAAACAATCTAAAAAGGCTTTTCACTTTGTCTCCGAGATCGTTTATAAAAATTAAGAAAAGAAGTGGTCCTATTACACTTCCTTGAGGTACACATTATGTAACATCTAGATTAGAAGAACTTTCTCCTTCAACGACAACATACTGCAACCGACCAGTTAGAAAATCCTTTATCCATTCACAAAGCTGATCCGATATACCGTACGCTCGAAGCTTCGCTAAAAGGCGGTTGTGTGGCACAGAGTCAAAGGCTTTCTGGAAATCTAAAAAAATTGCATCTACTTGTGAACCTGTATCGATAACTTTCATTATGTCGTGTGTAAATAGGGCCAGCTGTGTTTCACATGATCTTTTCTTCCGAAATCCATGTTGATTTGTTGTAAGCAAATTATTATAATCTAGAAAATTCATAATGTTCGAGCATATAATATGCTCCATAACTCTACTACAAACAGATGTTATAGATATGGGACGATAGTTCCCAGGATCACTTCGATCACCTTTTTTGAAAATCGGAGTTACTTGCGCGATTTTCCAGTCTGAAGGTACTTTTCGCTCTTCTAATGATTTACTGAATATATCAGACAGAAATGGCCCGATTTCTGCAGCATACTCTGAAAATACTCTTACTGGAATTCCATCCGGGCCCGGTGCTTTCCCCCACTTCAGGAGCTCTAATTGCTTAACGATACCTGCAGTATCTATTCGTAATGAATCCATCACCGACTCGCCACGGCGTGGGAAAACGGGAATACTATCCTTATGTTCATTTGTAAATGAATTTTTGAATACAGTATTTAGTACATTAGCTTTATCGCGGCTTTCATTAACCTCGGAACCTTCACGAATTAGTGCTGGAATATTGCTGTTGGTACAATTAACTTCTCGTACATACGACCAAAATTTCTTTGGGTTTTCTGTGAGACTCTTAGAGAGAGAGTTGGAGTGAAAATCGTTAAAGGCCTCGCGCATTACATTCTTAATACGTCCTCTTAAATCAGCTAAGGTTTCTAAATCGCTGCGACACCCCTTCCTTCTTGAGCGTGCGTGTATTTTCCTTTGTTTTTTGAGTAATCTTTTGACTTCGCATGTGTACCACGGTGGATCATCCTCTCCCTTTATTGTCCGCTTTGGTATATGTATTTCCATGCCTTCCCTGACTATATGTATAAAACGATGCCACATCTCTTCAACGGTGTCCTTTGTTGACATGAAGTTATGGTATTTATTCCTCAGGTAGGTTCTAAAACACTCCTTTGAGGCCTTACTGAATCTGTATACAATCCGCCCTCTTTTCCGTTTTCGCTCGGTCATTAATTTGATAGTCGCAATTACCGCTTTGTGATCGCTTATTCCTGTGGTCGTTGAAATGTCGGTGAATAATTCTGGCCTGTTGGTAACCAGCAAGTCTAAAATGTTTTCGCTACCGTTATGACACCGCGTAGGTTCATTAACTAGCTGCTCGAGATGATTATCTGACAACAAATCGAGAATTACTTCAGAAGCTGCCTTATCCCTGCTACCTGTGATGTGAACGTAATTACGCCAGTCAATATAAGGCAGATTGAAGTCGCCTCCTAGAATCATAGCATGATCTTTAAAACGGCTAGCTATACTATTTACATTATTTCTTAACTCCTCGACGATAGCTATATCCGAATCAGGTGGACGGTAGAAGGCACCTATGATGAGTTTTGACCCAGCAACGTTGAGTTTAATCCATATGACTTCACAGTTCGTATCGACGTCTATTTCATTACATCGGAGAAATTTACTCACAGCTATAAATACCCCACCTCCATGAGAATGTAATCTGTCTTTACGAAAAACGTTCATGCTATCTTTAAAAGTTTCGGCGGAACTAATTTCCGGTTTCAACCAACTTTCTGTACCGATAACGATATCCGCTTCTGTACTACAAATAACGCTTTCAAGTTCCGGTTGTTTGTTACAAACGCTTCTACAGTTAATTACGAGAACTTTTAACTGACGAGATTCTTTTACGTTGCTCCTACATTCCGGTGTTATCTGATTGGGTTGCCCGTAACTGAATTTCGTGTTTCGGGTCTTCCTCCCTCAGCCTAAAAAACCACCCAGTGCATTCCACACGGCCCCTGCCACCCGTGTAGCCGATTCACGTGTGTAGTGCACACCTGACCTATTAAGGGGAACCCTACAAGACTCGACCCTATGGCGAAGATCGAGAAATCTGCAGCCAATGTCATCACAGAAACGTCGTAGTCTCTGGTTCAGCCCCTCAATACGGCTCTGAACCAGAGGTCCACAATCAACTCTGTCTACGATGCTACATATTGTTCTGTGTATAAACATTGGAATACTGAGGTTGATTGAAAACTTGTTGTGAGAAAATGGTGCACAAAGAAAAAGAATTTTTTTAAAAAAAGCCAATTGCAGAAATGTGCAACGAATGAGGGATCTGTACCTCATTTGATTGAATCAGGAAAGTAGGTGGGATTGAAATGTCAACTGCTACTATAGTTCAAATCTAATCGAACTGTTGAGGGGCAGTTGAGAGAGTAAAATTGTTACTGAAGTTTTTGTATATGGACTGTTAAGAATGATTTGAATAGGTGGTAAATAACAATTGGAGGTGATAATTTATTCCAGTACTGTATTGAGAGAAGTGGTATAAAATTTTTGTTTCACTGAGATTAAAGAAGAATTAAATTTAAATCCTATTTCAGACATCAAACAAAGGTACAAATGATAAGAAGGCAGTCATCTACTACCTGAAACTAGACATTTCATATCTAACAAGAATGCATGTTATAGGTATAACTGTTTTCTAATAGTTCACACTTCTCAAAATTATTTTCCAGCCTCTGCGCATAGGGTGTGGATTGTAAGTGATGCAAGACGAATATCGGATATAAAATGGTTTATGGATAACTGTGGTGGCCCTTCTAAAGTTCATACAGTTAGAATTGTTGCAAGTGATGAAGTTCGGAAACAGCGAGGCTGGAAATTCACGCCTGGTAAGTAATTATTTTTATTCGTAACAACAAAATGCCAATGATACGTTAGAACTACAAGTAAAAAATTTCTTTCACTTTTGTGTAATGAGCATCTACTTCTCTGTACAGAATAAAACAAAAGGTTCAGCATGCAGTTGTAATTTTGACTAACTAAATTTTCATCTTGGTTGAATATGCATGATTGGTTCTTTTGTACAATTGTGAAACTGAGCTGCATGACTCCATCTTCACATGGTTTAGGTATTTTGCCTTGGTGCCTCCTTTTATTTTGTTTACACTAAATTGTCCACAAGGAGAAAACTGATGCAATTTATTTTATCTCACTATAACCAACATTTATTTATTAAATTATTTGTGACTTTATCTCTAACTGAAGACATAATCAATTTCAGATTTCTAGAAAGCCAGTTTTGGATAAATTGGCAACAATTTTACCATCCTTAATAGTAGCTACTGTACCTTGGTACATCTTGTTAAAAATGGCTCAATTGCTGTTCAGAAGTATGTCTTTTTTTTCCTTTTTAAAAATGTGTAATTGCCTACCTTGTGGAAAATATTATTTTGCATCAGAAGCATTGTATTTCATATCTATAATTAGTGTAACGATAGCGTCACACACCCAGATAGATGAGGAGTGCATCATCTAAAATAAAGTGGAATATCGCTGAAAGGCGAAGTAGAGAGAAAGACACTGGTTGGCCAGGACAGTCACGTGAGGAAAGGAAGTGTCATGATTGGCCGAGAGACGAGAAGTGACGGATATACTAATGAAGGTGGTTGAGTAGAACATGTGCTCGGGAGTTAGAAAGTGGTGCGAAAACTCTTCGCCGAATAACGAATTGTTAGTTATGTGCCATCCGTATTCTAGACTACACTTTATAGGGATGTTAAGCACGTGTGCTGAAGAAACTGTAGTTCTGTGTGCTAATCTGCAAACTTGAATATTGAGGACAGTCCGATACGACAATGATCATGTCTGTGTCGACATCCTATGTATTGTGATTGAATAAACTATGCAATAAATGCAGTTCTTGATTTCGGCAATCGAGTATTATTAATCACCCGAAAACAATCATTACAAGGCATATATAATCATAACACTAGGTGCTTTCTTCTGTCAACAGAGATGGTGAAGAGAAAGAGTAAATTGTGAATGTTATAAAATAAAATCTATGGCATCCGTATTAGGAACCAGTAGTTTACCTAGAGTGTTGGACATGTAATAGGATATTGTGGGAGGGGTAGGAAAAATTTCAAACTCAAGAACCTTGTTGTCAGTAAATGAAACAGTCACTCTTAGGGGGTAAATAGACATGAAATCATTCTTAGTCATCATTGTCTAAAAAAGAATTGAGGAAAATGTAAAATCTGTGATAAAATAATGAAAAGTATAACATGATTTCGATTGCTTCACCGATGAAATCTGTCACACTTTTTTATTTTTATTCGTTTAATTTTTAATTGCTGTTTACCAACTTGCCTGTTTTAACATTTTATGAATTATGTATTTTAATTCTTTGAGTAGAATTTCCCTATTAATCAACTTTCACATTTTGTGATTTTTTAGTTCATGTACTTTCACTTCTTTGGTAAATTGTTCACCATATATGCCTCTTTAATTTTTCAGTGTAGTAATCTTAATTCTTCTGCCAACATCCATCCAGGCCTCATTGGCAGTATACACTCCCAGCACTCTCTTTATCTGCTTCTTGTCCTACAATGACTTCCATTCCATGTATCAGTTACTATTGTGTTCTGTTACAAATTTCCACAAACAAATCTAGCTGCCCTCCTTTGAATCCCATCTAAATCCTGTTTGGTACCTGTAATGTATACTTTAGTCTGGCATTTGGAGAAACTGAATTCAGATCCCTACCTGGCCATCCAGATTTTTTTTTTTCCCAGTGGTTCACAAAACGTTCAATACAAATGATGGGATGGTTCCTTCAAAATCCCTGGGTAAGGTCCTTCCAGTTCTTTGTCTCCCAATCCCTCCCAGCTAAAATGATCTTGATTTTGATGAGCCGTAAAGCCCAATGAAAAAACAAACTGTATGACGTGGGTTTCATACAACCACCCATAATCAATGATCTGGGTGGTTATGTAGATATTCGTAAAGGTCCCAATAGGGTTGGATTTGCTATTTTGGAACCTAATTTCCTCACGTTCCTGTTACACATCATCATCAGTATTTCCAGGTAATTCTGGACTTTGAAACCTCTGCCTGCAACCTGCCCGGTATGTCATGCTTGATTAACTTTACTAGCAAATGACGTGCCAAGATATTCTTCTTCCATGTTATTGTCATAAGCTGTCTTCTTTTGGCATTTTTCTTTATAACGTAACCTTAGAAAATCAACTATGTGAGCTAACATGGAGCTGGGCGTACTGTATCCCACAGTTTTGAAAGTATTCTGGAAGGATGCAATAATGAAACATTGTCATCACTGACTTGCTTCAGAGTGTGTGGTGAGAGATGGTCTAATATGTGAATGTTTGAGAATATATCAAGTATTTGTAATACACGAAAAAATGACATTTTTGCTACAAAATAAACCAAGAATCTTATTTATGTCATACTTGACTGGGTGAGTGGAAGAAAGTTAACATTCTACCAAAATGACAAAATAAAGTAAGAGAGTCATTTTGTAGCTGGGTGGTAGTTGTATACATTGAGCACAAAAGAGGGATTATATCAGTCAAACTTCATTGTTAAAATGACGCATGAAAATTTTGCTGTGTGGAAGAAAGACAACATAATTGGAATGTTATTATTTTTTCCCTCACTGTTTATTTAGGTCCTCATTTTGCTACTAACACAGTAATATCATCCCTAAAAAAAACTTCAAGTCATCTCGTAGGTGACACAATACATTCCTCATGAGCATCCTGCATTATATGAAAATATTCTACAATTACCAACTTCTAAGGCCGCTTACGATGATGCTGCGGACTGAAGTGCTCGTAAATGTGAACATTTTAGACTAAGTGATTCATAATTTTAATCAAAATCTCTGAGATCAAAACAGTACCATTATATTCGTGAAAAAATATAGTAAATTAAAACAAAATCTTTTTTGTAGTCCTTTTTTCGCTAAAAATACTGAGTGTAAAAAAGGATAATATTCCAGTTTAAAGAATTTTTGTATCTGTGATTCAAACAAATTTTATAAGTTCAAATTTGTGGAAAAGTATCTTGAGGGTCTAGGTTCATACATAAACACAACAACATAAAAATTACAGCTATATTTTTCCAGATTTATTTTTAACCCAAAAAAAACCTAATTAGTGTGAAAAGGATAACATTCCTCCAAAAAAAAAAGCTTTTTATCTATGAAACCGACAAACATTTTAAGTTTAAATTCTAGGAAGAGATATCTCAGCCATGTTCTACAAAATTCTAATAGTAAGTTTTTCTTTTCTAAAAACTAATAGCATGCTAGACCAACAGTTTTTTAGTTTCCCCGAAAAGTTAGGTTGATGGAATGTTATTCGTTTTTCACTCACAAATTCAATTTTACTGTGTACTGATTTCTTGAAATCTTGATAATAATTTTAATAAACCTGCATAATAAACAAATACAAAATAAGGAAAAAGAGAGGAAGCATGTAGTATTACTCATAGATATTTCAGAGGTGATGGTGGTTAGGAGTGGGAGTTGCCAAATTTTCAGTGAACTAATGCAGTCATGATATTTATTTGATTGTAGAAAAGAGAAGAGTATATACATATGATTCCAAAATCTTCCGTGGCCACTGTATGTATTATCTTGCTTCTCCGGGAGCAGTGTCCACTTTTTAAACATAACGTTTCTGCCATCGTGCTGTGGCTTTCACCAGAGTACCTCTGATGAAAGCCACAGCACGATGGCAGAACCGTTAGGTTTAAAGAAATCGACGCGGCTCCACCCCGAGAACGAAAGTAATATATACATATATATCCACTCGTATATCACGAGCTAAATTTTGTAGGTATATATAAGAGATGATATATTGACTGAAAGGCTGAAAATAATTTTTGGGGACTACACCACTTTGACCTTCGAGGAACTGTTGAAATTTCATCAGTCGCTTCGTCAACATGTCCTCTTCATGTATTGCATCACACATTGCAGAATATTCCAGAATTTAATTAAAAATGCTGAAATATGAAGGGCTGTGCATCTGCGAAATACTATCAGCACTGCAAAAATAACATAAAAATTATCGGTACAGGCATCATTTCAACCTAAACAGTTTCGTTTTGTCATAGAAATCGTGGTTAAGTTGAAATACGGCTTGGACCAAGGAAAAAATCCGAAATTTTTGCTATGCGGCATCCAAGCAAATGGCGTATTTGTTTACAATGGAAGCAATCGATTATCTCTGGTTGCTCATTGCTATGTAAGATGGCGGACATTGCCGTATTACATCTCGGATAAATATTACCAATTTGTCAATTTTGTGCGACTTTTTACAACTGAAAAGAGCCGTAGGTCAAGAAAACATTACAACAAAGGATTAAATCAACATTTTAAGAGACTCTCACTGATTTTTTAACGTTGGCGGCATCCAACGGCTGTGCGCATGTCATATTTCGGCATTTTTAATTAAATTCCTGGCAACTTTTCCGCAATGTGTGACCGCAAAACGTGAAGAGGACATGTTGATGAAGCGACTGATGTAAATTTCAACAGGTTAGTATCAGTTTCTCGTAGGTCAATAAAGTGGTGCAGTCCCCTTTTTTTTTTAAGCATCATTAGTGATAGCCTCTGAGGGAATGTATGACTTGTATAGATATGGAGAGAGTAGGGAAGAGACGGCAAGAAAAGAGATAAAGAAGAACAGAAATAAACACAAGGAGATGAAGATAAACATGGAAAAAGAGATAAGAGAAAAGAACATGTTACCTGAGATTGAGGCACAGTGGATGTCTGATATGCCAGTCCCCACAGTGGATATTCAGAGGGTCTACTGTCTCTGGGCAAAATTTTGAGGCACTGATTTTGTAGTAGGTGTTGAGCTGATTGGTGTTACGAGTTGTTGTGAGAGCTGCTACAGGGTGGTCCGGATTTTGAAGGCACACTGTACAGCTTTGGCCATTCATCCTAGTGGATTGATGTAGGAAGGTGGTCAGTGGAAACATGTCAGCTGATATCTAACCCTCGAGGTCTTATGCATTGCATGCCCTTTCATGAGAAATATTTCATCTGTGGTTGGTTTGGTGTAGGTGGTGGTGGTGGTGTGGTGGTGGCAAGGTGCATGTTACAAATTTTGCATCGTCTGTTGCAGGGAAAAGAACCACTAAGTGGTGTGTGCGTGTGGTAGGTTTGTATTTATAAATACCCAGAAACCCTGCCAGTGTTTTGCAATCATACTGGTAACTGCTAAAATTTTCATTTTATTATTTGCACAAAATTGTTTAATAACTTTTCAGATCAAAGGAATTTTGTAGAAATTATCTACTAAAGCTTCTACTTGTCCTTAAAACATGTACTATGGGGACTTTATCCTCGACTTCTTTAGATTTTTTCATTTTTTTTTTTTTTTTTTTTTTACCTCGGTCAATAAGGCATCTGTCTAGTTATTCATAAAAATAGTTTTCATACTGGTATTATTGACACCTGGACCAGAAATTATCTTCACTACTGTGATGCCTAACCTAGTGGACAGCCTTAAGTTTCCTGGCCTCTTGTGCTGGTATTCCTTCTACTTGATCTGTCTGGTCCATTTACCTCATTATTGTTACCTCCTCTGCAGTCTCGGTGATGACCCCTGTCTATTGAATGTTTACTACCACTTCAGTTCCCGCTTCCTTAGTTTAGTTTTGGTTTAAATAGCCCACCATACACACACCACACTTGTACACTAGTAAGCTCGCTGAAGATTTGCGGGTGGGTATTCTCGCGATGAGCCTGTACTTGTTGAAGCCCATACACAGGAACAACAGTTTCACACATTTGTCATTCAGCTGACTCGCCATGCTCAAATTGTTGAGTTTGTGTTAGTAGTCTACAAATTTATCCACCATGATTTCATGGGTTATGGCTCACTGGAATTCCAAAAAGTCGCAAGCCAAGTGTAATGCGGTTAGTGTTACTCACAAGTTATAAATAATGAACTGAAACATGTTTTAAGTCCTACACAAAAAAAGTATTTATTTGTGCGGAAGCTTATATTAGTGGTGTAAAAAGAAAAAGAAACGGACAGTATGACAAAAAACTGTTGCAGGAAGATTATAAACACGATCATACTTTACCTCTTGTATTACTTGAGAAGCATTTTCTTCGATTTCTTCAGTATTACAGAATGCACAGATCTATTTTCCTAAGCATTTCCTCAATATTCTTCATCTTCCCCTTCATAATTTGGGCTTCTTATATTACTGATACTGCCCATTGGTTCATGTTGATCTCTCGTAAACGGTAGAAAGTAGTAATACCATAAATTAGTTTTGTAGATTTCATCTTCACCTATTCACTTCCTTGTTGAGTTCATTTTTTTATATATATTCCTTGAAAAAAAGCACTCCTCAAAGACTACATTTTCTTTTTTATTAATGCACTGTCAGCTTTTATATTATATTCCCACAAACCTTTATCCTATTTTTTTTTTTTTTCATCTGTTCACGTACTCTTTTGGTTACACCTTCCACAATGCAGTATGTTGCTGATATGTCACAACGAAATTAGTTAGGAATTCTCTGCTCACATTACTTAACTTGTCAGACATTCAGCAAGTCTTAACCTCTGCGAGTAAATTGTTAGGTAAAAATCTGTGTGTATGGTTAACGTCGCGCATGCTCAAATCTGTAAAAAATTGTTATTGGCTTGTGATGTGGCTCATCGTTAGACAATTAACGTACACATTTTATCGTTTATATGGATTGCCACAGAATTACTGGCCACAAATATGTGTGTGTGTGTGTGCCTAGCTAATCAGGTACCCATTTTTGCCCATATCTTTTGGTTCCTGATCATTCCTTTCATCCATCCAGTATAAATCTGCATACATTATTGAGTATCCACACACCATACTAATTCCTTTATACATACATAACATTCATAGTAGCAACTAAACCATGTATTTGGGAAGGCAATCTGGTTACAATGACGTTGGGGATGATGTTGATAATCCAAATATTTACACCTCAATCAACATTTATGAGAAAATCGTTGCCTATAGGACCTACCTGTCATAACTCAACCAAAAGTGTTTCTGGAAGTTTTCCCCAAAACTACCACAGTTTGTGTTTCTCCCACACTTTTGCATTTGACATTAAATGATTATACGTAATTGAATGAAATCAACAGGATTCAATTTTGCCTGGATCAACCTAAAAATAGAACTTTTTCAGCACTAATGAGGTTATACTACTTGTCAACAGATCAAGACTTTGAGTCTAAAAATCTGATCCTTAACCTCCTCCATCACATAACTTCAGTGTTTTTTCTACTTTAATATAGAATTACTGTAACTGACTTATTTCTTGTTCATTTTCTTCTGGTGCCCTTTCAAGTTCATGCCCCTTTCCTTACCTGGTTCTACTCTTTACACTTCCTTTCTGCCAATATTATTAATTAAATCTAACATGTCCATCCCCTTCCTATTATCATTAAGGCCTAGTTTGTGAATCTTCTCATTCTCTTTTCGGTTAGGCTTCTTGGAACATTTTTATCTATTGCAACCATTTCCACCAACCTTGAATTTAAGTGGTTGATACCATCTTCAATCTTGGGTCCAAAAACTTTAACCTTATCACTTGAATCATTATGTAAACTTGACTCTCTACAATTGTTTCATCAAATCTTTACAATCTTGATCAAAACGGGGAAATGTCTTGTCAAAGCTAGACAAACTATCATTTAGACTAGAAAACTTGTTGCCACTTATTTTATATCACTACCTTTTTTCAATTCATCTATGGAAGGGAAAAGATGACTGTGACCACAAGCTGGCACTCGATATCAGGCACAAGGGTATGGGAAGATCCTCTTTTTTAGTAAGGGTGTCAGGGATTGGAATAAGTTACCAAGGAAATGATGAATAATTTACCAAAAATTGAAAGAATTTAAAGTTAAAATTTGTAGAGGGCAAATAAATGTAGGTGGGTGCAGGAAAGGGGGAAGATGGGTGTTTATGGAAATTGCCACAGGAGCATGTGCTCTATTGCAGTTTAATTAATTAAATTATTTTGTTTCTGTTCAGAAAACTTGTGTCAAAATTGGCATTTGACTGTGTTACAAAGCTTTGCAATTAACTTCTGTTTGAAATGAATATTTCTCGGAAAAACTTAATTTCCATATAACTTCTGTTTATTCAGCCATATTTGAGCATAAGAAAAAATTATTGGAAAAAATAACACACTATGCAAAAAAAAAAAAAAAAATAATCTAACTATTCACTACTCACAAATAGACACGTACTGGGCTGTGTAGGAGGAGTGACAGATAGGATTGAAAATTACAAGCCGATTAATTTTACATCATTGTAGGTAAATTTATTTGGAGATTATATGCATCTGCATCAGAAATGTGTGTGAGGAGTGAAACGGGTTAAAAATTCTGGCTTTAGGGAAGGATATGCATGTGAATTCAGAGGGTTATATGCTAGATATTTCAGATGAAA
>JARYHS010013631.1:121676040-122063776 GCA_031002005.1 Vandiemenella viatica | reverse complement strand
GCCATTTTTCAGGATTTTTTCCCCTGAAGGAGTTGAAACGCGACAGACTAGGAACGCGTGGACAAACGACCTGGTATGCGGCAGCGAAAGGGAGATGTTTCTGGACAAAAGTAGTGTGAGAGGCGTTGGGTGGGGGACTGCAAGAATCATAAGGTAGCAATAAACTTTCAAAGTCCGCGTAAACGACGACGGGTACACGCTGTTGGTGCACAAAATCCTTAAACTTTAAGGTTTTATCGTCGTCGCCGGGTAAATCCACTCTTACAGGATCAACCCTTGCACAGTCGATCTCGTGGCGGTCCAGGAGATCTTTGCGTCCAAAATGTTGCAGACATCTGTCACAAATAAATATAGCAGTACAATGTCCTGTTAATGAAGATCTAACTAACGCCGACAAGTTGTGAATCCAACAGTAATGGAATTTTTTCCCACTGCCGTCGGTAATCATCAACATGTTAATGTGGTGAACGCGTTTGTCTGCAGTGTGATGGAGGGCCCCGGAAACTACATGTTTACCTTTAACTTCATCCAGACCAAAAACATTTACAGAATAGTCTGGATTTTGCCTCTCAAATTTAGAAATGTCAGAGAGTTTTACCGGAAACTCAATACCTGAAAAATCGAGGGGATAGAGTGAACGTACTTTCTTATATATGCTAACTCTTGTAGGTTTTTTGCTTAGCGCCTTTACGTGATATGCAAGAATTGTCCATAGAAAAGCACAACTCGTCATTCTTGTTTTCAACATTGATGACGGCCTTCTTTCTACAGATATCAAGTGGCAGAGCTAACATAGGAAGACCCACGATAGAAAGGTTGAAAATTAGAAATGCTAATGTCGAGGGATTCTATTCTATCGAGAGTTTTGCCACTTGTCCTTTCTTGAAATTCACCACAATTTTACTCTGAGCTCCGACTTCACATATTTTCATACCAATCCGACAGGCAAGTGCTGGTTGTGACTTCGCGCATTTTAGTTAAAAGGCACATACGAGCGGTTTCTAAACAATTTCCTTCTGTATTTTATATGTGTTAATCAGTCCAACCTGCACCTTTACAGATGGGGAGCACCGATTATCCACAATTTCGCGAACTTTACCGGCAACGAGTTTAAAGCAAGCATCAATGAAATTCATTGGATCAATAAAATTTTGAGAATTTGAAATTGTCCCGGAATAAATTCTATTTTTAAATGCACTAAGCCTGTCTTCAAGGACTAATCGCGATACTGCTGACTCACCCATCGTTGCTGCATGATCATGACTGCATAAGGCTGCCCCTGCACCGGCATACTGCCGGCTGGAGCCGGGCGATGGGTCGGCGGACTGGCGGCTGGGCCCCGGCGATGGACCGGCATACTGTCGGCTGGGTCCCGGCGGTGGGTTGTTGAAGTGGCGGCTTGACCCGGGCGATGGACCGGCATACTGTCGGCTGGGTCCCGGCTGTGGTCGACTTGGTCCCGGCGATGGGCGGCTGGGCAGGCGAGGTGCTGCTGCTGTGGCGGGTGGTCGGCCAAGTCCTGACGTCTCCCATGGTCGCCATATTGGTGGCGGAACTGCCTCGTTGGCTGGGTGTCCGACCGCCCCCTCTGAAACATAAAAAAGAAGAAAAATGTTTTAGTATCATGAAAAACATAATTTTTGTAAGCATAAAATAATATAGGTAAATTACTGATGTACTGGACTTACCGATATTCCAGTGTGCTGGTGGTTGTGGAAGAACCCATTGTGGTGGCGGAGTTGGCGGCATGCTATGTGGTGGTGACATGCTCTGCGGCACATCCACGTCAATATTTGGGAGCATGCTCCATTGTGAGCAATCACAAGCTCTTTTTGGGCTACTTAATTCATGGGAAGAATTACCCTTACGCTTCTCTGGGCGTGATGGTTCATCTGGAAAAAAATAATAATGTATTAGCAATAGTTATAAAGACATGGGGGGAAAAATAATCTATAGATAAATACGTACTGAAATAAAAAAGGTCGCTGAATGAAATATCCAAATCACCTGCGAACAAATAAATTAATAATATAGACTACTGCTTCAGCACTATACATTTTCATAAATACAGTTACGTTAAAAAAATATTATCATTACCGAAATCATCCTCAGCGAGAATTTCATCAATGTCTGAAGCAGAAAAAAAAGCTCATCAGTATATGTGAAAGAATTAAAACAGCCAGAAAAAAAACAAGTTAAATAACAATAATTTACTTACCAATATCGCTGAATAAGCTAAGATCCTCAGAAGACATTGCGATGATTGAAGTGTTCAGCTGGACGACTCAGAGAAGACTGGATGGCAGAAGGGGGGTCTCAGCCCTATTTATACACGCGTCTGGAGCCATGGAGAATTGGTGTGGGAAGACTGCGCCCACGATGATAAAAGTGGTGCAGCTGTGCGCATTCAATTACGAACCCGCATCATGCAGCTGCGAGGGGGGCGATAATTCGAGTGTGGTGCAGCTGTGCTCATTCAATTACGAACCCGCATCATGCAGCTGCGTGGGGTGCGATAATTGATGGCTTCCGGGTGTGGCGCATTCAATTACGGACCCGCATCCTGCAGCTGCGTGGGGAGCGATAATTCGGGTGTGGCGCAGCTGTTCAATTACGGACCCGCATCATGCAGCTGCGAGGGGAGCGATAATTAAGGGCTTCCGGGTGTGGCGCAGCTGTGCACATTCAATTACGAACCCGCATCATGCAGCTGCGAGGGGAGCGATAATTGATGGCTTCCGGGTGTGGCGCATTCAATTACGAACCCGCATCATGCAGCTGCGAGGGGAGCGATAATTGATGGCTTCCGGGTGTGGCGCAGCTGTGCACATTCAATTACGAACCCGCATTCAATTAAACTCCCCTAGTTCCTCGGCTCCCCTCCGCTCCAAACTGTCTGCAAAGACAGGTCCATAAGCAATACATGGGGGAAAAAGTGGGCTCACTCCATCCTCCATAAGAATACATGGGGGAAAAACTGTCCGCTGACCGCTGTACATAAGGAAATAATAAGATCAATCTGAGGTTACAGATGTGAGACCCCCTCCCCGCAATTCAATTAAACTCCCCTAGTTCCTCGGCTCCCCTCCTTAATTCAATTAGGACCCCACGCAATTCAATTAAAATCAATTAAAATCAATTATGGCTCCCCGCAATTCAATTAAAATCAATTAAAATCAATTAAGGACCCCACGCAATTCAATTAAAATCAATTAAAATCAATTAAGGACCCCACGCAATTCAATTAAAATCAATTAAGGACCCCACGCAATTCAATTAAAATCAATTAGCGTTAATTAAAAACTGGCAACAAACATACGTTTACTATCTACTCATATTACACCAAAATGTTCACCATTTATGAAATGACGGTTCGTTGTAGACTCTATTGAACGAGCCATCTGAATGTACAGATAAATAAATTTAAAAAATAACCCGCCTACTCGCGTCATCGGACTACGGAGGGGATGATTCTCCTGCCTCAAGAGGACGTAACCCCAGAGGGGTGATCCAGCCACTGTGACGTCAGCTGGACCGAGCCTACCAACAAAGCAAAGAGATCCCACCTGGCTCCTCACAAAGTGATCATTGCATTCACCTCTTCACGCAGATGCCTACAAATTAGAGACAAGTTCTTACTGTCTCAGTATGTCTTACATTTGCCTCAGTCAGAGGTGATCAGTCTTTACCAATAAATAAAAATCTCTAACTGCTCAAAAACAAAACGTTCGCAGGGCTTTCCCTAAAATTAATTTAAGTTTTTTAACTTAATTTTCAATTCCAATGGAGGAAACACGATCTGGTGGCAATGTCCCTACACCCCAGCTTCTCATGTCTTGATTTTTTTTCCCCTACACCAACCACCTATCCCTGCCCTTTACGAATTGCAACTTTAAACGCCTTCCCTTGGTGATTTATTTCAGTCCCTCGAAAAGGAAATTTTCCCACTCCTTTTCACGTGAATTGCCAGGTTACGTTATGGTCATTTCTTCCTCTCCATGTAGAGCTTCTAATCCTTCTACTAATATTAATCCATGCATTGTCGTGATTATAAGCCATGAACAGATCAAGCCCTCTCTTTACCCGTCTTCGAATGACTCCCAACCCAGCTACTTCACCATAGTTACTGATTGCATTCTTTAATAATTTCCGCAAACAAATCTAGCTGCTTTCTTTGTAGCCCTTCCAACTCCTTAACTTGATACCCATAATTTGGGCCCCACACCACTTCGCTATATTCAAGCTGTGGTCTGAAAGAAGGTTTTGTAACCCAATTCCATCAATTCCCTAGTACACCCCTCATTACCCTCTCCAATAAATGAAGGACTTTGAAATCTCTTATATACTTGTACACAGTGGAACGCCAACCCTGAGTGCAATTACTATAGACCTAGTGACATTATCACAATTTCGTATTGCACTAATCTCCAGATACAATATTGTCATAGATATAGCTTACTTTATTCAATATTTTTCATTACTCTTTATTCAGAGTCTCGCGAATCGATCCTGGCTACACCAGAGCCATAAAAAAATCTGATCACGTAAATGCCTCAGTTGAGTTTGGGGACGTTTAACAAAACGAAGGAATTCACACCCGTTCACCAGACTCCCTATTATCGAATTCTCGACAGCATGAAGCTGGAACATTAACAAACCTTTACGCGAGGAATTAACGAGGAACCAGTTCTTATTAGCCGTATATACTCGCTTTAGTCCTGGCTCTTCGTCCTCAGCTAAAGTTTCCCTTTCTGGAAATAACTTCGACGACGCTGGTAGCTGTAGCTGTGAATAATAACAGAAAAATGTTATCAGGACGGCTAGTACGCGAGGCCAAAGGTATGAAACTGGGTCCTTTATTCCTTCCCGGACCAGTATGGTTGGCGCTTTAACATGCACTGCAAACTGGCTGGTGGAGGTCATAAAATGTAAATATCTTTGCATATGACTTGCTAATAAGAAACGCTTGCGCTGGACACACTGCGAGTTGGTATAAAAGCTTTAAACTCCTGCATCGATTCGAGAGGGTAATGAGAAAATAAAATTTGGAAGTTAGGGATAGGGGCTTAAAAACGCAGTCAATTCCTTTACGGAGTATGGTGGGATATTATTACAGTGTCAAATATAACAGTTTGAGAGGGTTCGAAGGAGGGAGCTAGATTTGTCTGTAGTAATTATCGTAAAATTCAGTAAATAACTCACTGGAAGATTCGAAGGTCGACGAAGGTACGACTTGAATGAAAATTGGTCTAAGAAATAGAAATAATCTTCTTCTTCACAACATTTTCCCAACATTAGGGTTTGGCTGTTTTGAGAAGTTTTGGTCACCATTGATCATGATCAGATTCGGAGCTGAGTTTTTCGGCCGCATGCCCTAACTTTCGCTAAGCATTTTATACCTACTGCCAGTTCTCAGTACGTACTAATGGAAGAAGTGAACTGTTGTCATCTGTCTGCGAAATGTTTAACTATGTCCTGTGTGTGACAAGGGTATTTTTGTTTGTGAAAAACCGACTAAAATCCGCAGTCAGCATGGCCGGTACGCTGAGGTCCTTGCCCCATTTTACTTCCCCGCTCCAGTGTGCGGTGCCTCAAAGCAATGAGCCACACTGGCAGGTTGAAAAAATAGTAACAAAATACGGCAGAAAATAGGGAAGCTTGATCATAACTTAGCACTTAATTTCAGTAATAAGGAAGCAGGTAAATTTTCATCTGTGACTGTAATCTGTAAGTTAGCGTCCATAAACTACGTGGCTCGGTCTAGGGAGGGGAGGGGTTGGCTGGAAGGCTACGTTACACTACGTGGGGAGGGAGGGAGTGGAGGGGGGAAGTCCGAGTCAGGCCACGTAGATTTCCATTCATATCATTTTGCACAGTTTAAATGAGGAACAGAACACACAACAGCATGTGAATATTTATTTCCTACATTTAATTATCTCCTTAAGTAATTTATAATAATCTGACAAGAGAGAACAGTACAAAACGTCTTCTGGAATCAAAAGGGAAAAAAGCTACGTGCTACGTGGGGGGAGGGGGGGATAGAGGCAAAAGCCACGTCGGGCTACGTGGAAGGGAGGGGGGGGAAGGTTTCATAAGAGGCCAAAATGAGCTACTTGGGTTATGGACGCTCCCTAACTGCTGAGCAATCTAACTCAAACAATGGAAGAATTTAAAATTAATATTCGCGTCACTTATAAACAGGTGTTTTAAGAATTTGCCACTGTGGCATAATTTCCATCACAATAATTATTATTATTTTAATGTAACGCCCAAGCGTTGCAGTCCCCCACCAAGTCTGACAAAATCGCTCTTTTACCTTGCCGTCGACTACTGATAAGTTCCAGGAAGAGTACGTCCATCTTCTGTAATGAAAAGCGTCGGCTTAGCACAAGAAGGATGAAGGAATGCAGGCGGCCGTATTGAAAAACTGACAAGCAGCTTCAGTGACTAGACTGTGATTAATTACTGACGATATTGCTTTTGCGCTTGAAACCGGTACGCCGTTTAAATCTGGGCCAGGCATGCCGTTCAACTATCTCGTCCCTCTACCCTTCCACTTATTTTGACGCGGTTAGAGTGAAGTTGCCTGCGAACGCTCTTATCCCTTGCGATATACTGTACTTCAAACGCCGAAAGTATCTTGTACCCAGTGCTTGTGGCAACGAATTCAGGATTTTCCTCAGTTCAATCGTTATTTTTTCTGCTGTCTATAAGCCTCGTCGACGTTAAGGTAATTAGAGGAGGGAAAAATAAGGAATCCGGCCATGACCTTTTGAAGGAACCATCCTGGAATTTACCTGGAGTGATTTTGGGACACCCTAGAAAACGTACGAATCCGCATTAACGCCCTGGCCTCTCATTCGGGAGGACGCCGTTTCGTATCCCCGTCCCGGCATCCAGATTTGGGTTTTCGATGGTTTCCCAAATAACTCCAGGCGATTGCCGGGATGCTTCCTTAAAAAAGGCAATGGCCGAATTCATTCCCGTTCCTTGTCCCCAGTCCCATCCCAACTCCAATGACCGCCACGTCGACGAGGCGTAAAGGCATAAGTAAAAAAAAAAATCGAATCCGCGTCCTCCCGAATGCGAGGCGATAGCGTTACCACTCACCTAACACGCTTGGTTTAATTAATTTTAGTTACCCAGAAAGATGGTGCCAAATGTATGTCGCTTGCTGTCGGTTGTTTTTTGGTAAGTTGATCTCTTATTCTGAAAGTTGCTCAAATGTAATGGTTCCATTTGAAAATCGGTGAATAAGAGCATTTCAGAATTTAATACATCAATATACGTTACCAACAATGCCTCACTCTCTGCAAACAGATAGCCACTGGTTTAACTGCCACCATAAGTAAAAAACGAGTAACTTCCAAACTAAGCCTAGGAACAAGGTAAAATTTAATATGTTAGTAAACTTACTGATTTCTATACATTAAAGAACTTTCAGGCATATAGTTTCATCCGAAGTATAGCAATTAACCTGCAAATATGTGCCAGATTTTTTCGTGTTTGGGAAAACACCAATATTAGATTTTTCTTATCATTTAGGGACGAAATCATAAATGTGTACCAAATTAATTGTGTCTACGATTACTGGAAGTCCAATGGAATTTTGATTTCGGGGTGTCGTGGTCGAAAATAAATTTTGAATTTCACTTACTTCCAAAGAAAGGAGATGAAGGAAGTAAAATTCAACACATTAGTTAAACTTAATAAGATTCATATATAATGAAGATCAGAGGTTTATAAAGTTTTTAGCATATAAAACGATTTCACGTTAGGGGTAGGTAAGTAGTAGATATATGGAAATTTACGAGTTTCAGACTTTTCTTGCAATATGTGGATAATTTTCAGCTTTCTATGGAAAGTACCGTAGAGTTTTGATGATCATGTCAGTGAGTGAGTGAGTAACATATTCGGTGAAATTTGCCTCTGAATAACATTCGAACTAAGAACAGCAACGAAATATTTTCAAATCCAACATTCATTTGTCGGCAATTTTTTGCATTTTTCTTGAAACTAACACATATCTAAGTATAAGAGAGTAAAGGACTTACACTCACCTTAAAAAAGAAAAAAATCAACAAATTTCTCCATCAATTCCTGAGATCAATCTAACAATGGAAAATTAATCAAATAAATATTGCTCGTTAAATCAAATAGTTCAACTGAGTTGTTAAAGAAATTCACTAATTAATATTGAGCTTTTGTAATAAACTGGTATTTTCTAAAGCAGTATCCATCAATAAAAATGTTAAATTAATATTCCTTTCACTGAATACAATGAAATTTCCTCTAGCTAAGCTAATAAAAAAGCATAAAATGTTTTCCGGTCATTTTCGTGATTAAACCGTTGCCTGCATTTTTTCCGAGGTCTCCCTCTACATCGCGGGACGACCACATCGTGGCTATAAATTCGCCGACCGCATCTCCCCTTCGTCAATATATCGATCCGTCGATTGATTGCTTTTATCGACCGACCCAACTCTCCCTCCAGACGTGAAATTTTTAATCGCCCACCTTAATGGAGTAATCTGCGGCTCTTGCGCACAATTTAATTGCTCAGCTTATTTCCTTAAGTGGTGCGATAGCAGCGCCATACTGTTGACGGTGGTGAGGAGTGAAGACATGAGGACCACGTAACATCAGTCCTCGGTATTAACATCAGTAAATATAATAATTACATGCAGTTAAGAAAATGAATACTAGCATTTTTTCGAAAAAAGTAAATCATAACAGCCTATTCTGAATCATTCATTATTTAAAACTAGCCACACAGCCCGTCAAAAGTGACGGGTTTAACGGAGTGTTCTGGCAGTTGATTTCTTTTTAGTTGCTTACCTAAATAGAATTGTTATAAAATAAAGCTCAATGTGTTGTAATTTCTCGTCCCTTGTGATGAAGCAAAAAGTTTCAGTTGCCAATTTGATCCAGGTTGCGTTTCAACCTAACTACAATTTTCGCCAATATAGCCGGTAGAAAATCAAAACTTTATTCACACGCGAATTAATACATTCCCTGTATCGCATGTCAATGTCATCATGCATCGATACCGATCATGCATCATGCGATTCAAACTTGATCCAAAAGCTTCACAGTTCTTTCAGTGAAACCAAGTAATGATTTCAGTAACAAAAAGCAATTGGTAATTAATATGCCGTTCTAGCATTACATTTCTTAGCAAGTACTTCAATAAATAGAATTGTTATAAAACAAAGATCAATGAAATTCCTAGTGCCTTGCCCTACAAGAAAAGGTTTTCGTTGCTATCCTGATCCGGGTTGCAATTCAACCTAATCACGTGCTAAACTTACTGCCAGAGACACAATTATTCAATTACACACATATAAATATATTTACTATATCGCATTTTAGTGATAATAATGCATCGCGATATAAACTAAATCAAAAATCTTTACAGGTTATTCCATCTTTCTTTTTGTATTCGTGATTCAGATAGATTTATATCTTTCTTATCGTCTATGATGAATGTCGATGTTTTAACACGCAGCTTACATCCAGCTGAAATAATGACCCAAGTGAAAACGAAGGATGCTAATCAACGTATTATGCCACGTAATAATAGTTTTAATAATGGTTTAGGGCGCATAGCATTGCTTAAATAAATAGGATTGTTATAAAATAAGACTCAATGCAATTCCTAGTTCCTTGCGCTGTAACAAAAGGTTTTCGTTGCTATCCTGGTCCAGGTTGCATTTCAACCTAGCCACGTACTAAACTTGCCGCCAGAGAAAACAATACTTCAGTCACACGCATATCAATATACATACTATATCGCATTTTAGTAGTAATAACGCATCGCGATATAAATTAAATCAAAAATCTTTACGGATTATTCCATCTTTATTTTTTATATTAGTGATTCAGATAGATACTAACACCTTTCAATGGCTGACACAGTTACATGCGGCTGAAATATGGCATCAGTAAAAGCAAAGGAAATTGAAAATAAATCTTAACAACTTACATCTTTCCACGTGATTTAGTTTTAATTGTAGTCTAAGTTGTCTAGCTCGCGAACAGTGTGGAACTACTTTCGTTAAAACAAAGTAATGATGTAAGTAACAGAACACTCAAAAAAACAAATTAAACTATTTAAAAAAATTAAATTGTTTATGCCCTCTGATGTCAAGTGCCAGTTCTAATAACAATCTATCAAAATTGCCACTAACATTATCTTACATATCTGTGGCCAAAGATTTTAATGAATATTACATAAATGTAAGCCACTAATACTTATTATGTAGATTTAAACGCAATACGTACTTTTATTTCAGTTTTATGTCAGTTAATTTCTTTGCGGATGATTGCAAATGTTATTAAATATCGTGGGTAACCAAGAACAACGGCGTGAATCGTGACGTCATTGCGCGACGTCATAGAATTACGTCATGCCTTGACAAGTGACGTCATACATGACAGCTTGTTTATTATATTAATAGATAAGATTAAACGAATGAGTCGCCGTTATATCTTGTTGATGAACTAAGCCTTCTAACGTCAATTCCTTTTCCTTAATTTTCTCGCCCCGATCACGGATTTTTCTCGTTTTTAAATGTATTTATTCCGCGCTAGAATAATTTCTGCATTTTTCACAGTGAGTCTTTTTTCTGGTCTTTACACTAAAGATTTTTCTATTTATTACTGTTAAAAGAAATGTTCATAATAATATCTTAATTCTCTGGTGGTTGTAATTTAATTGACCGTAAAGTCAGTTTTCTTAAAGATGTGATAACTACAGCCAACTAATAAGAAATTAACTGAATCATATTCGTTTATTTATTGTAAGCTGGAAATTACGGAAGTACCTCACACAGTAAAAAGAGGCTCATTCTGTAACATCGTAAATGAACAGGGCGAAAAAACTGAAACCAATTATGTTTTTCTGCAGCTGGGAGATAAATGCTCTTTACTCTTTCTGTTTTAAAAGTAAGTACAAAATGAGAAATGTTACTGTCACTGCGTGCGTTACAAACAACCATCCAAACAAGAAATGCGGAATATTACCCAAAGCAGGTGGATAAATCGATTCGTGATGGGTATTTAATTTGAAACAGACTTTTTTCGTCTGTTTAATTTAATTTAATTGTGATGGAACCCACATCCACGTGGAAATTTCCCTATACGCCCATTTCCCCTCATTCCTGTACTTACCTACATTTGCCCTCTACAAATTTCATCTTTAAATTTTTTCAACGTCTTTGATAAATTATTCATCAATTCTCTTGGTAACTTATTCCAATCCCTGATCCCATTACCTACAAAAGAAAACCTTCCCACACTCTTGTGTCTGAAATCGAGTACCAGCTTTTGGTCATGGTCATCCTTTCTCTTCCATGCATTAATTTTAATTGTTACACCAATATCTTTCCTTGCCTCATGACCGATATACACCTTGTTCACTATCATGAATCTGTACACCCTCCTCCTGTCTTTCAATGAATTCTATTCGAGCTCTTTTATCATATCGGTTACTGATTGTGTTCTACGGTAATTTCCAGAGTCCTAGGTTAGAAGTTTCGGAATAATATATTCAAAAGGGGATGGCATAACAGACTAGCCACTGAAAACAAATGCAAATATAATCAATATATAAAATTTTTAACAAAAATGAAGAAGAACTCTTAGTTCTTTTGGGGTTCTAGACACCAGTGGTACTTTTTATTAAAGTGCACATGCCGATGTACTATGTACCATAGATACGCCTTTTTGCCTTTAAATTTTTTTTAAGTGAAGAAATAAGTAATATCACACAAAATACCGCAGTATTCACTCGAAAATACAATTGGTTAATATCAACCTTGGAACAACAATATTCATACCATAAGATTTTGTATTCGAATAACGTTTAATGTTGTCTATTACGTTGGCTGCTATGCAGGATTGTGTAATTATCCTTGTCCAAAATCAATGGCGCGAATATAAATAATTCTGGTTCTATCGAATAGCTCAATGGTAGAATTTAATAACCATTTCTTGCCGAATACTTACTTTTCTGTGGTCATGCCAACAATTTGTGGTAGGTGAATGTTAAAAATTCAGTGCACATACTGATAAATACAGTGTTTACGAAACTTTCAAAGGAACATCACAAAACATGAATAGTGGGCATGTTACATTACGGAAAACGTAACAAGCGGTGTTGGTTCAATTACTGCAGGTATAAATGAATAACAATGTGCCCGAAACATTATTTGCATGTTGAATAACACTGCTTGGTGAGAGCTGATGGAAGAAGATCGAAAATCAAAATTAATTAATTAAATACATAAATATACCCTTTCCACCACAAATTAAATTAGATATTACCTAACGAGAATGATTTGAGCTTGAAGTAATATCAGCCACCCTGGCACAATAGTGGCAACCACTAACGAGAGGGAAATAACATTTATTTCAGCCAATTTGCGTAATTACCAGGTACAGATTTATTGCAATTTTAAAGGGAGTCATTTAAAATTTTTAATTATTAATTAATTACGACGAGGTATATTTCCCTACATACATATTTTTGCATTCGACGCATTTTTACTTTAAAGTCTTTCAACGTGTTGAGTAACTTTTTCAAAAATTTTCTCCGATCACTTGCCTACAAAATAATGTTTTCGATTCTCTTAGGCCTGAAATGAAGTGTTTGTGGTCATTGTCATCTCATATCTTACACTTAAATCTTCTACCCGTGTCTATCCAAGCCTCATCACTCTCAGTCATTTCTTCATCCGCATCCTGTACAACTTTGATCCTTTAACATATCAATTTCTCAATTTCCTCTTTAGCAATATCCACAAACAAATTTTTCTACTCACTCTCTCCCATCCCCTCCTCTCCCCCTCTTGCTAGTTTCTGTGACTGATACCCATACTGCATCGCCATACTAAAGCAGCGATCTGTTCACGGATTTGTGATCAAATTTCTTTCACATCCCACGTAGATCCCCTCTCTCTAGTAAATGAAGATGTTTGAAACTCCCTCCAACTACCTACGGAATTGATTTTACCATCAAATGATATCCCAAGGCATTATACCACCAACTTATAATCACGTTGCTATCACAAATATATGAAATTTTGCATTTAATTATTCACCTGGGATATACCGACAAGAATACAAAATTTTAATATATTTTTTGTTTTATATTTAAAAAAATTTTATACCAGGAGTTTTGTTTTAGATCTGTACCCCAAAAACCTTATGAAAATTGCTCATATACATGAAAAATGGAAGCCAAATATGAATTCAGTTTGGCACCAATAGGTCTGGTATTTTTTGTTGGTAATAACTGAGGACAATTTTTTCATCCGATTTTCTTGAAATTGATATGCATACATTTTTTTTTTTTTTTATAACAGTTTAACGTCCCTTTTTAACAACGTGGTCTTTAGAGACGGGAAAGGATGGGGGCAAGGAATGGGAAGGAATTCGGCCATGGCCTTTAGAAGGAAGCATCCCTGCATTCACCTGGAGTGATTTGGGGAAACCATGGAAAACCCAAATCTGGATGCCCGGACGGGGATTCGAACCGCCGTCCTCCCGAATGCGAGGCCAGAACGCTATCCGTTACACCACCACGCTCGGTGCGCATACATTTTACATTTTATTGAATTGTATGGTGACTGTGGCTATTGGCACCTACTTTATTAACAGGATTTTCTTTTAGTTTTGTATAATAATTTGTTTCTGTTGTATTTGCATATTCCAGACGAAATTATGTTACATTTTATCCGTAATTTTTTAGTATTCTGCGAATATCAAAAGGAAAACCAATAGGCTAGTAATATAGCTCAATCCTGTCACTACTGACCAAGTAGTTTACATCCACTATTATATTATTTTAGGAGAAAGGTCGTAATGATAATAAAGCTTTTTCTTTTTCTCTTAGCTACTTAATGTTTTCAGTCGGCGAAGTATTAATACTGAAGTGTGAATCGTCAGCCACGAAATCAAGTGCACTAGAATTACTGTATAGTAAATTAATTTTATACTTTATTCATTAGATCATATTTTTTTAGTTTCATTACGCCTACCGACATTATTTTTGCGATTTATTTATTAACGTTAATCATTTTTGAATAGCTTATGTATTACGCCTACTAACAATGTGGAATTGTTGTGTGCGCAGCTATAGTAGGCTATTGTTAACTATCTCTTTTGTTATGTGAGATTCTGAACTGAATAATAATAATTAATTTAATTGCAATGGAGCACACCCACCGATGCAGTTCCATGTCATCTAATTACCCCTTTTTATTTTTTATTTTTATTTTATTTTTTTGGCTGACGCACTAGCCTTTAATCGAGACTGTTCAATCCAGAATAACCTTTTGCTGGAACTGACAATTAATTTCAGTCAGTTTTCTAGCCCAGTTAGTAAGTACGCCCTGCGCTAAAAATGAAATACATTTTGTATTCAGTTCAGTAGAGTTTTGGTAGGCGAACTTCTAGGCCAATCTTTGGTGAAACAAGTACGTGGTGACTGTCATTCAATAAGTTACATTAAACAATAATTCACGTACAACGCGGTTACAGTTTCATTGGCAACAACTCACCTGAGCACACTCAGGCACCATTAAATTACAACTAGCTCTACTGTTGTCCGACAGTATAATTCAAATTAGTCCAGCAACAGTCTAGCTGTTGCGCTCATAGCGATCACTTCCGTGTTCCGGAGCTTAGTCAGTCTCGTAAACAGTCAAGTGAACTTACAGTCCGTCAGTGCAGTGAAGTGTGGATAAAATTTGAATTGCCTGAAGATATAGGCTTCAATTCTTAGCATCTTCTGAAAACCTGGGCCGTGCCCTAACATGGAAGAGCCCCCAGACCCGGGGCAAATAATCAACGCGGCACTGCAGCCGTATTATTTTCCAGAAACAGCCTCTTCAGCCCCGACGAGGATGCACTTCCAACAAGGTATCCAGCCACAGCCATCTCATCTTCATCCGTTCAACTACCCAGGTAACGACGCTGCTTCTGCAAGCTGCCCCTCGATCGCAGTGTTGAACAATGTAAATTCGGAAGAAAGAACTGTTAAACGGTCTCGCATAGAGGGAAACCCTACTGAGCTACCGAACGAGGAAATGTCCACTGTAACGTTAAACAATCCAGTGAGTGTACCCCAGGAGCTAGCTTCCATGTCATCAGTGGTGTTTTACCCAAATACTTCAGTCGTAGAATTAGATCATCAATATGATAGCCGTGATCCAACCCAAAAAAACATTAAACGACGGTACGGGCATGGATATCACAAGCATTCCCGTGGATCGTGAAGGAGTTCAAAGTATATTATCGATCAATCGGAACCCTACTAACCAAAATAGTATACCCCAGGTGCCAAGCCCCAACTTAAATTCCAATAAAGACAGAAGTAAGAATAACCGATACAGCCGCACAGGCACGGGTCCATACTTCGTTTTTGTAGAAAGTGTGAATAAAAAATATTGGTAGACTTCACCCCATGTCAATAGGGAAACTTCTTTATACACATAGCCCAGCACATAAGCATAACATCATCAATGTCATAGCGGCCGGGAGATATAGGTTAAAAATCGAAACCAATTCAGCAGACTCTGCTAATTTGTTGGTTCAATCTACAGTTTTCAAGGACAGAAACCTAGAAGCATTCATTCCAATTTTTTTAATAAACAAACAAGGTATTATCAGGGACGTAGACACCTCCCTGTCAGAAGAAGAAATCCTACAGGCGATAGAAAGCCCCTATCCAGTTGTCGCAGTTAAACGGTTTACCAAGAAGAACTCGTACCAAAATAATGATAGGAGAATACCGATACCAATATGCATGATCACCTTTAGATCGCAATCCCTTCCGGACCACATAGCAATCTTTGGAGCACGTTCCCCAGTCGAACCTCATGTCCCCCAAATTCTCGTCTGTGATAATTGTTTACGTTTTGGCCATCGTATAACTCAATGCCGTTGCTCTCCCCGTTGCAATAAGTGCGGAGGCCCACATACTATGGAGGAAACCCTACACAGCTGATCCACAATGTGTGCATTGTCACGGTCCTCATTTATCCATTGACAGAATATGTCCTGTAATTGTTCAACAACAAAAACCACGTGAGGCAGCGGCCCATAATAAAGCCTCTCCCACGCCGAACTGGTATCCCACCCATCGTCATACATATTCGCAGGCAGCCAGCGCCGCTCCGCTGTATTACGACGAAAAGCAATTCCCCCCGATCTCTCCAATGGCAGTGCAGCCACTCAGTTTAGCCTCAACATATGCAATCTAAAACTGTCCTATAATCCCTATCCAACAAAATCAAGAGTCACGTCACCAAAGTAAAGCACTCTTCCAAACCAACCGAAATATACTACTACTACCACCGTAGGCCGCAACAAGCAAAGGCCAGCAACCCCAAAAGAACAAAAGTCCCAATACCCTCCTGTTTATCAAAGAATGTATGTACCCCATCATATACCAATAACACCTATCACACAGAATCCGTACCCTCCTCAACTCAAGGATAAGGAAAAGTCCCCCTCACCCGAAAAAGTAGCACTCATACAGAAGATATTGCAAATGATTATGAAGATGATTCAAGAATTTCCAGTAACTCCATCTGATACTTCCCAACTCGACCCATTTCGTCACCTTCTTACCAACCTAGCAGGAACAAATTAAAGAACCGAATAATCTCTCTAAAGCTAGTTAATTGTAAGGATTTTACTCATTGTAATGTCGGAAAAAAACAACTATAAGGAACTAACAATAATGTATATTGCACTGTATCATTTGTAATTATGTCTGAGCAAGTTTATTTAAATATAATGTGTCAAACAAAAATGTTCCTTTCTGATTAATCAGTTTACCTAGTTCTATCCTTTATATTTTACTAATCATGTCAAGTCTTGCTCTCTTACCTATATGTAAAATGTTTATATATATATATGTACAATTGGATGATGGTTGTATAGTGCCTAGGCGCTTAAAGCCAAATAAATAAATAAAAAAAATTAGTCCAGTTGCACCCAAAATAAAACAGAGGCATTGAATCTTCGGATCGGGGAGAGGTAATTGATAAATGAAAAAACAGCGATCACATCCGTTCGTTAAAACAACTGTGCGCAGAAAGTGAGCGTTATTGTCACTTTTTAAGGGAAAAAAGTAAACAGGATAACCGAGTAATAGAGGCTATATACAAAGCTGCCCAGGGCCCCAGTTTAATGTATCGGTTCCCATGACAACCTGGGCTTTGTATCTCCAAATATAAACACGACACGCTGTAGAATATTAACGGGCGGCTTAAAGGAAAAGAAGCAAAACCATACCGCTCTCACCTTCTTTCTCTCTTTCAGAGGCACTTAACAAATGTCCCTTTGCCTTTTCATCAATATCACCAGCTGCAATCCGTTTCCATCAGCTTTACAAATGAATTATTCTGATGACAATATAGTATTTGATTTTACTTCACTGGCAATGCAAGCTGAACGAAGCAATCAACGCCATCCGTTATACAGAAGGAAAAAAGATGCAAAACCAAATAAGGACATAAGTTTTTAGTAAAAGTTTATAAATGTAATATAACAGTTGTGGTCAAAGGCGGGGAGAAAAGTTTTAAACCTAATTCTGCCGGTGTCGTGGTTGAACCTAAATTTCGTGGTGAAATCCGAAAAGCGGGGAATCAAAACACTTTAATCAGTTCAGTTAAAAGAGGCGACTCAAGGTAAGTCAGCTCTGTCCCCACTCCGTTGCCTTCTTCTTCTTCTTCTTCTTACGGCTTTAGGCCTCATCAACGCCTAAGGTCATTAGAGGCGGGATGGGACTGGGGGACAAGGAACGGGAAGGAATTCGGCCATGGCGTTTTTGAAGGAATCATCCCGGCATTCGCCTGGAGTGATTTGTGGAAACCACGGAAAACACAAATCTGGATGCCCGTACGGGGATTCGAACCGGCGTCCTCCCGAATGCGAGGCCACCACGCTCGGTCCCGTTGCCTTTACCGCTACATACGAAGGGGAAAGAGTGCCCCCTGACAAATGTGCCACTCGCTTTCATGGACACAGCGGTCTTCTTGGAGGGGTATGCTGAGATGAGGAGTGGGGCAAGAAGAATATGAGCTCATTCGGGAGGACGGCGGTTAGAATCCCCGTCAGGGTATCCAGATTTGGATTTTCGATGGTTTGCCCAAATCACTCCAGACGAAGGCGGGGATGCTTCCTTCAAAAGGCCATGGCCGAATTCCTTCCCGTTCCTTGTCCCCATTCCTTTCCCGCCTCTAATGACCACGATGTCGACGAGGCGTAAAGCCATAAGCAAAATAAATATGACCTTGAACCGCCAGTTGACCGTGAACAGGATATAACGACCTCTGAACCTCACCTTAAAGAACTGAGATCAACTATATAAAAGCCATTTCTAAGAAAAATTCATTGAAACCATCTTGAAACTCAGCAACACAAGACTACTGCGCTTTAGGCTACTAGCCTTGAACCTTCTATCACATACTTTGGAAATAGGTTTACCCGCGAAAAAGAAATGAAGTGTCAGGTATAAATTTACAATTGTGAAAGGAAATTGAGGGCCATTGTTAAAATTAACCACTATCACCTGGATTGAAATGCCAAGTTTTTGTTGATCCAGACGAATCTGAATTTGTTGATTGCTACTAATCGACTCTTGGCTTCGTAGGCGGTTTAATACTAATTCGCCATTTATCTGCTAACTAAATGAGCTCAGTTTCAGTTCATTTAGAACAAGGCTGCCCAACCCCAGCCCGCAGGCCACTAAGTGCCCACCAGCAGCAGCAGTCTAGAATACCTCTTCAAGGGTTTCGTTGATGTTTTTTACTCTTTGATTAAAATAAAAAGACCTCTGCAAAGGTCTCATTGATGGTTTTAGTTTTTAATTGTAATAGAACTTATATTTTTGTTATATTTAAATATCTATTGTAACTATAAGCAAGTAGTATATTGGCCTGCAGGCTAACTCAGAATAGAAATTGTAACTCCTCTCCAAAATTGGCTGGGCAGCCTTGATTTAGAATATTTTAAGGGATTTATAGGAGTTGTAAAACGAAGGGAAGCAAGAAGTAATAAACAGTGGTACCCCAACATAACAACCACTCTGTAATCTGAAGCTCAAAAAACCACACACTGCCATCAAGATTAAAATTTCTCTTTCTATCTCCCACACTGTCTGAATACTATCCTCCACCCTAACGATCTGAAAACTGAAAACATAATCAAACCAATTGAATTTAAATCTTGTTCACCTATGTCTCTGGCCAATTAGAGCTGTGTGTCCCCCTGAGCAAGACGGTACTTTGTCTCGTAACCATGACAGTAATCAACCTACCTTGAAGAGGTAATCATTCCTAGACAGCGCACAAGTCTTTGGTATAGGCAGGTTTTTTTTCTATCTTCTCCTCGTGTGCCCTGGGTAAGGACTCCAACATAAGTATCTACCTGTGCCAGCTACTGTATTTGGTATTTTCGAAGTTAGCTCACGTTGGCTTCGTTAAAAAAGCTGAAGTCCTGGTTTTTCATCTTTCTTGGTACTTCTTCTAAATTTATATTGTACCGATATACAATGTTTATACAGATCTGTGCACATTAATTGTTTATGCTCCTCTTGAAACTGCCACTGATTTGGAAAATTGTGTTTGTTGATGATCCACAAACAGACTTCAGTTTTTTAGCAAGAAATATTTGCTGCCTGGAATATTTACGAACAGACTGCTTTTTTGTATAACTGTTAACTCTAATAAAAAGACACAATTGACTCACAAAGTCAAACAGAATTTTTATTTCACTGTCACCGCGTATATAGCACTAACCGAGCGTAACCTAGTATCCTCAGCTATCGGGATAAAACTCAGCAAATCTTTCCGGAAAGAAAGGACTGTTATATCTTTAGTTTTATATGCAACCGTCAAGAATTCACTTTCGATGACCGTGTCTTAAACTAATTATTATTAATTTAATTTTATGCAGTATGTCTTTTTGGTCATTTCCATCCAGGACGTGAACATCTCCCGCCTCCTTTTAGTTCACCTATGATTTTAGTTCTCGGGTTACAAGTCACAAATAATCCTCGTTTCTTCCTCTTTACTGTCTGAAAGAAAATGTATTTAGTGCCTTGTCTTTGTTTTTTCTTCTTCTTTTTACTTCCAAATACTCGTCGATTACATTTACGTTAATAATTTTGCAAGTTAAACCAAACACAATTTTTCATACTTAATAACAAACTAATTACAATTTCCACTCGTGCGTGACTTATTCGTCCGATAAACTTTATACAATTCAGTTGGCTTTTCTGTTTACAGTCTAACCAATTGCTATCTAACCTGCCGCCTTATTTTTACGCCATCCTAGGCTTTCTCTAATCTTCCCCATTCTTAATTTATAATACATTATTCCTTTTCCTCGGCTCCAAATCGACCAGTTACTACCTGTCGCTCGGTACCCATAAAAGAGAGTTAGTATTGTACATTTATAATACGTAATTGAAATAAATAAACACAATATTTTATATTTATAAATATTAATATATAGGCGTAACATATAATTACTAAACGCGGTAAACATGACTACAGAAGCCTCCGTCAGGACAATATCAAATGGATTTATAAAAATTCCAATATTTACAGTTTTGGCTTCTGCATTATGGACGAAATGTAGTACTAATAAGAGAAAAGAGTATCCACGTTAACTCATGAAATAAGCCAAAACTATGTACAGTTTTGCTGAAATTCACCCATATGTTTTTGCGTGAGGTGTATACGAATTTCCAAAGATTCCATAACTTACGGTTTTGACCTTTGTAGTGTTACTGATATGAATACAAAGTATTCAATATGCTACCCGGTAACATAAGCTATCACTGTATGCAGTTTCTTTAAGATCACTTCATAAGGTTTTGCGTGTTTCGTGGATACCTCTGGTTCGTTAAACATCATACAGTATATCGTATTTCTAAAAGGTGCTTTTTGTTACGAGCCATTTTTCTACCTTCATACTTAACCATACTCGGTAAATAAGTTATCATTTTAAAGATTAAGTTATCTGTTTTGATAATATCATTAATTAAGAAAGGAATTATCCGAAATTCAACCCGTAAATGACACAATTATAAACAATCAAGATCATGGGTACGCGATAGTTCAGAACTGAAGCCTAGAAAGAAGCACCAAATATCGAAATTTTTGGATATTTCATTTGCCAATTTTTTTTCTGTAGTTGGCTTTCAGTCATTTCAGTTATGCAGCCAGGTGCAACTGTGTGTTTTTACTTCTCTTAGTGTATATGTATTTTAACATCGCATTATCGTTTACCTTTTAGTATGGACAACACAGGACAAAAACAATTATAGCCACCCATGCTCTAGGCCGGACTCGAACCGGCGCTACAAACTGAGATAGTTCAGAGTCAAGCTGCTAGGCTATGCTGGTATCAATAAGGATTGATTGCATTACCGCAAACCAACATCAAAGTCACCCTTAAGGTCGAATGTACAAGTTCCAAGATTGATTCAGAATATGCGAGTATGGACATATCAAGAGAATGGAACCAGAATGGCTAAGAAAATACTCAACTTTCATGAGAACAGGGCGGTTCGAATCCCCGTCCGGGCATCCAGATTTGGGTTTTCCATGGTTTCCCCAAATCACTCCAGGCAAATGCCGGGATGCTTCCTTCAAAAGGCCATGGCCGAATTCCTTCCCATTCCTTGCCCCCATCCTTGCCCCCCATCGTTGCCCCCCATCCTTGCCCCCCATCCTTTCCCGTCTCTAAAGACCTCGATGTTAAAAAGAGAAGTAAAGCAATTACAAAAAAAAAAGAGAGAACAGGAAGACTCAAGTTCCATGGGTGAAGGAGGTCCATCAGGATCCGAAAAGATGTGGGATCAGCATAGAAGGCATCCAACACAGGCAATTATTCACAGAAAAAATTGCGGAGGTAAAGGATCTGATTGAAGAAAAATCAATCAGGAAAAGGAGGGCATTTTCAGAAGAAAAAATGTCAAGAGTGAGCCAGAGAATGAAAGAGTACTGGTGACGGAGGAAGGAAACTCAGAAGAGGAAATGAAGTTACGTAGTCGTAGTCCATAGATGGCTGAAACGAAAAGGGGAAAAAAAGAGGTTTTCTAACGCAAATTTTTAATGTTAATATTTTTAACGCCATTTTCATGTAAATTGTAATGTAAATTACATTTTCTTTGGTGTTGTAAATCAGCACGAGTTTTTATCGTCCGTATGTTTAACGGTTCCAAAAATCTTTATTAATTATGTTATGTTTGCTACGTACCTATTTCAGTCGACAAATAAACAATTGCTATAAACGTGACGGTTCTTCTCTCAGCCCACTGCAAACCACCAACTCGCTATTCATCGTACACCATTCGCAAAATTTTCACACGGGCCACAAATTTTAAGTTTTGGTAAAATTTTCTTCTCGAGAAAGTATGCTTTACTGCTGCAAGAAAAGTTTAATCACACGAGAAAACTGGATTTATCAGATTTCATTTAAAGCGAAATGGTACATCGCTGTCACTGGAGCTGTGCTGGAGCTTCAAGTTAATAGACTGGATGGCAATATCGAACGATATGATTACTTTAGACTGCTGTTTTATGTGCAGAATTCCTCCACTGCTGGAATATTAAACCAGTAAAACGTTGCTCTGGTAAGAAGTTTCTGCACCCGAATTTCACAATTTATAAACCACTCCCTAGGTTTACGCCAAAAAAAAGTTGGGCAAGTTTGATACGTTTCCTTTAAACACAATTCAAGCTATAGAAGTTCTTAAATAGAAGAGTCACGGAGCATTCAGGGATGTATTGCATTATTCCATTGAACGGGAAAGGAAATTCTCTCTTAGAGCAATTTCTGCAGAAAGTTTCTCTCCCGTCTCCATCTGTTAGCTAAGTTCTTGTTCTCAGTCTTAATAATTCAGACTGGCTATTAAAAATTAGTACGAGATGGGAGAGCGAATTTCTGACAACGCTAAGGTTCACACCGAGTTTTCGGAAGCATATTTTACCCAACGGAATAATTCCAACATATCGTTACTAATCAATTGGATTATTAGGGAAATCATAACAAACATGCACATGCAACTCTCCAATATACCAATTACGTCTTCATGTCTATCTATCTTGAAATATCATCACCGAATCACTTCCCGTTCGTTGCATCTAATCCTTATATTTCTAGCAACCAATAGATTATATGGCCGTATTACAATTTCTTTCATGAAAGTGTAATTTAATCAAAAAACGGGTATATTTTACTATGCAGCACTTGTGGAATGTCAATGGTATTAGAGGTTAGCAATAGTCATTCACTTATACTGGGTGCTTGTTTCATACTCCGAACGTAGACTATAAATTATTTATTTAATGCTCTATGTGATTTTATCTATACATATATCTGATAGTAACCCAGTTTGTGTCTTCTGATCAACAGAACGTACCACCGACCTTGGCGGGTTAGCGGTTTAACGCTCTGGCCTCGCATTCGGGAGGACGCGTGTTCGAATCCTCGTCCGGGCATCCAGATTCGGTTTTTCTATAGTTTCCCCAAATCACTCCAAGCGAATACCGGGTTGGTTCCTTCAAAAGGCCATGGCCGAATTATTTTCCGTTCCTTGTCCTCAGTCCTGCCTCTAGTGATCTCAGCAAGGCGAGAAAAAAAATACTGTTTTCAATTTATGTACAGAATAAGTATGCAGTCACCATTTGCACCACACCTCGTTTCTTATCAAATTCGTTAGCTTATGTTCACGCGCTAGGATAGGTGCAACGCACCCTCCGCCACCCACTTTGTAGTGAAACGCGGAATAGGTAGTGGTAACACGCTTTTTTTACCTATTAACTCCACAAGACATTTTGCACTGTTTTCTCTTAACAGACTATTGTTAAGATTATTGCGTACAAAATGAACGCAACTGATATTTGCGTTGTGTACTTTCCTATAGTCATAAATATTCTGAATGAAATGTTGACATTATCCATTCCTGCAAAGGATCAGTTATTGGGAAAAACCTCTTTCTAACGCACAGTCAGTGATCCTTTTCTTATTGAGGTGTTACTAAAATATCCTCCTTATCTCATCCATCATTGTTTATTAATTGATAAAATAGAACAAACTATATCTGTTGAGTAAATAAAAAAACTACCAGCTGCATCTATTGTTGCAGATCTCTCTCACCTTTCTATCTACATTACCAGGGAATGATTCTTTGTCCTGCTTAAAAGATTTCCATAGCTCATGGACACCATTTTTGATAATGAAAACTCGCTGGAAAAATATTTCCGATAAGCCTCGTAAAGTTCAGTGCATTTCACACCACACTTTGAACTTGAAATAACACTTCAGCTAGTACTATAGGTAGTTAATGTTGCACTGAAATTCACTTAACAGAACAAAATTAGAATTATTTTATCAACGAGCGGTTTGGTCACACGCGGGCGAACATAATCAAAACAGTTTTATTTCAAACCATCAAAACAATAGGAACTGTCACTGCCTTGGAAAATCTCGGGCGATATCTCCAATCGAATTTGACTCTAGGTGCGGCATGTCTATTTTTTTTTCTTTTTTTTTTTTAAATCGTAATATGCCGACCCCCGTCGGATAGTTACAAATGCGTCAGCGCATGCACCCCAACGTTACGTCTTCATGTCACACGCATGCACAGCACTGTTGGTGATAAGATACGAGGGGTAGTCAAAAAGTTCCCGGAATTCTGTCATAGTGTTGGCATTTGTGATGCAATTGTTATGAGTTCGACAGGTCTGAACAGGTCATAACAGGCAGTGTGACTGCAGTGTAGCTGAAGGTAGGTCTGCGTGGTAATCAGTTGGTGCGATGTGGCAGTTTGAGCAAGGGGCGAACATCAAGTTCATGCGCAGATTAGGGAAATCTGCTTCAGAGAGGGACGCAATCGGAAGAAAACGTCCCAGCAAATGGTAAGGAGGATATGGTCACTGCATCACGACAATGCTTCCTCCCACACGTCGATTGTTGTGCAGACATGGCTTGCAGAAAAGAAAATTCCAGTCCTCCACAAGCCTCCCTACTCATCGGATTTCTGGACCTGTCCAAAATGAAAATGGGCCTCAAAGGTAACCTTTTTGCCACCGTAGAAGACATCAAAACCAAAGGGACGGCTGTACTTTGGAAGATACGAAAACAGGATTTTCATCGTTGTTTCCAGCAATGGCAGGAGCGGTGGAGCAAGTGTGTGTTTTCAGAAGGAGCCTACTTTGAAGGAGATTTGGTAAACGTGTTCTTATCTTTTGTTAATAAAGAGTTACAATGAAATTCCGGGAACTTTTCTACTGTCCCTCGTATATAAATTACATACGGAAATAAATATCCACATTTTGTTGTGTGTTATGTACCTTATTTTAAATGTGACAAATAATATGAACGAAAAGCTACATGGCTTGGCTCGATCCCCACTCCCCCTCCCCCAGATCAAGCTACGTAGTTTATGGACTCTCCTTAATTATACCTTAGCGACCCATATCACGGGGTGTATACACAATCATATTATTCTGGTCCATTAACTAAATTTATATAACTTGACGTACTCCCCCTCCGTTATAACTGCGTCAATATGGCCCCGGTTTCCGTCGAGTCTAACGAATGGCAGAAACAATTATGTAACTTGCCTAAGTCTACTGCATGCTTATACTAGTAAAGAAATGCTGAGAGCCGAAACTGCGATAGTTCAGCGGTAAAATTTTTCCCTCTTTTCTCTCCTGTTTACGACAAGAAATAAACAGACAATATTCTGTGACGGAGTGAGAGTCGTTTACGGCACAGAATCATTAATACTTAGTACAAACGTTGCCGTTTCTAATTTAAATAACAGAGCAGTCGACCGGTTATAATTAAATACTGAAAATCTATAAACATTCACAGCACACTCAGAGGAATAGCTGTGGCACATATATTTCACTATATTTTAAGACATTAAGGACACTAAAAAAAAAAAAGAAATATCAGTCGCACATTCTCCTGTGATCAGTGTGCTTCGAAAATATATGAACGCCAAACCTCTTTTTAGATGAAACATTCTTTTTTACATATAAATGATATTTGTTTGTGCTGTAGAGGATATGTTTTAATCATTTGTCTGAGCCTTGTTGGCGTACGTGCAATTAAATACTGGTTCGACCGAATGGAAACTGCAATCCGTCAACTCAACAGCCATCAGTGTTCACCTTGTAGCGAACAACTAGAAATCTTTCTCACTTGTATCCGTTCTATGGTAGCGGCAAGCACCGCCCCGGATCGTTCATCGTTCGATCACCGCTAGTACCCGCCAATTCTCGTTCGACTATCTGTCTTAGAATGTTTTGTATTGCATAAATCTATCCTTTGTTCACATTACGTAGCGTGGAGTTTACTTGTAACTCAACCATTAAGTATGTTGCAATAAGCATGGACTGTAGCGGCTTCAGTATTTCATTCCCCTATATCATAAGAAACACGTATGATTATCCGATCCCATTCACACAAAGTTTACGTTACAAGGAAAGAAGAAATGCTTCCCAAGTCTTAGGAAAACATTTAGAAAACGAGTTTAATCAAAGTACAGAATATCCACCGCAGCCATCCTATAAATACAGATATCACAGTGAAATCTTTTCTTTTAAAGCGGGATGATACTTAATTTTTATTGTGGGATCAAGTAAATCTGTAGCTACATATGCAGTAATATAAAGCTAGAAAATTGTCATGTATTACAAGATACACAGATAAAATAAAAACACAAATACACTGCTTAAAAGTTTTTATTCGTCACTCTTATGTTCATAGTTCCAGTTCACAGTACGTTCACACACTTATGATGGCGGCGACGCAGTTCCAGCCCGGCATTTGCCTTTGGCGAATGTGGGAAACCGCCCAAAACCACATTCAGGCTGGTCGGCATAGAGCGTGCCTTGGTGGATGTTGTGTAGACCCGATCCCGTTACGTTGCTATCTCTCTTCTGTATCCGCCGTTGGTCCACTCGCAGACGCCTGGGCCTTCCAGCTCGGCCCAGCACGCTCCCCGTCCAGGCTGCCACGCGTGACCTGGGATCACGCGTGGCAGCCTGGCCGACCCGTGTGCCAGAGCCGAGTGGAGACGTCAGCTGAAACAAAAACACAAAACATCAGCGAGTGTAATCAATGGACAAATACCTTAACTGAATACCTGGAATCCTGTGTGCATATAGACGCCATCAGCAACCAAAAATAAACAAAGATAGATACATATCGATATATTTGTATACGACACTGAATATAGCTATCACTTTGACATTGACAGACTATAGGAATACACGATACTGAATATAGCAATCACTTCCACACTGACACACTGCAATATCAGCTGATCACACGTATATGCTGTTTTAATACTCGTGACTGAGTATTTATATAGCAGAGGTCGTGACCTTCCTGCTCCGTGTCCCGTCCGCGTCTGTACTGAGCTCAGGCGCCGCTAGAGGCCTCCTTTTATACCCTATCGACAATGCCTGGGCTTCATTTCCTCGGCAACGCGACATGACCTCACCCAGAATCAATGGTTTCCTTAGTTACGCAAACTCAGGATCCTCCAAAAATTAGAACCATGTTTCTGATACGTGTACAATCCTAAAGCTATTAACTGCATTTTTTTAATGTAAGAAATTGCATTAAGACAATTTTCCTACCACCACCAAAATTAAGAAACGTTTTGCGCTATTCAAAAGATGACCTTGCGCTTCGTACATCGGGAGTTTATTGCATCCCGTGGGAATGTGGAAAGAAGTACATCGATCAGACGATACGGTGTGTTAAACAACGTTGTTTGGAACACGCCCGACATGTTCGCCTGGGACAAAAATACAAATCCGCGGTGGCGGAACACAATTTGGCAAAAGGACATGGATTCCATTTCGAAGCAACTAAGGTGCTGACACATGCGAGAGGCTTCTGGGACAGTGTCATTAAAAAAGCGTTTGTAATACACCTCACGTCTGATTTGGTTAACAGGGATTGTGGGTTCCAGATAAGTGATGCATGGATTCCTGTTATTGAGGATGCTCGTCACCAACGCTCTGCTTTTTGTGTTCCGCGAGCGTCTAATGACGTCTGAGATGCTGCTAGGCAACATAACAACGTCTGTCATTGCCATGCCAGTTTTCAAACAACGCGCTCAAGGCAGACTTCAAGCCAGACTTCAAGGCTTACAACTACACCTGAAGATGGCGACGGAGCTATATGTCGCCGAAATATTGTGCATCAATAATAATATTACTCGGTTTGTTTCCCGAGAAACGTTTATAAATAAACAACGCCTAGAAAAATTGCATTCATTTATACTGTAAAATCTGTTTATATCGTAGAAAGTAGAACGAGTTCCCCAATCTGACTACTTTTCAGCTGGTTTATCTTCAAGGCGACACCATTTGAATTGTCTTCCTAATATCTTCTGTCATAATTGGAGGAGAATGTATTGAAGGAACCTCTAGATGAAATGCGAGGGCGAATCAAAAAAGTAGGTAACACTTCCAAGTTATGGCCATTTATGAAACTACCTACTCATAGGCAACACGGCTATGACAACTTACAGTGTAAGTTCACTTTTCCACATAGTCTGCAGGAGACTGTAAACATTTCTCGGAACAGTCAACAATCTTTTCGATTTCAGATACGTAGACATCACCTCCAGCGCTATGTAACCACCTCCTCATCGTTCCGATATCGTCGTCCACTGGGATCCCTTTTCAGCTTACCGAACACAGTATTTTTCTTCCACGCTCCGATTACTTTATGTTTAAAATTTTAAAATTACAAGAAAAACATTATTTACAATTGGTTTTGAATACAACTGTAATCAAACTACGGATCACAAATATTCTGAAGACGCCAAAATATCCCACCAATACAAAATAATTCTAAAGAATTTTGTCTAAAAATAATAGAAATTTGGTGATTGGTATCAAAAGAGAAGTAAAAAAATTAAAATAAGTAATAAAGATATGCATTTTATTATTTATTTGAAATACTTAACTTAGTGATACCAAATTTAACACCATGAAATTTTTAATGTACAATTTACATCAGCAAAATAATGGTTTACAGTAATGATTTTTTTAAAAACATATGTATGATACATCAGACAATAAGGACGCAAAAATATTAAAGAAATTTAAAAAAAAAATAAACACGCTACTCCACAAACAATAGTAAAATTTTTGAGGTGAAAGGCCTTAATTTTTTCAGTCGTTTCTTTATCAAAAGCAACTAACCTGTTCATCCGATTTGTTTCCCTTCTTTGAAGATGAGAGGTATTATCAATGCGGTGCGGGATTTTATTAAGTGCAAAACAATACATCAATCGCTGAACAAAAATCCGATATACACAGTTCGACGAGAAGCGCACCGAAACTAAAATCTTTTCTGTTCGTAGAATGACGCAGACATAGCTATCCAACTCTTTTGGTTTATTGAATGTACATTTCAGCCTGCTTTTGGTTTTAAGTTGTAGGCTGTTGATGATCCAGTACGTTTTGTTTTTATTCCGTTTTCCAGTACATTTCCGGACTGAAATAAAGACATTAATACAGTTTAGTAGGAGACAACTTCAACTTGCCAGTAAAAATAAAGACTAAAAACTAGACAATAGTCTAGAGGAAATAGCGTCTTCAAAAAATATTGTACCGAGAGACAACAAATATTTTCACACCTTGTTCTATACTCTAGAGCTATTTTAATTACTCTAGATTGGTCTGTCTATACGAGAAAAAACAGTCCTAGAAGCAACGACGATAATTTTGTACAATCAACTAATTATTAGAGAGTAGGACAGCTTCTACAGAATCTGTGTTTGTAGTGGAGTGAAAGATGCTTAAAAAGTAATTAAATGCTGTCAGGAAAAGATTGTAACTAAACCAATTCCACTTGAAGTATAATTGCCCGTCCCGATGGTTCAGCTGGTTGTGGGAGCGTGAAGATATCAGGTGCTCAGTCGCGGTTACGTGGTTCAAGTCCTAGTGGTGGAATAAATTTTAAACATAACGAAATTGCCGGCAGGGCAACAGATTATGCGCCAAAGTACTGGATTAAATCCCAAACTCTCTGCAGTGTATACAGAGCGCGGATAAGCGACATTTTTGATGGTAATTCGTCATTCAATTGGGGACGTTAAGCCTGGCGTCATCCGTGGTCTCTTTCAGAAGTGTAGGCCCGAATGGCACACTCTCCCTTCTTCATCTCTCTTTACAAACAACGGTCTACACTTAACATACATACTGTCACATTCATCCACACTTAGAATAACATACAGGGTGTTACAAAAAGGTACGGCCAAACTTTCAGGAAACATTCCTCACACACAAACAAAGAAAATATGTTATGTGGACATGTGTCCGGAAACGCTTACTTTCCATGTTAGAGCTCGTATTGTGGACGGCTGTGATACAATACGCCATTCTCCAGGGCTGCATCAGCGCATCAGGGATTCCATGCGATGGAGGGTGGATGCATGTATCCTCGCTAACGGAGGACATTTTGAACATTTCCTGTAAGAAAGTGTTTGAAGTCACGCTGGTACGTTCTGGTGCTGTGTGTTTCCATTCGATGTTTAATGTTATTTGAAGAGAAGTAATAAAATGAGCTCTAACATGGAATGTAAGCGTTTCCGGACACATGACATATTTTCTTTGTGTGTGAGGAATGTTTCCTGAAAGTTTGGCCGTACCTTTTTGTAACACCCTGTATACGTCCACACGCTGGGGAAGGCAACGGAAATTACCATAGTTTATTATCCCAACAGAGTTCCCGTCGAGTCGTACAACCTCCAAGGTAACCCTGAATCGGGGATTCCAGCGGTTGCAACAATATATCGGTCAACCGATAATATGGGACCAAGAATATAGATATTTTGACATGGTCGATACGATAATATCGATATAATGCAGAGAAATATGTTTCTTGAAACCGACGTTTCGTCCTTCATTCTGGGGTCTTCTTCCAGGGCACAACTGGTATTCGAAGACGCAGTTGTACCCTGGAAGAAGACCCCCGAATGAGGGTCAAAACGTCGGTTTCAAGAAACATGACGCGGCGCCACCCGGACATCCAAGAATCAACTGACTCTGGCCGCGGAATCCTACAAAATAGATAACGTCCTTCCCTAGTATGTGGTTCCAATCAGTTTCGTGCGCGTTATTAGTTCCTCATTCGTTTACGTTCATCATTTTATTATTTAAAGGCGGGTTTACACGGTTCACTTTTCGCAATCACTCCGGATGAATCACTCGCAGTGAAAGGAAAGTGAACTGTGTAAACAGAGAATCATCCAAAGTGATCATCCAAGATGATGGATGAAAGAAGTTGGCTCGGGCTCATCTTTTCGTTAACTTTTGGTGTTTCACTCGGATGAATCATCAAGAGTGACGCGTGTAAACAGTCAAAATATCGAAGTGAAACCTCTTCCGGGATCGGTCGCAATTGTTTGTTCCTGAGTGTTGTTATTTTGAACACATAATTGTTTTTAAATGGAAAGTAGAAACATTTCTTTATTTTTAAAATATTTCCATTACAACCATTGTTTATAGAAAACACAATTTGAAAGTTATAAAAATAAAAACATAAGTGGTAGGGCTACGGAGGACATGATTAAAGAATTGATTCTCCCATTTTTGACAACAGAAGACAAGTAATATTTTAAATCTTTATGAACCAGGTGATCTAGCGAATTAACTAAAGTTTTAAAACCAGAAATAAGTGTAAATTGTGATTCTATGTGAATGTGTTTCAAAGCAGTTACTAGTTGGAAGAAACCTGAGAGTAGTTTCTAGCTTCAGTTTAACTGGAAGACATTTTCTCAGTAGTGCCCTGTCTTGTAATTAGCGGTAAGCTTTTTGATAGTAATTCTTTGTGACTCACACATTCGAAAATGATTTTTAAATGTCATTTTGTCCTGTAATACCCATTCTACCATGCCGCAAGCCTCAATTTTTCGCCTACCAACTTCTCTTTTTTCAACTTTTTGCACGATGTAACTTTTAATTCCTTAGGCAAGGTTTCTAAAAATTAAATCCTCTCCAACACGCACTAGTTTGTTTGTCACCATCTTGAAGTGAATTGAATGGTTCATTTCTGATGATACATGTAAACGAAAGTGAATTCACTTTCACTGTGAGTGATTCATCCTGAGTGATTGCGAAAAGTGAATCGTGTAAACCCGCCTTAATCTATTGCGTTAGGCTCGCGTTTGTTGGTTTTTGTTTCCCTCTAGGACGTGTTACAATATTGTAAACCGGATTGCCTTTTTATCAGTGTTGATAATAGACCTTTTAATGCAGTTGAAGGAAAAGGTTTTAAGTGTAATGAAGCACTTAGCACCGTTATACAAAGTCCCTTCTCGTGGAAATATAAAATAAAAATTGATAAAAATTTCAAAAGTTGTGAAGGAGAAGCTGAAATGTGTAAAGCATTTTTCTTTAACAAGTATATCTGTTCTAGAGATTACGGTACATTTTTTGCTGCAAAAGTAATTAAAATCAATCACGAGTTGGATTAAGATATGTTCAAAATTGCAATTAATCATTTACTTAAAGTAGCTTCGTCGGTACTTTCTGACCGCATCTCAAGGTCAGGAGCACTGTCACTCAAACTATAGTCCGCCTCACGAACGATGGCGGGTCACGCAGAGAGAGAGATAAACAGGACTGACGTAGAATATCCGATGCTGCCGCGTTTAACTATTAGCAATACAGTTCTAAGAGTAGTATCACACGCTTTAGCAGTTCTCTCTGAGCTTTGGCAACTTCGCAGATCGGCCCTCTCGGGTCTGCTTCACGCTTAAAATGCTTATATACTTTAAAAACTTGGTTTTTGCTTTGACTATGCGGAACCTTACGCTTATGCTGCTCATCTTCCATTATTTAGAATAGGAATTATTGCAATGCTCACTGATTTACAACCGTCTACATCACAAAAACAGCACATTCGACACTCGTGTTTCCACGACAGGCTCTGGATTGTTACTGAATCCGATTGGCTGCTGGCATAGTGGTGACGTACATGCGCAGAGCCTCGCTAAACTGGGCCGCCATCGTTCGTGACGCGCACTATAGGAACAAACTTCATGGCAAAAGGGTAAGCGATCTACTGTCTTGCAGGATCTGTTAATGTTTCATATTTGCAGACCTAATTTTTTTCAGTAAACTACCTCAAATTTATTAATTGAGTTTTATGTACAGTACATACTTATTTTTAATATAATCGATATTTTCCGAGATTTCCATATATATTATCTGCATAATGCGTCCGATATTATCTATCGATGCCTGCCTCGCGTCGACATAAATATCATTATATTTATCGATATTGATATTAACTTGCATTTCTTGGCATTGCATTGCATCATTAGAAGAAGAAGAGATATAATTATTGAATTATAGCAAAAACCTTTCAACTCTACTACTCAATACAAACGACATGTTTATTAATCGTATTGACATACTGCAAATATTCAGAAATTGCATAACATTGACTTTGTCTGTAACAGCTTTCAAAACATTAATAGAACATTACTTTGTTTTTATTATATAAAAAGCAGCAAATGTTATGACTGCGAGAAGCAACTTTCGTTTAGTTGACTACCAAACTACCGTTCAGATTATGATTTAGTTTCGAATAATGTACAGCCCATAGTCTATTGGGCAAAATATGGTATGTTTAATTCTGATGATAAGTCTGAAAGCTCGGAAATTTAAAATAAATTTGTCCACAATTTAGCATCCACTTTTTTTTTATTCAATTCGATCCATGCAAAAACAGCAGACCAAATTTAGTTATTTTATTATTATTATTTTGCAGTCTGAATGTTTAACGTACTGCTGGCATCGTATTATTCGGAGGAATCAAGTTACATTTTTTTCTGGTTGCCAATGTGTTAACTTTATCATAATCTGTTTAAAAGAGAGGTCAGTACATTTAGCGGCGTGTTACTGTTGAGGCCCGTGGTAAAGTCACCGGATAGGGCGCCGTCAGTGCCGGATCTAGATCTAGGGATGGGGGCAAACAGGTGCACCCAATCAATTTATGGGCGAAGGGTGACTTTCTTCCCCCTCTACTGCCCCGGGCGCAAAATGGACGTAAGCTGTTTCAGGGGGCGGCAGGCAGACCTTCTCGGACCTTCAGCCGGGGTCCCCTCCAGCTGGGGGCCGGGGACCCCCTTCGGCTGGGAGCTCATGGCATTTAGCCCGTTATGTCACTGCCTACATTAATAGTCCACTTGTACGAAGTTTCATGCAACAAGTGGTAATAGGGTGAGTCAAAAATTTTCCGGATTTTCTTAAAGCAACTTATTTACATAAAAAATACAGTTGACTTATTCATTGATTTTCAATACAGTCTTCCTCCTTTGTAACGCACTTGGTCCAGCGGTACACAAGCTTGTGTATTCCTGCCAGAAAAGAAGATTTTCGGTTGGTTGCGAAGCCAGTGATGCACAGCTTCATGCACCTCATGGTCTGAGGAAAATCTATAACCTCGCAAATCGTCTTTCAGCGGACCAAACAAATGAAAATCCAACGGAGCAAGAACTAGACTGTAAGGTGGATTTTCCAGCACCTAAAAACCGAATTTGTTGATTGTTTCAAGCGTGAATTGAGCCGTGTGAGGGTGGTCGTTATCGTGCAGTTCTTCGACGAAAGACCTCGTCGATTGCTGCGAATTGCTGGTTCTAGTTTGTTAGACAACAATACCCAGTAATATCCTCTGTTGATAGTTTTCCTCTTCCCCATGTAATCTTCAGTATAGGCCCTTCTGGGTCCCCAAACATAGTTTCTCGCCGATGGCGCAGTCTTGAATTTTTTCTTCACCGGTGGTTCAGAGAGTTTCCACTAAATACTCTGGCGTTTTGATTCAGGCTCATAGTGATGGGCTTACGTTTCATCACAGGCTACTATTCTTTCCAAAAATGAGTTACCTTCTTTGTTGTAACTGTCGAGTAAGGGTTGGAATACCTCAAGACGTTTGAGTTTGTGCTTTTCAGTGAGTTGTCTTAGAGCGGTCTGGTGGCTCAGTGGTTAAGCGTCTGATTGGAGATCGAAAGGCCTCCGGTTCGAATCCCATTCTCGGCGGGAATTTTCAAAGGCACTTAAACCGACCTTCACCTCTGGCACAGATTGCTGTGTAAAGTGAAGTACACCAGAACGCTTCCGTGGTTCGGATTCCCCTATACCCGGCAGGATCGTCGGGTTAGGTTAATGCGGCTACGATAGGAGCGGAATGCGCAGCCAATAGAAACCCTATCTCCAGGTCATTACGACCACACGGAATTACGTATTATTATTAGTGACTTGTCTTGACACCCATCGCCAACAAACTTTACAGAAGCCGAGTTCATCATGGATAATGTTATAGGCAGAACCATGACTGATGTTCAAAGTAGACGCTTTGTTGTGTATATTAACTCTCATATTTGTGGAAACCATCAATCGAGCTTGCTCAGTTTCGTCGTCCGTGTTGGACGTTAACGGACGCCCTGCTCCCTCTTCTTGCGTCACAGTTGTCCGGCTACTATTAAACTTCTCAATCAACTCGAAAACACTTGTGCGCGACAATGTGCTGTCCCAGTACTGTGCTAAAAGTCTACGATGAATTTCATCCCCTTTTCCTCCTTCTGACCAAAGAAATCGTATCACTGCCCTTTGTTCCTGCTTCGTGCAAGCTGCTAGCGAAGCAGACATTGTACGCTGTTATTGCCAGCTCAATATTGTTACGATCGAGGTCGACTGAGGCACGCATCGCCACAGTAGTAACAACTGTAAACACGCGATCGGGCAAAGCAGTACGACTACTGAAAGTGTTTTATTACGAGAGTCAGAATAATTTTTGACTTGCCCTCATATTAAACACAGTACATGTTTAATTGTGTTAAGATAAGTGTGTCCTCAATTTAATGCTAGTATCTATTATTTCTCGTACTGAGGATGCAAACCTATATTACAGTGTTTTCTGGAATTGAAACTGATATTCATCTCTGTGTAGTTAGACTGTAGGTCCCATTATGATTACCGGGATAGTCAAGATGGATTAAGCAGCCAGAAAGAAATTTAAGTTAATTTAATTTAAATTTCAAAGGAGCGGACGCTCCGGTGGCAATTTCCCCTCACACCCATTTTCCCCCTTTCCTGCACCCGTTTACATTTGCTCTCTACAAATTTCAACTTTAAATTCTTTCAATGTTTTTGGTAAATTATTCATGATTTCTCTTGGTAAATTATTTCAATCCCTAATACCCCTACCTAAAAAAGAGAATCTTCCTAGACCCTTGTGCCAGCTTGCATTACTTTTCATTTTTACATCAATATCTTTCCATGCTTCATCGTCAATATACGCCTTGTACACTCCCATGACCCTCTTCATCTTCCTCCTGTCATCCAATGAACCCCATTCTAGCCTGTGGCACTTCCATTTATACAGGGCGTTTCATTTAGGACGCATCCGCGCGCACGGCAATAATCGCCCGGCGCAGCGCCGACTCGCTTGCCGCCAACTCATACGGCGCAGAGCCCGTGCTCAGGGACGCCTCCTGCGTGCGTCGATTTCTTACCTTATAGCACGTGCTGGAAATGTGGGCCATCGGCTTCAATATACGCTTGACATCTTCTAAGGATGTTTTGGCTAACCCTCTGCAGTGTTTGTGAAGGAATGTTGTTAATTTTACTTCTTATGTTTTCCCTAAGTTCCACTTCCATTCGGGTAACCCCCGTGCTCCGACAATGCTTGGGCCGCCCCCCGGACGTTATCTGGCACCCTGTGGCACTCCCATTTATTCTTCCACTTCTTTTTATACTGCATTTCCGACGCTAACGTTTTGTTAAAAATTCTTCTTCCCAACAAATCACTTTCTCATCCACTCCAATATTTTTTACCTTATTTACTACCATTTTATGGTTCACTCTTGTCAGTAGGTTATCAATACCATACTATATTATTATTTTTTAGATGCAGTAACACTAAAAGCTAACAGCTCACTCTAGATCTGGCGTAGATAAAGGCTGTGGTTAGAAAAAGGCAGACTTATCAGAGCTTTCTACCGAATAATATATCACCCTGGATGGTAATTTTCTTATTTTGATAATGATGAATTGTTTAATTCATTTCTAACAATCTTCTTCTTCTTCACCATATTGCAAACATTAGTGGCCACCTGCCTTTGAGAAATTTTACTAATCGTTGGAATGGTCAAATTTAAAGCTTTTGTTTTTACGGCCCCATGTCCTTGCTGATGCCAAGCATTACACACCTACTTTCAGTACTATGGAGGAAAGGAAGCGTTGTTGTTTGTCTGTGAAACATCTAACTATCATCTGTGTGTGATAAGTATACATTTTGTTTAAGAAATGTGTAGTTTATTGGGGACCGTGTTGGCATTCGCGTTCATGGCTGCAGAAAATCGCCTAAAAACCGTAGTCAGGGATCCGGTAGACCGTTATACCAAGGCAATGTGCATAACTGACAAAAAGAATCTATTCGTTCAAAAGCACAAAGTAAACAGTTCAGTTATTGATATTAATGATTTGGGCATAACAGTATAAAGCAAATAATTTCAGTCGGAGGAAGAACTAATTCCAGGCTGCGATTCATAGGTCGAATCTTACAAATTATAATGCACAAACAAAGGAGATAGCATTCAAAAGTCTCGTGCATCCACATTTGGGCTACTGTTTTGCTGCTTAGGATCAATTTTGTAGGAAGTTGATGGACAGTACAGGGAAGAGCCACTCGATTTGTGACTGCTTGAGACAGTCCTTACGAAAGCGTTGCTGAATTGATTCGCAGATTTGGGCATGGATTCTCAGGTAGCAGACGGCGTAGCTTTCGTTTGAACTGATTGGTACGCCCGCTTTCAATTACGAGTGCGGTGAAATACTTGTCCGTCAACCTATTTGTGCCGCAATAGTATGAAAATTAAGATTAGAGAAATAAGGTGCCTACTAATTCTTATAAGAATTCTTTCCTCCCGTGTGCCAATCAGGATTAGAATGCACAGCGTAGAGATTAGTTTTTGGTGTAAAGCACTCTCTACCACCCACAATTTTATGAATTGTAGAATACATAGGTAGATGTAGACCTCCCCAATCCAATGCGCGGCGCCTAAAAGCACTGAACGACATTGGTGGATCTAACGGATTTCTAAGAAAAAACAAATCCTATTCGATTTCTTACTGCATCTGCGACTTTCGATAATTATGTGTTAACTGCAAATAATAAGGTCAAATCGTCCGTGAAAGTAGCTTCCATAGAAGACTAGACTTAACCTCATACCTCTTTGTCAAATGAAAACGAAGATACGAGCAGCGTGGCCCGGCATCCACTGCCTAATTTGAAAACATATCGAGCACTGATTTTTGTACCAAGTTCCTATATTGTGATATGTCACATGCAAGATATCTATTAAGGTAATTACGGAACCCTTGCGGCTTGACTCACAATTGCCTGTTTAGTCTTCTGCTTCACAGGATCTGACGAACTGAAAACAGTAGCAAGTAGATACTGAGCACTTAGTGGAATCGTTCGTTGTATGTTACAGTCGGGCTGAGCAGACGTCTGTAGAGGAAAGGTGCTACAGCGCGTTCAGTTAACAGAGACAGCTCAAGGTCACAATGCTCTATCCCCACTCCGCCGCCTTTACCTCTACACGGGATGGGGAAAGAGTGCACGCTGACAAATTTTCATCTCTTATGCTTGGACGCAGCGGTTTGCTAGGAGGAGTAGCCAGTGGGAGGGGTTTGTGATGTGAGGAGGGGGGCAAGGAAATCGTGACCTTGAAACGACTGTTGAGGGTGAACAGAGTATAGAATCGTGTTGAGCCGGGAACTACTTAGATGTTCAATACGCAAGTTTATCAGATTAGGCCAATGGCAGGCAAAACAAGTCTAGCGCTTAACAGGTTGCTGAACAACTGCACTGCAACTAGCTCTTATTTCCCGCGACTTTCATTGCCATCCCTAACAGCTCCCCGCCCTTGTGAGTAATCACGTGGGAGCCAAACAGGAAAACAATTTACCGAAATATGTGGTATCACGGACTAGAGAAGTATTAAGTGGAACTATATAAACGATCTTCAATATTTCAATGATTCTTGAAGAGACATCTTAGAAATTCTTTCCGGATTTCTTTAGTACACGAAGTGGAATGGAAACGGCGTTACGAATTATGTTGCAGACAGCAAAAATTGTTTTATTATTTTCCATGTTTATTGTCTGCGTGACTCTTCAGCAAATTTTGATAACGACGACAAATATTTACTGAATACCTTGGGTTTTTTTTATTATAAAACTACTAGCTGTTTACCAGTAAATTCGTTCATATGTTTTTTTTATTATTATTATTTTACGAATGATTACGAAATTAAGTCACATCTTATAAATGCACATATACGATTTTACCTATTTGTTTACGGTCAGTACATAGTCAAGGATTCTGCAAATGTAGTGAGAAATCCATACTAACGGTGATGATTTTCAGTCGCAATAAAAAAATATTATCTACACCCTCAGCTGGCGGCTCAAGGTCGTGTTCCTCCTCACCTCACCATTCCCCCCCCCCCCCTTTCGTTGCCTATCACTCCGAGCAGGCTGTAGTGTCCAGACAAACAAGAGGCAAATTTATGAGCGGGCACTCTTTCCACTACGTCTGTAGGGGTAAGGGCAGCGGACTGGGGATAGAGCCGAGTGACCTTAAGCCGCCTCTGGTAACTGAACGGGCTGTAGAGTTATATATATACACGCTAGTAGAAAGCTCTGGTAGCTTTTTACTGTAAATGAGAGTAAATAATAATAATTTATTGTTGCATTAGTAATCTAGAGACAGATTGTCTTACCGGATGTTCAGTTCACCTCTGTCGTAGCCATTCAAACTAATACAGCATTCCTACCAGGTAACGAAGACTTATTTTAATGTGGATTCCAAACCGTGGAACGTGTCAGATGTGAATCACAGTTTCAGTTCTGAAATAATTCGAGGACTTTGGTGCGTAAACCAGTAAACATTCCGACTGCCTTTAAGCGGGTACAAACAGGGGAATATTTTTGTTTTAATTTCGTAGCTTTTAGATTTCACTTCAGAATGAAATATAACCTAGTTTATTTGAGGAAACAATCGCTTTTTATTTCAATCATTATTGTTTGTGTGAATTTATAAAATAACTAGCTGGTACCCACGACTTCGTTCGTGTTTGTAAAGAATTTGGATTGACAGCTACCGACATCTAACCGCCATACTGCACGATGGGAGACTCAGTCATCTGCGTTATGTAATTCAGGCAGCAAAGTAAAATTTACGGACACACATGTCTTTGGTCGAAATACGAAAATATCATTGATCGGCCACTTTCAACCACCACATATCCCACACTCCCACAGTTAGTGAAATTCGGACAATGTTGTGATCGAAAGGTGACTCTGTGTTACTACCACACACAAACGCCAGTGATCTGCAATAGATTGTTTTCGCTGAAAAGTGATACACCAAGACACATCCGTCTTTGGCAGAAAAATGAAAGTGGCGCAGGTTGACCACTTTCAACCACCATATCTCGCACACCCCCACAGCTACCGACATTTAACCACCAGAGTGCACGATGGTAGATTCACTGCTACTACCACACACAGATAACAATCTTATGTATTTGTGGCAGGAAAGAGAAGTATGAGGAGACACAAATTTTTGGTCGAAATATGAAAACGCCCTGCATTTACCAACTTTAATCATCACATCTTCCACATCCCCACAGCTATCGGCATTCGGCCAACGTTGTGCACGACAGGAAACTCCATGCTACTTCCTCACACTAACACCAGTGATCTGTGCTAGGTAGTGGTGGCTGAAAAGGGAAATATATGGAAAAATACGTGTATTTTTATATATATATTGATTCTTTCCTTACAGCTTGAAAACAGTGCTACAAACTTATTTAAAAAAAGAAAATAAGCCTTAAATTTACGGAGTCTTTTTGAATCACATTGTCACTACATTTATAAACTAGCTGTTCCCGCAATTTACCCATACGAAATTTAAGATTTGTGCTGCCAGTTCCAAGACAAACTTTCAGATAAATGCCCCACGTGGGAGAGTAGTAGCCCTGTTTTCTCTCTTTTTTTCTTTCTCTCTCTCTCTCTCTCTCTCTCTCTCACTCACTCATTCTAAATTTATGTCTTACGTAAATGTTTTAAACACGTTTGGTGTATCATTTGTTTCTACCACCCCTTGAAACTTGAACTAATTTTATGGTGATGATTCACGAAATACTTCAGTTTTGTTCATATAGCTTCTCTGCAAACACACTGACCTGGGATGAGTATAGTTATATAAATTCATAAATTGTTTTAATGACCAACTGACTCAGCAGTCCGTTTTATTATTTCACAGCGTGTCGTTGTCACATTGAAACATTACGTAAGCTATCATTAATGTTACATGGGCTATCACTATCTATAGTTTCGTTGAAATGATTGGTTATTGCTAGATCTGCGTACATACATACAAAAATTCCAAAATTTTACGGTTTGTCCTATCCATCATGGACCAGATATTAAAATCCATCACTAAGTGCGGTTACGATGAGATCCAACCGTTAGTTTTCCTGTTGGATAAAGACAAAGATTCCAAAACTTAGGGTTTTAGCCTTTTTATCACCGAGATTGATCTAGATTAACACTATCCTATATACGAAGTGTGATCAAAAAGTAACGAGAATTTTTGTTTATTTCAGAAATTATTTATTTAATCTTGGAGAATAGTATGGTTGCGGCATCACACTCATGATGTTTTTCGCCAAGAACTGTTGGATAAACCGAGAGGTATACGGCGGTGCGTTGTCGTGGTGGAAAATCCACGAGTTCTCTCTCGGGCCGTTTTTTCCCGATTGCTGCACGAAAATCACTTTCAATGTGGTGTACAATTCTCCTAATTCTTCACTAACGTCTCTAATGGTAATTCTTCTATTAGCAAGTAACTGCCGCCATCAAACGCCTCAAGAATAACAAGGCACCTGGAGATGATAGCATCAATGAGGAAGCTCTTAAAGCAGGCGGAAGTACTATCGCAGAAGCCATACACCGAAACCTGAGTGACTGCTGGGACACAAGAAGGATATATGACGGCTAAAGGACAGCACTAACACACCCACTGCACAAAAAAGGGTACAGAGGTGATGTCAATAACTATCGGGGAATGTCGCTCTTACGAGTAGCCTACAAAGTTCTGTCTAGGATTCTACAGGACAATGTGGAGAATCAGTGTGGCCACATGATTGGTGAATATCAGGGACGATTTCGGCGAAGACGCTTCTGTCTGCTGCCACCATGTTTCGTTGATACGTTCTCCTCGCTCTTCTCATGTTTAGTCGTAGTTTCTCAAGTTTTTCTGTCCATATTTTGTCAGTGGGATCTACCATCATATTTAGTGGTATAGCCCGTTTCATGGCACTTTGTATTGCAGGTGTCAGCTCTCTTGCGGCTTTGTCTACATCGAAGTGGTTTTCTGGCAAATCCGGTGGAGTGAACACATTCCTTAATTTTTCCCATGCAGCTTTCTTGATGTTATATGCTGTTTTAATGTTTCCGTTGCCACTGCTTTCTTCTGTCTGCGTTCTACCCAATTCATATACAATCAAATTGTGATCACTTGTTGTCATGTTGTCAAGTACTCTCCAATCCCAAAGCAAATTTCCCGCATGAATGTTTGTAACTGTTACGTCAATATTTGTTCTTGCGCCAACACTGTAGCAGAAAGTAGGAGGATTATGTGCTTGGTTTCTAACCTCTAGACCCAATTCGCTTAACAGTTCTTCTAGAAGTTGCCCTCTCCTGTCAGTCTTCTTGCTGTGCCAAAGAGCAGACTTTGCATTGACGTCCGCTGCAATAACAAGTAGATAATTTCCCAGAGCTGCATCTATCTGCCGTATTCTATCTAGGTATGGGAAGATCTCGTCACTTTACTGGAAATACATGCTTACCATTATGAAGCTTCCCCATGCTGCTCTTATCTCAGCACATACCGTGTGTTCATCACATAACTGCGTAATTTTTGTAACCGTTATCAGTCTATTTAAAACGATTTTCGCTGCCATTGGGTTATTGCCGTCTGTGATTATTCGTGATGTTACAGGCATGTGCGGGATTTTTCCTTGCCAGGAGTACGGTTCTTGTAGACAGATAATATCTGATTTCAATTCCTCAGCCACCTTTTTGATTTCATGCAGAACCATGGCGTTTCCTATAGTATTCAACTGGGTAACTTTTAACATAGAATTTACGGGTGTCTCGTATGCACATTGCACTGGGGCCAAGGTAGTCTTGTATCTAATAGAATGCGTCCATGGGTCATGACAAACTGCTTGTATGTTTCCTCAGGATCAAATATTTCTCCTCTTCTCTCGAAAATCTTGTGAACTAGTGTGAGGAGCTGAGATGGATCTGTTGGAAGATTTAGTGATCTCAGTTGTATTCTGTCAATTGCCGAAGGTTGTGGGAACGTTATGTTTTTACCGCCAGGATGGAGGACTCTTGTCAAATGTCGGAGGGCAAGTGTAAGTGTATGCAGTTCTTCGAGTCTAGTTAGCCGAAGTGTATCTTCAAAATCGGCGTACAATACCGCTGGATCTGCAGTAATGGCATTCGGTTGACTTTTCACAAAGTTCGGGTGTTTTATTTGGTTGGTACGCATACTTGGTTTGCGAAGATGATATTCATTTTCTTTTGAATATCCGAGCCCACCGCCTCTAACAAAACGCTGGCAATAAGACGAGTCAGAAATGGAGGAAATTTCGTCTAATTGCTCGTCTATTAACAGCTGCTGATCTGTTTGCACGCTGGCGCTTACCATCATTTTCTGCATTTCCATCACCTTCTTCTTCCTAAATGTTTCAGCTCTTGCAGCATTTCTTCGTCTACGAGATGGGGGATTGCCTCTCTTCTTTTGATTTTTCATTCCCACTTTTCCAACTGCTGTTTCAACTGCTCTGTATATCAGGTCTGCTATATTCTCCATCGTTTCGTGATCTATCCTGCAACTGGATTGTGGACTAGCCATAATGTATTCTGTTGACTAGGCGTTGCAATAGCAGTTGATACGAGGGACAATCCTTTCCTTTGTTTTTGCATGACTTACCTCTTTTCTGGCATGGAATGCACGTTTGGGGCATCGACTTCTTATCACACTGATCACGCTTGTGATTGTTCTGACCACAATGACTACAAGTCTATGTCCATTTTGCAGTGTTTACTCACATGTCCGAGGTCTCTGCACTTGACACAAGTCGGTACCACTGTGTAATCTTTGCAGTTGATTGCACTGAATTCCACGTAAATTTTATGTTGCTCTAGTAATAATTTGCGCATAGCTGGGCTTACTTCTATAACGTGATGAACGGTAGGCTTTTCACGGGGTCCTGTTTTAAATTTAGGGCAGAAATCGCTTGCGAACACCTCCTTTGATAATTTAACTTCAAAATTTTGCTCATATACTTTATCTACTAGATCATTTATTTCCAGATGTTCTGGTACATCATATAAAATTACCAATGGTCTCCTCTTTCTTGGAAGCTCGCATTTTAGCGTTTCATTTAATTCTTTGTGTTCCATCAATTTTTTGACATCCTCTTTAGTTTCTGCATCAATAATTACTGAGTTATTGGTACTCCTTATTTTATTAATTTTTATTTTGTCTTTTGATGGTTTGATTATTTTGGTAATTTGTTCCACAATTACTTTTGGGTTTTCGCCACGTCTTGAGCTCACGAAAAGAGAACTTGTTTTCGCGGGTGTTATTCTATTTTTTGTTAAGCTAGTTGGCTTACTGGCTGCTACAGCATAGCTTGGCCGACAAGTTGTGTTTCCATTTGACTTAAGTTACTCAATTGTTTTATTTAGTCTCTCTACTTCTTTGCTTAATTCTGAGCTTTTTCCTTCTATGAAAGAAACCGCAACCGCCCAACTGGCAAGCTTGTCTTTAATTTCACGGAGTAGCGTTTCATTCAATTTTTTGCCCAAGTTTTCGTTTAAATAGCCGACCAGCTTTTCATATTTTTCAGCTAGCATTGGGGTTTCATTGGTTTTATTTTCACTTGAGGAAGCCGCTGCCATTGTTTTGCTAGCGCCTTTTACTTACGTTGCAGCTGTTGGACACCGCTGAGGTGTCAACATGCTGACGTCGCGAGGCGTTGAACTGTGCGGCGAAGCCGGTGACTGCCGCAACCAATCGCAAACTAAATAATTGTTCACAGAGCCAGTGTTAGATTAGCTATTATTGATCCACTTTCACACACACTCACTAAAACACTAATTTTCCACCGTCGCGACTTTTGAAAGTTCTGCGTTTCGTTTTTCCCGATCAAAATGAACTAAACTTCGAGAGCGAAGCGCGACGCGGCTGCTTGTGTGGCACTCCCACATCATTAATATTTACTTGTTGTGACGGTAAAGACAAAAATTTAATGTTTTGTCCTGTACCATCGGTAAGTATGTTACTAATCTGCTTAAAAAGTACCCTGAATCCTAATCACTGAAATAATCCATCACTGTATGCAGCTTTGTTAAAATCTGTGCGTTAGTCTATGCGAGGTAAAGATTAATAACGTGGGCGAGGGGGTTCCTTCAAATTTCCCCCTCCCCCCTTGATGACATTTGGTAAGATATGGTGGGACCCCATCCCTCTCAAGTGAGATACCTTATAATTTTTGAATAATTTAATTTATTTCATAAGTTCATATATTTTTTTTTCCCTTACAACTGAACACCAAAGCGTTAGGGCCTTATTACACTAGGCGACTTGGCGGCGCAACCAGCCGCGCCACTGGTGGCTCTGCTCGTCGCTGGGCACTGAGTCTTATGGAGCTTATTACACTAGGGCAGCCAGTGGCGCCGCCAGAAACTGGCGGCCGGCTGGCTGCTCTGCCCCGCGATCAGGCCGGCCGCCACTGGTGGCGGAAAGTCGTGGCGGGGCATTGTATCTTACATAGCTTATTACACTAAGCCACCAGGCGCCGCCGCCAGACTCGCCACCACGCGTTCAGTCTACTGTTCATATGCCCCTTCCTACTTTACGATTTTAAAATTGCAGAGGTACTGAGTGACAGGTTTGGTGAGACAGCTAGGGACAGCCATACTGTGATGGGAGGGAATGAATCAGAGGAGAGTATAAATGACGAACCTACAAAATTTGAAATAAATTCTCAGAAAATTTCTAAGTAACTCAGAAAGCTAAAAAAATGTAACGTAACTGGTGTAGGTAATACTACTACAGATTTATTAAAGATTGTGGGATACGATATTGTACCTTACCTTAAAATTTTGTTTAAAATGAGTTTGGAGACTTGCTGCTTACCAGAGGATTGGAAAAGACCGATAGTAGTACCAGTTCATAAAGGAAGGGTTAAAAATATGGTGAAAATTCCTGGCCAATTAGTTTGTCATCAGCGACAGGCAGAATGATGGAGAGATTGATATGCAACTATATCAGAAATGTCTGTGAAGAAAGAAACTAGTTTTCAGATCGACAACATGGTTTTAGGCAAGGATATTCATTTGAATCTCAGATAATGGGCTATATGCAAGATATTTCAAGTGAATTGGAAATGGGAGGCCAAGTTTATAGTGTGGCACTAGATTTTTTTAAGGCATATGATAGAGTGAGCCATAAAATGGTTTTAAATAAACTGAAATGTATTTAATTGGATGAAAAAGTTACTTGCTGGGCACAGGAATTCTTAAAAGTCAGAAAGCAAAGGGTTAGAGTAGGAAATACATTATCAAAAGAAGTGGAAGTAAATATGGGAGTTGCTGTTCATTATTCTAATGAATGAATGTGTGACGTTCAGAATCTAGGTATTTTGCAAATGATACAATGGTATACAATAGGATCAAAACAGATGAAGACTGAACAGCTGCAGGGTGATCTGGATAGAATATCGAAATGGGTAGGTCAGCATAGAATGAAGATAAATGCCAAGAAGAGTCGGCTTATAAGGTATACAGATAAATAGATCTAAAGGTTAATTATGATTACAGAGTGGGGTCAGATTTGCTTGATGAAGTGTAAATTCTTTGCATAACTTTTGATAAACTCAATTGGGCAGGTGGTAGAAAAAGGTTACAAAATCCTTCATTTGCTGGAGAGGATGATGAGAGGATGTAACAGAGAAGTTAGGGAGTTGGGTTTCAAAACTTTGGTCAGATCATTTGTTGGATATGGTGGTGTAGTTTGGGACCACATTTTGGAGATCAAATACAGGAGCTGGAAGGTGCGCAAAGAAGAGCAGCTAGATTTGTTTGTGGACATTATCGCAGGACACAGTCCGTAACGGATATGATACAGGAGCTGGATTGGGACTCATTGGAAGAAAGGAGGAGGGTGAAGAGAGTGCTGGAAATGTGCAGGGCATATGTTGGTGATGGGACTTGGAGGGAAATTGGTAAAAGAATTAGGAATAGTATATGGAAGGAGAAAGGCGACCATGATCACAAGCTTGGGCTCGATTTCTTGCATAAGGGAGTGGAAAAAAATTTCTTTTGTTGTTAAGGGCATCAGGAATTGGAACAAATTACCAAGTGTACTGATGAATAATTTAGAAAAAAAAATTTTTTTTTAAAAAAAAGCTTAAGGATTTTAAAATTAAAATTTATAAATCGGGAAAGTAAATGGGGGAGGAATTTAACATTCCAGCTATAAAAGAAAATTTAAATATATACATAAAGGGGAAATTAGATAACTAGGGAAATTGCTACCAGAGAGTTAGCTCCATCGCAATTAAATTAATAATTAAAATGAAAATGGGAAGGCGAAGGGAGAGAAAGATGTATGTAAATGATATTCTGTTGCTAAGGGAATCTATACTCTTTTTGATGAACTGTATTCAGACGACAACAAGTTTTTTAATTACTTAAGAATGTCTAAATCGTCTTTCTTTTAATTATTGTACTTAGTAAAGGTTGATATTACCGGGAAAGATACGAAAAAGAGAAATTCTTCTTGCTTTACCCCTTTGTCTTTTCTACACTTTCACTTCCCCTCATTTCCACAGTGACATTGTGTAGTTCACTGGACATATTCAGCTACACAATTCGCGTACAATGCGAGGATAACAGCAGAAAGACTGCTCGGTTGTGCGAGTGGCTGGCTGGCTGCGCCACCTGATTCCTGGTTGCGTCGCCAACAGAGACACCAGTGGCGTGGCTGGATGCGCCGCCAAGTCGCCTAGTGTAATAAGGCCCTTAATGCTGATGTCTTCTACGTACTACAGTTTTTTTCCTATTTCTCTCGCAGGCAGTTTTATAAAATAAAAATATAATAATCACGTACACACTCTCGTTTCCTTCAATTTCTTGCTTAGGACTTTAGCATAACTTCAGATGCCTTCACATTGATATTTTTAAAGAATTATGTACAATGTACTTTATATTATTTTTTATCTCTGGCGCTGATTATAGTTTAACCTTTTGTCGCTGGTTGTTGATTATAATTTTAGTTACCATAATGAATTATTCTTAACAATTCACAGCCTATGTTTGTATCTAAGCAAATAATTTGTTATATTTTCAATCATTTTTATTAATTTTCATCCTTGATACTGATTCATCACCCAGTTCGTATCAAAAGCTACTAAATAAATGATTAAAATTCACTCTATGTGTAGACTATTTGTATTCTCATACTTTTTATTATTTTTTATTAATCCTGATGTTGAATCATCACGTAATTGCTGAAAAAGTTAGTAAAGTAATAAAAATATTAATAATTTCTATGTACCACATTGACGTAGTCACCAGCAAAACCGAATTGTCAGTAGGATAACGTCGGAGGTATAATAAATTTATCAAGGAAAGTCTGAGTTACTTCTTAAGACAGTGAAAGAATTTCAACTAAAAATTTGCAAATAGGATATGTCGGTGTCAAATATGCCTCCTGGGCATAAGCTTCATCCCATACAATTATAAAAACAAGTTCTTAGCTGTAAATAAGAATAAATACTACTAATGAATATTGCAGTACCAAGGAAGAATAACCTGAATCACACAAAAATCGAAGGATGTGTATAACAGTGGGATGATAATAAGTGATTAGTATTGCAGAGAGATGGGCTGCTCATAGTCCTAGCAGCGGCCGTTTTTTGTGAGCGGACAGGTCAGCGTTACGCCTTACTCAGCCGATCCAGAGCCGTCAACCGAAGTGGAATAAAACTAGCCGGGGCCAACATCAATTTCTTCAAACAAGTAAATTATCTGGGTGTGGTAATTGACACAGCGAGGACATTCCTGGCACATGTCATGGAACCACAAGAAAAACTAAGGGTCGCAACTTCAGACCTAATCCGTGTAACAATGGGCCTAAAAAGAGATACCGTCAGATTGATGTGCACCTCAATTTGCCTGCCAATCGTGACGTACTGTGCGTCTGTATGGACACTCAAGGCGGTACAATCAAACCATCGACGGGCCTTAAATGGGACGCAGAGACAGTTTCACATAATGATGAACATGGGATGCAAAACAGCCTCCAATGAGAAACTACAAGTACTAACGGGCTGCCTGCCGCTTGATCTGGAAGTGATTAGAAAAGCCTTCCTATACTTGATAAAGAAAGGCGAGGAAGCGGAATATATTGGCATCTACGTCCCAGAAAATTAACAACCCCCAGTCTCAAGACAGTACCGTCAGGAGGTACTTCAAAGAAAACAATTTATAAACCAGAAAATAAAGGAAGTGTGCCAACAAAGATGGGAACCCATCAATGGCAGGCACACATACTAGTGGATTGCCACAGCAAGTACATGGACGATAGTCTGGCGGAAAATAGCCTGCCTTTCATACCCGACCACTTGCCTAATAACAGGCCATGGGCTGACACAAACTCTATTTGATAGAAACATAGAGGTCACTAATCTCGGACCACATAATACAAGCATGTACAAATTATCAGGCAGAAAGAGCGGATCTACAACAACACGTCAACTTGGGAGCACCAGATTGACGCCAACAACTGCAACAGAAGAAGGATTCGGGGCGCTATCCACTTTCGCCAAAGCCTCTTTCGGGCGGAGGACCTTACTGCTACAATCCTGAGCGGTCGTCCGGCAGTCACAGTGAGTCTTCAAAGCCAGCATACACAACAGCCAACAATCCGTCTCTATCAACTTGTTGTCTCTTATTGCCAAATAGAACCTCTATATATGTGGGGTTCGGTAGCGCATGGGTCCTCGGACCCGGGCGGGGCAACACCGCGTTGAATGCTTGTGCTCGTGCGCTACGACGGTGCTCTGTGAAATTTAGATAGGCGTGAGGGTCCCTGCGCTTCAGAGATGCCACAGGGCGTTGACTGGAGTGGTGGAAATCTCTGCCACAACGGTGTATGATTCGGAAGAGTCCAATCCCAAGGCGGGGGCGCAGTGAAGTAGTATGATAGCATGGTGTGGTCGGGGTGTCGAAGGTGGGCTTCGGCTCAGGTACCGCACAACACCTCAAGCGGATCGGTAGATCAAACATCTGCACTCATGCTCTTCCTGCAGGCAGCTCTGTATGCTGTAATTCAGAACAATCCCCGGCAACATGTGGCGAGAAATGCACAAGGCTTCTTAGAAGAACGACGGGTACCACTGCTTCCTTGACTTGCAAGTTCGCCTGACATGTCGCCCATTGAACAAGTCTCGGATACCATCTGTCAGCAATCTGCTCGTTTTGGTCCTTCTGCAATTTATGTCAGTACTTTGTCGAAGTGTAAACCTTGACTACTCCACTCATTGACGAACTCATACGATGTTCTCTTCTTGTGCTATTTATCTTCTTGTGGTATGCTAGTCGTGTCCATCAAATTTTACCAGGAAATGTCAAATAACTTGACGAGATCACGTTTCCAAATATGCCGTTTCACATTAGCTTTATCCGTGTGTCTCGATTTCTGTTTTCCTAGATTTTTTTTATTTTATTCAGATTCTATAGAGCAGCACAGATATTTTCGTACACCTTCTTAACAGGTACATTTGCTTCCCATCACACTTGATGTAGTTTATACCTGTAGAAATGGTATGGTCACCCCGCAGGCCCGCCTTGAACATTTTTTCCGACCCGCGAGATTCATCACATTTTTACAAAATATATTTATAATGGCCAAAGCAGTGAAAACCAATGTATTGAAAAAAATTCAGTATTTGTTCATCAAAATGTTCAAAAATTTACAGTAGAAATGATGATAAAAAATTATTCTTGCGAATATATGACAGATAGTGGCTGTTTAATTTATGAGTTTATAGCTATGAGTTCGCAGAGTAATTAAATTATACTCTGCGAAATCATGATGCGCGCGCATCTTGGAATATATAATATAACAGATTCTATGTTTCACTGTTAAGTGACTTAACCTAAATCTAATATGGGGTTATATAATTTTATATGTGACCCGCGGAGTTATGATGCATTTCCAAAGTGGCCCGCAAGATAATTTGGTTTGGCCACGCCTACTGTAGAAGATGAAAGAAATACACGAGAAGTCCTTTACTACAAAACACTTCAGTAACAGTAATTTCACTTTGAGGTGTTTTTTTCTGTCATCTGTCTTTCGACTGGTTTGGTGCAATCCTCCATTCCTTCGTATCTTGTGCTACACTCTTCATCTTCACATGCCCTTTACAACCCACGTCATTAATTATCTGCTTCATATATTTTAATCCCTGTCTTCCTCTTGAGATAAAAGTTTTCAAAATGTGCAACGCCTAAACGCTATCCAGTCTTCTTGAAATTTGATATAAGCATCTTTTACATCACTGAGACTAGGTGCGTAAGTCATTTGATAATCACACCTTTGGAAAAAATAAACGTTCTAATGAACACACTACATTTCATAGCCTCCATTCACCGTAAAACCTATCTCTGGCGGTCACATTAAAGCTCTGAAGCTTGAGTCGTGTCATTCAGCAAAGTTTTTCACGAGCTAGCAAAAAGTTTAGGCGACATGACGAGTAGTACTAATCAGGGGCTTCTCAAAGCAGGCTCTTCTGTGAGATCCAAGGAAACTGATTAGTGGGGAACCAATACCGCTGTTCTAATTAAGGTATGGCTCAATTAGGAGTAAGGACTCCTTAAAGGACTGAGTCAAACTCGGAATGCGCTGCCGTAGAAAACCTCGAGCGACAAGCGTAGGCTCAAGTGGGTAAGTTTCGAGCTCTCAGGGAACTACACAGAAAGATATCTGACAAGGATTTTCACTGACTTCTTCCTTGGCTGTTAGTAGGGGAACCCGGGGTACCAGGGCGGAATGTAGTTCGACGTTTTTCGATTTCAAGGAGATATTGCCAGCGAGCAGTAATAAGTAGAACTAGACAAACTAATTACTACTCAACTACGGCATCCATGTTAGTCTAGTTTCCTCTAGCGTTAGTGTGTGAAGTTTTCGTTGTGTGTTTCTCTTCTCCTATATTGTAACCTCTGATGTTTTTGTAGCCAAGGTAAACTATACATATTTGTTTACATTTCAAAAATACTTGTAATATATGCTTGAACTAAATTTAATTTCTTGTACTTAAATGTTGTTTACGTATCTTTTTCGAGTGACCTTAACTCCCTAATCTAAATCGTGTCCCTGGGACGAAACAGGTGAAGTGGAATAGGAAATTACTCCATTCTGTCCCGATCTTGGGGCGCTGTTGGAAGACAACTGATAACTTTTTATGTTTCACCTGAAATTCCTAAAGTTAAAGAAAGGAAGAAAAGGACGAATCGGGAGAAGGGAAAGGCCTTGAAAGATTTCCCCCCGCCCAAACAAAAGTATTAGAAATCCCTATTAAGGAAATAGAGGATAAGGACTTTACCAAGGAAGAAAACCGAAGGATAAACCTATTTAAGAAAGAGATTAAATTAACAATGGATAAAATGAGGAATAGTGCCTGAAGATAAATTAAGAAAGAAGGAGCTAAAGAGAGAACCCAAAACTAACGAGAGTTTTCCTGAGGATTATTCTGACTGTGAATGTTTAAATTGCAGTCCATTTTACTCAGTCAGTTACGATTGGGTAGCTTGTTTCATGTACAAAAAATGGGCACAGCCTTCCCATGCGGCAATAGAGAGCGAAGATGATACTGTTCTAGTGTGTAAATTTTGTAAATGGGTTTAAGAAAATGACATAGTCAATGAAAACTGTAGTTAAATCTTTATAGTCTCTTAAAACTAAATAAATATTAAAAAAACCTTTTTGTTTCTACATTTCCACTAGTTTTATATTGTTTCATAATTACTGTCTTACAACCCAGTTCTGTTGGATAGGATAGAACGGGTCAAATGACATGATTTTCTATTTTTGAACTTTATTTTTCTCCCAATATTATTGTATTTTTATGATAATTACATTATAATGTGTTTATAAAAAAAAAATTGCAGCACTCTTACTTAAACCTTTCGTATTTTTAAAACATATTTTCAACTTTATACCCCGTTCCGCCCCAAGTTCTCCTATATAGCGAGATGATAGATACTCTACGTGTTCGGTAAGAAATGACTATCTGAGGGACGGCCAAAAATATTTTTCCGGCCCGCGAGATTCATCACACTTTGACGAAATATGTTTATTTTATAACAACCAAAGTAATGAAAACCAATGTATTAAAAAATACATTATTTGTGCATCCATATATTTATTTTTAGTGTTATATATATCTTTACGATGTGCGTTTAGCATCATTATTATTGTAATATCTATATTTACATGTAAGAATAATAGTAAATACAGTAATATTAACTAATTATGTTTCAATTTTTCACTCCAAAAAAATGTCTATAGTGAGTCTAAATCTAATATGGGGATATGTAATTTTATGTGCGGCCCGCGGAGTTATGATGCATTTCTAAAATGGCCCGCGAGATCATTTGGATTGGCCACCCCTGATGTATCTTATACTTTTTATGAACGCTTGCCCGAGTCCGAGCTTACGCAGTTTCCATGGGGAATGTTTAAACCTCGATGACAAGTTTCAGAAGATGGTTTGGGGTGGTTTCCCGTTGCCTTCACCAGTATGACAGTGTCCGTAAATGTTATTGCAAGTGTGTAGGACCGTGACGATGTGTGTGTCCAGTGCAAAATGTTGTCTGTATTGTGGATGGGAGAGGATGAAATCCGATGCCGGCCTATTCAGGCCTGCTCTTCCGAAAGACACCTAATAACCATCAACAGTATCACCGCAGAGATGCTTGAGATTTAACCCAGGACTTAGGTACAAAATATGTTGGTTAGGAATGTGCACCACCACCTTTCCTACCATGCCAGCTAAATCCTAATGATTAAAATTTTCTGCACCACCAGGAATCGAACCCAGCTAACCGCGTGTCAGAGCCGTACATCACCACTATACCAACTGAGTCAATCTCCGCTTCATAAACTACACATTTAGCAAAAAAAATATATACACAAACCAAATAAAACGTAAGTTACGGATGGCAAACCTTAAGCTCCCCCCATTGCTCCAGTAACTGACAATCCATGGTTCTAACTATCTGGTGGAAACATTGGATAAATTCTTAATTACAAGCCATCATAAGAATCAAGGCTTTGCGTGATTCGATACGGTCCATCCTCACATCTATATATATAACGATGAATGTATGTATGTTTGTTAGTTTGTTTCTTCTTCATACAAATCCACAGTTTTCATCCTATCTCGATGAAACATAGCACACTTATCCTTTGAAACAAGGAGAAAAATACTGTCTACATTTGGTTGAAAAATTATCTTTATAAATAATACATGTTGTTTCATAATTTCGAAATACTACTGAATGGCGATAGACAGACGCGTTGGATATGGACGTCTGTATACTGATTTTTCAGTGTATCGGTCAGACAGCTCAGTGGTTAAAGCGCTTGCTTACAAATGTTTGGGTCGTGGTCTCCGGTTCGAATCTCCATGGGTGCTAAGATTTTTAAAAATTGTTTTTGATCGTAAGAGTCACGCCTGGGCCGTAGGTTATTCGGATTGAATGTTAAACTGTAGATATCACAAAGTTAAGGGTGCAATGCGAGGCAAACCGTAGGTAGTCTTGCAATGCTGTAGCTGTACACTTTTTTACGTTATAATGATTGTTCGCAGTCAGAGAGAGAGAGAGAAAGTGTGTGTGAACCGCAGTAATAATACTATAAATACGGAAGTAAGTCTCTGTCTTTTTGTTACGTTTTGACGACCAAATGGCTATATCGATGTTTATGGAATTTGACAAGAAAATCTGTATGAAGGGCACAGTACATTTTCTCCGGTATGTTTAATAGTTGTAGTCACGAAATTTTGAGACCTTATCGAATGGTGACAGAAATATGTAGGAAATTGATTCTCTTCAAGAGACGGTAGAATGATATAGTGGTAACTTTCCTGTCATATTATGCCGACTCGGAGTTGTTTGGGTCCAATCCTTTGTTACCAACAATTTTCTATATTCAATTCTGTCAAAAACTTCTTAATCCACGCGTACTAAGTCGCGGGTACGAGTTAGTAATAATAATAATTATGTACAAGCAACCGCAGGGTATACCGGAACAATTGCAAGGAATCAGTTCCCTCGCAGATGTCCTCGGTTCGTTCTTAATCTCTTCCGCTGCTGCTTGTTCTCTTGTATAGATGGCTCCACCATAATCAAAAACTTTGACTCACGTGACTATAAGGGCAGCCTACGAACTTGAACAGTCCTATATATGTTTGGGTCCGAAATCATGCCTAGATAAGAAATGGAAAGACGTAGGTTCGAATCTCCGTTTGTTGATCCAGAATTCTGTTTTCCATGTTTTCTCGATATCTCTCCCAGCGGATGCCAAGATAATTCCTTCAAAAGGCCATGTCCGAATAATTTCCATTCATTGCCGCAGTGCCTATAATGACCTAGACATCGAGAGAAAAATTTTGTATCTTACTGTGCCCAAACATAATTCACTGCATATGAATTTGCAATTTAAAACAGTTCAGTGCTAGATCTCATATGACTCCATGACATCTCCTCAACTCAACATCAACCCAGCCACACTCGCCAGCATCTCCAACACAAAACAGGATTTCCACCCTGCTTGCTTTCTGCCTCCAAGAAACACTATTCCTCTCCTACACATGCTACGGCTGGAATTTTGGCTGGTTTTATTCAGCCACAAATGAAGTTGCTGCCACCGGCTCATAAGTATTATACGGTCTTACACGTGGCAAAAAAAAAAAAAAAAAAAAAAAAAAAAAAAAAAAAAAAACTACGAAAATTTAACCTAAGAAGCTCGTTAAGTCACATTATTTACTCCCAAAATTCCATTGTAAATAACCAGCTAAAACTTTGTCTCTAGTGGCATTGTGAGTCAATACTAGAAAGATAAATAACATGACAACAACCAGTTAATCTGACCGTCCCTCCCACATAGAAATAGCGGTCGATTGAGGATATCTACACTGTTATACGATGTTGTTGATGAAGGATTTGTTTCAAATTCTGACTGAATAAGTTTTAATCGCAGTTCTTTGTAATTATGCAACGTAAAATATATTCAATGATCGATCTTACCACATTTACCTTATCCTGACGCAGTCCCAAAAAAATAGCTTCAATTCTTCTAAGTACTACCCCTTTATACTCTTCAGCAGTGATGTATTTCATATGTGATATATAACCCAGAAGCAATACACTTTCGTATCCTTAGAAATTTACGAATCGTTGCCGACGGGGTCATAAAATCCAAGGCAAGTTAAGTGTGGTCGCAAAAAATAATTGCCTTGGCCAATTTAAATTAACAAACCCCAATCTGACGGTATCAGTTTTAAATTCCAATTTTGAATGTTGTGGAATGGAAATAGCTTGCTGCGAAATGCCAGACTTCAACATTACCTTTATTATAATCATATGACTTTAATCCTTATTCGATATTCTTCAAAAATGTTTCTACCTATGTGCTGTTTATCACTGAATATGGAATTGGTAGGTGTCTCATAGTTTATTACATATGAAGAAATAATTAGTCCCGGATACCTTTCAGAATTTTAGTTTATTTATTTCTCGCAAAACATCAGACTCCAAAGATACTGGTCGCACATGTAAACACAAGCTCCAGCGATTACACTCAATACTATAAAATTACAAGACCACGAAGTTGAAGTTGTTGACCAATTCAGCTACCTGGGGAGCATAATTGCCAATAATGGTAGAAGTGAGTTAGAAATAATGAGTAGAGTAACCAAAGGAGCCAACTTCTACAGTATCGTGCGAGGGTTACTATGGGACATGAAGGTTCCCAGAAGAACGAAAATTGTCTTGTGCAAATCATATCTCATTCCTATTCTCACATATGCGTTGGAAACACGCACACTAACATCAAGGGACCTTAGCAAGATCAAAGCATGTGAAATGAAGTTTCTTAGAACGGCCCTCCAGAAAACTAGACTTGACCGCATAAAGAATGATGAAATTAGATCAAACCTAGAGCTAAGGGAATCCATGGAAGAGAGACTTGGGTCATCAAGACTAAAGTGGTTTGGGCATGTGAAGAGAATGACTAGTACAAGACTGCCAAAAACTTATTTGGAAAAAAGGATAGTGGGCAAAAGACCAGTGGGAAGACCAAGAAGAAGATGGACAGACCAACTGAAGGAGGACGTAGAGAGGAGAGGCTGGAATTGGGAGTACATCACAGACAGAGAAACTTTTCTGGACAGGAAAAGGTGGAAAACAATCGTCTACAACAACCAAGGCTCGTAAACCACACCCCAACGATAATAATGATGATGACTACTTTCAAAGACAATACTGCCATATACTCTCACAGTACTGGATTACAAGACTCTGCAAACAAAAAACTTGTACCACTGTTAGCGTAAAACTGTTTACATAGCCGACGTAAAACTGTTTCAAAATCCGTCTCTGTCGATCGCTTAAATAAGTTTCATAGAAAGTTCCAGAATATTACAAAGGCTTCTGACAGATGTTTCTCGAGCTCTAACAATACTTAAACAATTAAAAACATATTTAAAAAATCAAAATCAATTATAATCATTACAAAATTCACAGAAACGAAAATCGGAGATATTTACACACCGAATTATCCACATAGATCAGTTTAAACTGTCGTAAATCATCCAACATCGTAGCTCACCTTAATATTTGGAACTACAAACTTAATCAATTTTTCTTGCATAGTTCTGTCCTTGCACATATTAAATATTATTTACATAATTTATTTTCATAAAACAATGTCCATTTATACCAATCTACAAGAAAATTTCAAGACAAACATACAAAATCATATCTACTCAATCCATAATTGATAAAATATAATTTAATCTAAAGTCAGGGTTTAGGGGCTGTCACATAATCCATATGCTAGGATTAATTTTCTGTTCTTATTTTATCCCGAAGGAGAAGAAATAGAGTCAAATATCCAAGAAGCTTCAATTATTTTTGGCGAACAATTAAATGAACATTTGAGTTAATATTATCAAAGAGTGTGGTGCGTGAGGGGTAACGCTCTGGCCTCACTTTCGCGAAGACACTTGTTTGAATCCCCGCCCGGGCATCCAGATTTGGGTTTTCTCCAAATCACTCCAGGCGAATGGCGGTATGATTTCTTCAACATTCCATAGCCGAATCCCTTCCCATTCCTCGCCTCCAGTACTCTTGTTCCTCGAATAACCCGACAAGGCGTAAAAATACAGTAAAAAACTTTCATATTTTGTACTTTGCGGAAATATCACCGGATATGGTGGGTAAGCGGTAACGCTCTGGCCTTGCATTCGGGAGGAAGTACGTTCGGATCCCCGTCCGGACATCAGGCGAGTTCTGGGACGGATCCTTCAAAATGCCATGGCCGGATTTCTTACTGTTCCTCGCTCTTAGTTTCTTCCGGCCTCTAATGACCTGGACGTCGACGAGAGGTAAAACCAAAACTGAAAAAAAAAAAATTAAAAACCGAGGAGATACCGCTGGTAGGCAGGTCTATGTGGACTAAAATAAATTCTCATTACTGCTTTTTTAATGCCATATCTGGATAACTAAGTACTTCACAGTAAAATTATTATGAATTAAGTGGTGGGCGCGTGACCTGTATAGTCGTGGGTGCTGGCTTCATTAGTGCAAGTCAGCCATTCATGTGGACCGTGACATTTGTATTTCTCTCTGAAGAAAAGCCCTTATGGAAACTTCTTTTGCTGTACGTAGCAATTAGAGCGTAGCGCCGGGAAACACCGAGATCCTTTTATGTCGTGCGCTGAACCGTGTTACTTCACTGGAGCAAAAATTCTTTTCCGTCGTTAGGTGAAATTCCTGGAAGTTTCACAGACATCTGATGCTATCCTGACAATATATGCTGGGTTTTTATATCTTTTTACTAGCCCTAATCGCGTCAAAAGTGGCGGGTAAATGGAATGTTCTGACAATATTTATTTCTCTCCGGTTGCCTAAATAAATATAATTGTTGTTATGTAATACTCATAACCTTATTTCATATTTGGCAGTAGTTTACACAGCGACAAAGTTGTAAATTCTTCTGAATTAATGATGTCAGAATTAGGGAACCAATGAAATTAAAATTAAATTAGGAATCCCAAAACCTTACGCTATAACCCGTGATATTGGTTTTATTCCTGCTTCAGTCCTCATTCAGCATGATAAATACGGAACTACTTCCTTTTTTTCTTATGGCTTTACGCCTCGTCGACGTCGAGGTCATTAGAGGCGTGATGGGACTGGGGGCAAGGAATGGGAAGGAATTCGGCCATGGCCTTTTTGAAGGAAGCATCCCGGCATTCGACTGGAGTGATTTAAGGAAACCATGGAAAACCCAAATCTGGATGCCCGGACGGGGATTCGAACCGGCGTCCTCCCGAATACGAGGCCAGATAGTTTACCGCTCACCCACCTTGCTCGGTGGAACTACTTCCATCCATATGAAGTAATAACTTCTCTAGCTCGACGCTTATGAAAGCAGCTTAAATTATTTATAAAACTAAATTCATTATTCTGTTAAAAAAAAAAAAGTGTCAGTTGTTATTCTGGTCCCGCCTGCATTTCGACCTAACAATAATTTCTATTAATATTGCTGTTCAAAAATCATAGCTTCTATTACCCTGGTACGAATACATTCACTGTATCGCGATATAAATTTGACCCACTGGAAACATTTACATATGTCTGATATGTGACATCAGTAATAAAAAGCAACGAATAATTAATACATTAATTTAAACCCAATACATACTTTTATTTCAGTGTTTTGGCAATCATTTCTTCGGGTATGCTGTAACAGTAACTTAAAATTTCTACATTTAATATGAATATCTTGTAATCCCTTCAGAAATGACGTGTTGAACGCAGCATTTTGGCAATTCGTTTCTTCGCTAACTAAATAAAATACAACTTTAAAAAATCTATAGTACAGATGTTAGTCAGCTTACTGTAACAACGGTATCGCTGTACAGAGAGTATGAGAATAATCTACATCGAACGAATTTTAATTAAACGATATGTAGATTTTTACGTAATACATACTTATCTTTTAGTGTTCTGACAGTTAACTTATTCGCGGATGGTTAGATAAATAGAACTTTTATTAAATAACGCGCATAACCTAGAACAACATCTCTTTCTTTGTAAGTTGGGCAGTGAAGGCGATAAGCGTGACGTCATAGCGTGACGTCACCGCGTGACAGAATATCGTGACCAAGATTAGCATTTTGTAAGTATAGATTTGACACTTGGCCTGTAGGTGATTCAATCGAAGCTTTTGTTTGAAAAAATTAAAATTTAAGACAGTAAATTCAGTGTATAGCATTTTAACTGCTTAAAGTCTCTTAACAGCGAGATCTTTAGAGACGGGAAAGGATGGGGGGCAAGGAATGGGAAGGAATTCGGCCATGGCCTTTATGAAGGAAGCATGCCGGCATTGCCTGGAGTGATTTGGAAAACCGTGTAAAACCCAAATCTGGATGCCCGGATGGAGATTCGAACCGCCGTCCTCCCGAATGCGAGGCCAGAACTTCACAATATTAAATAAGTCTGCATCATCGCTGAGTCTATTTGTTCAGGCATCACACATAAACTACGCAACAGATTTTGATGTGGTTTCCACCATTAAAAATCCTTATACGTGGCTTAAATTTTGAGGTCTTTCCTAAGGCTGTACGGCGCATGAAATTAAAATCTCTTCTGAGCATCAATACCTATAATCCGCCATAACCAGAAAATTTGAATTTTGAAGAGGTTATCAGAGTTTGAAACTTTGGATTCTGAATTTAATCATTTGTAAGTATAATCATATAAGTCATCTTTTACTGGAGTAGGAAAATAAAATCTGCTCTGATAACAAAACCAAATTAATCTGTAAATTGGCATTACAACTACTAAACAGAATTTGTCGACGTTTCACATTTCGGAAGCTTCGGGTGTAGCATAAAAATCAAAGAGGTTAGCTCAGCGGGGCCGCAGCATAGAATAAATATCTGACCACAACAATAACAATCAAATGTGTCGCTTCTAACACTATCTTCTATCTCTAAAGTAATCGGTTGTTCTGCTACTAAGACCGATAGATGACCGTAGTACAACCAAGCTGATATGTTAGACAGATTTATTTTATTCTCATAGAAGATTCAACATGATACGAAATACTGAGAATAAATTTGTAGTTTAACATAGCATTTTTCACGAATAAAATAGCGAGTACTGTAGTCTTTGATTCTGTTGATTCATCTCACAAAAGAACGATGTGGTATTCTGACTGAGCCCTTTATTTTGATCATATTTTATTAACATATTTCGGCTAATATTTGTTTGTCAACCCATATTAACTTGTTAATGTAATGAGTTCAGCAACGTTCCGAATCTAACTGATCAAACATAGAGCTGCAATTTTAAGCAAGTTATGATCGGGTGGTTTTACTATTAAATCTTCTGCTGTTGCTTACAATGGATTTGACGAAAAAATTAAAGATGTTGAAACATAAATAATAGCAGAAAAATCGAGCATCCCCTACTAGAGACGACGGTGACATGGCGCAGATGCGTAAGAACATAGAGAAACCAAGAACAATGTAAACTAGGGTATTAAAACATACACCAGTAGAAGAACTCAATTTCCACCAAGTTATTAAAAAGTGAGGGTACTTTGTTTCTTTTAAGATATTCCGTCCGAAAACCACTCTGAAGAATTTTCAGAGTTGCTGTAATATTTCAAAAGCTTGAAGTCTGACTGAATGGAACTTGGAGCGAAAACAGACTTGTATCGTTCTTGATGTTTCTTGATATCCTTCAAAATTCTTATATCCATGTTCTCAAATGAAAATATCTAATATATTACAAATAACGTTGTTTAATACGGTGCTTAAGAATTATAATAGATTCTACGGTAATTTTCAGTTATATTCGTTAGGAATTCTGCAGGTTCTTTTTATAGCGTTACGCCCCATCGACGTCATTAGGGAGCGTGCATAAACCACGTAGCTCCATTTTGGCCTCCTGTGAACCCCCCTACCCCTCACGTAGCCCTACGTGGCTTTTACCTCTACCCCCCCCCCCCCCTCCCTCCCACGTAACACGTATATTTTCTCCCTTTTGATTCCAGAAGACATTTTGTACAGTTACTATTGTAAATTACATACGGACAAAATTAACTGAGGGAAATAAATATTCACATGCTGTTGTGTGTTCTGTTCCTCTTTTTAACTGTGAAAAATGTTATGAAAGGAAAGCTACGTGGCCTGGCTCGGAACCCCCTCCTCCTCCCACATAGCCCAGCGTAGCATTCCAGCCAACCCCCCCCCCCCCTCCCCTGGACTGAGCCACGTAGTTTGTGCAAGCTCCCTTAGAGGCGGGAGATAACTGGGGACCAGGAACTAGAAGGAATTCGGCCATGGCTTTTTAAAGAAAACATTCCGCCATTCACCTGTAGTGATTTGGGGAAACAATGGAAAACCCCAATCTGGATTCCCGGACGGGGATTCGAACCGGCGTCCTCCCGAATGCGAGGCCAGAGCGGTACCGCTCACCCACCATGTTCGGTTTGTGTTGATTACTTGAGAATATTTTATACTTGCTGTTACCCGCGACTTCGTATGCACGGAATTCGAATTTTATTCCTAGAATTGGATGAAGAAAGCTGTAAGTAACGTAAAAGGAGTTGGGATAATATGACAGGGAATCCATCACGATACCATTATACCGTAGCACGTATCTCATTCAGAGAAATAATTAGCAACATGATTAAAAATAACAATAGCACCAAGGTGTGAGGGGCGATGAAACGGGAAAATCTTATCTTTCGGCTTGGTCTTGCATTCTTTCTTCAGCATGAGCATCAGATTCTTGGGTTCTAATGATTTTGGCTACACGTACTCTGCAAGAGCTACGCCTTAGGTCTGATTTACTCCTGCGAGCAAGAAAGAAGACAAAGTATACTAATGTTGGAACTTCTGTGTAGACACAAGATGATAATCTTGAACAAAGCAAATCAACATCTATACTACGTTATAAGTTTTGTCTCTAAACGAATTTTATCAACAGATAATGCACTAACCGAATGCGAAAGAAACACAGCTTGAGCGATCGATATAACATTACAGATTAACACACGCTATCTGTCACTATTTGGTTAGTCATCAAAAATTCATGACATAAAATGTTATTTAACCCGAAAGAGAGTATCATGTGTCCTTTCTAACGATACAAAGTATTTCATTGTCAAATTTCATCAATATCGGTAGAGCTGTTTATCGTCAAAATGTAACTAACAGACCGAGTTACTTACACAATTATAATATTACTAGCTGATACCCGCGACTTCGTACGCGTGGATTAAGAATTTCTTTGCTAGAATTGAATATAGAAAGTTCTTCGTAACGAAAGATTGGTCCCAAACAACACCGAGTCGGCATAATATGACAGGAAAGCTATCACTATATTATTGTACCGTCAAACCTCTCTCTTGAAGAGAATCAATTTCCAACATATTTCTGTCACCATTCGATAAGTTCTCAAAATTTCGTGACGACAACTGTTAATCATAACGGAAAAAATGTCCTGTGCCCTTCCTACAGATTTTCTTGTCAAATTCCATCAATATCGATATAGCCATTTAGTCGTCAAAACGTATAAAAAGACAGAAACTTACATCCGCATTTACAGTATTATTACTGCAGATCACACACACACTGACTGCGAACAACCCCTGAGAGATCACGTAAAAAATTGTACACCTACAGCATTGCAAGGCTACCTGCGATTTGCCTCGCATTGAACCTCTAAATTTGTGGCATCTACAGTTTAATATTCAATCAGAATAACCGACGGTCCAGACGTGACTCTTATGATCAAAAACAATTTTTTTAAATCTTTGGCTCCACGGAGATTTGAACGGGAGACCACGACAAACATCAGTAAGCAAGCGCTTTAAGCACTGAGCTACCAGATCTATATATGAAAAGGCAGTACAGAGACCTACACATCCTACGCGTCTGTCTATCATCGTTCAGTAATTTTTCGAAATTATAAGACAACATGTATCATATATAGAGAAAATTTTTCAATCAAATGTAGACAGTATTTTTCTCCTTGTTTCATAGGATAAGTGTACAAACTTTCATCGAAATCGGATGAAAACTGTGGATTTGTATGAAGAACAAATAAACAAACATACATACATACATTCATCTTTATATATATAGATTATTGTAGATCATACACAAACTGACTGTGAGAAAAACAAAGCACGAACGACCTATATAGCATAAAAAAGTAAACGTGTATGGCATTGTTAGCCGAGACATCCCGATAGATTGTTCGCCCACCTACTTGATAAGGTTTCGATTTGCCACTCATTCTTCCTCTCTGACGGATGGATCTACAGTTTAGCGTGGAATCCGGACGGAGTATCCAGGCGTGGCTCATATTAACAAAAACAACTGTTCAAAATGCCAGCATCCACCGGGATTCGAAGGCGCGGCGATATCCCGAACTTTTGAAACGAAGCGACTTGACCACTGAGCCACCAACTCGCTCTCTGACGAAGCTTTACAGAGACTTACACAGCCTATGCGTCTATCTGTCACCATTCGCTTAGTATTCGATATTCCATGACAAAATACATTATTTATGCAGAAAATAGTACGCTATGCCCCAGGGCCACTCAGCCTGCTACCCAATGAGTACCGTGAAGGAAACTTCGCTGAAAGGTAAAGAACGGCCGGAGCGTGGCGCTGACCCCGTCACGTCCATTCTAGTGACAATGGTTGTAATGGGAATGCGGAGCCCTACCTCCGTGAATCCTACGGGAAGCGGCAGAAGCTGTAGGAACCCCGTGACCTTTACCTTTACCTTACTTAGTACGCTATGTCTTTCCTGGTCATAAATAGTATTTAAGAACGGTTTAGTCGTTTAGCTGTGAAAAAGTAACAAATAGAGAGAGAGACAGAGTTACATTCGCATCTACTATATAATTTCGTAAGGTCACCCACTCACCTCGATAGCTATTGGCTGGAGAACGGTGTCACGTGTCAGCCTTCGCTCACAAAACGGCGACCAGATATACCGTTAGAAGGAATTAGTGGTTATGTCTTCAATTTAATAACGAAGTAACTGCTACCAAATTAATTGGCATAATACATTCATTAAGTTTGCTTTACATAGCGTTTCATAGTTCAAAAAATTTTAATAAATTTTTCGGCTGAAAATATGAGGATCTGCTTTTCATTAACATGTTACTAATTAAAGTAACTTAAAAAACTTTTTAAAAAAATTAAATTACTCATAGTCTCTGCTGTAACCCCGAATGCCAATTGTCATTTCGACTTACGATAAATTTCAATTTAATTACAATTGTCACTAATGTTGTTGCTTGACCAAAATTTATGCATTACGGTTTATTTGGTTTTTAGGCATTTTACTGACCACTTTCGTTACTGGTCTTTATTCATGTTCGTTGTATGTGAGTTATTAGGTTATTTTAAGTGGACATCAGACCAAATGTGTCACCGAATCGACTATTCTGGCAACTTGTTTCTGCGGAGTTGTTCAACTGTTTCATAATATGGAATATTTATTAAGTTCTCTGGTCGTCACAGATACTATGACCAATGTTTACATTATGAGTGTTTGCCCCGTCTCAATAATAAACAACGTGATTCTTTCGAAGCAAACAGGATTATTTTTTTTAATTTTGCAGAGTGAACTTAAGGGTAAAATACAAGTCAAGTTCGAGTGTATGACCTCCGAAACAGTTACACAATAGCGCGATCCTGTCCGTGTTTAATACCTTCCTCTATTAATGCTTCCGAGTTCTTCAAGCTTAAGAGATTTTATACATCCTAAGGGTGAAAAACAGGTTAAGCTTATATTTGGCCAGATCATATCAACCTGTCATAATCTTACATCGTAAAAACTGGAACTATTCTAGACCCGTGACGATACTCAAAAAAACAGCCACGGGCTTATACTAGTATTATAATTTAGTATAGATGCGTAACACAATATTCTGCACAATTAAAACGATAAATGATGGTAAACTTTTTTTTACTGTGTTTAAAGCTCTTGCTCTCAGGGTGTTCAAATCCCTCTGTGGCCAGTAATATTACGAGTTCTGCTTAGTCATACAAGCTACGACTGTACGATTCATGGATAGGATTCGACATTAAAATGTAGATCCAGTTCACCACAGAGGCGTAACTAGCGGCAAATTGAAACTCTGTCATCAGGTCCCAAAACCACACGCGAACACTCAAGATAGTTCCACGCTTACCCATGCAATTCCCGACGGACGTTCTCCGTGAACTGCCAAGACTGCTGGACATATTCGAGCAGATAGCTACAAACTTTTACAATAAAGCTAATAACTTCCGTAATAGGCAAAGCTAATTCTAAACTACGATTTATAGGTCGTATTTTTTATTATTTTATTATTATTATTACTCCGCGATTCACTAAAAGTGTGTGGCGGAGGGTACATTACACCTATCAAAAAGGGTTATGGTTTGGAAGGATTATAAGGGATATGGCAGGAGGCGCCCATGGGCTATTGTGAGGAACCATCCCCACATTTGCGTGGAGTGATCTGGGAAAACCATGGAAAACCCAGAGAAGTTGTAATGCTCATACAAAGGAAATAGGGTAAAAAACACTAGTTCGTCCGCATTTGGAATACTGTTGTGGAATTTGGGATCCGTATAGCAAGGTATTGATTGACACGTTAGAGAAAGTACAGAGGAGAGCCGCGCAATTCGTGACCGCTAGTTACAGTCCCTACGTCACAGAGCTCATACATGGTTGGGCTGGGATTGTTTGGAGGACAGTCGACGTCGTTTTCGTTTGAATTTGTTGGAGAATATGCGAAAATCTTTAATTTTCGAGTGCAACGAAATACTTCTTCCACCACCCTAGTTAGGTCGCAATGACATGAGGGATAAGATACGAGAAATAAGATGCCGTACTGATACATTTATGTATTCTTTCTTTCCTCGCTCTGTTCGGGATTGGAATGCACTGAATAAGGATTGGTGCTTAGAACCTTCTGCCACCCACAGTATTTGTGAATTGCAGAGTATAGATGTAGATGTAGATGTAAAACGCAGGAGAGCAATAATCAACTTATAAGCTATCTAGCTCAATATGACAAAAACGAAGTCCCCCATAGAAGAACACAGCAGCTGCTAGCACAAGAATATATATATATATATATAATCTTCAACAGAAAGAACAATTGTAAAAGAGCAAATTAACTATTTAACCAGAAAAACATAACTTAAAGAAGGCAATGCCAGTCATGCAAAAACTTAAGTAACGAATTCCTTAGCACAAGAGACAAGGAAGAAAGATGGAGCCTCAAGAATATCTCGCAATTCATACCAAATGTTAGAAAATTAAGTCGAAGTAAAAATCAATAAAGAGCTTCAAAGCAAGTATTTTATAATTTTTGTGATAAAATAAAAATCTTCATTCAACTCAGCCAACAAGCTACAGATGACCTTCCTACAGAGCAAAAAGTTATACTGAGCAGCCTCAAACAAAAGAAATTGCGCGTACCTTTTAACACCACACTGTTTTTCGTCTATGTTGCAGGCAAGGTGTTTGTAGTTCATACGTGTAATGAGTACCTCCGCATAATGCAACTGCGCACAATGCTTTTCTTTTACGGCTAGTAAAACAGAGGCTAACTATCGTACACTCGAAAACAAGTGACTTTTGTCACGAACTACAAAGTTTTTGTAGCCGCAGGATGTTTACGTGTGCGGTACCCAAACGTGACTTTGAAAAATATTCCTGCAACTACTGCACACATTCTCAGTACTTTTATTAACGAAATTACACTTTTATATTTTCCTGCCGTTCAATACTATCGGTAAACTGAATTTCACACTGACTCACTTTCTTTACCCACAGCACAAACTATGGGAATACTTGCACGAAACTTTTCACATCTGCCGCTTTATAGCAACTTAAACCAGGCTAAACACACTTTTTCATCTGTTAAACAATGCAAAATGTCCACCGACTTTGTTTCTTTGCAACTAGTAACTCATCAAATTTATTACAGTTAACCCTGTTGCCAGTATGCCGGCCCTCAGGCATAGGCCGGTTACACACAGGGCAGTTTTTACCGCAGCGGAAACTTAACCTTCGCCGCCTACAGAATTTGAGGTGTTGACACATTCAGCGGTAGAACTACCGCTGCTATTTCAGCGGTAAAACTTCCGCTGCTACGAAGAGCTGGCAAACGATGACGTCGTCAGTACCTTGCTTTTGATGACTCGAGTTTCATTTTGTGAAATTAGTTAATTAGTCCTTAGTAGTTAGGTTTTAAAATTGTTATTTTGACGGCTCCGTAGCCATAGAAATGGGAAAAGAAAAAAAAACAAAGGAGAAGAGAATAATTCAGGAACGACGACCCCAAGTTTTTCAGTTATTTTGGGATGTTTATTTCGACAATTGCTCGCGAAACTAAAGTAAGGCAGTCAAAGGAGAAATACCCAGTTGATGAATTGTATTTAACGTGTGGAAATACCGGCAATCCCCTTGAAGTGAGCAGATTTCTTGTGGACCTACTATAGATAAACATTTAATTTTATGTAATTCCAATCCGCTATATTTATTTTATGTTAATTACGATGAAAACTTCTTGAAGTGAATACGAATAGGTGTACATGAAAAGTTTGAAAAATACACTATACCATATAATGGCTAAGACTTACACTTATTTGTAACTAATACATATACTTCATTGTGTAATCAACTCATCACTGTTGAGTTTACTCTATATTGCTTTTATACTTTCAAGCACAATCGACCAGTTAAATTTTTTTGTTAGATTGTAATATATTGAGTGTTTTAATAACTATTACTTTACAAAGAAAAATCGAAAGTAAATGGTGAAGATGGTGCCAAATTTACTGAACAACTGGACTCACTGTATTCGTCACTGCTGCGTTAAAAAGAAAAAAAGTCTCAAAATGTCTAGCGACAGAATTTCGGTCTAGTGTTGGACGTGTTCCTTGACAAATGTTTAAGATATAAGGACACAGTTACAGTATATAATATTAAGCATCAAAATCTTTCTACAAAATGTGATTAAACATTTGTCAAGTTCTCGTTGAATCTGTAAAAATTTATATAAATACGTGATCAAAAGTTTACTATCCAAGGGAATTTTTCCTCATTTTCCATTTCGTCAAAATCATTCCTAATTTCAAAGCACACTTCTTTCCAAGCGTTGCTCGTAGCGTATCGATCTTTAAAAGAATCTGTTTTGTCTCTTAAAACTGGTCTCGCTTCTGCTAACAAAATGGGAATATCAGTATCTATCATCACTTAACCCTTATTACGATTTTTTTTTTTAAATGATAACTCTGCATGATTGAAAACGCACAAGCGCCTTTCTGGTCACGTGGGCCACTGTCTGAACTAGGGCGGCTAAACTACCGTCGAATGTTGGTAGTAGTCACTGATATACTGTAGATTTGAGGATGTCTTTGATGTACAATCTTTTCCAGTTTTCTGTGATGTACCATCCTCGTTACACAATTTGGGCAAGGAAGACACTATGCGCTATTCCTACATTGCCGAGCCTTCGTATGTCCTCCGAGCCTTCGTTTGTCCGCCGAGCCTTCGTTTGACCACCGAACCTGCGATAGTTCTAGAGGTCTCGCCCGGGGAGAGAGGACCGGTCTTAGGAATAACCGAGCGAATTCGAGCGGCAATTTCCACGACACTACAAGCGGTGTTGTCGCGGATTTACCGAGCAAGAAGATCCAACTTATCCCAAAGGTGAGTCAGCCGAGCTCCGCTTACCGTCGGTAGTGGTTGCAAGATTTTCAGTCGATATCTGTAAGCATTTCGCTAGGGATGAGAGGGAAAGCCATAACTGGACTAAATTTACGTGGATGACTCTTTGAAAGAGTGCTAAGAGATGGAGTTAAACTGAATTTGTCGTAGAAAACTTCAGAAAAGTCATATAGTACAGGGATGACGCACTTCAAAACTTAGGTAAAATGCGACATGTCTCAGATGCACTCCTAAGATGAACGGATGATATAACTGTGAGTTAAATAATGGTAGTTGGGTTTCTGAGCTAGCAAAGGGTGGAATAGTGATAATTACTCCTTGACTGTTGCACTACAGCCCCAAACTACATTTCACCAACTGAAGCTAATTCTTTGTTTAAACTGGCTTCTCTGAAGCCTGGTAGTGAGGAAAGGTCGCTTGCCATTGGACGGACATACACGTGATTTTAGATTGTCAGCACATGGCCTTTGAATGTTCTCTGCGTGTATTTGAACTGGCGATGAAGTTCTCAGGGGAAAACTGCAGTGTAGTCTGTCCTTGGAGCTAGCTTCAAAACAAGTGTAAGGGTGCCGAGTGATGGGCCTGATTGGTTCTATTGGGCGTCTGTGATGGAGAGGATGTTAAATGGAATTTTACCAACTTTCAGGGATATTTTTAAGCTCCTAAAATCCTCTTGCGAATCTTCTTGCTTCAGTGATGACTTCTGTTCTTGTTCTGCATCTTTAATCTGCTATTAAAAGGTAAATAATGTCAGGATTTACACCAGCTGGTTTATGTCCAGCAACGGGGGTAGGAAGGCTAGCGCTTGTTAATGTCTAGCTGAGAATCTATCCTAGTTATGAACTGCTGCTGAACTACCTATTTATTAGAATACTTACTGTATGTACATCTTACAGACGTTAACGTAGTCTGCAAGGTTAGTCCCGATCTGAGATGAAAGAGATAAATGACTGGTTGATAATGATTAAAGACATGGCGGTCTGATCTTAACGCAAAATATGGGGTTAGGCTCAGGTTATTAGAGATGGTTTGCTACAATATAGCCCATGTTACCTACTGAACTGATCTACTGAGAGCGAATTGACTGCTTCGTGGCTGTACGCCACCTCCCATTTAACGTCACCTATTCCAGATCAATTCACTTAGCGGTGACCGCTGTCAGCAAGTAAGCATTCTGTAAAGGACAAACACCTTCCTGCTGAGTTTGCTCAGGAGGCAAAGGCGTTTACATGCCGCGGTGAAAAAATTGGGGGACTCATCTAATCGTGCTAAATTAGTCTAATTGCGTGCGGAAGTGCGTAAGGCAATGCGCGATGCGTTTAAAAAATTCCAAGCCAGGAATTTATCCGAAGATCTGATTACTAATCAAAAAAGTTCTGGTCGTATATCAAAGTAATAAGAGGCTCTCGTAAGGTTATGCCGTCGCTGATTAAAGAAAATGGTGAATTATCAGAAACAAGCGTAGAGAAAGCAGAAATTTTGATTGATATATTTAAAAAGGCTTTCACGATAGAAAACTCAGAGGAGATACCGATATTTATCAATCGTACCGACAAAATTATGAATGATCTCGCTCTTGATGTAGAAGGAATAACTAAACTGCTTATGAATGTAAAAACCAATAAGGCTTCCGGACCAGACGGTATTCCTACAAGATTCTACTCAAGATATGCAAAGGAAATTGCACCGTATTTGATGAAATTATATACCGTCTCTCTGGATCAAGGAAAAATACCAGCCGAATGGAAGACCGCTATCGTAACTCCAGTGTTTAAAAATGGGAATGTTAATGATCCTCAGAATTATAGGCCGATCTCGTTAACTTCAATATTTTGCAGCATTTTAGAACATATCATCTATTCAAATTTCATTTGGTTCTTGGATGAAGGTGAGCTTTTAAATACAAATCAACATGGATTCAGAAAAGGCCGATGCTGCGAATCACAACTTGCACTTCTAATTCACGACTTGTGCCGAATTATAGATGAGTAATCCCAGGTTGATTTGGTTCTATTAGACTTTAAAAATGCTTTCGACACTGTGCCTCACACTAGGTTACTTAGGAAACTTCGCGGTTACGGCATATCTAGACAAATATGCGACTGGGTTGCAGACTTCCTGAAGGGCAGAACAGAGTGTGTAGTTCTCGACGGTGAGCGTTCATCACTTACTGAAATAGGGTCTGGAGTTCCCCAGGGAAGCGTGTTAGGGCCTCTGTTGTTTCTCATATACATCAATGATCTATGATGCGACATAATAGGGGAGGGGGGTGAAAAGATTATATGCCGATGATGCTATTATTTATCGCGAAATCAAAACCCAGGACGACTGCGCTTTGTTATAAGACGATATTATGAAAATAATTGCTTGGTGTAAAAATTGGCAGTTGGAGTTAAACGCTAAAAAGTGCGAAGTCATGCGTGTAAGTAAAAAGGTGACACCATTTAACTATGAATATACAATTAATGGCACTGTCCTTAAAACGGTAGATTCCGCTAAATACCTAGGGGTAACAATTCGTAATAATTTGTCGTGGAATGAGCATATCGAGAATGTAATGGGAAAAGTAAATCGTATGCTCCGATTTCTAGGTCGTAATTTAAATCAATGCACTCAGGAAGTTAAATCGATTGTATACAAGTCACTAGTACGTCCTCACTTAGGTTCTGTATGGGGTCCCCATCAAAAGGGTTTAATGGAGGCTTTAGAGAAGGTCCAAAGAAGAGCCGCCCGATTAGTGACAGGTATATATAGTTGGAGGGAAAGCGTAAGTGCGATGTTGAAGGAGTTAGGTTGGGAAGACCTGGAACACCGAAGGCGTTGCTCTCGACGGAAGCTAATTGAAAAATTCACGACAGACGTATTTCGGAATGACAGCCAGCAAATATTGCTACCAGCAACATTCATATCTCGAAATGACCGCGAAAATAAGATAAAAGAAATCAGGGCTCGAACCGATTCATTTCTGTACTCATTTTTCCCACGAGCGATTAGGGAATGGAATAGAAAGGATTTACCGGGCGAGTAAACTTAAAATCCGACAGCAGTAGCTTTCGATAAAGCACTCCAGCCATCCTGATCTGGGTTTTCCATGGTTTTCCCAGATCACTCCACGCGAATGCGGGGATGGTTCCTCACAATAGCCCATGGGCGCCTCCTGCCATATCCCTTATAACCCTTCCAAACCATAACCCTTTTCGATAGGTGCAATGCACCCTCCGCCACACACTTTTAGTGAATCGTGGAGTAATAATAATAATAATAATAAATAAAATAATAAACTCGTAGCTAACTCCATAAAATATTACTTTAACCAAATATACACTTTTCCTTTAATAAAACCTTACAGCTCCAAAACGACACTGACACAAGCGTTAGGTTACCTCGTCCAGTCTTGGTTCAGTAAGGGACTGCCTTAAAGAAACTAACTACAATATAATGAAATTTACAACAGTGTGTCTTGTCGATATTTCATTCCCGTCCATAATGCTACGTACCACTGCCGCTATTCAGAACTTTCATCCGAGAAATGATGCGAAAATTCTCTTCCGTTTTGTTGCCCGGAGGCTGCGAGGAAACCGGATTTGAATTCCGTGCCTGTCGAACAAGAGCTGGCGGTGATTCGGCAATCCCTAGGGGTAGCGAGCCAATTGCGAGTAGCAGAACGCCTTATTTTGTTATTAAACGCTGCCGGGAGGGGGTAGCTGGCTGGCGTATCAGACACAATCGAGCGGAAAATTGCCGCCGCTAAAGCCACCCGATCGATGCCAGGCGGGCCCACACTGATGAGGCTCAATCGCTGCTCGGGCTAAGGCAGAGGGAGAGGGGATTCCTGTTTCTGCTCCATAGCCCCCACTATAAAGAACGCCACAGCTTATTGAGGGGCAAACACCATATGACTGGTTTTAAGCGAGGTTAGCTTCCAAGAGTATAACATGGTCCAGCTATGATATAGATAATCTAACATAGCTAGGAACCTAATCTCTTGTTTTACCCCTTTTCCTTGTCTTTTCCCTTTTGCCACAGAGACCTTTCCTAGTTCAAGCAATTACCAAAGTAGATTAAAAATAAAAAATAAATATATTATTTTTAGTTATTAGTCGAACCTGATCAGTCTCCTAAAATTTCTGCAATCATATCTGGTCCGTCAACAACTAAGCTTGGTTGTTACTTTTATTTCAGTTCAATCAAATGACTACGATGCCTCAAAAATAATACCACAGTGTTGAAATTATAAAATTGAAACTCCTTTCGTTGTACATATGATCCAAGTTTCTCTTAGTGTTGAGTATTAATATTGTCTTCTCGGGTGACTAGCTGAGTGAGCAGAGTGTTTTCACACGATATTTCGGCGATCAGAACTCTGTCGCCATCTTCTGGTCATCTGATCATCATCTTCACCAGAAGATGGCGACAGAGTCCGATCGCCGAAATATCGTGTGAAAACATTCTGCTCACTCTTCTAGTCACCCGAGAAGGCTACATTAATCCTGTTGTTGTGTTTAAAGCAAACATATGTTCTCTTAAGTAAAACTCTTGATCGCAAACTTCAACTGCCTATTTCTCTCTCTCTCTCTCCCTCTTTTTTTTTTTTTTTTTTTTTTTTTTTTTTTTTTTTAGTCTACATCAAGGTTGCTATACCCTGTTCACTTCGAACTGGCGGCTCAAGGTCATATTCCCCTGGTCCCACTTTCCTGATCTTAACACTGGCTCCATGTGGTAATTTTCCCCTTCGCAATGTAGGCAGTGGAGTGGGGATAGAGCAGAATTACCTTCTGCCGCCTCTGTTAACTGAACTGGGTATAGAGCCAAGAGGGATTGGTGACATGGAAAAGGTAGGAATTATGGCAAGGCTTTTTTATAGGCGTTTTGGGAAACTGGTGAACCGAAATCTGCATGGCCCATCGTGTCGGGGATTTGAATCCGCGTTCTCACCGCTGCCAGTCCTGCGCCGGTGGAGAGAGCGGTGGGTTTGTATAAGACATCCATTAGCGGTGATGATCTAGATGGCGATTAAGTGAATAATTGGCAGTATGAACCCCTCTATCGCCTAGATGCATGCACTGATTCGGTTGGAAGTGTATAATGAAGCCGTTGTATCCTCTGCTGAGGAAGACTGGCCAAAATTGTTGTAACTGGTCCATGATATTCTGTATAATGACACTGATACGGAGTTGAGGTCTAATCTGGTCCCAAACATGTTCTATTGGGTTCAGATCTCGGGATCTTCCTGGCCACGGAAGTACCTCAGAATCACGTAGTCAGTTCATAGAAAAGCGTTCCATGTATGGACGAACATTGTGCTGTTGAAAAAAGACAGCACGATACTGTCCCATGAAAGGTAACACGCAGAATGTTCGTCACGTACCGTTGTGCCATCATTATTCCCTCAATCACTACGATTCGTGACCTGAAGTCATACCCGATGGCTCTCCATATCATGACGCCAGGAGAAACACTTCTATGCCTGTCAAAAACATTGGAATGTGTCACCAGGTCACCGCCATACTCGCCATACTCGCCGACGATGGTCATCCGAGATAGTGCAGAACCGCGATTCACTGGATTGCTGACGAATGGCGTCGTATTGTGTTAAGCGATGAATTTGCGATTCTGAGGTACCTCAGATGACCATTATCGGCAAATATGGCGGCGACTAGAGAGGAGATATCATTCTTCCAATGTACATCGGTGTTATTCCTGGCGTGATGGAGAGAGGAGCCATAAAGTATGACTTCAGGTCAGGGCTGGTAGTGATTGAGGAAACTTTGAGGACACAACGTATGTCACCGATATCTTTCTTTTTAATAAAAATAATGGCAATCGTAACCATTCAGCCACCATCTTCTGTGATTCATTTTCCGCAATTCTGTTAGATTCTTCTAGTACTGTTGACAATCTCAAGCGAAAGGACAACATAGGACGAATGCAACACTTATTTAAAACCACCCATGCCCTGGGTCGGACTCGAACCGGAGACCTTTGCAACGCGGAGCCAGCTCACTAGCCCCGCGCTAGCGAGGCCGGCCTGGACATCCTCATGGAGTTACAGATCTTTGATAGTTCTGCTACGCCAGTACGTTCCGTGTATCGGATTCCACGTTAAACTATAGTTTTAGTCATAACAGAAGCGATATTAAATGTTATCAAATGCCTGAACAGGCGTTCCATCGCAATTAAAAGTCACTATTAACATACACATTATTATTTATAATCCTCACAATTTTCTTGCTAGATACTAAAATTACTGAACTTAAAACTTGATACTTAAATTTATATTCATAAACCACCGATGAATGTATAACATCTTCTATCTGCATGATATCTTAGTATTAAGTTCCTTCCTTACTATCCTTTAGCATCAGCAAAACTTGTTTACTACCGTTCACTTACCGGAAGCACGAACATGCATATTCAATATTAACAACAGAGATAGTGGTATTCGAAAGTTGCGTTACGGAGGGGAATCTCCAACCCTGATATTAATGAAAGCAAAGTTGATCTCGTCAAGCATAGTTTTTTTTTTTTTTCGACGTAGAGGTCATTAGAGGGCTTGTGACAAGGAACCAGAAGGAATTCGGCCGTTGCCTTTTCGAGGGAGCATCCTAGCATTCACCTGCAATGATTTGGGGAAACCATGGAATACCATAGTCTGGGTGCCCGGAAGAGGATTCGAACCCGCGTCCTCACGAATGCGAAGCTAGAACGTTACCGCCAAGTTTGTTAGCGGGGTACCTTAGGGCTATTACATGGAGTTCACAATGTTAATGCTGGCTGGATAAGAGAAATGTGATGGCACGTCCTTACAGCGCTGTGAGTGGGAGATTGTTCTAGGGCCTTACTCCTCTCTAGGGCCTATGCAGGCTCCCAAGCCGACCCACCCCCGAGATTCTAGTGGTCAAGAATCCAGAGAACGCTTTTGGTGCATTCTTTCCTGCCGGGGTTTATTGTACTCGTGCCTTTACATACGTCGTCTATAACGACATGAACAGTCCTGATTAAAATGCTAGTGTAGGCTTACATAGGCATAGACGGATGTTACGATTTTTAATGCCAGCATCTAAGAACAGGTACAATCGGCGAAAATAGAAAATTCAGATAATAAAATGAGAACAATATGGAATATAATAAAGATTGAAACAGGAAAAACTGTAAATCACTCTAAAGACATAAAAATAGAACAAAATGGATATGTGTATAGCGAAGTAGGGGAAGTTTGTGAAATATTTAACAAACATTTTACGTCAGTAGTAGATAAATTAGGCATAGAAAAGCAATCCCCACATAGTGCTCTAAGGCTTCTTGAGACTGCTTTCCCAAATAGCTTTGTGGAGATGAAATTGCCACCAGTAACAGTCTCAGAAATAAATAAACTCATTAAACAATTAAAACCTAAAAATTCTTCCAGCTATGACAATATTTCAAGTAAATTACTGAAAAGATGTTCAGACTGTATCAGTCATGTACTTGCTCACATTTGTAATGAATCCTTAATACAAGGTGTTTTTCCCGATAGACTAAAATATGCTGTTGTAAAACCATTATTTAAAAAAGGAGAAGTAACATGTGTAGACAACTATCGTCCCATTTCATTACTTTCAACATTCTCAAAGGTTTTTGAAAAAGTCATGTATAGAAGAGTAATAAAACATGTTACACACTATAATATCCTAACTAATTCACAATTTGGGTTCAAAAAAGGATCATCCATAGAAATGGCTATATATTCATTTTTAAATAACACATTTGAGGAACTGAATAATAAAATGAATCCTGTAGGAATATTTTGTGATCTTGCAAAAGCATTTGACTGTGTAAATCATGAATTACTTTTGAAAAAAATGGAATACTATGGTATTTTTGGGACCGCAGGTAAATGGTTTAAATCATACATTGAAAGCCGAATGCAAAAAGTTTCAATTTTTGATTCTAAAATAAGTAAAGATGCTTCATCAGACTGGGAGAAAAAAAAACATGGAATTCCACAAGGCTCTGTCTTAGGTCCCCTCCTCTTTCTGTTATACATCAATGACCTTCCTGGAAATTTATCCGACAAAGTTAAGAGTGTTTTATTTGCAGATGACACTAACCTGACTGTGCGTAAAACACCAAACAGTACTATAGAATTTAATGTAAATGAAGTACTTAGAGTAGTAGCAAATTGGTTTAAGGCAAATTCATTAAAATTAAATTTTGAAAAAACACATTATATTAGGTTTAAAACAAAAAACTATGCACAGCCAGATATATGTATAAACTATAAAAACAACACAATCTTAGAAACAGAGAGTATAAAATTTCTTGGTATTAAAATAGATCAGAAACTCTGTTGGCATGATCATATCACTACACTACTGGCAAAGTTAAGTAGTGCCACCTTTGCAATACGAACACTTTCTCTAACAGCAGATCTAGAATTAATGAAACAGGTGTACTACTCATATTTTCATTCAGTAATGTCATACGGCATAATTTTTTGGGGAAACTCTTCACAAAGTAAAAAAGTTTTCATAGCACAGAAAAGAGCTATTAGGTTTCTGTGTAGGGTAAAACCAAGAACTTCTTGCAGACAACTCTTTAAGAAACTCAATATTCTTACAATGTATTCTCGGTATATATATTCTCTCATGAGCTTTGTCATAGAAAATTTTAACCTGTTTACACCTAATTCACAGGTACACAGTTTCAATACAAGAAACAGAAATAACTTGCATAAAACACAAACATCTCTGTCATTAGTACAAAGAGGAGTTAATTATTCTGGGATACATCTGTTTAATAAACTACCTAATCGTATAAAACAGCTTTCAGATAATAAAGATGTATTCAAACAAAAACTTAGAGATTATCTTATTGGCAACTCCTTCTACTCCATTCAAGAATTTGAAGAAAATAATTAATTGTACTCATTATGACGTTTGCAAAACTCAGTTGCAAAAATGTATGTTTATTATTTCTTGTATTTGTAAAATATGTATATATATATATTTACTATGATATGACTCATATTATGTGTATATGTATCAACAATGACATGTTTCACATCCCAGAGGTATTTCCTCAGCAGGGATCCATGGAACAAGATTGATAAATAAATAAATAAAATAATACACTTAGAAGCAACTAATTATTTCTTTCCTTTACTTCTCTCTCGCTGTCTGTTAAAGTATCTATACTATAAAATGCTAAGTTTGATTATGATCATATGGACCCAGGTACGAGGAGAGCGTATCGCTCTCCTACCTATCATTGGGTAGGACGGGGTTCAAATCCCGTCCAGCGATCTTGATTGCGGTTTTCCGTGATTGCCGCCCGAGCCATTCACGTTCTTCCTGAAACAAAAAAGAACAGAGTATGCTGGAGGTTGTTGTCTTTCGACATTTCCTCCGCGGGGATTAGTGATGGGGTATAACATTACGTGGGGTTTGTCGTCACAGTTGGCTAGTCATTGTTGGGGGCGTCTTATGTCTGAACTGTCAGATCCAGTGGTCGTCTGTGTCGGCCGGGACGAATTTCGTACCGGCCAAGCACGCTGATCAACGGATTAGTGCTGGTTTCCGCCTTCTTGTAGAAGGCAGTGGCCAGCACTCGGAAACGGTCTCTTAGGGGCATGATGCCGGTGGCTTCATGAAGAGCCGCTGTCGGGAAACGGTGGGGGAGGTGGAGGGCACGTTTAAGTGCCCGGTTTTGGACTGCCTGCAGTCGTTGCAGGTGGGTGTGAGCGGCATATCCCCACACTGGACAGGCGTACTCGAGGAGTGGCCTGACCAGAGTGAGATATATGCGCACTCCCAGGGACGGTGACAGTGCACTGTTCCTGTTCAGGAGGGGGTAAAGCTCGTTTAGCCTGGCGCTGGTCCTTCTACGCACATCGTTGATGTGCGTGCGCCAGGTGAGCTTGGAGTCCAGCATTACCCCGAGGTATCTCAGTGAGGTACTCCAGGGAATGTCGGATCCATTCAGCCTCAGCAACTGGGCCGGTTGGCCGCTGATGCGTGGGCCGTACTTCCTCGTGAAAACGATGGCCTGGGTTTTGGTAGGATTGACGTCAATGCGCCACCTCCTAGCCCAGGCCTCCGTCTTCTGGAGGACTCCTTGCAGTCGGGCGGTGGCGACGGCCTTACTCCTGCTACGGGTGATGTAAGCCGTGTCATCCGCGTATGTAGCTGTCTGTACACGGTCTGCCGTTGGTACGTCAGCCGTGTACAGAGTGTACAGGGTGGGGCCTAGGACTGACCCCTGGGGCACACCTGCAAGGATGTTTCTGATACCTGACTTGACTCCGTCCACCTTCACATGGAAGGTGCGGCCAAGCAGGTAGGACCGGATAAGCTTTACCAGTGGCCCCGAGAAGCCCTGCTGGTAAAGCTTCAGTAACAACCCAGAATGCCAGACCGAGTCAAAGGCACGCGCTACGTCCAAGGACACCATAGCGCAGTACTCTTTGTGGGCGAAGGCATGGGTTGCTGTTTCCACAATGCGGAGCACCTGTTGGGTGGTCGAGTGTCCGTTGCGGAAACCGAACTGGTGGTTGGGCTGGAGACTGCTATCTGAAATGAAGGATTGCATCCTCTTCAGTAGCAGCCTCTCAAAGACTTTGCTGACCGACGGAAGGAGACTGATGGGTCTGTAACTCTGGGGGAGACTGGGGTTCTTCCCGCTCTTGTGGATAGCTACTATTTCAGCATGCTTCCACCGTTGCGGGAAGACCCCAGTCCGCAAGATGCGGTTGAAGATGTCTGCCAGAAACCCGTGGGCTTCAGGTGGCAGATTCCTCAGGCATCTGTTCCCGATCCCGTCGTGACCAGGAGCCTTGTTTGGCCGGAGCCTTGCAAGACAGCTGGCCACTTCCTCAGGGGAGATGGGGTCTATCTCCTCGTCTCCGTCGTCAACTTGGAGGAAAACGCGCAGACGGTCTTCGGTGTCTCTCAGAACCTGGTCATCTGCATGCGTTTCGGAGGGACGGAAGTTGCGCTCGAATCCATCGGCCAAGGCATTTGCTTTGCCTTCTGGTCGATGGATGATTTTCCGCAGTCCTTTGAGGCCACGTCCGTCTTCCAATCCCCCCTCCCTCCCCTCAGTGTAGAGGCTGAAAAGGATCTCCATGATCCCCCAACAGCCCGCCTTCCAGCTGAAGGAATGAAATTAGTAAAAATTATTATCATATCACCGACTCTTGTGTAGTGCGAATTCGCACTACTACTTGAGATTCGGGAGGGCGGGGGTTAAATCCCGCCCAGTCATCCTGACTGCTGTTTTCCGTTGTTTCCCGCAGTCACTTAAGGCGGATGCTGGGATGGTACCCTGCAAGGCCATGGCCGATCTTCCATCTTCCATCCCCCTTCCCTCCCCGTAGATTAGTAGGCTGAAAAGAAAGAAAAAAAAATCATCATATAACCGTGACTGCAATGCTGACGTAACGTTCTTGGCCTTCGTTAGCATACTAATTCCAACCAGAGATGTTTCTGCAAAAGTGTGGTTATGAGCATTATTTAATAACAGTTCTAATTAGTTAAACAATGAATTGCATAACACTGTAAAAAGAATGTATTGCGTGTAAATTTATATATTAGTTACTTTTGTTTATTAATATTCGGTTGAGGTTGATGTTTTCTTATTATTCTCTTTCCAGAGATATCGCTGCTGCAGTAAACTAAGAAATATTTACCAAATTACAAAAATTTTAAGGTTATGAGCATTATTTAATAGGACTTGTATTTAGATAAGTTACGCGGGTTCGAATACCCGCCCAAGCATCCAGATTTGGGGAATCCATGGTTTCCCCAAATCACTCCAGACAAAAGCTTCCTTCGAAAGGCCATGGCCGAATTCCTTTCTGTTCATTGCCCCAATCCTTTCCTTCCTCTAATGACCTCGACGTCGATAAGGCATAAAGACATAAGCAAAAAAAAAAAAATTAAGTTACTGAAAGGAAATGAACTGCCCGAACACTGCGATCGACCCATTGTTTTTGACGTGCTTACAACATATTTATAATCGATGTTTTCGCTATATTCTGTGTCACTGTTTTAGTAAATTCGAATAAATGAATTGCCAAAACACTCATAAAATTGTTCGTTTAAATTAATTATTAGTTGTTTTTTTACTTATTTACTTTAGTTCCTGGTAGATGGTTTGGTAAAATTCATTCCGGATAGTTATTTAAGATAAAAACTTTAATTTTCGAGCATCAATGTTAGTAGAGTTTTGATTAGATTGAAATTTAACCTGGGTTGAATGACAACTGACATTTGACGTTACAAGAGTGGGCATGAGTAATTTAATTTTTTTTAATAATTTAAGATGTTTTCATCAACACCATGTTACTAAAAACATGACTTCATGTGGATGAAAGTAACTGCACATTTATAACGATCTCTGCGGCCTCAAATGTAATATGGATCTTAATCACGAAACAGGAAGATGTGAGAATTCGTGAGGATTTTAGGTGAACTTTATATCGCGATGCATGATGCTGCAATCATACGATACAGTGAATGTGAAACGTCGATTTTCTCGCCGCAATATTAGCTAAGGTTGCGGTTAGGTTAAAATGCAGCCTGTATCAGTATGATAACTGACACCTTTTGCTACAGCGTAAGGCGCGAGGTATTGCATTCAGCGATATTTTATAAAAGTTTTATTTAGTTAAATAATTCCAAAGACATTACTCACCAGAAAACTTCGTTCAATCCACCATTTTTGTTGGGGTTTGAGGCTAGTTAGCTTATAGTAAGTCAATTACGAAATTAATATTTTCGTTTTAATGACCATGATGTCGACGCGTCATAAGGCCCTAATAACAATAACAACAATAAAAGATTAAAGAAATGAAAGTAAAAATGCGACAAAACACAAATTAAAGTGCAGGGAAAATGTTGGCACAGCCTAAGCTCTTTCTCAATTCATAATAATAAAAACAATGCACCGGTATTTTTTCACTGCTTTCAATTCATACCAAAAAATTTGAAGTATGTAGTGGCTTTTCCAAGTATCCGACTGGTTGTGACAAAGTCAATAAAAGTTCCATAGTTGTTACCGTAAGTGTGAGCTAGTATTCAGTAAGTTACAACATTCAATTATTGATTATGGTTGAAATTATTACTACAGTGTTCAGAAACTACAATTACACGGCTGGGTGCTTTAACGTGCAGCCATAGAAACTTGGCGATATACGACTATGCAGAGTTCAAATCCCATTGGCGCACAAGTACCTCTCTTCCTGATTAAGGTTCTTACGAGGCCGTCTCTACTCATTTAAGCAAATACTCGGGCGGTACACAACACGATCCACAAAATCACGTGTTTGACAAAGATAATAGCATTATTTTATTTAAATTATTTTTGTATTTTAGCCAGGGATCAATATCACTGTGAAACATAACTAGTATTCTTAAGCAGCATCATTATTGCATGGTATACTTTAATACTAATGTGATCGCTTCGGTGTTTGATAGCGATAAGGAAGGCAACAAAAGCAATTATTTTTACAATGCTTCGATTCCCTATTTTATCACTTGCAAATCAGCATATACTGATAATTATCGTCCACGACATGGAGATGAGTCCACTAACTACATTTTTTGTTCCGTAACAGGGTATGTCGTTTGCAAAGGCTGTTCATTGTTGTGATTTCTTTTGTACCAAGTTCTAAGATACTACAACCGGTCTTTCACAGTTCTCAAGACAGATGGCAACACTTCCGTCCCTTAATAGCTCAAACTAGACTTAATTGTGTAAGCACTTAACAGACTTAATGCACAGAAAACAATAAAATCTTGATTTCAGTTACCGTTATACGTTAAACATAGCTTGAAATATTCATTTGAAGTGGTTTTATGGGTAAATGGGTATGGAAAAATATGTGCTTAGAACTTACAGCACAGTTTCTACGATGTTATCATTTGATCACTTCTTCTTTAACAGATAATGTTTAAACTTTTTCAGAACCTAGGTCTATATGTGCAAACCATCTAAAAATCTATCTAGTTTATGGTTCTAAATATGCCATGAAATATTACTAAGAAAAGAAACGTGAGTGGCATTTGTTTTAAGTGCCATTATTAGACATGCAAGTAGGTACGGAATAGAAATTTACACCCTGACTGCTAAAAATATCAGCCAAATTCAAGCCACAGAAATTAAGTTAGTAAAAAGACAGAATCAGAAGGAAATGTAAAATAAAGAACGAAATAAATACAGAAGTAGCTGTAGCGGTTCTTCAATAATGAAACTCATCCAAACAGCAATATTCACATGGTACGATCACATAGTATAGACTTAGAATGCAGAATGGATTAGATTGAATTGATACTGAATAGAAATTGCGATTGAATTGAAATGTAATCAATCTTTATAGAAAAAAATAACAGTAAATTATTTGTATTACCTTACTATTTGGAAAAAAATAATAAACTACGTTAGAAATATAATGCTGCTCATAATACCAGCTATAAAGTGTAGTACAATACCAATTAGCTTTCTTTGATACAGTTCAAAGTAATATGTAAAGGCACAAATATGATACAAAATTGAATAGCTGAAATTTAAACGAACGAATAAGTAGCAACATAAATAAAAACTCTTGTAAGAAATGTTGATACAGATATGCTTCATAAAAAAAAAAAAAATATTTATCTCACTGTCTAACGGAATATAATAAATGTCATTAAACATTTACACTATAAATGCATCAGTGTAAAGAAGGTCGATCACCCAAATCGGACATCGTTACCTAATGCGAATCACTCTCAGCGAAGATAAACAGACAGGACAGCCATTTCATTTCTTCCGTGCATTTAAGGGCTCTTGTACGTGACTGTGATGTGATGAGAGTCGTATGTCGTTTTGTATACAAATACAATTCCGGGTAGGTGTGAGGATCAGTCGTTCGAGGAATCGGGGGGAAACAATTATTCTATACTATTATATACAAGTAACCTTATGATCAATTATATTTCTTCATACAGAAAACAAATAAAATACACGCAGCCCTAATATCGAAGACAAGCCCCCGGCAGACTGCACGGCGTCTACCCTTAAATCTATTTGGTGAGCTACCCAATCCCTAGAGAAATTAAAGTACAAACCGATCGAAATAAGAAGAATAAAAGTCTCCACAGCCCAAATTCAATGTTTTAAATGTCAAGCTTTAGGGTGACAATCATTGGGCCACCAAGCTCAGATGAACGATGTGTCCGCTGTGGGAATTACCACAACGACAAAAATTGTTCACGGCCAAGTGACGAGACACCAACTTTCTCAAACTGCGGAGCTAATCATGCAGCCTGCTACATGGGATGCACTGCGTAGTGCAAACCACAGCATGCTGTCAATAAGGAACAATCTCAGACTAGCCGCCTCCCTCTCAGCAAGGCTAACATGACGACGAAAGTTTGTGGCATTTACTGGACGAGGCAGCTGTTCTGGCCTCAAAATTTTGGAAGGAGAAATTTATAGAAAATAAAAATGCCAAGCGAAACCAAAGGCCATAGATAGTAGAACAGGGGAACAGAATTACAACCCATGGAATAGTGGAAGCTAATTCCAGAAACAACTACAGAAGGAACAACAATGCTGGAAGTATGGTTTTCACAACACCGGATTGACCGAAGATACCCTACGACAATGAGCAACATCTACCGTTGTAGGAACTTCAGTGTGCTCCAGAGAGGCCGTCTTCTGAGCGAAAGCTGGGGCCGTCTTGGTATTCCAGGTCAACTCTTGATGGCCTGGGCGGCTGACTTCGCTGCCGGTTCCGGGAGACTCTACTTTTGGAGCACAATCAACAACACCAAGAAAACATGAACATTAGTGGAACCGAAGTGCGGCTGTGACAATTGGTAATAGTAGAATTAGTAGTAATAGTGGTATTAGTAGTAGCTTAATAGTAATGATAGTAGTATTGTCAGGTACAATAGCAGCAGTAGTAGATGAAGTAGTGGTGGTGGTACCCACTCTGTTTAATAACAATAGAAGTAATAGAGATCCTGGAACTTGAATCAAAATTTTCTTGCCTTCATTGTTTATAAAATGAATACGTTAGGTATATAGATATAAATACATGTAAAATAATGTAAATAAAGGCCCAGATTAGATACTAGGTGCTGGGGTATGTTGTATATGGGAAAATAAATAAAAATAATAATAAGGCTAACATGACTCCAAGGTCCATACGTAAATTCGTCAATGACGCCTCCAACCAGCCCGAGCCTCCACGTTCTTCGCCACTACGAAAGACGAAGACGACTCAAACTACAGATGAACGCCCACCATGCACCCATTTACCTGCATCCACGAAGAAAGTAGGTCTTGCTCCAAACACTGCTACAACTGTCACGCAGGAAGCAACAATGAGAACGAAAGGCTGACGCTAATGTTCCAGCTACTAACGCAACTGATTTCCACCATGCTAACTATCAACGTTGTATGTCAACGTTTTACATGGACTAAGCAACAGAATAACAATATTATAGGGGTTTCTCGAACATAGGTCACAATCGCGATCATAGCAAGATTTCCCCCAAAAGTGCACATATAGTGACCCCATTCCCAACCACTTGTAGAATAACAGTGAAAAAGAAGATAAAGCTACAAACAGTAGCGGGGCTGCAATACGCCGTTAAGCCAGTGAAAAACAAAAGTCCATTCCTATTAAGTGGGTAATGGACGTTGCCAGAAGCATGAAGTGCAAGTGGCTCGTGCAAGTTACCTCATCGCTGACTCTTCAAACGTTGTTAGGGAAGTAGGGAAGCCTTGCTAACGAGAGTGCCAAAAGGGGGGAGGAGTGTTAACCACTGGAGTTGGCCGGTGCCTCCTTTTGGCGTTGGCATCTTAGTAGCAGATAGTTTTGTTGGATGGATGAGTATCCACGGTGGGTCATAGGAGGGATCGCACGCGTATCTCCAATGAATGCTCTATCCCTGCCGGTGACTGAAAAGCCGGGTAAACGGGGTTAAGAGAATACAAGTATAAGAGAAAGGAGATGGTGAAACTCGGTGACGGCCTTTTTTCGTCTTTTGTACGACTGAGTGCACCAAAGTTTAATAGATAATCAGCAGTGTTGTATGCTCAGACGACACATGCACTGCGAAAAGAAGGTGCTCCAGATTTCTGGTACACAATGTGGTGATAGGAATTGTGCACCACTGCCCTTTCGATGTTGTTGCCGAAGTTCTGAATAAAAGAAATTTCTTCCACTGCCAGGGCTTAAGCCATACGACTCCATGTCGACCGCCAGACAACTTCACAGTGTTTTCGACCACTTGTCATGAGATGTACGTTTTTTTGGCTTAAACCTAATTCCTTGTTTCTAACTATCGGCTATTATGATATTCAATGAATAACGAGGTTGGTGGTTTGTAGCAGAATAAAAGAAGAACCACTTCATTCGCATCAGTTCTTTATTTGTCAACTGAAATAGGTACGTAGCTAAACACTTACAACGTCTTACTAAAAAATTATATAAATTAAATGTTTCACTGACAGAAACAATAACACCCGAAAAACTCCTTACTGTATAAAACCCACACAATTTATCAATATCTCTGTGATATGATGTGCTGCTATCTAGCGGTTCGTGATCACTCATTATCGACGCAAGCTGTTCCTAGCAGCTTGGCTCTGAAATGACCAGGATTGTTCATAATTTTGTCATTTACGGGTTGAATTTCGAAAAACTGCTATCTTAATTAACAAACTCGAGTCTTTAAATTAATACCTTATTTGTCGATTTTGGTTAGGCATGAAGGAAGAAAGATGGCTCATAACCAAAAACCACCCTTTAGAAATAATATCTATGATTATTACTGGCGTTCCAGCCCCCCATGGTTCTCCCTTTCTCGTTCCTCGTCCGAGAAAACACGTCTTGTTCTTTTTGGTTCCTCTACACTTCTAGATACAGACCCGTCACCTCTACAGTTTTATAATTTTCCATCTGAACACTTCTCTGCGTGCAATATCTTCTTTCCTAGTGCCACGTTTCTTTAGACCCTAATGAACTTCTTCCAGCCGTGAGACTTGTGTCTTTCCCTTCTCCTGGAAAGTGAGGATCATATACGCTGTCCGTTCAAGTCCCATTCTTCTTGGGTGTCTATAAAAGTCAGTCGTCTTTTCTTCATTGCGACTGAGATATTTTAACGCCTTTCATATAGAAAAATAATCTCAATCGTTGTTATTTCTTTGGTTCAAAGATTTTCCTGGTAGATTTACGTTCCTTCTTTGTTACTTCTATAATTCCATTTCAGGGAATTGTCTCTACCACGTAGAGGCATTCATGTTTCCTATAAATCATTTAGAGAGAATTTCATTTATTTTTATTTTGTCACATTCATCAGCTTACAAAAACCCACTTGTTTTGTAAATAAATTTTATGTGAAGATAAACAAAAGTGAAATGAATGACTGAACAACTACGAGGCGTAAAAAAATAAAACAAATCGCGAATTTAAAATAAATGAAGCCTGTATATTCTATGGACAGCCCGGATCACAACTCGATTTACAGTTGACATCATTCTCTTTCATTGCGGATAGCAAATATTGCTCTGCTCACCGCTGATTTTAATACTGTTGTGGACATCAGTTATGATATAAGGCCACTGTCTGCAACATTATCGGACAGAGTAATATACGACGATATTATTCATTTTCTACAGCCACACGAGATACCGAGTTGAATTACAACAAATGACTTGATAAAGCAGTACAGAGCCTGTATTGAAACACAATTTGATCTCTCTGAATAATCCACAGGTTAGGCACTGAGCCAAAAATGAGAAAAATAATATTGTGTTGGTGAAATTAGAAGTGAAATACCGTGGAGAGTATCGCGAGGAGTTATCGTGTGCGTAACATGTTATTTTTCCGCTTATTGCATTCCATGCGCCGAGCAAAATTTGAACAGTCAATTTAATAAGAATGTCAGAAAAAATTAAATATGATGCCCGTCCTGCACAGGGGATAGTATTAAAGGTGAATTTTGTTGTGAGCGGTGTTCAAGTAGAGCATTAAAATGTGTCAGAAATTATGAAGCAATTATTTATATCTGCTTTACGAATCCTGACTGGTATTGGAAATTTTATACAGTCGTTTTTATAAGCCGTTAATTAATGCAAAGCCTGGTCACTTTTTACATTTCCATCGGTTATAAAATACGTCAGGGCTCTGTTGATTAGTTCACTAGTTATAAATTATGAATATACAAAAATGAAATGGTTCTGAACATAGGAATAAAAAAATCATCAGTTCTATTAGGATTTTTAAAAGAACGATTTTTAATGGGGATAGAAAATATATTACGTGTACTGCAACATATCTATATCATTATCGTTGGATTCTCAATTTATTTATTTTTTTGTTTTTGCTTCGATCGATTATTATCGCTGGGGCTCAACATTTCGTAGTTGATTGCCACTAAAAGAGATAAATCTACTTCGTTGTATTTATTAATCAACAGCCCGTTGATTTAAAGGGGGCGACTCAACAGTAGTCTGCTTTATCCCCACTCCGCTGCCCTTTCCTCTACATGTGAAGGGGTAATTTCCTCTTTTTACACGGATACAGCGGTCATCTCGGAAACACATTAATGGGAGGGGCTGGTGAGTTTAGGAGCGGTGTATAGGGAACATGGCATTCAGCCACCAGTTTTGAGTGAACTGGGTATAATAAATATTTTAGGGTATAGGAGATTTATATTATTATCTGGATGTTGTGGATCATTTACCTCAATTGCTGATAATATTAATAATAAATTACGCCAAAGCAATTGACTTTTTTGTATTTATTGAGCTTTTCACTTCTTTTGTATCTTCAGCGGGTTTTTTTCTGTTCATTACGTACAAAAGTTATACGCAGGTTATGTTGTGTTTGGTACAGTGGAATTATTATCTAACTTATAATCTACTTACATTTTGTGGTCTATTGCATTTCTTTTAGCTCCATTCTCAGCATCAGTGCTTTTGCATTTTTGGTGAGAAGTGTCTTCATTATTCAGATTCACAACACTGCACTATGTCTTTTTCTTGTGAATGGTCGTTCTGTTTTGTTTACCAAGTATCGAGTTTGGTTTTTTTTGCAGTTTTTTTTTCAAATGTAAATGATTTCAGTAGTTTTTTGTGGTTTTGTATGTCCTTGTTTATTGTTGTTTTGCCTGTGTCGATGTTTCTATTTTATTTTAGTTCCAGTGTTTTGTATAGTGTTGGGTGTGTGAGGTTACAAAACAACACCGCATAACTGCACAAACTCGATACTTGGTAAACAAAACAAAATGACCATTCACAAGAAAAAACACATAGTGCAGTGCAATAAAGTGCAGTGTTGTGAATATGAATAATGAAGACACTTCTCACCAAAAATGCAAAAGCACTGATGCTGAGAATGGAGCTAAAAGAAATGCAATAGGCCACAAAATGTAAGTAGATTATAAGTTAGATAATAATTCCACTGTACCAAACACAACATAACCTGCTTATAACTTTTGTACGTAATGAACAGAAAAAACCCGCTGAAGATGCAAAAGAAGTGAAACGCGTACTGGAGATAAATAAATACAAAAAAGTAAATTGCTTTGGCGTAATTTATTTATTAATAATGATTTATATTATTGTTTCACAGTTTCCAAATTTTCTGTATCTATTACGGTACCTATATTTTATTTTAGCGTTTTCGAGATACACTAATTAATCTACTGTTAGTAATTGATAGTGACCCCAATGGATTATTTAATACGTCAAGTTGAGTCTCGGCTAATTAATTCATGTTAAATGTCGGTCAAGCTAAGTAGGCTGTCTCAACTAAAAATTATTTCTCTTGAGAATCAACAAATAGTTTTCTAGTGTTAATTAATTTATTGTTTATGCAGATTATCACAGATTTGATTGGTGGTCAATAACGGTTATAATGGTGTCCAATAAAATAAAAACCATTAGTGGTATAAGTATTATTACTTTGGTGGAAACAAATAAATTTTTAGTTTCATTTCGACAGCTTTCTTTCGACTTGTGAAGGGATGTTGCTAATTCATAAAAGTAAAGTGCAATTCCCTGAGGTTAGAAAGCGAATAGAGCAACGATAAATTATTATTTTATGATCAAATAATTTCGTAAAGCAGAAATTATATTGACAGATTAGAAAGGCAATAGTAGATTACGAAAAAACGTGAATATTAATTTGATACTTTGTTACGAGCCTGCGTTTTGCACGTAAAACATTTTTGTTAAACCGTAGATTTGTGATAATGAACACATTTTCTTTTAGTAGTCTACCGTACATTATCTTTCCCTTACCTTAATGGGTTGATTATTTCTCACACGCAGTCTGCGATTTTTGTGAATACTGGAATATGAGACGTATTGGATCGATCTGTATGCAAATTCAAATAATGACTAACTTTCATGGGTTTCCCACCAGATTAAACTTCGGTTGCGCTATCTTCATTCTCAAACATTTAATTAGCTTGATGACTATGTACATTTTCGCGGCGGCAAGGCTGTATAAAAACTTCTCGGGTTTCAAGCCGCATCAATATTGAGTCGTGTGGCGACGTTTCGGAATCCGGCACCGCTTCCATTGTCAAGCCCCGATTAATTAGTCGTTTTTCTTCTTAATATAAGCATACTACCGAAATTTAAAAAATAATCATATTTAAAAATGAAGAATTATGACACAGAAGGAGAAAAACAGTAATCTGATACATTTGGCTTACTAACGTTGTTAATTCTTTTTTATACTTCTGTGGTGCTTCGACATTTACGTTCTAATTCTCACTAAATTTAATACTTGCCAGTATACTCTCCTTTCTCGTTCTGTTACAATAATTCAATAACTTATGTTATTGCTACGTATTTAATGTATTTATCTGAAACATTATTTTAATAAATATATTTATGCTGCATTCTTTTATGTCGTCAAGCTAAATATTACACATTACATCAATGTGTTACAATAGATACCGGTATTGGATTAATGGACGTTCGAACTTCACTGTGGAGAGTGTTTACACTTTATTCATGAAAGCCATGAACTGATAATGTTTATAACTTCTGTACACATACGGAAACTGAACGTGAACCATTTAACGTTTAGAGTTTCTTTTATCCTCCTTTTAAACTACCACGCTGTATCACATATTCGAATATAGGAAACAAGCTACTTCACGACATACAATGGGAGAAAATCATGTAGCTGAAATATATTGAAAAGACATCTTACCATTATCAGCGAACAACCATCAATTGAAAAACTATAACCACTATTTGACAAATTAATTCAGAATTAATCATTGTTTTTTCTCTCATTATTCATATTTCACTTATAACAAAATAAAACTAAAGTGGAATGATCAAAGTAGAAAATTAAATACCTTCCTCTCCGCAAACACTCAAAAATCTTTTTCGAAAAGACATTTAAAAACCACACAACTGTGATCCAAGCTTCATATATGTCTTGTGTTAGGGCACACAAAATCAACTACACACATTTTCGTGTTAGTTAGCCGACTTCACTCCATAGCTCTAAAACGCCAAAACAAGATGCTGTACGTGCTTTTACTGCAATCCTTCATACAATCAAATTTAATGTAATTATTTTAGAATGAAATGCTCGTTGAACTTAAAGTATTTTAAAAATAATTATTACTATCATAATCAGTGAGTTCATTCATTAACTGATGTGGCCTCTTACTGTCATGAGTTCAGGTAGAGCTTGAGCAGTTGTGACCTTGGAGGAAGGAAATATATGGAGGAGAAATGACGTTAAATCTGTGACGCCGCCTCTAAACTCTCGGCTGATATTGCGCATGCGTGGTGGTGGCAGCGGCCATATTGCGAATCCATACAAATGCAAAGCTCACATTGTGTTTAATGCTGTGAATATTTCATTTTCTAATGTGTCTAAGTATTTTATAATGCCTTCTTGTGCCATCTAGGAATCTTGATGAAGCAAACGATGTTGTTACCCCAAATGCAGTTTGCGATTCAAATACGCGTGTGTGGATGTGTCTACATAGTTTGATTCTGTAGCGGCAATTTAGTGGAGATTGTGGTTAGGTCTAAATGTAGTCTGCACCAGAATGGTTTTGTTGTTGCATATATAAGGGACAAAGAATTTATCTATTATTGTTAGTAATTTCATGAACACCATGTTAGTGACAAAACGTGTATCGCGATGTAAACTACTTCCAGCTATTCACAATTAAGTTTACGATGTATGGTAACAAGATAACTATTTTTATTCTGGCCAGGCCACATTTCAACCTAACCACAAGTGGTAGTAATAAAACTGAAATATCCATTCTGCATGTCTACCATGTAATTCATTGTGGCTTTGGCAGAATTAATTTTTGGCCCAGGCAGCATATCAACCCAATCCCTTCCATTTGCAGACAGTATATTCCGAAAACTAAGCAAGATATCGAAAAATTTTATTCTTTATTTTTGATTTGTCTCGTCGTGTTACATAAGAATCGAAATTCGAATTTGACTTTTGCGAAAAAAAAATCTGCATTTCAACTCAAGACACCTCACTTTTGATACAGTATATCTCGAGAACTAGGCGAGATATCGAAAATTTTTATTCATTATTTTTTATTTGTCTCATCTTTTTAAATAAGAATCCATCATCGAATTTGACTTTGACCAATTTTTTCTTCTGAATTTCAACCAAAAACATCTTACATTTGAGACAGAATATCTCGGAAACTAGGCGGGATATCAAAAAATTTTACTCTTCATTTTTTATTTTTCTCATCGAGTTACATAATAATCCATCACCAGATTGTGGCGTTACATTTATCCTAGAGTACCCTTGAGGTTTTTGTACATATACCCCGTGTCCGTATGGATGCGGCCTAGCCCCCTCCCCAACCCCCACTCCTCCACCGCCCGGCGTCACTTCAATGCGTGGTGAAGGTCTCTTGCGTCGTCTCCATATATTTCTTTCCTCCATAGTTGTTACATTACAGAGCAATAAGCTAACGAACTGTTAAAGTTCATCTATGTCAAAGATGTCGATAATCGATATCTATCATAAGTACGTCGTAGTACTAAACTCTTTGTAAGAAGCAGCAGTCGATGTATGGCAATCGCAGATGTACCGTATGTAGCATGGAGGAAGGAAATATATGAAGCCGGGCGGAGGAGGAGTGGGGGGAGTGGGGAGGCATGGCCTAACCCATACAGACACGGCGTATATGTACAAAAACCTCAAGGGGACTCTAGGATTAACGTAACGTCGCAATCTGGAGATGAATTATTATGTAACTCGATGAGACAAATAAAAAATGAACAATAATTTTTTTGATATCATGCTTAGTTTTCGAGATATTCTGTCTCAAATGTGAAACGGTTTTGGTTGAAATTCAGAAGAAAAAATTGGTCAAAGTCAAATTTGATGACGGATTCTTATTTAAAAAGACGAGAGAAATAAAAAATAAATAATAAAAATTTTCGATATCTCGCCTATTTCTCGAGATATACTGTATCAAAAGTAAGGTGTCTTGAGTTGAAATGCAGAAGAATAATTTCGCAAAAGTCAAATTTAATGATCGATTCTTATATAACACGACGAGACAAATCGAAAATAAAGAATAAAAATTTTCGATATCTTGCTTAGTTTTCGGGATATACTGGGATTGGGTTGATATGCGACCTGGACTAAAAATTAATTCTGCCAAAGCCACAATAGTTGACATGCAGAATGGATATTTCAGTTGTTTTTACTACCACTTGTTGTTAGATTGAAATGAGGCCTAGACCAGAATAAAAATAGTTATTTTGTTACCATACATCGTAAGCTAAATTGGGAATAGCTGGAAGTGGAAGTAGTTTCCATCGCTATACACGTTTTGTCACTAACTTGGTTCTCATGAAATTACTAACAGTAATAGATAAATTCTTTGTCGCTTATGGAACAACAAAACAATTCTGGTACAGACTGCATTTAGACCTAACCACAATCTCCATTAAATTGCCGTTATAGAATCAAACTATGTAGACATACCCACACACGCGTATTTGAATCGCAAACTGTATTTGCGGTAACATCTTTTGCTTCATCAAGATACCTAGATTGCATAGCATAATTGAACACATTTAATTTCATCATACAGTATAAACTACAACGTGACGAAGGAAAGCGCAATACTAAATTAACTGAACCGCGATGTAAAACACACCCCCTTTAAATCTCATTTTCAACACTCGTTAAAAACTAATGCTAGTCTATTATGTGCAAAATAGCAAGGTATGCTGATTTTCTACACTACACCAACAAAAATTTGAGAACAAAGTCATCCCATTGAGAGCTATGACTAAATATTTATAGACATGCTCCAAAGTTTATAATTCCCATTGACCACTTCAACAACAATTATTAGAATACAACTTACCTATGAAATGATATTCCAGGTTCTTTCCTCTCTTGTCCATTTTTGCAACCGTATTCAACACAAGATGGCATTATAAAATACTTATGCACATTACAAAATGAAATAATCAGAACATCAGACACAGTGTGAACTCGGCAATTGTTTGGGTTACAATACCGCTGCTGCCGCCATGCGGGAGAGTTTAGAGCCTGCTTCACAGATTTAACGTCACTTCTCCTCCATATATTTCCTTCCTCCATGGTATGTAGCGCAGCGACGATAATGTCGTTCAAACGTGGTGTAGTGGAATTCTGCCGAGTGAAAAGGAATACCTAATTCGCGCTTCCGCGCCGGAACAGAATATTGGCTGTCGTTCACGCCTCGTTCGGACAGACCAAGTCGTACAAACTGCATTTGGTGAGTGTATAATAAGTGGATGATGAACAGTGATTGTTGTGAGAACAGTGATGACGCTAATAACTGAGTTTACGCTAAGTGAGTGTACTTTTCACTAGAGCGGACCTGTAATCTTGAGTTAATATTATTTCATAGTATTTTTCAGTTGGTGGTCGGCGCTTGTGTGATCGTTTGAAACAAAAACTGTTTGGATAAAAACGTACTACAGTGTTAATTGACTGTGTGTGTTCAATGTTACAGTACCTCGTACAGTATTAAATGTTTAAACTATATCGAGGATTAATAAATTGCTTGAAATTACGTCGACTATCCAGCTGTGGCGACCACATTGTCTAAATATGTTTAAACAAAGTCCGAAACCTTCCATTAGGTTGGTCAGAACACCAGTGTCTAGTAACAATAAATTGTCATTAACAATTAGTTCGGCAGTTCTATCATTACCGTGGCGCCACAAGCTGATCATGAATTCTTGTAGAACTCGATGAAACAAATCGAAATGAAGAATAAAATGTTTTGATATCTCGCTTGGTTTTCGAGATATACGAGTAATATGTTAAAAATCAGTTATAGGTATAGTTTCTTGTGCTTTTGGTGACGTTTCTTCTGATCCAGGCCGTATTTCAACCTAAAAACTAACACTAGGAAGAAAATAAAACACCTATAGTGCGTTTCCACCCTGTAGATATAGTGATTATTGTGATTTTTTCTGGTCCAGGCCGGATCTCACTCTAACGTCCTCACTTTTGATATACAATATCTCGAAAACTAAGCAACTTATCCTTTATTTCCGCTTCGTCTCGTCGAGTTACATACGAATTCATCATCAAATTTGACTATGGCGAAGTTTTTCTTTTGGTACAGGCAACATTTCAACCTAACCACGTCAATTTTGAGACACAATATCTCGAGAACTAAGCGAGATGTCAACAAAATGTATTCTTTACTTTCCATTTGTCTCGTCGTGTTACATTAGAATCCATCATCACATTACGGCGCCACGGTTATTGTAGAATCTCCATTAGTCCTGTTATGGCTTGAGCCATGGAAAACAACTCGATTTTACTAGTTTATTAATTAATGAAAATGATAAAGACATAAGTTCCACAAGGCTTCTGCTCGCCAAAGTGACTGAATTATTTATCGTTGCATTTTTAATTATTATTACTCCTGTAAAACAGTTGTTTTACACAGTCTTCTCCAGGTCGCACGATGTCGGGCGATTCTCTGCCAGTTAACTCCAACAACACTGCGTATGTCCTTGTCCCAACGGTCTGGTGGTCTTCCTCTCGGTCTGTGGTGATCTCTTGGGGTCCAATCCATGGAGGATTCCTTCCTCCATGGTCCAATCTAACACTATATATGTCCATCTTTGGTCTTTTCTCCGCGCAACATGGCCGTCCCATTACCACTTCAAGGATGCTGTCTTCTCTAAGATGTTTGTGACCTTTGTACCTGACCTAATGTCGGTTGCTCTTTTTCTTGTCTTTTCTTTTTAAACCTGGTTTACCTTTCCATAGCTCTTTTGGTAGCCCTAAGTTTACCATTTGTAAATTCATTTAGAGTGCAGATCTCACAGCTGTATGTCAGCACAGGAAGAATGCATAGATCATAAACTATTTTCTTTAAATTTGTGGGCATATTAGATCTGTAGAATTAAAGAATGCCTACCAGACTCTTGCCATCTCAGCTTGATGCGACGTAAAATTTTAGGTCTTAAATCGCCTCTCATGTTTACAAGCTGGCCAAGATAAATGTTCTCGCTTACATTATTATCTAGTTGTACATTTCCCTGTGTGACCCATTTGTTAGATATGATTTTTGTTTTTGAACGTTTCTTTTACACTTGGAGACGAGGCCGGTAATTTTAAATATAATTATATTAATATTGTTATAAAATCAGTATTTTTCAGTGAAATTTCTATTCTCTTGAACAAACGAAAATTATCGAAAACGTAATTCACACATCGCTAGCTTATAGAGTATTGCATCGAAGTCCTTATTTTGCGTTTACAGCCTTTAAATCTGAGAACAACTTGGACGTAATTATCTGATAACCGGTCTTGCAATCAATAAGAAGCGGGAGACATTAAGCAAGTTAAATTTTTATTTGGATCAAATAAAAACTATTTTACTATATAGGTATTTACGCGTAATTAATTTCTCATTAATAATAATAACAATAATAATAATAATTTGTTTTACTACTCATTGTTATTATCATTATTCTAATTCCGTTGTATTTGGTGAATTTGTTTCATATACTTTTGTAATCAAAGGTTTTATGGTAATTGAAATACGAAATATACGTTTCACATTTAATAGTATTCACTGTTTAATATGCGATTAAATGATAGCGGACACTATCCTAGATGTTTGCAACAAAATATCGTTATGTGAGCCTACGTAGAACGTGAAGTGCGCCTGCGTAGAACGTGAAGTGCTCCTGCGTCGAACGTGAAGTGCGCTTGCGTAGAACGTGAAGTGCGCCTGCGTAGAACGTGAAGTGCGCCTGCGTAGAACGTGAAGTGCGCCTGCGTAGAACGTGAAGTGCGCCTGCGTAGAACGTGAAGTGCGCCTGCGTAGAACGTGAAGTGCGCTTACATAGAAAGTGAAGTGCGTCTGCGTAGAATGTGAAGTGCGCATGCATAGAACGTGAAGTGCGCCTGCATAGAACGTGAAGTACGCCTGTGTAGAACGTGATGTGCGCCTGCATAGAACGTGAATTGCGCCTGCATAGAACGTGAAATGCGCCTGCGTAGAACGTGAAGTGCGCCTGCGTAGAACGTGAAGTGCGCCTGTATAGAACGTGAAATGCGCCTGTGTAGAACGTGAATTGCGCCTGCATAGAACGTGAAGTGCGCTTGCATAGAACGTGAAGTGCGCTTGCATAGAACGTGAAGTGTGCCTGCGTATAACGTGAAGTGCGCCTGCGTAGAACGTGAAGTGCGCCTGCATAGAACGTGAAGTGTGCCTGCGTATAACGTGAAGTGCGCCTGCGTAGAACGTGAAGTGCGCCTGCATAGAACGTGAAGTGCGCCTGCATAGAACGTGAAGTGCGCTTGCATAGAAAGTGAAGTGTGCCTGCGTATAACGTCAAGTGCGCCTGCACAGAACGTGAAGTACACCTGTGTAGAACGTGAAGTGCGCCGGCGTAGAACGTGAAGTGCTCGTGCGTAGAACGTGAAGTTAGCCTGCGTAGAAAGTGAAGTGCGCCTGCGTATAATGTGAAGTGCGCCTGCGTATAATGTGAAGTGAGCCTGCGTAGAACGTGAAGTGCGCCTGCGTATAACGTGAAGTGCGCCTGCATAGAACGTGACGTACGCCTGTGTAGAACGTGAAGTGTGCCTGAGTAGAACGTGAAGTGCACCTGCGTAGAACGTGAAGTTTGCCTGTATAGAACGTGAAGTGAGCATGCGTGGAAGATTGAGACGTATGCGCACTAACGCGTAAGGCTAACAAATGTTTCCCTGCTGTGTACAAAGAAGTTTCACTTCAATAAAACGAATGTTTATTTTGCCCTCAATTTACACACTAGTTTAGACGTAAGGATTTATCATTCAAATGTAGCATCCTGTCTATATCGGAGCAAACTTTCAAGTTGATAATTAATGAATTTTTACATTTACCTGGTAATAAATATGGTCCAAAATCGACAACTTTGTCAACTCATGTCTTTATATTCCACGGGGAAAAAAAACTGTTGAATATTGTGGTATAACGGAGATGAATAACTATAATAAGTACTCTTAGAGAAAATTGGTAGTTAAGGGTAACGTTGAAAAAAACAGATGAAAGATAGCTCAGGATCGGCGAACTTGGTGAGAACTTGTCGTGTTCGTTATGAATTTAAAGTTGCTTGCGTAAAAGAACCTGTATAACTTCGGATGATTAAAGATGTTATGACATTATAAATAAAAAGGAATCAAAGCATTTAAGTTCATTGGTTATTGGCGAAGCTAGAAAACTTCAGAAGAAATTACATTAAATAATTAAACAGATATCTTTACTACGACTACGAAATAAATAAGTAGAAAATACGAGCTAAGACAACATAAAGAACAACATAAATATACGACATGATAAATATGCGACAATATGTTTTAGCCGTCTATTTGAGATCTCTTAACATACATATCCCAACGCTGGGTAAGAAAAAGGTATATCTTTTCGACCCCTTTTATTACTATGTAACCCGCGTATAATATAAGTTTTAAATACGATACTCGCATTTCCGTTAACAAAACACACATCACGCTCAAATTCGAAGTCTGGAACTTATAAACTAACGGCGGACTAAGTGACAATAGAACTCCGTTTCCCTTTGAAATCAGAACCCTAAAAAGAAAATTCGCTTGCGCTATACTGTCTTATGCTGATATGCCTATTGCAGCAAAAGTGCTTTGTACCATATATAAATTACATAAATCACACTGAAACCTCAAGAGTAATCATCCTTGCCCCTCAACCATTAACAACGTGTTTTGTTATATTTTGGAACTGAATGCGGATATTCTTAATTCTGATTCAAATTGCTGTTTCTAAAATAAACCTCTCAGAACTAAAGAGTCCTCTAGATAAATGCGCTCTCATCTCTGGCTGAAACTTAGTTCTGAGACTTTGCATCAAAGGCGAATCAATTTTGTTATAACCTGTTTTTAAACGAAAGGACAAAACAAACTTTATCGAAAAGAATAGGAGCTTTCCAACACGGAAAGTTTCGGGGAGAAAAGTTTTGTTTAACGCGCCGGGCGCCGAGTCGGCAACTTGTGCCTCTGCTGGAAGTAGCAGCTCCTAGCTGGACCCTGTCCTCAACCTTCTGTTCCGCAGTAACAGTCAACAATCACCATAGTCAGATTAGCTGACATAACTTTAATCCATGAATCGATTGAGTGTATGGAGCTGGATACGAAACTTTTTTTTTTTTGCTGTCATCAGTCTTTAGACTGGTTTGATGCAATCCTCCATCCCTTCCTATCCTGTGCTAACCTCTTCATTTCTACATACCCGTTACAACCCACGTCCTCAATTATCTGCTTCATATATTCTAATCTCTGTCTACCTCTACAGTTCTTACCTTCAACTGTTCCCTCCACTAACAAATTAACCAATCCAGCATGTCTCAAAATATGACCTACCAGCTTGTCTCTTCTTTCCGTAAGCTTCTTCCATAAACTTCTTTTCTCACCCATCATTTCCAAAACTCTTTCATTTCTTACTTTGTCTGTCCACCTAATTTTCAGCATTCTTCTGTAGCACCACATTTCAAATGCTTCAAGTTTCTTTCTTTCCGGTATTCCTAAAGTCCATGTTTCGCTACCATAAAGTGCTGTGCTCCACACATAGAGTTTTAAGAAGTTCTTTCTAATTCCTAGATCAATATTTGAAACTAAAAGGTTTCTCTTTTTCATGAAGGCTCTTTTTGCTAGTGCTATTCTGCTTTTAACATCATTCCTGCTTCGGCCATCGGTTGTAATTTTGCTTCCCAAGTAACAGAACTCACTCACTTCTCCTATTGCATCAGATCCTATTTTTATATTTAATCTGCTAGTATTGGTATCATTTCTGCTACATTTCATCACTTTTGTTTTACTTTGATTTATATTCAGTCCAAAGTCTTCCTTCAGTATTTTGTTCATGCCATTCAATAACTTCTCAACATCCTCAGTCCTCTCTGCTAATAAGACAATGTCGTCAGCAAATCGTAGCATACTGATTTTTTGTCCCTGAAAACTTATGCCACATGGAAATTTTTCTTTGACTTTCTTCATTGCTTCTTCTACATACAAGTTGAATATTAATGGGGATAGACTACAACCTTGTCTCACACCCTTTTTAACTGATGCATGTCTCTCGTGATTCTCTACTTTTATTACAGCCACTTGATTCTTATATAGTTTATAGAGTATTCTTCTATCTCGATACTTTAGGCCTGACTTCTTTAAAATTTTGAACATCTTGTCCCACCTAACATTATCAAAAGCTTTTTCTAAATCAACAAATGCCATAAAAGTATCTTTGTTTTTCTTGATCCGCCCTTCAAGTATTAATCTTAAAGATAGAATTGCTTCCCTTGTACCGCGATTTTTCCTAAACCCAAACTGATCTTCACCTACTATCTCTTCTACTACCCTTTCCATCCTTCTGTATATTATTCTGGTCAGTAATTTTGAAGCATGTGATGTTAGACTAATGGTGCGATAATTCTCACATTTGTCGGCTTGTGCTTTCTTTGGAAGTGTGAAGATGATATTTTTATTAAAATCAGTTGGAATTTCTCCTGTTTCATAACTTTTTGATATCAGCTTGAATAATCTTTCGATTCCTTCCTCTCCTAGAGACTTAAGAAGTTTTGCAGGGATCTCATCAATTCCAACTGCCTTATTTGCTTTCAAGTCATTCAGAGCTTTATTAAATTCTGTCCTCAAAACAGGATCTCCTAAGTCATCAAAGTCGATTTCGCCTTCCTTTTCCAATACACTATTGTTCAAGTCGTCCTCATCATACAGTTTCTCAATGTATTCCTTCCATCGGTTAGCTCTATCTTCTGAGCTTAAAAGAGGTTTCCCATCGGCAGTTTTAATGTTCATACCTCTTTTCTTCATTTCTCCAAAATTCTGTTTGATCTTTCTATATGCAACATCTATTTTTCCTACGACCATTTCCTTTTCTACTTCTTCACACTTTTCTTGTAGCCATTTTTCTTTTGCTATTTTGCATTTCCTATTTATTTGATTTCTAAATTGCCTGTACTGCTCTCTTCCTGAAACTAATTGCGTTGTTTTACTGACAGAGATAAAGGAAAATTCGTCCATGACTAACGATCAAGACACTGTAATTGTAAATGTGTTTGGTTGGTTCATGAGATCATATATTTCATGGAACAAAGGTCGATCAAATTTACAATATACAGGGTGTTACAAAAAGGTACGGCCAAACTTTCAGGAAACATTCCTCACACACAAACAAAGAAAATATGTTATGTGGACATGTGTCCGGAAACGCTTACTTTCCATGTTAGAGCTCATTTTAGTTTCGTTAGTATGTACTGTACTTCCTCGATTCACCGCCAGTTGGCCCAATTGCAGGGCATTTGAAAGCCCTTGTCTACGCAACCCCGGTACCAAATGTAGAGACTCTTCGTGCTCGTATTGTGGACGGATGTGATACAATACGCCATTCTCCAGTGCTGATCAGCGCATCAGGGATTCCATGCGACGGAAGGTGGATGCATGTATCCTCGCTAACGGAGGACATTTTGATCATTTCCTGTAACAAAGTGTTTGATGTCACGCTGGTACGTTCTGTTGCTGTGTGTTTCCATTCCATGTTTAATGTGATTTGAAGAGAAGTAATAAAATGAGCTCTAACATGGAAAGTAAGCGTTTCCGGACACATGTCCACATAACATATTTTCTTTGTTTGTGTGTGAGGAATGTTTCCTGAAAGTTTGGCCGTACCTTTTTGTAACACACTGTAGTTTTAAAAGAGCGGCCTAGTGGTTCAGTGGTGAAGGCTATGACTGGATTTAGTAAGGTCTCCAGTTTGAATCCCTGTCTCGAGGGGAGGGGAGTTTCATAGCCATAACCCCTTAACCCCACCTTCACCTCTAGCACAGCTTGCTGTGTAATGTGAAGTTCGCCAGAGAGATTCCGTGGTTCGAATTCCATCTTAAAACTGCAGGTTTCAAAAGGCCGTGGCCGAATTCCTTCCCGTTCTTTGTCCCCAGTCATCCCGCCTTTAATGGCCTCGGCGTAGACGACGCGTAAAGCCATAAGTAAAAAAAAAAAGACACTAGGTTCCCTTTACGTGGTATACCGCAATCATCTAGGCAAATATTGTGCTCATAATCGACACATTTCACAAATAAAAATAACCTTATCACACAGAATACAAGTCACATATCTCACAGAGACTCCATCCTTATGATAAAAGCAGCTAACAAGTCTGTTTATATGTATAGAGAGGCCTCTGCCTCTTCTTGGTTCCCGTTTGATACCTATGTCAACAGAAAAAAGAAAAAAAATTATGCAATATACTGTTCACCATAAATATTTAAAATAAACGTATTAAATAAATCGTAATTAATTTAACTGTGCACAACCATTTTCTTGACTAAAATTTTAATATTAGCGATAAATTTTGTTTATATTACCTATTAACTGGTACCCACGACTTCGTTCGTGTTTGTAAAGAATTTGGATTGACACCTACTGACATCTAACCACCATAGTGCACGATGGGACACTCGATGGTATTACCACACACAAACGCCAGTCATTTGCGCTATTTAGTCCAGGCATCAAAGTAAAATATACGGACACACATGTCTTTGGTCGAAATATGAAAATATTCTTGATCGACCAATTTAAACCACCATATCTCCCCCACTCCCGCAGCTACCGAAATTCGGACAACGTTGTGAACGACGGGTGACTCTGTGCTACTACCACACACAAACACAGTGATCTGTGCTAGATAGTTTTGGCTGAAAAGTGATACACCATGACACATACATATTTGGTAGAAATATGAAAGTGCCACAGGTCGACCAATTTCAACCACCATATCACTCACACCGCCATAGCTACCGACATCTAACCACCATAGCGCACGATAGGAGACACGATGCTACTACCACACACAAACACCATTGGTCTATGCTATGTAGTTGTGGCAGCAAAGTGACATACACGGAGACACATGTCTTTGGTCGAAACACGAAAATATCCTTGATCGACCAATTTCAACCACCATATCTCCCACACTCCCGCAGCTACCGAAATTCGGACAACGTTGTGATCGACGGGTGACTCTGTGCTACTACCACACACAAACACAGTGATCTGCGCTAGATAGTTTTGGCCGAAAAGTGATACACCATGACACATACATATTTGGTAGGAATATGAAAGTGCCACAGGGCGACGAATTTCAACCACCATATCACTTACACCCCCATAGCTACCGACATCTAACCACCATAGTGCACGATAGGAGACACGATGCTACTACCACACACAAACACCATTGGTCTATGCTATGTAGTTGTGGCAGCAAAGTGACATACACGGAGACACATGTCTTTGGTCGAAACACGAAAATATCCTTGATCGACCAATTTCAACCACCATATCTCCCACACTCCCGCAGCTACCGAAATTCGGACAACGTTGTGATCGACGGGTGACTCTGTGCTACTACCACACACAAACACAGTGATCTGCGCTAGATAGTTTTGGCTGAAAAGTGATACACCTTGACACATACGTTTTAGGTAGAAATATGAAAGTGCCGCAGGTCGACCACTTTCAACCACCATATCTCCCACACCCCCATAACTACCGACATCTAACCACCATAGTACACGATAGGAGACACGATACCACTACCACACACAAACACCATTGGTCTATGCTATGTAGTTGTGGCAGCAGAGTGACATGTACGGAGACACATGTCTATGGTCGAAATACGAAAATGCCCTGCATCGACCACTTTTTACCATCATATCTCCCACATCCCCACAGCTATCGACATTCGGCCAACGTTGTGCACGACAGGAAACTCCTTGCTACCTCCACACACAAAGACCAGTGATCTGTATTAGGTAGTGGTGGCAGAAAAGTAAAATATAGGAAAACGCACGTCTTTTATATATATATATATATACATGATAAGATTGTGTTAAAACGTTTTTATTAAATGTCGATTTCTTTTTTCATCCATAAAATTAGATAAAGACATTATAATACGCATTTATCATTGTATTAACTGAATAACTCTATTCATGAAAATAGCGTTTCTTTTCTGTAGGATTTACAGCACCCTCAGTACGACGTAATGCCACGGAGTGCAAAGACAGTTCAAACAAACGGTTGATTACCGTCAACCTCTCTATGTAGAGACCAACAAATACTTAGATTATTATCTAGGTCAGGCTTCCTTACAAAAGCAGAATGCTCTTTATCTAAGTGACCATAATGGACAAAATCTTCTCTTTTTTTCTTATGGACCTACGCCTCGTCGACATCGACATGAATAGACGCGGGAAAGGAGAGATGAGGAACGGGAAGGAATTCATGAATGGCATTTTAAACAAACCATCCCTCAATTCCCCTGGAATATTTTGAGGAATCCTTCAAAACCCAAAATTTAAATGGCTTGACAGGGATTCGAACCCGCGTCTTCCCGAATGCGAGGCCAGGGCGTTACTGCCCAGCTACCATGCTCGGTATAAAATTTCTATGGGATTATCTGGAAAAAACTTCAACTGCATCAGTACCATAGTTGACCTGTAAAAGTCGGCAAGTAATACTGGAACTCTGTTATTCCCAAGACATGATTTGTTAATGTGGTGAAATCCAAATCGTGGAACAACTCTCATCATGCAAACATTATCGACATTACTGCAATCCCGATGGTTTATGGTTCTCCAGAGACGATGGTGTTAAGTCCCCCCGATGTTAGGCTACAATAATCGATCCGGACACCAAAAATAAATTATTTATATTAAATATAAAATGAGATTGTCGGCCAATATAAAAACACAACAAACTGATCGTGGTGGTGTATCGGTTAGCGTTCTGGCCTCGCATTCGGGAGGACGGCGGTTAGAATCCCCGTCCGGGCATCCAGATTTGGGTTTTCCATGGTTTCCCAAATGTCTCCAGGCAAATGCCGGGATGCTTCCTTTAAAAGGCCATGGCCGAATTCCTTCCCATTCCTTGCCCCCATCCTTTCCCGCCTCTAAAGACCTCGATGTTACGAGACGTTAAGCAGTTAAAAAAAAAAAAAAAAAAAAAAAAAAAAAAAAAAAAAAAAAGCTGCAATAATATTAACTGATCGAGCGTGCTGGGTGAGCTGTAACGTTTTGACCTCGCATTCTGGAGGACACTGGTTCTAATCCCCATCTGGCCATCCAGATTTGGATTTTCCATTGTTTCCCAAAATCACTCCAGGCAAATGCCGGGATGATTCCTTCGAAATGCCATAGACGAATTCCTTCTCGTTCTAATGACCTCGATGTCTACTAGGTATAAAACCCTAAGCAAACAAATTTTTAACTCGATACACTAACAGTTTATTATAATGCCGTATCTTGACAAGAATAATCTGATTCCTGCTCTTCCAAATAGTTCATGTAATTACGTAATTTTTATTCTGTGTGAAATGTAAGAAGTTCTGCTTCCACTCAGATTTTATATCTGTTAAAATACGGCGGGGGGCAATGCGGCAGGCAGCTGGTGATAGGTGAATATTCTGTTGTAGCTATTGTTGGTGCCGGTGATGATAAGATAATAAGTTAATCATGTACAATCTTGTGGTCGTCACTGCTCAATAAACTTGTCAATAATTACCAACAAATCTTATTGTTAGAAAACGATTGAAAAATTTTATATTGGTTTAAGAATGTAAAATATTGCATTGTCTCCATCTATATCTATAAAACGAAAACCGGATAAATTTGAACTAGAAAAACTCAGAAAATGCTGAGCAGATTTCGATGGGGTTTTCATCGTTTTAAAGCTTCGTATCTGGATTGAGTTGTTTGGTATATTTTATGTTTCAACGTTACATAACACCTGAAGATTAAATGAAATTCTCAACGTATGGTGACAAATACCAAGGATGGAACCACTAAATGTTACATACTCCACAGTAAACACATAACTAGAATGTCTTTGACCGTAGTCTTTAACGAAAGCAATAAAATCAGTTTAAAAAAATAACATTTTTGCACCATAAATAAAACTTTAAATATTCTTTCTTCTAATTCGGGATATTCAGTTTTTAAATGCCATAGATGGCCGTAATGAATGCGCCAAACTAATAACGAAAAAACAACAGAGATTTTCTTTGGTCACAAGCTCTGCCAGCGCAACTACAATGTCTCTGGCTATCGTCTTTGCCGTTCTGTTCACAATAAAATGGCGCCGCAGTTTATAATTCCTGAAACAAATCGAAAGTAAAGAATTTTTTTCATATCTCCCTTAGTTCGGAATACTTTAAATACAATTCTTAATACCTGATATTCAACTGTGATCCAGTGCCAGATGAAGTAACTTAATAATAAAATTTTTAGCTATCAGTGGCAGGTGAGTCAGCATAATGAGACACATGAGCAGATACAATTACGTTGAAAAATAACCTGGACCAAAATGAAAACTGCCGTCTCAAAGTATCCAAGTATTCTTAGAACTGAGCTCCTAATCACCGTTTAGTTTAGTACCAGAAATCAATGATGCTTGGTACGCATGAATCTTTTCGGACGAATAAAAATAGAGTGAGGGTAAATCAACTTCAACCCACTCCTTTCTTGGTAGGGTGCTGGTGAATCTAGGTTTGCTTTAATTCCAGAAATGGATGGCGCGAATTGTATGAAACGCGGTACACGTTTCTCATTGCGTGATTAAAAATGTTATATGGGTAAATCAACGCCAATGAGACCGTGCAACGCCAGGAACTCTGCTAATATATATAAATAAATGGATGTAGGTAATATTTGTATGTCCTTTATACAAAATCATAATGAAAATTTGCACACTTATAATTTAAAACAAAGCGAAAAATACTGTCTAACTCTAGCTAACAAAAACACAATCACTGTCACCCTCTTCCCTCCATAAGCAAAATTTACACTTGAAACTGTTAGGTTTTTTCTCAAATATTATTTACAGACAGCCACAATTTTTATGCGATTTGGATGGAACCTAGCAGATATACTCTTTAAAACAAAAAATTCTGTCTATATTTTGTTTACAAAAACTCACCCCTCCCTCCCTTATTCAAGAAAATTTACCCTTGGAACGGTTCAGTGTTTTACAAACGTCCGAAGTGGATGGTAATATTCTGAAAGACCATAAAATTTCCTGTTTATTGACGATGAATCGGTTCCGCTCAGACAATTAATGTCCGAAAAATTCGAATTTGAAATTAAAAATTGGTGTGCAGATACACAACTCTAGAGTTTTTATCCGATCTCGAAGAATCTTTGAGCACGTATACTTTTAAACAAGTAAAAATAAAATTTTTACTTTTGATTTAAAATACTATACGTGCTCTTCCCCTTCACGCCCTTTTAAGAAAATTTTTCATGTGCAACTTTTCTGGGTTTTTTCATATATCCCGAAAACGCTCAAAAGTGGATGATGATGGAAAATGTTTCCGACAGTTTAATCAAACGGGATAAAATATAAGAAATGTCAACGCAAGAAACTCCGCTAGTATTGAATTAAAATTAAAATTACTTGATGAGCCGTGCGAAAATTTCGCAAATAGGATGAATATTAAGGCTTTTGGTTTGTAATAGGACGAAAGAAGAAGCGCCTCATTTGTTTCAGTTGTTTATTTGTTTATTGTACGAGGGGTATTTTTTAAATAAGAACCGGTCTGCGATATCCTCTTAAATCATCCACGAACGAAATTGAGCGCATGCGCACACTATTCTGGCATCCTTTGAGCACGCGTAGACGCAGTTGTCGCTAAGTCGGCGGAGTGTACACTTCGTGGTGAGCGATGGAAGTGATTAAGACGATCCAGAATCCCGCCGCATGTGAAATAAGGTCAGTCATCAGATTCTTGTCAGCAAGAAATGTGACACCGGAGGAAACTCATCGCCAGATCTGTCAAGTGTATGGTCCCAATGCAATGAAAGAAGGTAACGTTCGTAAGTGGGTAAGATTATTCAATGAAGGTCGGGAGAATGAGCACAAAGAACCGCTCTCGGGCCGGCCATCCGTAATCGGCGACGATCTTGTGGGTGCGGTAGACAACAAAATTCGTGAAAACAGGCGTTTCACAATTTCCACGTTGTCCTTGCACTTTCCACAAGTTTCAAGATCCGTCCTCTACAACATTGTGTCGGAGAAATTGGATTACAGGAAGTTGTCCTCCCGATGGATTCCAAAGATGCTTTCTGAGGAACACAAAACGAAAAGGTGTGTTAGTGCAGTGACGTTTCTGACCCGATATCAAGAAGGAGGTGATGGATTATTGGACCACATCATCACAGGAGACGAGACTTGGGTATCCTATCTCTTTTTGCACCTTAAGAGGTTCCTCAGCAGCAAGCGTTTCAACAATGATGATGAAGTGAAATTTGCGGATCAGCAATGGTTTTCCGCTCAGGTGGCACACTTCTATGATGATGGTATACAAAAACTTATCTCACGGTATGACAAATGCTTGAAAAATAATGGCAACTATGTGGAAAAGTAGCCGAAAGGTTGAAGAATGTCATGTTGAATAAATTACCAAAATATTTTTCGTTGTTAAAAGTTTATTGCCAACCGGTTCTTACTTAAAAAATACGCCTCGTAATAGGTACGTAACAAAAGTCGACGCCGGTGAAGCAGTTTATCAATATCTCTGTAATATGGGCTGCTGGTATCTAGCGGCTTGGCTCTGAACTGCCTAATAGCCCCGACTTTCACAGTTATTACTTTTGTCCTTCAAGGGAAAAATTCCGAAAAATTATATTCTTAATTTATAATGGTGCCCGAGTGGAGATCTTAATCTTTTAATTGATACCGCATTTAACGATTTTGGTTAGGTATTAAGGGAAATAAATGGCTCGTAACAAAAAACACGTTATGAAAATAATGATACTTTTGCCCTTTAAGGGTCAATTCCGAAAAATTCCTTTCTTAAGGTATGACCTGAACAAAGCAAAGACATTAATCTTTAAAATGATACCTCATTTATCTATTTCGGTTAGATATCAATGGGGATATAAGGCTTGTGCGAAAAAAAATGCCTTCTGGAAATAATGATACTTTTGCCCTTTAAGGGTCGATTCCGAAAAATTCCTTTCTTAAAATATGATGTCACCAAACCAGAGATCTTAACCTTTAAAATGATACTTCATTTTTCGATTTCGGTTAGGAATACAGGAATGTGGTACAAAAATCCGCATTTTAGAAATATTGTCATTTTTGCCCCTTAATGATCGAATTTGGAAAAATTACTTTCTTAAAATACTATGTGACCAAAGTGGATACCTTAATCTTTAAAATGATTTCTCATTTATCGACATCGGTTAGGTATGAAGGGATATAATAGATTCTAACAAAAAAAACTTGTATATATAATATATATGATAATTATAGAAGTATTCGAAACAGTAGAAAAGATTATCAAAGAAGATGCAGGGAGCATGGCGCGAACCCTTTTCTGCAGCATAATAGTCAAGGATATTGGCCTCGTGGCTCTACGTCTTTTCATTGCCGAAGCTACCACTTAATGGATTTAATTTAATTTAATTTAATTGCAATGGAGCACACGCTCCGGTGGTAATTTTCCTACACACCAAACTTCCCCCTATCCTACACTCACCTACATTTGCCCTCTACAAATTTTAACTTTAAATTATTTTAACGTTTTCGGTAGGTTATTCATTATTCCCCTTGGTAACTCATTCCAATCCCTGACACTCTTACCTAAAAAAGAAAATCTTCCCACACCATTGTGCCTGAAATCGAGTGCCAGCTTGTGGTCATGGTCATCTTTTCCCTTCCATGAACTACTTTTCATACCTATTGCAATATCTTTCCATGCCTCATCGCCAGTATATGCCCTGTACACTCCCATGACCCTCCTCATCCTCCTCCTGTCTTGCAATGACTCCCATTCCAGCTCCTTTATCATATCTGTCACTGATTGCACTCTGCGATAATTTCCAGAAACAAATCTAGCAGCCCTTCTTTGCACCTTCTCCAACTCCTGTATTTGATACTCAAAATGTGGGTCCCATACTACACTACCATATTCGAGCAATGGTCTTACAAAGTTTTGTAACCCAATTCCTTTACTTCTCTCGTACATCCCGTCATCACTCTCTCCAACAAGTGCAGAATTTTGAAACCTTTTCCTACCACCTGTCCTATGTGTCCTGCCCAGTTAAGCTTGTTATCAAATGTAATGCCAAGATATTTACATTTTGATATGTAAGCTACTGTGAAAACTTTAACAAGCGACATCTCGGAAACAAATGTTCGTAGCCTGAAATCCCTTGAACCTGTGACGAAGGGGATATTACCCTACAACACCTATAAGAGTCATTGAAATCGATGAATACCAAGTCTGACAGTCTACTTGTGAATCAACTCTGGACACGGCCTGGCTCAGTACAGGAATGCTGAGGTTTATCAATTACAGCCCTGGTATAGCACCGTTTACCTCTTCAACTCCTCCAGTCAAGTAACGCGGTATTCCATGGAGAACGAGAGTGAGCTAAGCTCAGTCTTTCCCTTATACCTGCGTTGCCTAATTGGCGACCATAATTACTGCACGCCACGTCCCAGTTGGTGCGATGACCTGCCTCTAATTAGGGGCGCTGCTTATTAGCGAGAAGTGAAAGCACGAACGTCTTCAACGCGTGCAGTTTTAATGCCGCACCACCTGCAAACAGCGCGTGAATTTTTAAGCGCGCCGACAGCAGTCGTGGCTGGGTTATCCGGTATTCATTCCACAACCTCAACAGTTCACTTAGTATCAGATTACGCACACTGCTACACCCAGAGAGTCATACCTAGACAATAAGTAATATGGAAACCCGTGATACAACTTTGTACCGGGGCGGGATGAAGTTCGACTTTTTTTGGTTTCGTGGTGGTATTTCCAGAGAGCGGCAATAAATAGAATTAGACCATCCTATTGCGGCTTAACTAAGGCATCCATGTTATTCTATTTTTATCGAGCGTTCCTGGAACAAGAACATTCATTTATGCTGATGACACAGCAATTGCAACCCAAGGCACGACCTTTGAGGCGGTGGAGGTGAAGCTGACAACAGTATTATGATGCTAATCACTTAAAGCCCAACCCTGGACAAATGTAGGTCTGTGCATTCCACCTGAGAAACAGTTAAGCCAGAAGGAAGTTGAATATCAACTGGAGGGGACAACAACTATTAAATTGCGATACTCCAAAATATCTGGGAGTAAAGCTTGATCGCTCTCTTACATTCCGAGCCCATTGTGAGGGTCTGAAACACAAAGTATCCGCCTGTAACATCATCCGATAACTAACGAGTACCTCCTGGGGAGCACAGCCAAATGTGTTTCGTACATCTGCTCTGGCACTCAGTTTCTCCCTGCACATGCAAGGCAGGTTGATACAGCACTGAATAATACTGGTCGCATTGTAACAGGTTGCCTGAAGCCAACTCCTGTCACCAAAATATACCAAATCATGGGCACAGTACCACCTGACATTCGAAGGAAAACAGTTGCAGAGATGGAGAAGAGGAAACAGGAAACAGACCCCAGACACCCTTTGTTTGAACACAAACCTCAACCCACAAGGCTAAAGTCTAGAAAGAGCTTCATACAGTCAGCTACAGCCATAACATCTTCACCTGGAGCTCGCCGTGAGAACTATAACGAAATTCGTTGCCTGAAGGCAAAGAGGCACCGGTCACGGGGTGTAATCAGCCGTATGCCATATGGAAGCCACTAAATAGATTAAGAACTGAAGTGTCCGAATGCAGATCCAACATCAAAAAATGGGGTTACACTACTGAAAATTAACTATGTGAATGTGGTGAGCTGCAGGACCCACAACATCTTCTCTTATGCAGGAATCTACCTGAAACCTGAACTATCGACGACCTTTTTAGGGCAAATGAGAAGGCCATCAAGATCGCGTAATTATGGTCACATTCCATTTAATTGTGTGTGAAGTGTCGTTGTGTGATTTTCTTCTCCTGAATTGTAACTTCTAATGTTTTTGTAACCAAGGTAAACTATATATACCTGTTTACATTACAATTATAGTTAGTACATGCTTGAACTACGTTTAACTATCTCTGATTTCATGTACTTAAATGTTTGTTTGCGTATATTTATCTAGTGGTCTTACCTTCCCAACCTGTTCCCGGGGGGGGGGGGGCTAATAAACTAAATGTTGACGCGCCCTAAAGCCTTAACAATAACAAAAACTGTCCCTGGGGTGGAACGGATGGGGCGGAATGGGGTTGTGCTCCTTTCCGCCCCGCTCTTGGAGTGCTCTTGCATGACCACTGACAATCGCGTATCTTCATTTTGTTTTTCGCCTGAAATTCGAATGCCTGTTCCAAAAGTTAAAGGAAGCACGAAATGGACGAATCGAAAAAAGTGGTAAGCTGCTGTCTTAACAGATTTTTCATTAAAAAAAAAGGGATAGAAACACTATTTAGAAGAAAGAGGAAAAGAACTTTCCCAGAGGCAAAAAAGCAAGAGAATAAAATTAGAAATGGAAAAAAAAAACAAAGAAAATTTCCCGAAGATAAATAGAAAAACAAAAAAGAGCTGAAGAGAGAAACTAAAACCAGAGAGTGTGATTCTGAGAATTGTTTTCACTATGAACGTTTATATTGCAGAGAATTTTACTCAAAGTCAGTGGAAGGTTGGGTCGATTATTCCATGTGCAAAAAAAATGGGCACACAGTTCCAGTGCGGCAATAGATAGCGAATATCATTAGGCTGTCCTAATGTATCAATTTTTTGAATAGTTTCAAGAAAAGGATACAATCGATGAAAGTTGTGGTTAAGCCTTCATAGACACTTAAAATTTAATAGATATAAAACAAAATTATTTATTTTGCATTCCCACTAGTTTTATTATGTTTTTTTTATAATTACTTGTTCTTACCACCCCGTCCTACCCCATACCCGGGGCAGGAGGGGATCGTTAGTTTTTAAAAAAAAAAACTTATTATTCTTTAGTTTTTCACAATATTATTGTATTTTTGTAATTATTGCAGTATAAATCATTCATTGACAAAATTTGAGCTCTCTTAATTAACCCTTTTGTATTTTTAAAAAATATTTTCAACTTTGAATCCAGTGCTGCCCCGAGTTTCCATTTAAGGTAAATTTTAAATACGTCATGCAGTAACACTCTTGCCTAAAATTCAAAACATCCAGATTTCGGTTTTTCATAATTTTTTAGGCGAGTGCTGGAATAGTTGTTCCTAATTTCGTAGCCGAATTGCTTATACTAACCGAAAAACTACATCATGCTTCCTGGGTGAGCGGAATTGTTCAGGACTTGCATTACATTCGGGAAGACGTGGGTTCTATCCCCTATCCGGTCATGTTTAATCTAGTTTTTCGTGGCTTTCCGAAATTGTACCAGGTCAATTTTTTCATAAGAAGCGTAAGCTGTTATCTCAGTGGTCAAGGTGTCTAACCAGAGATCGAATCTCGGTTTCGGGTGTGATTTTCAAAATCGCTTAACCGGATCTTCACCTCGCCAGAACGCTTCCACGTTAAGGTGTAGATCCCATATACCCAGTAGGATTACCGGGTTAGATTAGCTAACTACGACAAGGGGTGCATTGCGTGGCGAATCGTAAACCCTGTCATCTGTCGGTCGACCAGTCCTTCGGATCTCTCAGCCAACAATGCCATACGATGATTTGATTTCTTTCATAAGGGCCATGGATGATTTTCATGTCCAAACTTCCACCATTCTCTCATTACTTGTCTCGTCGTCTGTGAATAATAAAGACCCCATAGCAACAACAACAACAAAATTTCCTAAAATGCGCCTAATAAACTCAACTGGATATACTTTTTGCACACTTAAAGAGGTAGATTTAAGCTCTATTGATTCTATCAAAATGTTGTACTGGACGGGTATTGACAATACTAGATTACTAGAGGAATCACCCGGTCTATCTTATATATAAAAATCAATGTTTGTGGGTTTGTGGGTTTGTTCGTCTTCTATGCATTCCTATACCATTTATCAGATTGCAATGAAACTTTGGAGAGTTGTCGAGTGGGCGTCTGCGAAGGTTCCTGTGAAAAAAAAAATCCAAAAAGTCACCCCCTATTCCCCATAACACCCCATAATTTAGGCAAAACCACATTTTTTATCCGATTTAGATAGGAATTTGTACACTTATACTTTTAAAAAAAAAAAAAAAACAGAAAAATACTGCCTACATACGGTTTCCGAATATTAATCCCCTCTCCCCCTTTCCACCCCCATAATTTTTTCACCCCATAATTTAGGCAAACCACATTTTTTATCCTATTTAGATAAGAATTTGTACACTTATACTTTAAAACAAACAGAAAAATACTGCCTACGTATGGTTTCCGAATATTCATCCCCTTTCCAACCCCATTACGTTTTTACCCCATAATTTAGGCAAAACACATTTTTTATCCGATTTAGATAAGAATTTGTACACTTATACTTTAAAACAAACAGAAAAATACTGCCTACGTATGGTTTCCGAATATCCATCCCCTCTCCCCCTTTCCAACCCCATTACGTTTTCACCCCATAATTTAGGCAAACCATATTTTTTATCCGATTTAGATAAGAATTTGTACACTTATACTTTAAAAAAGAGAGAAATACTGTACACATTAATTTCACAAAAACCCAATCCCTCTCCTCTCTTTCCACCACCTTAATTACCCCCTCTTCCCCATAACACCCCATAATTTAAACAAACCCGCAAACCGTTCGTCCGATTACAGTGAAGCTTTGGTGAGTTGTCGACGGGATGACAGAGAAGGTTCCTGTCAAAAAAAATTTTAGACAAAACCACATATTTCATCAGATTTCAATGGGAATTTGTACACTTATTCCTTGAAACAAACAGAAAAATACTGCCTGCATATGTTTTCCAAAGCGCATCCCCTCTCACCCTTTCCAACTGAAAATGAATGAAACAGCAGTTTAAAATTTATATGTAAATATTTTTTCATTTAATCTATGTGCCTACTCAAGTCCAGCAATAGTGAGGCATTGCCGGCTAAGCTAGTATTTAATGAAATGAATGTGGCAGTACGATTGAGCTATGTATGGAAATAACGAATTGCTAGATACTTCAACCACATCATAAGGAAAACTGAACATACAGGAGTTAGTTGAGGGCGTCTTGAAATATTTATCAATTTAAAACGATAATAAGAGCACTCTACTGCCACAGTACATCGGAGGACTTAAAAGTAGGTAATTATGGAGTAATACGTCGGGATACTAGAATACAAAACAAAGCACTATACCAAAAAGCAGTCGTGGTAGATATGTAACCTCATATAAAATCATTTCGAAACACACAGCGGAATGGAACTGGTCAGCCTGCATCTATATCTTGGCTTATATCGACAGTTAGAGGTAATACGACGCACGCCTGGGGTAATCGATTTCATTTTATTTGGTTTAGTCTCTTCATTTCAGATTCAGTTATTTATAATTGTTTTCGTGAAAGCCGAGAACCTAAAATACAAAGCCATCTTGGTCACAGCCGGTTTTTTGTTTTGTTTTCTTGTTTTCGTTGTTTCTTTGGTTTTGTTATTTTATTATTATTATTTGTCCCGGTATGCCCGGGCAGCTCAGTTATGGAGCTTTATAGAATATTTAAAATTTGAAATGCTCCACAAAGCTTGTTGACTTAGCGACAATTCTCGGATCTGCCTTTGGGATGATTCGCGCGTTTGATCTTCCCGATCTCAGAAGTTTTCCACGATATCCAGAAATTACTTCAAGCGAATGCAGGGAAGCTTACTTCTAAAAATCATGGAAGATATTCTTCCGTTTCATTGTTCACAATCATCTCGCGGTCAGAGTATTTTTATGTGCGTATATGATAGTGATGAGTCTTGTGAACATAAAGACGAGAGAAGAAGACAATGCCACCAGTTGGGCAGCCAAGATTTACTGCTGATAGATGTTATAAATGTGGAATCACAGATAAGTTTCCACGCCACTTTACAAGTGGTGAGGCACAAAATATCTGGACTCGTGTCATATCAAGCCACAATACTCAGCATTTAAGAACAGGAAATTCTCATGATTGTTAAGGTCCGTTAACCAGCACGAAAACAGAACACAGCAACCTGGGTTGAACGTAACTGTACCCGACCGCTGGATTGGCCGCAAGGGGCCCAATGACAGAGCTTGCTATGCGTGGCCTCCATGTTCACCTGACCTAACGCCATGCGATTTCTACCTTTGGGGTTTCATCAAGGATCGTGTGTATGTGCCTCCATTACCAGCCAACCTCCTTGAATTACGACAGAGGATTGAAGCAGCTGTTGCAACAGTTACTGAAATCACACTGCTCAACGTTTGGGAAGAACTCGGCTACAGACTTGATGTGTGCCGTGTGACAAATGGTGCCCACATAGAACACTTGTAAGCGTGTATATAAAACTGTTTGAGTTGCTCTTTCATTTGACATATCATTTATAACTGTAAGGATAATATAATAAATCTTATAAAGCATTAAAACCCCGATATTCATTTGTGGACACCCTGTATATCAAAAATTTTATATCTACAGTATATGGTGACGACAACAGCATATCCACGTTTCAATTTGTATGGCAACATGTTACATTTTCTTGCCAAGGGTGGAGATTTAATGGCCCCTGATGAAACCCTGGAAAAGTGTCAGAAGGTATTTTTTGAAACTTTCTAACCTAAGGCACAAGAAGGGTGATTTAGGCAGCACATCAAAGACAAAAAAAATCTTCGGACATCACATTGTAGACACTTGAGGGTGAAATGTATCTGCCGGAGATTGCTGAACGAAAAGTGCAAGAGTTCAACCTCCATCTGTCAAGTTTTATTTTTCAATATTTTTGCGATTTATTTCGAACGGTTTTCTAGAAAAATGTTATCGAAATAATGATAAAGAAAAATGGACAAATTGCCATAAACAGTTTCATAAACCCATGCTCGATACGCACTGTGTGGATTTTGTTTCAGTATCTGTTGTTATAAATCGTGCACCTCCACGTCTCGTATTCAGTTAGTTGAATATCCAATGATAAAAATTTCTGCCACAACCGGAGCCCTAACCAACTAAATCCACTCCGAGAGTCCGACAGCATCAGTTTCATGAAAATATTTACACGAAACATAAAATTTCGTGATTAACGCTCTCTGCAATCATAAATAAGTTTCTTACGACATCCCATAAATTAGTTTATCATTACAGCCTAGTAAAATATACACGGTATTCTATAGTCAAGGATGTGAAGTTTCGGGTATTCTTCTTTTCTTCTAAATCGTCCATATAAGGACCATGAAAAGTAATCCCGTGCATTCATTTCAATCCTTCTTTTCTTGACTTCCAATAGTTCTTCATCCTTTTACTTTGCTGTTTCCTCCTTTCTTCCGTCCATATGTTACATTTCCTCTTCTCGTGAAAACCCTTGAAATTTTGGATCAGTCTCCTAAAAGTTGCTCTATCCTGTATTAAATCTTCTGTTATTCCGATCTCAATCACATCTATCTTTACTCCTTGGATCCACTGGTTGCCCTTCTTACTCTTTTAAATGTGGTTGGAAATTCTTTTTGTAACACTTTTTGTGACACTATCCATTCTCATTATGTGATCCAAAAAATCTGATTCTCCTCTTTCTGATCGTGTCTGACATCGTTTCAATTTCTTCTTCTTTGTATAGATCTTTATTCCTAAGGGGTCTAAACTCACAATTTTCAATTTTTAATGGTCCCCAAATTTTCCTCAAGATTTTCCTTTCCCTTTTCTCTGTTTCTTCTATTTATCCAGTTTTCATAAACAACAAACATTCTGAGGCGTACAGTCCTTCTGGTTTGATTACTGTGTTATAGTGTCTGAATTTAGTTTTCCTTGAAAGATTTTTCTTATTGTATGTATCTTTAGTCAGTTAGTTAGTTAGTTAGTTCCGAGTATTATTATTAATTTTTTATTGCGAGGGAGCTAATATTCCGGTGGAAATTCCTCTAGTCATCTAGTTATCCCTTTTTACTTTATTTTTTAAAAATTATCTTTTAAAATCTGATTGTTAAATTCTTCTCCCATTTACTTTTCCGATTTACAAATTTTAATTTTTAATTCCTTAAACGCTTTTTGGTAAATTATTTATCACTTCACTTGGTAATTTATTCCAATCCCTGACACCCTTACCACCAAAAGAAAATTTTTCCACTCCCTTATGCATGAAATCGAGCACCAGCTTGTGGTCATGGTTGTCTTTCCCCTTCCATGCAATATTCCTAATTCTTTGCTCAATATCCCTCTAAGCCCCAATCATAAGAGTAATAGGAATTGTTTTACCTGGACCCTGAATACGGATTTTAAAAGTAATATGTCGAGTGAATATACCCTCTAAAAGATGAGCGAAGACAAAAATCAGTGGAAGAATCTTGTAAAAAGCATTCATTGGAGGCCATAATATGGACATCCATCGACTGAAGTATGTTATTACAGCCAAGGGAAGCACAGTTCCTAAGAGAATTTGTCGTTCGATTGATTAGAACATACAGAATAATATAAAACTAATCAAACTGCACGACACCGTCCGTGCAGTAAAAATGTCATCAGGAAGCGCAGCTGCGTTCGTATTCTGTGACTGTAAAGTTTTATGTTTCAGTTTGATGAGCACGGTGCGAAAACCGGGTAATGAAAACACAGGCTCTTTACGTCCATCAGCAACGTTCCTTAACCAGACGAATCATCTCGGCTGTCGCCTGTAGGGTAGGCCGGCCGCTGTACGCAGACAATTCCTCCTCTCCTTTACTGTATTGCCGCTCACGGGGAGTATTTCTGTAAACCCGTTCTGTGCTGAGCACTCGAGCAAATGTTAGCTGCTTAGAATTTTATTGATCCAGTACATTCACAGCGGAGTAGGAGAGATTGTGGTGCTTGATTCCTAATCATTAAATTGTGCCCTGCGCCTGGTTTAAATTCTACATCATTCCACAATACATACAGTACTGTTGACGGTGATTCTTTTGATCAGCTGGAAGACTGGTCGTTTTCCACTAAGGAGCTTAGCAAGAGAATACTCCATATTTTTTACCTCTCTCTCCTCTTGAACCATTACACACAATACCAACAGCACACTACATTTAACATACTTTCATAACAGTCATCCCTGTCTCTATCTGTATGGTACCACGCTTAACTGAGAGACTTTTGGATATATTCTCTTTAAATTTCCATACGCAATGGGAAACGGAAACCGATTTCTAACGCTCCGCTGTCTGTACGTATTTCTCAGGCATCTTTATCACCTACATAGAATATGTTGGAGACTGCAAATTGTGTTCCATTGATCCAGAAATAAGGTCTTCCTATTTTATTTTATATATTTGTATTATTATTATTATTTTATTTTTAATTTTTATTATTTTTTTTTGTACCCCTACATGTGAGATATAGATGATTAGAGTTCGTAAAGTAGAGAACTAATATATTTTTTATTCTATCTTTAATTTTTTCAGTGGAAAATAATTTTTTTGCATCCCAAAATGTGAGATACACCTGTAGATTTGTAAAGCTCCTTAAGTAGAGCGTTTCTTCAGATTTTTAACTGGTAAATAAAGATGCGAGTGACTTTCAAAGTTGATAATTTTAAACTATTTTTGTTACCAGAATTACATAGAAATTTGAAATCTGTTTATAATATTAATCATATTCCGGAATTTTAAAAGAGAAATACTTCAGTCTTATACAGTTTTTAAATTTCGAGCAAAACTTTTTTTTTGTACATGGCTTTACGCCTCATTGACGTGGACAACATTAGATACGGAAAAGTACTGAAAGCAAGGAACGGGAAGGAATTCGGTCATGGCCTTTTGAAGGAATCGCTCTGGCATTTGCTTGGCCTGATTACGGGAAAACATGTAAAACCTAAATCTGGATGGCTGGATGGGGATTCTAACCTGCGTCCTCCTGGATGCGAGGCCAGAGCGTTACAGCTCACCCACCACGCTCGGTAGAAACAAAACAAGCAAACGTTCTTATTTTGAGGTTACTTTATCATATAATAATACTATTTCTTATTATTGCTGCTAACTGATAATTTATTGCACCTTTACTCCCCCCACCCCCCTCCTATACACCAAGCACCACGTGGCCGGTGTGAATAAAGCAGGGGGGGGGGGGAGTAGGAAATAAGTTCCTGCCCGAAGTCTAACCGGCCTGCTAGGCTCTGGAAGCGGGTATTTAATCTATTATAAAATAATAAAAAAATATGATAAACTTAGACAAACCGGAGAAGAACTAGACTACTACCTGGAATGTAAATATGGCTGACGGCACTTTGTGGTCAGCATGTCAGCAGTCGCCCCACTGCATCAGCAGAGACAGCCGGCGGCCTCGATGTCGATGCAGGCCAGCAGTGGCGCAGGAAGAATATTTGCGAATAGACAGTTCATTGATTATAAGTATGAAAATTCATAGCCACTTGCTGATTTTGATGTGAATTAGTGTGATGGTAGATTAATTAGTAGATTAATTGGTAGATTAATTATTAGAATAATTAGTAGATTAATTAGTATATTACTTTAAATCAGGGGTGTTCAACCCAAATGTTCTTGCGGGCCACTTCGGAAATTCATCATAACTCCGTGGTGCGCATATAAAATTATATATCCCATACACACACTTTTTTTTGAGTGAATATAATTTAATTATTCTGCGAACTCACAACTGTAAACTCAAAAATAAAACAGGCAATATCTGTCACATGTTTGCAAGATAATTATTTTAAAACCAAAGGTAATTTTTTCTCATAATTTCGACTGTTTATTTTTTAATATATTGATGCATAAATAATGTATAATATATTTTTTTAAATTTGATGAATATCGGGGGCCGCAAAAAATTTCAAGACAGGCCGCGGGTTGGCCATCCCTGTTATAGATCCATTAAATTCTTAAGAATAATTATCGATAACTATTTTTTTTTAAAGTAAAGTGTTTTTAAAATAAAGGACCTACTTTAGGTAACAAGGTAATAGGCTACATAAAATCAGGAAATAAATTAATAACATTTAATCTATTGGAAGAATTACTGTGTCGTCATCTGTCTGCGAAGCATCTAGGTAACTTTTGTGTTCTGTATGATAAGTTAATTTTTTGTTTGTGAAATGTGTAGTTTATGAGGCGGAGATTGGGAAGAAGTTGCCCAAAACCTGCTATCAGGACGGCCACTACACGTGGGCCAGGACTCGTGCCCGGTCCCGTTGTGCCTCCCCGATCCGGTGTGCGGTGTCTCACCGCATTATGCCACGCAGCTGGCGGGTATTCACTGCACGTTAATATACCAATAACATATTTTTTTAGAACCGAACGATTGCACAAGTGGTGCTAGCGACAACGTAGCGCGGAGTCAATTGCCTAGTCTGAAAACATATCGATCATTGATTTTTGTACATCTACATATATACTCTGCAATTCACAAAATTGTGGGTGGCAGAGGGTGCTTAGCAGCAAAGCTAATCTCTTTGCTGTCCATTCCAATCCCTAATGGTACGAGGGATAAAAGAATTCATATAAGAATCAGTCCGGCACCTTATTTCTCTAATTTTATCTTTCCTGTCCTCCGACTCAAATACGAGGCGCGTCCAGAAAGTAAGTTCCGTTTAAATTTATCTCCGCTGCAGCGCTGCGATTGCAGTTCTGCACATGTGCTGTAGACGATGTGTATCAAGGGGAAGAACGTCCGCCATTTGGAGATCGCTGTCAGTTACGTACGCTTTGTTGTGCTTGTTTGAAATGTCGGCGTTGATTGAAAATCCCGCCGCCTGTGAAATCAGGTCTGTGATTCGGTTTCTGAATGCGAGGAAGGTGAAACCAAGTGAAATTTATCGGCAAATTTGCGATGTTTACGGATCAAATGCGATGAGTGATTCGATGGTGAGAAGATGGGTCTTACAGTTCAATGGCGGGCGTAGTGATGTGCACGATGAAGAACGAAGTGGGCGTCCACCTTTGGTTACAGAAGAACTGGCAAGACTTTCATCTGTTCTTACATCTCAAGTCTTTCCTTGGCGGTCATCACTTCACCAATGACGACGAGCTGAAAGAAACTGTTTCCAACTGCTTGAAGACACAGGCGGCAGATTTCTATGAAGAAGGTATACAAAACCTGGTGCCACGCTATGACAAATGCCTGCAAAATTTTGACAGTTATGTGGAAAAGTAGTTTAAGAGTTGTAGAATTTTGTGCAATAAAAATTTCTTCTGTATCTGTGAACAATTTCATTTTATTACCAAACGGAACTTACTTTCTGGACGCGCCTCGTAGGTTGGTGGAAGAAGTATTTCACTACACTCAAAAGTGAAAGTTGGAGTACGCATGTTTACCAATAAGTTTAAACGAAACGTGTGTCGTCTATCTACCAGAGACTCCCAACCTAGTCTACTAATCAGTTCTGTGACGCTTTCATAAGCACTGTAGCAAACGGTCACGAATCGAGCGGCTCTTCTCTGTACTTTCTCTATACTTTCGATCAACCACTTACGAAACGGGTCCCAAATGGCACAACAATAATCCAAATGTGGACGCACAAGAGATTTGTACGCTAACTCCTTTGTTTGTTCATTACAATTTTTCAATATTCGACCTATGAATCGCAACCTAGAATTTGCTCTACCTACTAACGAATTAATGTGTATGTCCCATTTCATGTTCCTTTGTACTGTTACTCCCAAATATTTCATAGAATCGACCATATCAATAACTGTATTGTTTAACTCGTATTTCTGAACAATTGGTTCTTTTTGTTAGTTATGCTCCTTGTCTTGCACTTTTTACAATTTAGAGTAAGTTTCCACTCAGCGCACCAAGCCAAAATAACATCCAAATCGCGCTGAATTTCTAAGCAATCGGCCAAATTTCTTACTTCCCTATAAATAATCGCATCATCAGCAAACAATCTAAAAAGGCTTTTCACTTTGTCTCCGAGATCGTTTATAAAAATTAAGAAAAGAAGTCGTCCTATTGCACTTCCTTGAGGTACACCCGATGTAACATCTAGATTAGAACATTCTGCGACCGACCAGTTAGAAAATCCTTTATCCATTCACAAAGCTGATCCGATAAACCGTACGCTCGAAGCTTCGCTAAAAGGCGGTAGTGTGGCACAGAGTCAAAGGCTTTCTGGAAATCTAAAAAAATTGCATCTACTTGTGAACCTGCATCGATAACTTTCATTACGTCGTGTGTAAATAGAGCCAGCTGTGTTTCACATGATCTTTTCTTCCGAAATCCGTGTTGATTTGTTGTAAGCAAATTATTATCATCTAGAAAATTCATAATGTTCGAGCATATAATATGCTCCATAACTCTACTACAAACAGATGTTATAGATATGGGACGATAATTTCCAGGATCACTTCGATCACCTTTTTTGTAAATCGGAGTTACTTGTGCGATTTTCCAGTCTGAAGGTACTTTTCGCTCTTCTAATGATTTACTGAATATATCAGACAGAAATGGCCCGATTTCCGCCGCATACTCTGAAAATACTCTTACTGGAATTCCATCCGGGCCCGGTGCTTTCCCCCACTTCAGGAGCTCTAATTGCTTAATGATACCTGCAGTATCTATTCGTAATGATTCCATCACCGACTCGCCACGGCGTGGGAAAACGGGAATACTATCCTTATGTTCATTTGTAAATGAATTTTTGAATACAGTATTTAGTACGTTAGCTTTATCGCGGCTTTCATTAACCTCGGAACCTTCACTAATTATTGCTGGAATATTGCTGTTGGTAAAATTAACTTTCCGTATATACGACCAAAATTTCTTTGGGTTTTCTGTGAGACTCTTAGAGAGAGAATTGGAGTGAAAATCGTTAAAGGCCCCGCGCATTACATTCTTAATACGTCCTCTTAAATCAGCTAAGGTTTCTAAATCGCTGCGACACCCCTTCCTTCTTGAGCGTGCGTGTATTTTACTTTGTTTTTTGAGTAATCTTTTGACTTCGCATGTGTACCACGGTGGATCATTCTCCCCCTTTATTGTCCGCTTTGGTATATGTATTTTCATGCCTTCCCTGACTATATGTATAAAACGATGCCACATCTCTTCAACGGTGTCCTTTGTTGACTTGAAGTTATGGTAATTATTCCTCAGGTAGGTTCTAAAACACTCCTTTGAGGCCTTACTGAATCTGTATACAAACCTACCAAGCAACTATTTTCTGACCTCCGCATACAAGATATCTTTTAAGGTAATTGGAGTGCGGAACCTCTGTTGTGAGGGGCTCGACTCTAACTTGACCAGATCTCTTTATTTTTTTAAAAAAATAGTTTCATTATCTAATCAGTTTTTACATCTTTAGAGCTGTTCGACAAGCTAGATTTCATGACAGAGGATTTCACAAACGACGCTTAAACTGTCAGAGCAAGTAATCTACTCAATATTGGATGAACTTAATCTGCTTTATATTTTGAAAACAATCCACTATGTATATGTGAATGTTGAGTTTGTTTACTCTGCGGCTGACTAATTTGAATTATAACTCTAGAATCATTAGTCCAACTTCGATGGAGTTTTCTTTTTCTAGTTAGTAGGTTTTAGTTTATATTTTATTACACTGGAGAAAGTAGAGATTGATCGCTGTCGAGTATACGGAAGTAAGTCTGTAAAAACCTACGTAACAGATGCTTTAACCTTAGAAATATCAACACAATACAACCTGTCACAAGCGCAATTAACCAATAAAAATACTTAAATGAACAGATTCTCTAGAACAGTGGTTCCCAAATGGCGGTCCGCGGAACCCTGGGAAAATGGGGATCCACCAAAAAATGTATGATCAATTAGTGTTCCGTGGCCTAAAAAAATTGGGAACCGTTGCTCTAGAAGCATTGTGTAGCGACTCCCAGTTGTATAGTAAAAAATTCACCACTTACACTATTTTATAAATTTGTAACTGGGCTTTGTGTGTGTGTTTCGGCATCACGAGACCTTGCTGATCAGATTTTGATGGGATTTTCAGAGATTGAAAGCTTAGTGTCTAAGATGTGAGGTAGACCGGAGCAGGAAATTAAAATATATTCTGAAAATCAAATCAAATTTGAGGGGGCTTTCACTGTTTAAAAACATAGAATCTGGATATGAGACTATATCATCACGTAATTAATATCTGATCAAAACAGTAACAAAGAAATGTGACGCTGTCATAACGCCATTTATCTGTACTTTACGTAAGTATCGGGTTTTCAGCCTATAACCCGACACATTATTGTAACACCGTATATAACTGTCAACTATACCCTGTTCACTCAGAACTTCCAGCTCAAGGTCACGCTCCCCTTGCCCCACTCTTTACCTCACGACTCCTTCCCTTCCTACCTCTCCAAGCTGACCACTGTAGCGAATCGAGCGGCAAATCCGCTACATACCGTGGGTTCTATCAACGAGACTGCCGTCGGTTCAGTTTCAACCGGCGTATGCATCATTATGTTGATAGACAACTAGCTGTTTAATGTACTTCTACAGTTAGCTAGACTGATCGAAGCAGGTAATGTACCTGTTACTTGCTGCTTGAGACAAGAAACAAGGTTATAGCTAAGCAACTGTCCGTTCGCTAGTGCGGCTTAACTAGACAAGTTACTTACTGGAGGAAACGACTCACTATTGAATGCTAATACTTTAATTCTTAACTAATGACAAGGTATTCTTGAAGGAAAACACACCTATCCAGTAAACTCTATAATTTATTCTATCACTTGATAAAAACATACGACATTACATAGATCACACAATAAGACTGATATCATGATGGCACAAAACATTTACTTATACTCCGTTGTAGGCACATATAACCTTTTACGATGATCTAACTGTTACACAAGACCTATCCCTTGAAATGAGTGACTTGAATGACTGACTACAAATCTTTAAGCAACAAGCGTAGGAATATCAGATGGTTCGGTGTTACCTTAAATGTTGCAGATCTTTCTCGAGTCGAAGATGGTGGTAGACTCCCTGTTCAACTAGGTACAGAGCGTCGTCTGCTAGCATTAGCGGTGGAGGGGGCATCTCGCCCTATAATTGGCTAGATCCTTCACGTGGTTACTCTTAAGGTTCATAAGTGGCTTTCAGCGGTTCAACACGTACCACAGGGTGGGGACGGTAAATCTCACGCACTCAGTGCTTACGAAAGGGAAACTTGCCACCCACGCATTTCTCATGCTACGCGATGTGAAACTTTCAGCTCTCAACCTTGAATCTCGGGTGATGTTACAACTCGACTCTGATAACAAAGCTTGCTTCCTGTCCGGCGACTGGGAACCTAGCTCGCTCGCCGAGGCCCACAGCTCAATAAAGACGAATGAAATCTAATAAATATTCCTGTCCTCTCTGATTGATATTCCAAATTTAGCGCCATCGCTACACCTCCCCCCTTTATTTAGAAATTTTCTGGGGCTTCAGTCACAGAAAATTTCGTCAACCCTAATATAAATCTTGAATTCAAAATTCCATACTTGAATTCCCTAATTAAATTCAACTTCCCATTTAAGTACTCCAAGTTACGACTTTTAATTCTCAATTAAATCCTTTAAAATTCCTCTACTAGTCTGATATTCCATGCTTCAATCTGATACGATCAATTTAAATTAATTCAAATGAATGAAATTCAATTAATCAAAAGAAATCACTAACTGATAGTTCTTTCAAGCTTTAGCAAACTGTCACTCATCTCAGTACAATATTCAGATTCAAATTCAAAAACATCAATGCTCTTAACTTCCACTGCAAGTCCAGTAGAATTTCTAAGTGCTGTAACAGATTACTTCCAAATTCATAAAAAGATTCTACTGACTCGACAATTTAACTGACTCATTAGTATTTTACTCAAACAATTCAACTGGTTGATACTCAAGATTTTAAATCAAACAATTCCTTGCAAATTCTACATTAAAAGGTCTCAAGATTACAATGTTTACATCATGGACCAACTGAATTCTAAAACAAAATGATCTTTAAAAATTTTAAACTCTGATTGCAATATCTCTCTGAAATTAATTATTAAATTCCAAGGAATCCTAATAACTGTTACTTTAAGAAATCTCAATCTTTCTAAGATATAAAACCTATCAGCGTAAGAGGTCATTTCAATTCAACTAATTAATTCTCGAAGTTTACAAAACAAATACAAAATCTGGTACATGTGTATAAACATGTGGAAATAAAAACAACATGTGTCTTTGTACATGTGTAAACAAATGAAATCAAAAATATCGTGTAAAATAAAGTCTTGTGTGTAATCAAAATACATAAAAATCTAAAATATCAAAATCCACTGTCTAAAAATCAATCATCCAAATCAAAACATGTGCCATTAAACTTGTAAATTAAAATAAATGCAAATGAATCAAATCAAACAAAATACAAAATATGTTGACTAACAAATCTACAACATTCATGATATCGTGTAACACTTTGTTTAATTCAATCTCTGTGTCACTGTTCCAAAAATTCAATTTAAAATGTTTTGTTTACATACACTTGAATTAAAATTTCAGATTTCAAAAGTTCATTCAAAATGAATTTCTGCGCAATTTACAAACAATACAACAAATGAATTCAATTCGTTCCATTCCATAGTTACATTCGGTATAGACATTCTGATGTCTTCCGAAAATTCCTGATATGGACCAGTGCTGTCCTATTGGGTTGAACAGGGCAGGTAACATTCTGCCTGTTCGTTGAACGAATCTCGACCTGACTGCTTTAGTCAAGCTGGAATGGCTCTGGGCAATTCCTCGTTCTCCCATAACACCAATGATAAAGCTGCAACAGTTCAGTACACAGCAGTATTCTATTCTTTGGCAATCTTAAATCTATAATTAATTCATGCAGTAATTGCTATGGAACATCCTTGAATCAATTTGAACAATCCTCTTTCAGTTACATTTCAAATCACAATAAATTCTTTACAATTCATAATAAAATTTAATATTTACTTATTTGAATTGAGTGTATGTCAGATATTAGCACAAAAAATTCTCATTAAATTATTTGAATATATTAATTATCAGAATTTACTAATTTCCAATCAATAAATCTATTGGCTGATCAATAGATTACTCAATTACTATTACCAATCAATTATTGGTGATTGATCACTGATTCTCATGATTTATAGGTGATCATCAATCATTGTTACTCCAATCAATCATGAATGCAAATCAAAGCTACATTACTGATCTGTGTGAATCATTCCTTTACAGAAATTATTCTACAAGCAAATTCGATAAGCATCTACAGACATTTAATTTAACACAGGCATAATTAATTCATATAGGCAAATTCAATTCAGTACACATATATAATCTTACACTAACATAATTCTTAGTTTGCAAAACAATTCTGAATTTATTCTTGTCAATAAATCACCTACTTCCAAAACTAAGTCAAACTATTTAACACTGAAGTGAATCAACTGATTACATCACAAAATCCAAAGATTATTGAAAATAATTTGATGCTATTATTCAAAATTCAAGTTTTATGCATTCTCTCATATTCATAAATTCACTGGAAAATTTCTAAATGCATACTAGATAAAGTCACATCCTTGCTATATTTACATAATACTCCAAAATATTTGTTACTCTCACAGCATCACTTGCTTGCAAACTGGCATTACAAAATTCAAATAATTACTTATCTTTTTCTCAATCACTACAAGTTTCTTCCTCTTAGCATCCACTAGTTTCTTTCTAAAAGCTTTGATAAATTCTACTGTACCTTTCATTTTAAACTGTTTCATTACAATTGCCATTTTCATCCATACTCATACTTTCACACAACTTTCATTCAAAGGACTTCTCAATGATTCTTAAAACAAAATTTGGACGTTTGCATAATCATTCACCACTTTCTCATGTTATTATTCACTGTACAATTCTTATTCAATCACTCTTACTTGACTTCATACTATCATTACATCACCTACTCTAAAACATCTGATTGCCATGATTACACCTGATCATGCAATTTCAACTCCAACTCTAGTCGTAGCTAATTTTAGTGAACTCTTATCCACTATTACTTATCGGTTTACCCAATTTAACACTCTCGTTACCCTGAGATTGTTTATCTATTCGCTTAGGAACCTACTGAGGCCATCTCATGGGCGGGTTGTGAACGTTTCTGACCATTCACACCGACATCCTGCCATTAAGACTTACCCAACTCCATCATTTCATAAATGGAACCCTGTGAGTAGCAACATGCTTTACCCACTCCACGGTTACAGAATAACGTACATAAGTCTTGGCTAGCACTAACAATTCTCTGGCTTCACTCAATCTACTATTCTTCAACTGCACAACTCCCACATAAATTCAACAAACAATATTCCATTCTCCTATTTAACTGTTAATAAACTTCTCAATTTTCTGCAAACCTCTTGACTGTTTCAAACACATTCATAAAGTTTTTCAAATCACACATTCATGCATAATATTAGCCATACAAAATCCATAGTTGCACTTCTCAGATATACTTAGCACACTCTCATGCATTAATCAAATCCTAGTTAGTATTCTGACAAAACCTATTCCAAAAATGATTTTGTTTACTTAAAACTGTCCTATTACCCAAAATCAATCAATTCATTCTACTCATTTGTTGACAATTACCTTCTAAACGCCATTTAACTGTTTGCTCTACTTGTATTGACTTAAATCACATCCTATCATTTATATCAAGTTCCGCCTATATACATATTCCCTGCATTCCTATTATTGTTTACAATATTTTATATTTACCCACAGACTTCAATTCATATTCTTAACTACCACAGTTTAACATAATCCTCTATCTCTCAAGACTTCAATTCATTATACTTGTACTTCCTCATTTAACATATCCCATTTCTTAACCTCCTCTGGTATTAATATATTCCATTCAACCTTGTTGTTAATAAACATGCATATATTTCACTCATTGAATGTGTGTGTGTGTGTGTGTGTGGTCCCATCATACATAATTCCCTTTATTCTGTTTCCTAATAATTCTCTCTACATCTGAATCTTTTACATCATTTTTCTTCCAAATGGTTTACTATACTGAATTTCCTCAAAATGCTTTTACACTTTATAACTGTCTCCATTATTCTGACTTTTCCTAGGGCATTTGAATATTACTCTAATTTTTCAAAAACATTTCAATATTACACTTGTTGTTATCTCGTTGCATCTCACTGGGGCATAATTTGATTTTGTATACTAAGTCACACTGAATGCGGTTACTAATCAAGTCTAATTATACAAGTTATCATCCCAAAATAAATATTTGTAATATAAATCAATATGGTGGTATCAAATGACTATAAAATCACATGTAAATCTGTAACACAAGGGAGGATAAAAACTACAGGTCAAGTCAAGTCGCATACTTTACAGCCACATACTAAATCAGCTCATTAATTCAATTCTATTGTTTATCTATAAAATTAATTACTTAATCTCGTTGACTGTTTTACCATCTTGGTTGTTGGTACCTATCAACCAAAATGATAACTGAATTCAACGCTACTGCACCAATTTAACTTGTTGACTTCTGACTTGCTGTTTGTTATTTAAATTCCTTGTTACTGTATTGTGAGACTATTTTTGGATATTTGAGTGTTTTTATCCTTTCTGACTATCAGCTGATTACTATGAATTCACTCTGAGCCTGTATCAATACCTTCTGAACTAATTTGAATATCTTTAAATAAATTACTCCCACTAATGCAAATTATTTCCTATTATGCATCATAACTGGACCTTGTGCCATTAGACTGACTTTATAAACTCTGTTAAAGCAAACTAAGTTTCTTTGGACACCCCTTGCTGTAAAAGTCAAATGCTGAATATGTGTTAACTCAATCACATGGAATTTCCTCTCTTCTCAAATTCAAATTACTACTCAATGAAATTAGAGACTACTGACCAATGAGCATGTTTGCCTTCTGCTAAACTGTCATTCAACTTTGTTTACAATCCAGACTGAATTCTAACTTATCTTAAATCATCTTCATATTTATTTAAACTATACAAATTTCTGATCACTCAAAATTCTTATTACTGACTTTTAGGCATCCATGGCAGATAGATTACATTCATTAACTCCCTGATACTCTGAATTTTACTTTTACTTAACTTTTAAACACATGACATGCTGTTTTCATTTACTCATAGAGACTAGTTAACTTGTTCTAACATTTTCTGAATTACCTGTTACCATTCTTTCTTAACTAGCAATAGTCCAATTCTTTAGCATATGACTTTGATTTCACCTGGCAATTTTTCGACATCACACTTCTACTATTCTCAACACACACATCTGACTTCCATTACTACAAACTGAAATCACTCATAACACAATAAATTGCTCACCTTAATTCTAATTCACAAAAAGCTTTCGTTATTACAACTCCTTGCATGGTAATTACACACACTGCACCTTTGAATTCAACAGGTTGCTTTTAAATTCCAATACACACATCGGTTTTAACACATTCACATCTTCCGTTTAGACAACATTATTCTATCCAAAATAACTTTTTAAATACTTGTAGGAAGGATTCACTTTTTCTATAACTGAAATGCACTCAATTGTATACACATTACAATTAATTTGAACACTGCGATACCCTACGTAAACAAAGCAGTTGCGATATTAACATATGGGTCTTGCCTACAGCAGCGCCGTGTGGTGGCAATCACTGAACTACACATCAAACCAATAGCCAGTATCGCGTGATGCACTTTACCTAACTCCTTCCTCATGACTTAAAATTCACGTAAATACAATTTCTAACTTCCTACAGTAGGCATTTTTCAATCTCATATTATGATTCTAAGCTTTAATTCCTTACTTAATTTTACCGAAAGTTGTTACAATAAGCTTACGGATTTTTCTGGCTTGATAAAATCACTGTTTTTACTAACTTTACTTCTTACTCATAATTACAATTCTTAATTGCTCCACACACTGCATAATTTAACTCTCCATACATTTATATTCTTATTCAAGACAATCTGTCACTCAACACTTCATTTTCTGTACTCTTACTTACTTATTGTGCCCTTAGTCACGCTGTAATCTAATTCATAAAACGTACTGTCATCCCCCAAACAGCAATTCTAATTTATTCATAATACTGTGCTCCCCAACACAATTCTAATGTAATTCATTCCCTAATTTAATTCACAACTATTTACTGGTGTGTTCCCTTCAAAAAACATAATCAATTCTAGCTTGATTCTTTCATTCCTTCCTTATTCCATTTAATAATGCGCATTTAACATTCTCATATTAACTCTGTTACTTTGTTACACTCTTACAAATTCCTCTAATCAATTCTTTCTGCTCTCATTAGCACCTAATCAATTCTTATTTAATAATTCATTCCTTAAAGACTTTAATTCGTAGTTAACTCCATTTGCTTTCCTTAGCAACTAATTCTTACTTAACACTTCATCCCTTCAAGACTTAAATTCGTAATTAACTCTTTATGACAGCGCAGGGCATAACACTATCATTTACATTTCATGTTTTCTCCTAATAAATTCCTTTACACCAAGCATTACTTTAATTACTTAACAAATTCGTGATCGACTTCTAAGCTTCAGAACTTTTACACAAACTGTTCCGATGATCGCATATTCAGATTTTACAAATCTCCTTACTGGCAACATTTCATAAGACTTAAAATTCTATTCACCACGTTCGTCACATTTTATGAGCCTAGTTTACTCAATTTGCATATAATCACATTCACCTGACTTAAAGTTCTTAATTTTACCATACAATTATCACATTCGCAACCATTAACTGAATTTTAACGTACTTTTCTCTCTTTGAAATCTTATTATCTGTCCAAAACTGAATTCTTACGATTTATTACATCTTTAGAAATACTTAACTCGACGAAATGTTTCAATTTCCGACACTTCGCGAATGTTTACATATTAATTTCGTTACAGTTAGGTATATTTACTGAACTGATTCTTAAATTTTTCAACTGCAGCATAATTCATTTTTACAAATTTTACAGAGCATTAGGGTGACTTGCCGTATAACTATTATTAATACCACAACATTAATTTTTCCAACCTACATTTTTCACGGAAAACATGATTGAAATTCACTTTAGACTTTCTGATACAGAAATATACTTTTCTCGGCATTAAACATTCTGTTGAACTTTGTTCCTAACACAATTTACATTCTTTTAAAACACAATTGTCACTGTTTGTACTCACATTTTGACTTCGCTGAGTAGATTCCATTTGGCTGCCTGATGTGTTGAATTTTCCGCGGCGTCCATCAGCTGGCTGCTCGCGCGCATCTGTTACGACTTCGCTGATTGGCTCCGACGTTCCAGCTTGTATCGGTTGCTCCCATTGGCTGCGACCGGCTGGCATGCTCCCGAAGGCTCCCTCCAGATGTGGCGTCTCTAACTAATTATTTCGACACGTAGAAACTTTACTTTTCACTTTCTGAATATAATTCACATGTAACGATCATCTTGCTTGGATTTAAATTCTTTTTAAGGTAACACCATCTGATATCCTAGCTTGGCTACGGGGATTTCGGGGAAATGGCGTAGGGAAACAATTCCAGCTTCCTGCCATGTTCTAGCGAGACGTACATCTCAAACATTACCTAATTAATTTAACCACTAATTACTCCACAGCCCTGACACCATTTTCTTATTGTATGTAGCGAATCGAGCGGCAAATCCGCTACATACCGTGGGTTCTATCAACGAGACTGCCGTCGGTTCAGTTTCAACCGGCGTATGCATCATTATGTTGATAGACAACTAGCTGTTTAATGTACTTCTACAGTTAGCTAGACTGATCGAAGCAGGTAATGTACCTGTTACTTGCTGCTTGAGACAAGAAACAAGGTTATAGCTAAGCAACTGTCCGTTCGCTAGTGCGGCTTAACTAGACAAGTTACTTACTGGAGGAAACGACTCACTATTGAATGCTAATACTTTAATTCTTAACTAATGACAAGGTATTCTTGAAGGAAAACACACCTATCCAGTAAACTCTATAATTTATTCTATCACTTGATAAAAACATACGACATTACATAGATCACACAATAAGACTGATATCATGATGGCACAAAACATTTACTTATACTCCGTTGTAGGCACATATAACCTTTTACGATGATCTAACTGTTACACAAGACCTATCCCTTGAAATGAGTGACTTGAATGACTGACTACAAATCTTTAAGCAACAAGCGTAGGAATATCAGATGGTTCGGTGTTACCTTAAATGTTGCAGATCTTTCTCGAGTCGAAGATGGTGGTAGACTCCCTGTTCAACTAGGTACAGAGCGTCGTCTGCTAGCATTAGCGGTGGAGGGGGCATCTCGCCCTATAATTGGCTAGATCCTTCACGTGGTTACTCTTAAGGTTCATAAGTGGCTTTCAGCGGTTCAACACGTACCACAGGGTGGGGACGGTAAATCTCACGCACTCAGTGCTTACGAAAGGGAAACTTGCCACCCACGCATTTCTCATGCTACGCGAGTGAAACTTTCAGCTCTCAACCTTGAATCTCGGGTGATGTTACAACTCGACTCTGATAACAAAGCTTGCTTCCTGTCCGGCGACTGGGAACCTAGCTCGCTCGCCGAGGCCCACAGCTCAATAAAGACGAATGAAATCTAATAAATATTCCTGTCCTCTCTGATTGATATTCCAAATTTAGCGCCATCGCTACACCACTGTGTCCATGCACGCGCGTAAAAATTCCTCTCCGGATGTAGGGGTGTAGGCAATGGAGTGGGGATAGAGCAGACTGACCTTGAGCCACCTCTGTTAACTGAACTGGCTACAGTTAGATTAATTCGTAACCAATATAGCTATTTTTAGATTTTTCTTACTTTACTCCTCATCTACGTCTTGGCCATTACAGGCGGAAGAGGATTGGAGACATAGAATGGTAAGGAATTCGGTCATGTCTTTTTGGAGGAACCATCTCTGCTTTCGCATTGAGTGATTTCAGATAACCATCAAAAACCGAAATCAGGATGGTCGGACGGGAATTTGAGATCGCATCCTCCTGAATACCATGACCAAGTATTATCGATCGCCCAAATTCTCAGAGAAGATTTAACGTAATGCGAATTCTGGAGAGTGCATTTATAGCCGGTCACAGCATTTGCTGTAAAGACATTGGCGGGTGCTGCGATGAAGAAACGACGTGTAAAAGCTATTATCTTCTAATTTGTGCTGTTATGTTAGCAATACTTCAGAACATTTTGAATCTGAGAGGATGAGGTGGTTAGAAGTTCACACCTTTGTTTGAGAGCCTCAGATATTGTGTCAGCTCCACTGTTGTGATTGTTGCTTCAGATCAGGGTTGTTACGGATGTAAAAATTTTAGACATCCGCGGATGCAGATGCGGATGCGGATTATTAGAAGTTCACATCCGCGGATGCGGATTCGATGCAGATGCGGATTTTGGGATTTTAAAAGGATAATTATTTAAATTTTAAATGCATAAATAACTGAAAATCAGTTTTAATTTTAACTTTTTATTTATTTAATCATATTTTTAGAAAAAAACTACACAAGTTTTAACAGAATTTTAAGCTTCGAATTTCATAATAAAAAATCTTTGTTTAATAATTAAACTTAAAAATTGGTGAGTTATATTTAATAAATAGCAATATTGAAGCTTTCTCAGCTTCCAAACTGTTTCTGAGTAGATTATATATTAACCCAGCTCCACTAAATAGTTGTTCGCTGGGAACATTGGCTGGTAGAGGTGATAAATATCTGCATGCTAATTTGGAGAGAATTTTAAATTCACAACGGTTAACTTTCCACCAATTAAGTGGATTTTCATCTAAATCCAGTCTTTTTTTGTTACGATAAATAACTAATTCTTTGCGGAGAAGAGCATCGGGGCTACTGTTGTTCGGTTCTCCTTCACCTTCATCTTCGCTCGATGAACCTAACATCATGGCATCTTTACATGTAGTTACTTGTTGATGTGAATCTGCATCCGTAAAAACTCCGCATTGATTGATGCGGATGTGAATGCGGATGCAGATGTCTGAATTAATGCGAATATTCCGCATTTGCGGATGCGGATGCGAATATTCGTAACACCCCTACTTCAGATGGTAATCTGAATTTTCTTCTGAGGTCGAATATGAAGTCACAGATTCCACACCCCACGGCGTTGTTGATCAGGGACTCATCTGTATAAAGCTGCATTCCCACGGAGCGTTGTGTAGTAGTACGCGCCTTTCATCTTTTACCGCCTGGCGGTGGGTCGAGGCGCGCCGTACCTGCTAACATATTCGGCAAAGATGAAAGGCGTCCACAAACACGCGCCGGGGGACGCGCCGTGGGAACGCACCATTAAAGCGACGACGTCTAACCATTCCTCTATGATCTGCAGAAACTTCTCAAGTAAGACCCGCAAGTATGGCTGAGACACCGCACACTGGTTTGGGGAAGTGCAAAGGGACCAGGCACGGGCCCAGTCACCGGGTACTGGCCGCCCTGACTGCGGTTTTTAGGAGGTTTTCCACAGCCATCTAGGGAATTCCGGGACGGTACCAACTCTCCATCACATAACCTACAAATTTCACAAACAAAAAATTCACTTATCACAGACAGAATGTAGTTACATGTTTCACAAATACGTAGATGACTACATTTAATTTCCCTATTAGTACGATATGGTAGTAGGTATAAAATGCTCGGCATCAGTAATGATATGGTTGGTAAAAGGTGGTGAAGAAGAAGAAGAAGAGCATCCTTCAGTCAAATATATATATACAGGGTGTTACAAAAAGGTACGGCCAAACTTTCAGGAAACATTCCTCACACACAAACAAAGAAAATATGTTATGTGGACATGTGTCCGGCCACGCTTACTTTCCATGTTAGAGCTCATTTTAGTTTCGTTAGTATGTACTGTACTTCCTCCGTTCACCGCTCGTATTGTGGACGGCTGTGATAACAATACGCCATTCTCCAGGGCTGCATCAGCGCATCAGGGATTCCATGCGACGGAGGGTGGATGCATGTATCCTCGCTAACGGAGGACATTTTGAACAATTCCTGTAACAAAGTGTTTGAAGTCACGCTGGTACGTTCTGTTGCTGTGTGTTTCCATTCCATGTTTAATGTGATTTGAAGAGAAGTAATAAAATGAGCTCTAACATGGAAAGTAAGCGCTTCCGGACACATGTCCACATAACATATTTTCTTTGTTTGTGTGTGAGGAATGTTTCCTGAAAGTTTGGCCGTACCTTTTTGTAACACCCTGTATATATATATATAATATATATATTATTGCCCTGAGGACAGTGTTTAAAATCAAATTATTCATGATATTCAGTTTTTGTTTGTATTCATCTTCTTCCTATTCTCTTCCCAAAATCTCTTCATACGTTCAATGTGTTCGTGTTTCCTTTGTTCAGTCCATTTTGTTCCTGTTTTCTTCTGTATTTTAAATTTTGTGTTCATAATTTTGTTCCTGAATTGTCCCCTTTTCCGTGTCATTTCCTTGCTGACCCCTGCATGATTCAAATCCTCTTCTATTTCCTGGAACCAACTGGTTTTCCTGAGCGAACCATTTACAACATCAAAGATCCTCTTTGTGAGTGTAGTGCTGTTCATTTGCTGTAAATGTCCATAGAATTGTAATCTACGTCTTCTGATCATGTCTATCAGTCTATCTGTATGTTTGTATGGTAAATTTGGTTGGTCTTTTCTAAGGATTATCCGCTCAACTTTTTCCGCTTCAGTGATATATATACAATATATATTTTAGCAACTTATGTAAAATAAAAGTCCTGCACGTTAACTGTTTGAGTCTCCATTTTAAATGTTCGGATGTCTCATCCATTAATATCCTCTTCACAAATTAGCCCACATTAATTTCAGATACACGTCGGCACATTTGAAGAGCATCGAACGTCAAATTTCGCACAATACCATCAGTTCCGTATCACCGCTCTATTGATGTGCAGAGCTGCTAACGCCCCATTGCAATTGCAAATTGGAGCATTTGGCCTGCTGTATAGTAAACGTGCACCACCAGCATAAATGCGCAAATTTGTGGCGCCGTCGGTGTAAGCGAATCCTTTAAATAACAGCTAATAGGGCAAAGTTTAATCGCAGCTCAACGAACGAATTGTGGACACACATTCGCGTGTTTAAACAATGTTTTGTACATTGTGAATAGAAAGCAAAATCTGTGAACACACTAGTTTTAGCAATAAAGCTTTTGATCAGTATTATAGGCTCTTTTTTAAAAAATTATTCAATAGGTATTGATTGAAAAGTACATTTACATTATTTTTTTTACCTTATATTTCTGATTAATGTAAGCTTTGCTTATATGTGTCTCCGTTTATATATACATATATATACTCTATATAAGTACTCTAGTATCTGGATGTTATGGATCATTTTCTCAATTGCTGATAATATTAATAAATAAATTACGCCAAAGCAATTGACTTTTTAGTATCTATTGGTCTCCCGTAAGCGTTTCACTTCTTTTGCAGAAGCACCTTCAGCGGGTATTTTCTGTTAATAATGTACAAAAGTTGTAAGCAGATTATGTTGTGTTTGGTACAGTGGAATGAATTATTATCTAACTTATAATCTACTTACATTTTGCGGTCTATTTCATTTCTTTTAGCTCCATTCTCAGCATCAGTGCTCTTGCATTGCAGTGCAATAAAGTGTAGTGTTGTGAATCCAAATAATGAAGACACTTCTCACCAAAAATGCAAGAGCACTGATGCTGAGAATGGAGCTAAAAGAAATGCAATAGACCACAAAATGTAAGTAGATTTTAAGTTAGTTAATAATTCATTCCACTGTACCAAACACAACATAACCTGCTTACAACTTTTGTACATAATTAAGAGGAAAAAACCCGCCTAAGATGCTTTTGCAAAAGAAGTGAAACGCGTACGGGAGACCAATAAATTCTAAAAAGTCAATTGCTTTGGCGTAATTTATTTATTAATAAGTACTCTAGAATTATAACGATGAAGTTTCGTAGTCGGTTAAAAACGTTGAGTTTCACTAATTTCAAAGGTAATGAGAGGAAATAAATAAAATTTTACACATTACTTAATCTTAATAAGTTACATTTTTAATGAAATTTGCGGCATAAAATGATATTGGGGTGAAATCCTATTTCAAGTATGGGTTAAATAAGAGGTAAACATAGTGTGTGGTGGGTGAACGGTTAACATTCTGGCCTCGCATTCCGGAGGACAGGGGTTCGATTTCCCGTTCAGGCATCATACAGTTTGGGTTTTCAATGGTTTCCCCAAATCACTCCTGGTGAATGCAGGGATGCTGCCTTTAAAAAAGCCATGGCAGAATTACTTCCATTTCCTTGCCTCCCTCCTTTCCCGCCTCTAATGACCTCGACGTCGACGAGGCGTAAATCCTTTAAAAAAAAAAAAGAGGTAAACACACGGAAATTCGTCGATACTGGAGTTTCCTATAATTTCGGGATAAAATTTTAGATATGCCTTAAATTTTAGCTTTTCACTACATCGGGAAGTACTTTGGTCATCAGAAAGTGGGTGAATGAGTGACAAAATTACTGAAATTTGCATATAAATAACTTCAGAACTAGGTACTGGAACGAAAAAAAAATAATACGTTTGCTGAGATTGTTGATATCTACGTATGATAGAAATTAGACGCATATAACGTCATCCAGAGCGAAGATATTAAGGTACAAAAATGATCCGAATCGTTTCGAGAAAGGGTAAACCATTGACTCGAGTTTGCGGGTGCACTACCACCGTACACCCAGATCCATGGGCGTATCCAGCGAGGGTCGGGGGGAGGGGCTGCTGCCTTCCCCCCCCCCACTAGAAGAAAAACCCAAGTTGACGCCCAGGGGAAAAATACCTTACCCTCTTCCCCCTCCCACCCCAGTTCAGGCTACTCCCTTGGTAATTATTAAAAGACTAAAAAGAAAACTGTCTAACGCTGATTTAATAATGATATAATACAGTATTATTTAATTATGATACTGCTGTTACTGAAATACAACATAACAGATTCATTAATTACGCGAATAAAAATAAAATCACTGGTGATTTAATCAAGTTTACATCCTTTATTTATGAGCAAAATAAATATAGCAGAGTGGCACAAGAATGCAGAACTGTTCACAATTTTTTATGAGTTGAATAATATCTCTGGAGAACTCAACGTTTGGTACAATTTGTAGATAAAGAAGAATTTACTGGAAAAAAAATTAAGGGATATAGAAGTCATGGACCTGTTTAGTGAAACTAATAATTTTTTCCCAGCCACGAAAAAAAAGCATCCACAATTCTGAGCACTATTCCATGCTCTACAGAGACAGTTAAACTATCCTTCAGTTCGCTTCGACGAGTAAAGAACTGGCGCAGGAGCACTATGGGAGAGGAAAGATTGACTGGATTATGGCTGAAAAGTTTGCATCGAAATTTTCGTGAAAGAACACCGTGAGATATTGACAAACAAAGTTATTGAAAAAATTTATCAGAATCCGAAACGATTAATGTTTACATAAAAAAAATATAACTGAGTTACGATCTTGATTAACTACATAGTACAACCTTAGATTAAGTGTTTGGATTACTATGTTAATCAATAATAAAAATAGTTTGCTCAATAGGTTTGAGTTTCATTTTGTAAGATATCATGTTTCAGACACCCACCCCACTTCCTCGAAACCAATACGAGTTGCCCCCCAGTTCAAATCTTGCCCCCTTCTAGTTCTGAACCTGGATACGCCCTTGCCCATATCTCATCTTTCCTTTCTTCAATAACAGGGTGTATATCTGACAAAAGAACAATTCAGCAAATGGAAGGAAGGCACAAGTACAGTAGAGTCAAGGTGGGACGAGTTCAAGGAGATAGTAAGAAAGGGGGAAGGAAAATTTATTAGAAGGCAGAAAATAAAGAGAAGTAGAGAACCTATGTACTATAATAGAGAAGTGAGGAGGTTAAATAGGTTGATAAGAAGTGAATATAACAGAGTTAAGAGACAGCAGGGTAGTAGAGAATATTTAAACAAAACTAAACAAGGAATTAATAACAGCGAAGAAAGTGGCTAAAGATGGTTTTATGAAGAGTATTGTCAGTGCAGGAGGACCATTGACTGATGCATCTGGAAATTTCTATGGCTATATCAGGAAACTGAGGGGAAGGGAGGGTGTAGAGACACTTATAGATAAGGATGGAGAAGAAGTTACTGACGATTTAAAAAAAAGGCAGAGATTTTAAGTAACTGGTTCAGTGAAAGCAGTATGGATAATGAATCAGAAACTGGAGGGTCTAATTCGGTGTACGAGCTTAACAACACAATTAGAAATGAAGATAGTAAATAAATTCATATTCATCCTGAAGAAATCATGACAGGAGGATGAGGAGGGTCATGGGAGTGTACAGGGCGTATACTGGAGATGAGGCATGGAAAGACATTGCAATAGGTATGAAAAGTAGTGCATGGAAGGGAAAAGATGACCACGACCACAAGCTGGCACTCGATTTCAGGCACAAGTGAGTGGGAAGATTCTCTTTTTTAGGTAAGGGTGTCAGGGATTGGAATGAATTACCAAGAGAAATGATGTATAATTTACCGAAAACGTTGAAAGAATTTAAAGATAAAATTTGTAGAGGGCAAATGTAGGTAGGGGCAGTATAAGGGAAAGTTTGGGTGTGTAGGGAAATTGCCACCGGAGCCTGTGCTCCTTTGCAATTAAATTAAATTAAAGCTTCGAATATGCGTGTCTGAATAAACTACAACAATGGAAATTAGTAACTGAAGAAATTTTCCGTGAGAAAACGCTTACGAAACAAAATTAAAAACTTGGATACAGATACAGGGAAGTTTTTTTCGCTTAGTATAAAGATTGGTCATTATTGTTGCAGCCATTTGGTATGAAGCAGCGTGATTTCCTCTTCGGTAAGGTTAAACAATCGACAGTTTAGGGGGGGGGGGGAAATAAACGGTGGACAGCCTTTGAATTTCCGGTCCATTTCCCTTCGCCGTGCCGCTCTACGGTGTTGAATGTCGACACCCGAGCACGGGAGTTACTTTCACACACCGCTGCTAACGTGATACGCCCGAGGCAGCATGGTCGTCGGCAAACAAGTGTTCTGGATCTTATTTCACCATCCTCTTTCCGTCCGGGGTTCAGTGTGCAGAAAAAGAGTGCTCTAGGTGTTCAATTTCTAATTGGCAGACTGAAGCCATTTAAGAAACTTGAAGTCGAGACGCCGAGCGAAGATGGTAGTATCGTATAGTCTAAACGCCGGCAATGTGATGGGGAATCCAACCACCTCGCAGAGAAGCAGTTGTAGAGAGTAGCGGGAAGATTCAACAACAGTGTACCACCCAAAAACTTCTCTCACAGTAGGCTACGCATCTGAGGTACGCATCTGAGAATGGAAATAGAACTTTATTACGGTCTTCAGAAGATTTAATGACTTCTCGTCCTGACAACGTAGCCATATTACGTTCTTGGGTGGTTTTATTACTATATTGATTAATTATAAAGTCCACCAAAAAGGTTATGTTGAAGAGCTGTTTATTATCGTCAAAACAAAGTCAACGATATTCACATGCATAGATACAATACAAAGATGCACTTCTGAACAGTCGCAAAGATGAATGAAACTCTCTGTAACACTGAATGATGTCAACTAACTAACTCTGTCCAGCCGATCTGTTTATATAGTCTCTATCGAAATTACGAGAATTCTTCAAAGTCATCCGCCCGATATTTCTCGATCATTAACAATCACTCAAACAGTCAAACATATTAAAAACAATCGGAATTAATACAAAATTACTTAACAACATTACAAAATGATCAGAAATGGTAATTAGAGATACTTAAATACAAAATTATTTACAGAAATCCTTTCAAACTGTAGAAAATTGTCCTGTAGACATCGTAACTTACATTAATACATGGAATTACAAACATTTAAGAAATTCTCTTGCACCATTCGGTTCTTAAACATATTAAATGGACTTTAAATAATTTTCTTACATAAAACAAAGTCTATATACACTGATTTACAAGAAATTACAAAACAAACATACCAAATCACTTTCAAGCAAACTTTAGCTCACTACAAATACTTCATACAGTACAATGCTATTCAAAATTCAGGTATGAGGGCTGTTACAACATGTTACCGAAACGTTCATGCTATAAATTATTAATCTTATGTTTACCTGGATACAAGTTTGTGTATTATAAAAAGGACCCTATTGTATGTGAATGCAGACTTTCACGGCGAATAAATGACAGCAAATCTTCTCGGGTTTGCAGCCGGATTTTATTACAAAGCGACAAGTTTTCGGCCACTAGCTTCAGTAGCCATCTTCAGGTCAATATGTACCGGCGATCTTCGTATTCGTAACGGCAAGAATCACCGGTACATATTGACCTGAAGATGGCTACTGAGCTAGTGGCCGAAAGCTTGTCGCTTTGTAATAAAATCCGGCTGCAAACCCGAGAATATTTGTTGTCAGGACCCTATTGCTTTGTCGTCGACGGACCATCAATAATAAGTTTGATGCGAGCACTTGTCAGGAACTTACAACGTAGCAAGAGAATGAAAAATAGAGGGATTAAACTTTCGCGACGATTTTCTAATTTAATTAATCAATTTTGACGTGAAAACGTCTATTCGTTCGTTAAGTATAGTGATAGCCGGTCGAACTTTCTTGTGTTACAAAATATCGGCAGATTTGAATCGCTAATAACTGAACTACAAGACTGATAATGTGTTAGTAACGGTTGAGCATGTAACGGGTAGAGCATGTCTGTACGAGTTCGTGGTGCAGCATTTGTTTATCCTGTGACGTCATCGGACTAGTGTGAGTGCATGTTAGTGGCTGTTTCGAATTGGCGTTGTGTAAAGTTATAAATTAGTGTAGCGTGAAAACGCGTTCAGTTAGGACGTTGATTCAAGTGTCATTATAAAGAGCTCGCTAAGCACTACCAGGAGCAAAAGTGATAAAATACTTATATTCCTCGAATATAAGTAAAGAATCGATATTAAATTGAAAATTACAAAAAAAATAAAGATGTCGTCTCATATGAGTCGTAAATACGCTCGGAATTATAGAAAACGCAAATTAGAAGAAAGTTCGCGTCAAAAGGAACCCAAGAAACCTGAAAAGTCCAGAGCCGAACAAATGCAAATGCTACGACAGCGTCGAAAAGAAAAGAAAATATCAGCGCAAAACGATTACATAGCCGGCCTGTCGGGCATACAGCATTTCTATCTATAGAAATACCAAATCTGTGACCGACAAATCGTTCATAAAAGTGACAAGTCAGCAATCGCATTGGGCGTTCGACTGATCGAGCCGTATGTAGGCCATATCTGCAGGATGAACGTGATCGTGGACAGATAATTGAAATTTCTGCTTACAGCGATCTACATCCACCCTGGCACGCGGATACAACATACACAGATGTTGATGCTCTCGTTGCTGGCTCAATATTCATAACATCATACATGGAAGACTTAGATAGATAGATAGATATGTTCACTTTGATCCCATGTGAGAATAATCTCGGGGATGTGGAACAGTACATACACTTATTAGTAATGTCAATATTACTATATAATTGATAATATTATTATATATTGACAACAAGTTAGCAACAACCCATCCTGTAATCTACAAATACAATCCCGAGTTAATTAATACTTATTATGTGTAACAGTGTATACACTTGTTACCAGCATCTAACAACCAGTTATTTTCTTACCAACCAGTTACCATGATAAGTTTCACTGTAATTTGTGACTATGTATTATATTATGTTAATTGCTATTTATGTGGAACAGTACACACACCTATTAGCAATATCAATTATATTACCAACAACTCATAAGCAGTCAATTACTTAAAAACCTGTTAGTATGATAATTTTTCACAGCAGTTTTTGAGTGCATGCTATCCCATGTTAGTTACTATATATGAGTGAAATTTTGTAAACAGTGTAATTACTTCATTTGTCAAAAGTTTCAATAGAAAGAAAAACCATATATCATTTTAGTAATTGTGGATAATTTTGTCACCTTCCCCTTCCATACACCACATATACTATTTTATCAGTCATTCTTAGTTACCATATTCCAAGAAGAAAATTCTTTCACAGAGTAAAATGGGTTCTGAAGCAGAAACTCTTTCAGTTTGGACTTAAAGTAGTTGGGTTTTTGTAGATAACATTTAATTTCTGTTGGTAATACATTGAATAAGGATGCTCCAGTAAATGTTAACCCTTTCTGTACAATTGACAGTGATTTGTAATCCTTGTGAATATTATATTTATTCCTAGTATTATGGCTATGTATGTCAGCATTAAGATTGAAGTGTTCAGGATTTTCCACTACAAATGATAGTACAGAGTATACATACTGTGCTGGCATTGTTAGTACACCCAGGTTTTTAAATAGATTTCTGCACGACGTCTGTGGGCTTGCTCCACAAATAGTTCTTATAGCACGCTTTTGCAATTTAAATACCCTCTGTGCTTGTGACGAGTTTGCCCAGAATGAGATGCCATAAGTGAGCAGGGAATGAAAATACCCAAAATATACTAACTTTCTGGTTTCTATATTAGCTATTCTAGATATTACCCTCAGTGAAAATGTTGCAGAATTCAGTTTTTTTAAGAAGTTGTTGAATATGCTGTTTCCAGTTCAATTTGTTATCTATATATACACCCAGGAATTTTGTGAAACTGCTTTCATTGATTGCTTTTCCTTCTGATATCACATTACAGCTGTGCTTTGTTTTATTTTTTGTAACAAACTGAAGTAACTGTGTCTTTTCTACATTAAGTATTAGTTTGTTGGCATTAAACCACCTGTTAATTTTCTTTATAACATCATTTGCTGTGTTTTCGAGGTTTTGTGCTGATGGGTCTTTCAAGGATATGCTAGTATCATCTGCAAAGAGCACCATGTGTTCATTATCACCTAGTATATGTGGGAGATCATATGTCCCTCATTCTTACAGGAGGCTTTAATATTAATGCCTACAGCGATATGACATTGCTGATGACTTTTTGCTAGCGCAGTTTGGCATGCCATGATGATTCCTGCCCCAACAACACTCGGCAACGCCAACATTGATATGACTTTCAGTAGACACTTCATTTCGATGCAGTGTTAAGTGTAGGCGTGTTACTTTAGTACCACAGACCTCTGATACATGCGATAAACTATTGTTTATTTATGCTGTAACTGTTATACCACTCTATATTACTACTGTATTAAAGAGATTGGTAATTAAATTACATATTAATGGAAAACACTTGCTATGATTTTATCAGGACGATTTTCCGAATAATCCACGGCGCGGATTCGAAAAACGCCTTCCCAAATTTTTATTTTTAAGGGCTTTACACCTTGTTATCGTCGATGTTGTCAGAGCCTGGAGAGGATAGTGAGCACAGAACGGAAAGGAAAAAACCATTCCGGCATTCGCCTGGAGTGATTTTGGAAAATATCCAAAAACTGGACCGGTAATCGAACCACGCATATCAGGCTCTAATGTTAACCACTTTTCCACCAAGCTCAGTGTAATGAATCAGACTAACTACTATCTCGCAGAAGAGCTTAATTATTTGCAGAAAGTAACAAATTCGATGTTTCTTTAGTTTATTTTTTCACGTCGCTAAATAATAATAATAATTCCGTGTGGTCGTAATAACCTGATGACAGGGTTTGTACTGGCTGCGCATTCAGCCCCTGTCTTAACTGCCTTAATCTAACCCGGCAATCCTACCTACAGTTTAACGTGGAATCCGAACCACGGAAGCATTCTGAAGTACTTCACATTACACACAAAGCTGTGGCAGAGGTGGAGGTCGGGTTAAGAGCCTCGGAACAAGGACTCGAACCGAGGACCTTTTGATCTACAGCCAGACGCCTTAACCATTTTTTTTATTTTATTTCAAGAATTACACAAGAATTAAAATTTGATAAACACATACAAAATTATTGTTTCACATAGGCAAAGCATAATTGACGTGCCCTTATCATGCTTTAATGAGATTTTAGTAGAAGTTTACTTCAGAAGCCGTGATATCCTAGGCAATGCTGGATCTGACAAGGTCTCCGTGATATTTCATCCCGGAGTTTATGGTGTTCTGTATCTGTAGTGAGGCTATACAAATATGGACCGTAAATTTTATCAACATGTTTTTCAGTTTTTAATCTTCATCTATCAATCCTGAGGATATTTTTTAATGTTTCGAGTGTTTGATTATGATCCACCAGACCGCTCCCGTCGCCAAATAAAAACGGTTGGATATTAAACTGGAAATTACTGCCACGTGTAATGACGGCCAACAATATTTCATATTCATATAATAATGTTTTTAATAACCTTACCCGTTGGCTCAGTTGGTTGCGGGCCCTGACACGGGGATAGCTAGTTCGAGTCCTGGTGGTGGAAGAAATTTTCTTCACCACTACTTGGCTGGCAAGCTGGGAGAGATGGTGATGCACAATTCCTAACCACAAAGTCCTGTGTTAAGTCCCAGATCTCTCCACAGTGCGTATGGAGTAAAGGCATACGACACTGTTGTGGTGAGTCATCCATCAAATGGGGACTAAAGCTTGGTGGTTTTTTTTTGTTTTTTTTAATGGCTTTCGGCATCTGAGGTCATACAGCCAGATTGATAGTAATTATGTCACTCAGTGCTTTCAGTATCTCCAGTATGAAATTTTTCCAGTTGTTTAGACACACCACAGGACGGACATTACATTCACAGACACAGCACTTAAACACCTATCCCCGCTGCCGGACTCGAACCGGCGACCTTCGGCACGTGGAGCTAGCGCTCTAGCCCCTACGCTACCGAGACCGGCGTAAATAAACTTCCATCACTAGAGATGGAAGGAGGAGCCACCACAGTTTAAATTTCCAAAGAAAAAAGTACTCACCAACGTAAGGGCTGAGGCTATCTTTGACAGCATGCTGTAACGTTCGCAAGTGGGTGAGAATATTCCGGGAAGTTCGGGAGAACGTGCACAATGAACTTCGCTTGAGCCTGCCGTCTCTAATCGACGATCTTATGTGTAAGGAAAACAAAAACAAACAAAAATTCATGGAAACAGGCATTTCATCATTCCACCTTCAGCCCGCACCTTGCGATCTCTTTCGCATCAGAAGACGTTTCTCTGTTGCAACCTTTTCTACAACGACGACGAAGTGAAAAAATAGTTCAGCAACTATTCTTCACTCAGGCAGCAACCTTACATTACCAAAGTATACAAAAACTGATCTCAGAAATGACAAATGTTTGAATAACAATGACGAATGTGTGCAATGGTGGTTCTAGGTTGAAAGATGTGACACTGAATAAATTATCCAAATATGCTCCGTTGTTCAAATTTTCCTGTCACTGGTCCTTGCTTAAGAAATACTCTTCATACATGTAGTACGCCATCAATGCTCCGGAGGAAAGGTACTGTCCCTTCTATCTCTACATTATTGATCTAATAACATTCCTGCACTATTCAAAGACGTGAGTATGGCAGAAAACTACGCTGAAAAAATAATGAAACTTGGTCTGCTATTAACCCGTGTTAAAAAAATGTAAATTCGTGTGGTCGTAACGACCCGGTTTTTTTTGTCGGCTGCGAAAATCTCCCTTAACGTAGGCGCCTAGCCTAACCCGGTAATCCTACCGGGTACGGGGGACCTACAGTTTAACATGGAATCCGAACGACGGAAGCGTTCTGGTATACTTCACATTATACATCAAGCTGTGCCAGAGGTGAAGGCAGGTTTAAGGGACTATAAAAATCCCCGCCGGGACAGAGAATCGAACTAAGGACCGTTACATCTCCGGTCAGACGCCGTTCCCACAATTAATCCGTAATATCAGAGTTTGATTTCAGGGATTGGATTCGTTAGATCAGCAGAAGCTCCACACAAACACAATAAAATGGCCACAGTCAAACGAAAGTTAAAGCCCGTCGCTTTTGAGAAGGAGAGTTGCAGCTTGTTCAGAGATTTTGATAAAAAAAAAATGTAAGAATGAAAAAACTGTAGCAGGTACCTGTATTTTTTCCCACAGTATGATTTACTAGGTACATTTTTATTGCAACAGCTAATGAAATGTGTTTCAGTTACCTAACTGCTGCAAATTACCATAGAACTTTTCTTACATTATCAACAAAACGCATAATGAATTTTCTGCACATTTCCTCGGCACGTTGTTATTTTCAAATGTCATAAATATTTTTAAAAAATCAGCCGGATGAAAAAATTGGCAGTTTGTTTTGTATAGCAACAAGTCGAATAAAAGTTTAGATATTCGATGATCAATGAAAAATTTCTCACGGTATAGGTAATATTCGGAGCACCCAGTACTGTCTCATTTCTTTTCATGTAATTCCTCACTCTGTAGACAAAAAGCAAATCATTTGTTTGAAACAAATTCATTCCAGTAAAACTGCCATTTGGCCGATGGTTTGGGAGGAGAGTTTCCGACGTCGGTCGAAAAGAACGCCCGTATGACAACTAGCCTTCCATCCGTCATTTTTAACGGAAGAGCAGCCAAAGGAAAAAGTCCGTTATTTTCTCGCTCGTGTGACATTAGCTTTTTTGCTGTGGTCAACTTTTCGCCTTTTTATATCCTAGTGCTGCAGCGTCAGTCGATATACGGACGGAGACGACAGCCCAATATTTTCTAGCACTGTGATTTTCTCAGTTACATAATAGATTAGGCACATTAAAAAGAATAATACATAAGCAACGAAATCAACTGCAAGGTTATAAGAGGAAGCTAAAACTTCAGTCAACAGATTTCAATCAGCTTCGACGTAGTGTTTGAGAACCATTTAAGACCTGGTCTTGTAAAGGAATTTGTTTCAAAACTCCCAAGTTTTGGCGTGATTGCGCTGTATCACTGTCAGACAAGGGGTGATCGAAAGATGATCAAAAATGATTAAACTTCATAAATTACTGGGTCCGCAAGCTACCATTATTTTCGACCGAGACTTTTATTTAAATAACTTTCAGCCTTTTACAATGTAGTCAGTAGGCTGGTTGTAGTTAGCTTGGTCTGGCGGTCCAAAGGTCGCAAGTTCGAGTCCTTTCGGCTGAACTTTTTTTAATGAAATATGTTTCTTCACGAGCGCATATTTGGGTAATGTATATTATCGTAAATATACGTCCTACATTGAGTGTTGCCCAGTGGCATAGCTAGGTCAACAAGGGCCCCGATGCAAAAAAAATATTTTGGACCCTCAGGCCAGATGGGTGACTTTTTTTTTAGCTCACCAAGTTTTGTGAAGTTTGCTTGCAGGGCTCCCTGAGCTTTAGGGGGCCCCCCATGAGCTGAGCTTGGGCCCCCTCTGAGATGCGCTTGGGACCCCTTGAGCTGCGCTTGGGGGCCCCCTGATCTTAGGGGCCCAGGCACCGCCTAGCCCTCCGATAGCTACGCCCCTGGTGTTGCTATTCTTTGACGCAGTGTTGCCTGTCTGTCAACAATGAAACTTCGAAACAGACGTCGCGTCGCTGGTCTTGGTCGATCACTGCGCTGTCCATGGCGGGAGGTAGTGCCCTAAACTACATATTCAAGGCACGCTCTTCACACTGTTGATACAGGAATATTGATTTCAAGAACAATTTTCGAAAATGAATTCCCAATGCGTCTAGCGCCGTCTACCAATCAGCGTTCAGAGTCTTTTAATTGATGTCACGCGGCCATAATCCAGAAAGAAAGCCTTTCACGCGATTAATTATTACTATTATCAGCCAGTTCAATCTTTTACTGCTGTGGCCTCTTTAAGAGGCATGAGTTCAGGTGGAACTTGAGCAGTCTTCTCCAGATCGAACGATCTTAAACAATCCTCTGCCAGTTAACTCCGACAACCCTGCGTAAGTCCTTGTCGCATAGGTCTGGTGGTCTTCCTCTCGGTCTGTGGTGATCTCTCTAACACTGTTTTTTTTTTTTAATTTAATTAAATTGCAAAGAAGCACACGCTCCGTTCGCAATTTCCCTACACGCCCATCTTCCCCTTTTCCTGCACCCACCTACATTTCCCCTCTACAAATTTTAACTTCGAATTCTTTCAACATTTTTAGTAAATTATTCATCATTTCCCTTGGTTACTTATTCCAATCCTTGACGCCCTTACCTAAAAAAGAGATTCTTCCCACACCCTTGTGCCTGCAATCCAGTGCCATGGTGATCTTTTCCCTTCCATGCACTACTTTTCATACCTATTGCAATATCTTTCCATGCCTCATCACCAGTATACGCCTTGTACACTCCCATGACCCTCGTCACCCTCGTCCTGTATTATAATGAATCCATTCCAGCTCTTTTATCATATGCGTTACTGATTGCATTCTGCGATAATTTCCAGAAACAAATCTAGCAGCCCTATTTTGCACCGTCTCCAACTCCTGTAATTATACTCAAACTGTGGGTCCTATACTACACTACCATATTCGGGCTATGGTTTGATCAAAGTTTTGTAACACAATTCCTTTACTTCCCTCGTACATCCCCTCAACACTCTCTCCAACAAGTGCAGAATTTTGAAGCCTTTTCCTACCACCTGTCCAATGTGTCCTGCCCGGTTAAGCTTGTTATCAAATGTAATGCCAAGATATTTACATTTCAAGTCTTCAGCAAGCAATTCTTTCCCCGCCATATAATCATAATCAACCTTTTGTTTTTTTAATTTTGTACCTAATAAGCTGAGTCTTCTTTGCATTTGTATCTTCATCCCATGTTTACCAACCCAACTAGATATCCTGTCCAGATCACTCTGCAACTGTTTACAGTCCTCTACCGTTTTGATCCTTTTATATAGCATTATATCATCTGCAAACAATCTAATTTCAGATAGTAAGAAATCAACAAAATTATTCATTAGAATAATGAATAGCAATTGTCCCAATACGCTACCCTGTGGCACACCCATTTATACTTCCACTTCTTTTGATACTGCATTTGCTACCATAACTTTCTGTTTTCTACCTTTTAAAAATTCTTATACCCAGAAAATCACTTTCACATCCACTCGGCTCATTCTGTTTAACGCTTTTGACAGATCTAGTGCTACACTATTAATTTGGCCTCCCTTGTCCATTTATTCTGAAATATCCTGCATATATTCCACCAACTGAGATTCGCATGAATATCCTTGCCTAAAGCCATGTTGCCTACGTGAAAACCATTTACGTTCCTCACATATATTTCTAATGTGTATACATATAAATTTTTCCATTAATTTACCTACCATTGATGTCAAACTGATTGGCCTATAGTTTTCGACTCTATTTCTCACCCCTCCTTTATGTACCGGTACTACTATCGCACTTTTCCAGTCCTGTGGTAAGCAGCAAGTATGCAGACTCAATTTAAATAATATTTCAAGATAAGGTACAATGTCATATTCTGCTATCTTTAAGATACCTGTAGTAATATTATCTACACAACCCTTTTGTCCATCTTTGGCCTTTTCTTCGCGTAATATGGTAGGCCCATTGCCACTTCAAGGATGCTGTCTTCTCTAAGATGTCTGTGACCTTCGTAACGGACCTAATGTCGGTTGCTCTTTTCTTGTTAAGCCTAGCTTTGACTTTTCCATAGCTCTTAGGGCAGTCCTTAGTCTACCTTTTGTTAATTTATTTAGAATCCAGGTCTCACAGACGTATGTCAACACAGGAAGAATATACTGGTCTCAAACCTTTTTTATTTAGATTTGTGTTCATATTAGACTTGAGGATAATAGAATGCCTCCCAAATGCTTGCCATCGCAGCTTGATGCGACGGAAAATTTCTGGTCTTACATCACCTCTCATGTTTACAAGCTGGGTAAGATATATTTACTCACTGACATTTTCTATAGATTTGTTATCTAGTTGTACATTTCCTCGGGTGACCCATTTGTTAGACATAATGTTTGTTTCTGAACGTTTGCTTTTAGTTTTTGAAAAATTAATTCTTAGGCATTCTGCTTTACACTCGGAGGCGAGGTCGGTAACCAAGGTTTGGAGTTCATCAATGTCATTAGCCACAAGCCCAACGTCATCAGCAAATCTCATGTTATAAAGTCTTCTGCGATTGATTATAAATCCCTTTTCCGTATATTCTAGATTTGAGTTTGCCTCCTCAAGCCATCTGAAAGTGATTTTGTAGAGATGGGATCACCTTGCTTTACACCTCTTTCGATGCGTAACTCTGTAGTTGATTATCTAACGCTGACAAACGCATACGATTCACGACCGTACAAATAAAAGCTCCGATATTGCACGGCGCATTTATACGTTTCTGTTGCGGTGTTACCGTCGCCTTGATATTTGCATCTTCTTATCCCATGACCTTTGGCACTTTGGTGTACCCACTTCAGACTCCTGTTATTTTTAGAAAACTAGCTGGTACCCACGACTTCGTTCGTGTTTGTAAAGAATTTTTATTGACAGCTACCGACATCTAACAATCATAGTGCACGATGGGAAACGCGATGCTATTACCACACCAAACGCCAGTGATCTGTGATAGATAGTTTTCGCTGAAAAGTGATACACCATGACACATGCGTCTTTGGCAGAAATATGAAATTGCCGCAGGTCGACCACTTTCAACCCCTTTATCTCCCACACCCCCATAGCTACAGACATCTAACAACCACAGTGCACGATAGGAGACACGATTCTACTACCACACACAAACACCAATGGTCTATGCTATTTAGTTGTGGCAGGAAAGAGAAGTATAAGAAGACACACATTTTTGGTCGAAATATGAAAACGCCCTGCATAGGCCAATTTTCATCATCATATCTTCCACATCCCCACAGCTATCGACATTCGGCCAACATTGTGCACGACAGGAAACTCCATGCTACTTCCACACACAAAGACCAGTGATCTGTGCTTGGTAGTGGTGGCTGAAAAGTGAAATATATGAAAACACGCGTCTATTTATATATATATATATATATATAAGATTAAGGCTCAACTAAACTGTACCGTAGTGTAAATTTCTCGAAGTGCTAACTTCTGGTTTAGCTGGTAAAATGAAGTACAATCTTTTTTGAACGGCCAAAATCAACATCATCATTGTATGCCGGAAGAAACGAGAAAATTACGTGGTGAACCACGCAATACATATTTCCGTTCTCGATAGTGGCGACACGATTATCCATAAGAAATTTATTTCCACTTTTTAATTATTACGTTTGTTTACACGTACTTTTCTTATTACAGCACAGTCCTTACATAAAAGAAAGCTACCTCCAGCTACACATTTGCTCTCAACAGTTCGCATCATCTTAAATCTTAGCTATCACTCTAACTTTGCAGTTTAGCAACACTACGTCCTTCTATACGGTTTAGAAACTGAATAGCCAATACTTATAGAAAGAATCATTAGATGATGTTTGAATAGGGTCACACTTCTTTTCTACCGTTTCTATCACACATTTATTATTTGCTCCGTCTTCATTTAATAACTTGATGATATAAACTCAAATTTTTAGCGAAACTGTTAAAATCTTACCAAATATGTTCATATTATAGGTTGAAGAATTTGAAATTCAGAAATATTTTGATTTCCTGCTCCAGCACTGCGTGGCGTTGTGTGAATATACAAACCTTTCTTTTGAGAGAATTTAAAGTTTGAAACTGTGGAAACTCCATAAACAACAGTTCACTAGTTTTCTCGTGATGGCGAAACAGACACAGCCTTATTATAATTTATGTAATAGTGTTCAGGCAGATGACATCTGAAAACAAATTTAACTTCTGACTATAAACCAACAACACAATCATTCATTGTAGTAGTTTACCAACATCACCATATTCGCCATCTTTTTTTCACAAATTTCTGTTGTGTTTGTTTATTAATCTCTTCATCATCTTACCTACCATTTATCAGCGTATAATTTTCTTGCTGGGAGATAATTCTACGAAATGCTCATTAAAATAAACATCGCGATCAATTTCGTGGACTGATTTGTTACTTCATGGAGTTAAGAATCTGCCAGCATAAAATCTAAAAGGTATAGTGACATTTCTACTTGCGGCCGTTGAGGAACGCATGGCCGTTCCCATCCTACAAACCCTTGCCCGTATAGCTTGCTTTAAGCTAATGAGATGTTATCCCGATTTCAAGTACAAACTTCGAGTGCCCTAATGGTTGAACTGACAAGAGTGTTAAGTTCTCGCACACTCCAGCTAACCCCGGAAAAGCAGAAAGTCAGGTTATAGGGCCGTGAAAATTCCATTCGAGAACTCCTCGATCCCCTGCTGGACACAGTACCACTAACAAACACTTCAGACTTCACGTTATTTAGAGTAAAAATATTGAAATAGTGAATTTACTGACTATTTCACTGCGGCACATAAGTGGAGGAAATTGATCGGTCAAATAAAATGGAAACACAATTTACTTCAGATGTAAAATAGAACTTCTAAGTCAATTATCTTTAACAAATTTTGATCATTTCATGAGCAATGAGAAAATATTTAATTGGCTTACGGGTTTGACTGCATGTTGATAACAACTGGTGCTGAATATTTGTCATATTCATGGTTTTTACCAATATGTTGCCTCGATTCGAAGTGATTATCAAAATCAGTTAAAGGTTCCAGTGAAGCTGCCTTCTTGTAGCGGTGACTATAAACCAGTGGGCTCGGATCTAGACGATAGTAGGCCAGTGCCTCCTCGTTCGGGTATCTCTACGAACAGGGAAGTTGTCTAGACTACAAAGGGTGATCAAATGAAAAGGTACGAAACGACGTTAAAACGTAACAGTTAAATATTTGCATATTCCGCCATGGGAGAACGTAGCGAGACATCTCGGGATGCGATTGGAATCTCTGACTGGGATCGGAGCATGCACGGGCGCCCGCATTCGCAGTAGAGAGCAGAGGCTCTTGTCAAAAGCGGCGTCCAAATGATGCGGCAGTCCGTATGAGGACAGGATGGCGTACAGGTGGGGGATGTGTACTGTCAGACACTCCGACGCCTACGCAGGTCCATCAAGAACAAAAGATCGGGGCTGCTCACGGAGGGTGTGGTTCTGTTCCATGATAACGCGCGTCCACACGTCTCCAGAGTCACACACATGGAACTGGCCAAGTTCAAGTGGGAGACGTTGGACCATCCGCCCTACAGTCCGGACATGTCGCCCTGCGATTTCCATGTGTTTGGTCCACTGAAGAAACACCAGAAAGGGAAGCGCTTCATCTCGGACAACGTACTCAAGGATGCTGTGAAGGACTGGGTCTCGTCACGGCCACAGGAATTCTGGGAACAAGGAATCCTGCGGCTTGTTCATTAGTGGGATCGTTGTGCTCAGGCGTATGGTGTATATTTTGAATAAAGTCTACATTTGTACCCACCATGTCGTTTCCGTACCTTTTCATTTGATCACCCCTTGTACTTCCCTATAGAGCATAGGTGGCCAACCTTTTCAGCAGCCGGGCCAAATTTCTGAACTACAACTCTCTGCCGGGCAGCATGCGTTACTTTCTTGGAAAAAAATACTTAAATATTTTTATGAAGGAAAAAAACACTAAAAAATGGAATATGGATATTTAATGAAGTATTAAATACACAATTATCTTAATGAGACTTTTTACATTGTTTGGCAGAACTAAGGGCATAAATATTGATATCGAAAAAATTGTGGCTACACGCATAAAGTTCTCCAAATGAACATCAATGATTCGTGTTCTGTGTTGTGACTCGATACTGTTCATCCGGCTGAAAAGCTGTTCACACACATAAGTGTTTCCATATAGCGAAATCATCCGCAAAGCATGTTTGTAAAATGTAGGATATTTCTCCTTGTCCAGATATTTTCTGTAAAATTCTTCCAAACCAACCTGGTGGACTTTATCCTTAAGCTGTGCGTCACACTACAATTCACATTATTCCATTTTCAAATTTCCTGGCAGTGAACTTATATCTACGGAGAATGGCGTTGAAAATGCAGATAAAAGAATATGATGATTTTTGAAATCTTGATATCGGTTCAAGTTTGATGTTAATGATCTGTACTTAATCGCCAACGCCTGTGTCACGTCTGCTTGCAATGATAGCTTGGAAAAATTAGTGAAATTTTTATTTTTCAACTATTGTTCTCATAACCCTAGTTTCATTTGAAACGCGGCAACATCATCAAACATATTATTAGCCAATTGGTCTTTACATTGCAGACGAATGTTCAGGTTATTTAAATGGTTAGTTACGTCTACTAGAAACGCGAAGTCACAAGCCCAAGCCACGTCTTCAAACTCTTGGATACTTTTCAAATTTCTGGCATAGAATGATTGTATCTCTTCCTTCAAATCAAACAATTTTTTTAACATTTTTGCACGAGACAACCATTTTACCTCAGTATAAAATGTAAGGTCATTATAGTCAGAATTAAAATGCTTGAGGAATTCATGGAATTGACGGTGGCTCAAGCCCTTCGATCTAATGAAGTTTTGATAACCATGCTCATGACATGATCCATTTTTAAAGACTTGGCACACAAATTCTCTTGAGGAATACAGTAATGCATTGAAAATTTAATGATGAGGTATTATCAAGTTTGCTGGCTTCATTTTCAATCATTTTTACTAAACCTTCATGTTTTCCAACCGTTGCGGGAGCTCCAGCCGTCGTCATGCCAGATAAGTTGTGAAGTTTTAGCGAAAAAACGATTTAATGTTGCTGTAACTGACTAACAAATCGCGTGCAGTTGTAGTGTTCTTAAGTGGATATAGAGCCGCTAATTATTCTGTTTTGTTTAACTGGATATCAACACCTCTTACGAAAATCGCTACTTGGCAGTATCAGTTAGATCTGTACTTTCATCAAATGCCAGAGAATAATATACGAAATCAGGCGCTCTGCTTTTCAAATTATCTTCAATACGTTTCCCAATGTCTTCCACATGTCTGGTAGTAGTTTGACGAGAGAGGCTTATTTCTGAAAATTCCTTTTTCTCTTCTGGACACATAATTTCAACGATGCTCTCCATACATTCCTTCACCATCTGAATACCGCTTCGATTTCTTGACTGATATCGAAGCTACTGCATAGCTCGCTTTTACGTGGCATGTTGACTCTGCAGCAGTGCTAGTGAATATCTGTTGCTGTGCAGAAAGTTTTCTTTTAATAATAATAATATTTAATTAAATTGCAATGGAGCGCACGCTCCGGTGGCAATTTCCCTACAACTCATCTTTACCTGGTCTAATCGAAATTGTCCTTGGTACTCATCAAACTTATTTATATGTTTAGTTTCATGTTATAGTTTTTCAATACACAAACAGATTCTTTGCATATTAAGCATATGGGTTTTGTTTTAAATTCTACAAAAAATAGCTAATAGTCCACTTATCCTGAAAATTTCTCAATTCATCTGCAGCTTTTCGCTTCTTTGAACCAACGTCTTTACTAGTTGACGCCATTATTTCATTGAACTAGAAAGAGAAATGAATAAAAGTCACGTGCTTGTATTTTGTAGAAACTACGAAAACCGCAACGCTTAATAATCATAATAACTGGAACATAATCGGTAAAGATGCAACAACCACAATAATACGTATTTCAACAATAGTAATACTTACATACACACGACTTATATAAAACAGAAACTAGTTCTTAAAAGTCGATCACGACAACACGCCACAAATACAACAGTACAGCAGATACGTGGAATATAGACAATGCATTTCGAAACAAATACAACAATCAAAGCAAATATTGTAATTCCATCTATGGGTGGAAAACATTAACTGCAATAACCGACGCAAGCAATTTGTGTGTGTGTCGCGGCTTCAACGGCCATGTTTGTGTATCCCGCTGCCTAGGCAGCTCTATCACTATGTGTCTGTGTGTTGGGTTTTTGAAAGTTACAGGAACATAAGGCATGATAATGCTCGGTTGTACATCCGCACTGTCCATCCCTGCAAGATCAATCGAGCGATGATCTTGGTTAAATATCAGCTTAACTTAGTGTAGATATCACCATTGAAAATCAAAGCTTAGTTAGGTATATATGATACAGCTCCGCGGGCCACGATATGACCTACCGCGGGCCGTGGGTTGGCCATCCCTGCTATAGAGCCTCCGGGAATCTGTCTCACGGGACGCTTTCTTTCCCCTTCCAGGGCAGATATTGACAGGTTCTCTGATCTCTTCATCTCGGATTGACCTGTTCAATTTACCTGTTACTCATACCATGGTTTGACTTAATAGTCCAACCAGCAATTCGGACAATCAAACATTTAATCATATTTACAGCTTACAGCAAAATATCAGTGATTTGCGCAGTACGATTCGCAGTTTTATGGTTGTTGTCGTCGCAAACTAAAAGCTATTTAACAGTACACCAACTAACTCAGTTTCTAAGGGATATCCCATAAACTACGTGACTCCATTTTGGCCCCTCTTGAATCCTACCCTACCCCCATGTAACCTGACATGGCTTTTGCCTCGCCCCCCCTCCCCCTCTCCCCATCCATGTGGCAGGTAGCTTTTTTCCCAATAATTTCTAGAAGGCATTTTGTACCGTTTACTCTTAACACACTGTCGATAAAATTATTGCACATATAATGAACACAACTGATATTTCTGCTATGTACTTTTCTATAATTATAAATATTCTGAATGAAATATTGACACTAGCCACTCCTTCAAATGATCAGTTATCGGGAAAAAACCTCTTCTCAAATACAATCAGAGATGTTACTAAAATCACACTCCTTATCTCATTCATTATTGTTCATTACTTGATAAAAATAGAACAAAAAACTAAGAAGAGCTATATTTTTGTTTTATTTTGCAGCAATTCTATCAGTTTTCTTTCTTCACTATCAAGGAATGATTATTTGATCTGCTTAAAAGATTTTTATAACTCGTTGGATAATGAAAAATCGTTGGAACAACATTGTCGATACAGCGCCACTTCAGATCACAGTTTGAACTTAAAATAACACTTCGGCGAGCACTACAATTAAAGTTTCACAGAAATTCACTTGACAGAATAAAATTAGATTTATTTTAGACTAGTATCGAGCGTTGTAGTTACACATGGGTAATCTTAATCAAAACAGTTTCATTTCAGACTATCAAAACAATACGAAGTGTCTTGGAAAATTCCGGGCGATATCTGTAAGTGAATTTAAGTATAGATACGGCATGTCAAATGGTTTTATGGTTTTCGAATCGTACGTAATGCACTGTCGCTTGTCAGTTAGTTCAAATGCGCCAGCCACGATCAACCCAATGCCCCACTCTCCGTCACACTCATGTCACACGCATGCGCGGCACTGTCAGTATATAGGATAGATGGATAAAATTAAATGACGGAAATAAAATTCCTCATGATGTTGAGTCAGCATCCTCAACCACGCCCAAGGAACTGGGGTACCTTATTTTAACTGTGAGAAATAATATGAATGAAAATCTACGTGGCATGGCTCCGGACCCCTTCGTTCTCCCAACGTAGCCCAGCATAGATTTCTACTCAACCCCTCCCCCTTTTTTCCTAGACCAAGTCACGTAGTTTATGGACAACCCATAAACAATAATGTTTTTGCAAGGTGGTAGTACACGGCTTTGTTTTTTTATTACTTGTACCTGGCTCATCTACTCGAAAGTACTATCTTCACTCTTAAAAAGAGTTCAACTCTGATCGCAAGTCTATCGATAACCGACACAAAACAGACATTAGCGTTCTGGTTCATTACAACATACTCGGAAACTATTCTAAAGATGTTTTCTGCAATAATTGCTTGTTATTCTAGTGGTTGAGTTAATGTGGGAATGATTCCGGAGAAAATATGAGAACCTGAAATTGGCGGCAGAGTATATGACCGCCGAAACGTTTTTGCGTTAAAAACATTATCACTCAGCTAGTTTCCCGAGAACATTTCATTTATATACAACGCAGTGAAAGTCTTCACTCTTATATAATATGAGAATTAATCGAAGAATGATCGGCGGTTCGGATCGATGTATCCAATGCCATTTTACCAAGAACGAAAATCCCATCTGTCCTCAGACAACGTTGCAAAATTACTCTTGCGTACCCGTTTCATCAGTAGCCTCAACATGCGAATGGAATGATTCGGCCTTAGCGTTAGTTGAACGGAATTCTCTCCATTCCGTGACGATATCAAATGTTTTGTTCCGTATTAGCAAAACTAAATTTTTATTATTATTTTCGTGTTGCAGGACGAGAAAAATCAAATTCTGACGACAAACTGCTGGTTGACGCAGATCTGGACAGATCACCACCTCAAGTGGAACGTCTCTGATTTCGCAGGCATCAAAGTGATTCGAGTACCTTACCAGCGTGTCTGGAGGCCCGACATCATTCTTTACAACAAGTAAGTTGTGTTTCTGCGGTGTTCGTATAATTTTCTAAAAATGCTATTAGAAATGGAGATAAATGCTGTGACTTGATACTTCCCAGTTCATTTTGTTAGGACTTATATGACTGTGCAAGATAAAGGTCATCAAAGCCAGAAATCTGGATAACCAGACTAGGGACCGATCCTTATCGATACAAACGTTAGGCATGACCCCCCCCCCAAGGTCAGTTCACAGTTCACATCCTACTTATTTTATTTCAGGAAAAGATATCACCAAAAACATTACTTCCGAAAACAACATATTAACAACTGTGCAAAATAATGAGATAATAAAGAAGACAGGAACACTAACATTAATTACAACAGTCAACTTACAAAAATGTTTTAACAAAATTTGTCTTAGAACTGTCTGCTTAACTGATGCTGCATATTGCATCAGGTAATGTAGTAAGTAGTAGCAATGTAGTTTAGGATCTATGTTGCAATGTTCTATAATAATTGCTTATAAATCATGTGGGACTGCTGATAGAAATGTCAATAAGTGTAGTAACTGCATATGAATGGACGACCACCATGGTATCAAAATTGTCTAAAACTGTTGCTTTTTATGTGAAAAAAAGATCTTTTTAATACACCCTCATACATAGTAGAAAGTATGAGAGGAATAAAAGTTTTTTATCTCCATTGATTTCTTAATTTTTGCCTTTAGTTAATGTTAGTTAATTCATTTATGTATCATTGATCTATTTAGGGGTACTAGGGTATACCTAGCAAATCCCCATACACCAACTTTGTCCATGGGCATGATGCCCACCACATAATTAATGCCTTTCTCAACCAGCTCCCCAGTTTCCATATTTAACCACCTAACAATGTGGTTCAAATGTGGCCAAGCATGGTGACTCCTCCCTCTATCTGCGTTGTTGCACCTCATTCACCATGTTCCTCAGGTCAGTCTGCATACTACAATCCATTAACTATCTATACTATTCTCTTCAACCCCCTGTCACTATCGCTAATCTGTCCTTCTTAGTGGAGCCTTTCTCTCTTCCAAAAAAAACAAAAAAATCAAAAAAAAATCAAAGCACAGAAAAGAGATGTTAGATTGTCATATAGGGTAAAACCAAAATTTTCTTCCCAATAATTCATTAAAAAGCTCAATATTCTTACAATGGTTTCTCAGCATATATTGTTTATTGCCAATATACTTATGTACACAAGTTTCTAGCAAGGACAAATACATCTTACACAACAAGAATACCTTATAGTATAATGAATTTCAATACAGATGAATTCCATAGCAAGGCCAGGAACTTCGAGTAATTAAATTAACATTAGGTTACAATAATTCAATACAGAAATGTTATTACATATGGTTCACAACTCATTAAGATTATATAAAGCCTTATTACATAGATAATGTTTTACTTCAGTTTTAAATTCATTTCCAGTCAATGACTTTAAATGTGTTGGTAGCTTCTTATATGGTAGTCTTGCTCCCATTTCAAATGCAGTTTTATCTGCTGCCTTGGAGTTATATCTTTTGATATGTAAACTAGTTTTGATTCGAATGACATATTTATGAATTTCACTATTAGTGAGTGTTATTAAATTTTGGATTGCATCTAATAAGTAACAAAATCCTATATATACAGTGAAAATATAGTAAGAATATTTTCTTGTCTAAATATTTCTTTACTGGGTGTATTCCTATCCTACTTGTATATTATCCTGATACATCTTTTCTACAGCACTAACAATCTATTCATGTAGAAATGGCAACAAGATCCCCAAACTTCAATTCCATACAGGATATGTGGGAAGATTATTCCATAGTATGCAATTTTTAAAACACTTCTATCCACAACCTTAGACAACTGATTCATTAGAAAGATTCTCTTACTTACTTTTTTAGAAACAAAATCAACATGTTCAATGTATTGCCCTAAAATAAGCCATTTAAGTTAAATAAATAAAACAAACAAAATGAATATTCATGTAGTAAATAGCAATAAATATGTTTTATAATTTAAATTATATCAACCTTGCATATGAGACAGTAAATAAATAAACTATATAATCCCTGTCCTCCAATTAACTTGTTTCACCCATACTGCTGTAGTGTCATCTACATATGTTATAATTCTACTGTTAGGTGGTGTAGAAATTTCATTTATATAAAGAACAAATAATATAGGACCCATATATAGGATCTTCTCAAGTGTTATGTCATAGTACATTTCAGTTTGTTTACATTGAATTCCCAGGTACACAATTTCAAACAAGAAACAAAAATAATTTACACAAAACTCAAGCCTCATTATCATTAATACAAAGAGGGGTAATTATCCTGGGACACATATGTTTGGTAAAATTTTTCCTAGAAATATTTAATGCCAAAATGAGACAAATATGCAGTGAGAATATATGGTACAGTCTTCCACCAGAATGGAACTGTACGCTATGTTAGAAAAATGTGTCTCAATATACCAAAAGATACTAATCTTCTCAATGCTGAAAACTGTTGACAAGGCATGTTTAATCCATCAATGCTTTTACAACCAGGCGAATTCCTAAAAAGATGAGAGACTAAGAGTGCAAACGTTATTTGACATGAATCTGAATAACTGGTGTTGCTTCGAGAGAGATAATTTTATTTATATACATGATTGTCAGCTGGTGTATCATTGAATATTTCCTAATATATTTATTATTCATTTTTACTTCAGTAGCTTTACTAAAGTAAATGATCCTACTTCATACCTTGTTTTATGTTACTGTATGATATATGTACTCTTATAACTTTATGGATTACTTCTTCAGCCATAACATCAGATATACATCTATAAAAAAGATTAACTTTGTCAATAGAAAAATAAAACAGATTATTCCATCGTGTTCAGTAAGAATAGCATAGGAAGAAATGCCGTGAGGTGATATTTATATGGAGGAGAAAGATAAATTACACCCAACATTCACCAAAGTTGAATGTGGCTGTGTTGACTGCAAGTGCTTGCAGAACCATGGCCACATATATCTATGTTCTTGGCAAAGGGTTTTGTTCGAAATATTGTATTTTCTGTGTTGTGTGTTGTTTTTCGTTGCTGTAGCCCTCCTCCCTTCAACTTTGATTTATCTTTCTCTTCCATACAAATATTCCATCACTCTTAATGAAATAAATAACTATATTGTTCATTGTTATGTTTGAAGATAGTATAAGTAATGAAACCAACATTTGACATGCCAAAATAATATTTGAGATAACATTTGGGTTTAGTATTCATATCCACAGATATCACCAAAACATTGTCTGATGCATTAAACAAACTGCACAGAGCTTAGGATATGAAACTACCCTTTTGACCAGTAAATTAATAAAATATGTTAATTAGTGCATTGTGAAAATGTATTGAGGATAGATAGTTTTTTATTTAATTTTGATTGATCAGATGTTGTCGCCATTAAATGTTCAGTTTGGTAATTTATTTCTTTTGAATGAATTGCCCTGAATTACTGATTTTCATTACTGTCCTTTCTGCTTTACAGCGCTGATTCTCAGTACAACTCTGCTGTAATCAACACCAATGTTATAGTGACATACACCGGAGAAGTGGTATGGCTGAGTCATGGTATTTTCCGTAGTTCGTGCGATATCAATGTCGAATATTTCCCATTTGATATACAGAGCTGCAACATGAAATGGGCTTCATGGACTTATGATGGATACCAGGTAATGATATGGTTATTTTGAAATCAACTTTTCTGAGCGTTTATGCTGTAGTTGTAAGTGTAACAGAAATTTCATAATCCCCCTTATAACCTGATTTATAAACTGAAATAGAAAATTAAAGCAAACTAACACTTTAATTGTAAATGGTAATTTTTACCATGGAGAAATGTTTCTGGATTTCAGCATATTGCTGTTTCATTTGTTGGTTACTCCTGTTTTGCTGGAATATTCATTTACAAGTGTAATTTACAATTTCTCATATTCAACCAAGTTTGAGTTGCTTCACATTCAGTTTAATTTAATTTCATTGCAATAGAGTCCATGGTTCATTGGAAATTTCTGTACACACCCATTTTTCTCCATTCATGTAACAGCCTACTTTTTTCCATTTACAAGTTTTTATTTTAAATTATATCAGTGTTTTTTGTGAATTATTCATCACTTTCCTTGGTAACTGAAATTGAGTTCCAGCTTGTGGTCATGGTCACCGTTCCCTTCCTTGCACTCCTCTTGACTCTTCCACTAATATCTTTCCAAGCCTTATCACCAATGTATGCTTTGTACACACCCACAACTCTCTTTATTCCAATGAATCCAGATCCATCTCCTTCACCGTATTGTTTCTAATTGCTAATTTCTGATCACTATTCCTTTGCACACCCTCAAATTCCTGTGTTTGATACCAAAAATATGGGTCCAAACTACGCCACCATATTCAAGCAACGGTCTGACAAAGTTTTATATCAAAATTCCCTCATTTCTCTGGTACATCTCCTCATCACCCTACCCAGTAAATAAAGGATATCATAATCTTTCCCCACCTCCTGGCCAATATGTCCTATCCATTTAAGATTATTATCAAATGTTAAGCCAAGATATTTACACTTCAGCATACATTCAACAAGTAATTCCTTCCTCATCCTATAATCACAAAAAACCTTTACTTTTTGAGCTGTGAACCTAATAAGCTGACCCTTCTTAGTGGTTATCTTGTCCCAATGAGTTAGATATTCTGACCACCTCATTATGTAGCTGCTCAGTCTTCTCCCATTACCAGACTATATCAACATATCATCTGCAAACATCCTAACTTCTGACTGTCACCATCAACACAATCATTGGATAGAATAATTTCAAAAGTTCCAATATACTACCCTGTGGTACTCCCAATTTTCATTTCCAGCTCTTTTGATATTCCGTTTCCTACCCTAAAACCTCACTTTTTACCTTTTGAGGATTTCTCTATGTAGCAAACCACTTTTTTATCCACTGCAATAATTTTGTACATTATTTAGCACCATTTTATTGTTCACTGTGTCAAAATCCTTTGAAGGATCTATTGCTATACAATCAATTTCGACTCCCTTGTCAATTTTATCTGATTTATCTTCCATGTAGCTTAGTAACTGAGATTCACATGAATGTCCTTGCATCAAGCCATGTTGCCTACTTCAAACCCATTTGAGTTTCTCACAGTCACCGCTGATATATCAATAACTGAATTAATTTACCTACCAGTGATGTCAAACTAACCGGGCTGTAATTTTTTACCCTGTTTGTCACCCCTCCTTTATGAACGAAGACTAAAATAGCACTTCTCTCTTCCTCTGGTAGGCAGCAAGTATCCAGACTCAATCTAAATAACATTTCAAGATAATGTACAACAATGCATCATACAATCTTTAAGTCATCCATAATAATATTATCTACACCAGTGCTATTCTGCTTTTTTAGCTTTCTTAGTTCCTTCACAATAACCTCAGAATGAATTTCAAACATTTTGTATGCTCATATCTAACTGTACAGGTTAGCTTGTTCTCAAATTTACAGCCTCCCTTTCCTGAAACACAGTCCATAATAGTCTGATCAAACCAATTCATATTGCTGCCTTTTTTTCAAATCCTCAGTAACTTCTTCTCCATCCTTAACTATAATTGACCGAATACCTTCCCTTACCTCAATTTTATAACAAAACCATAGAAATTTCTTAATGCATCATTCAGTAGTCCCCCCTGCACCCATATTATTATTCAAAATCCTTCTTTAGCTTCCTTCTTTGCTGTTATTAATTCCTTATTTAGTTATTTCAAATTACCCTTTCTACCATTTACTTTTCTTTATTATCTGTTTTGGTATAAACTTTTCTTACCCGACTCTTAATATCAACTTAAAATATTACAAATTTGAAGCCACTGCACTTTATCTCTACAATTAAATTTCAGTATGATTTTTAAACCATTAACTTCATTATCATATCTTATTCAATATATGTAAACACCTTAAGATGCAAAAATAAATGATTTTATTTTTTATTTTTTGTGATGCAGATGTGTCTTCTACACTGAAGCATGTGATATTTTTACTAAGCAGTTCACTTGATACAAATATACTAATCAGAAATATATTAATCACCCAGTTAGATCTTGTGAAGCAGACAGAAGAAGGAGATGTGAGCAATTACCAAGCAAATGGCGAGTTTGATCTTGTCAGCTTTGACGCAGTAAGACATGTTGAGTTCTACTCTTGTTGCCCAGAACCATACCCGGATATCACCTACATTATTCGGTTGAGACGCAGACCAATGTTTTATGTGTTCAACCTAATTCTTCCATGTATTCTCATTAATGGAATTGGTAACTATCATTTATTGCTTTTATGATGTTATATTTTCTGAATGAAAAGTTGTATGCAGTTGTTTAATTTATTTACTTTCTTTGTAACATTGGGTTGTAATACCAAATTATTTTAATAAATGTTAAACACAAAATGCAACACATATTTTGTGCTACCATCAACTCTTTTATGACAAGCATCAAATTCAGTATTAATTTTAAACTGTCTAATCTCATAAGTTTTAGATAAATTTTAAGTTTGTGGAGTTATAGAAAGATGCTGAAAATTAAGTGCACAGATAAAGTACAAAATGATGGTGTTTTGGAGATGATGGGTGAGGAGAGAATGTTGAGGAAAAGTCTTACAGAAGAAGAGAGTGGGTGGTGCGTTGCATTTTAAGACACGCGGGATTGGTTAATTTGTTAGTGGAGGGAACAGTTGTAGAAAATAACTGTAGGAGTAAGATTAAAATATTTGAAGCAGATAATTCAAATCATATGTTGCAAGGGGTATGCTGAGATGAAGAGGTTAGTGCAAAATAAGAAGAGATGGAGGATTGCATCCAAATGTGTATTCAGGAGACAATTTTCCTACACACCAATTTTACCTCTTTCTTGTGTTCACCTACTTTTGCCCTTTATGAATTTTAAATTCTTTCAGTGTTTGGGATTAATTATTCAACATTTACAATTATTCCATTCCATGATTCCCTTACTTAAAAGGAAAAAAATATTCTCACTTCCTTACGCTCGAAACTGAGTGATCATGGTCATCTCTTTCCTTCCATGCACTACCTGTAATTCTTCCACCAATATCTTTTGAAGCTTCATTATAAATATATAGACATGTATCATCAGGCTCTTTATGTTAACTAGAAAAAATAATTAAAGTAGTATTATACATAAGCTACTATTGTTTAAAGATAACAATTTTGAATAATCAAGTTTTTCTTTATGAACAATTTTTATACTATCAGTGAGAAACTTTTATATCTGTACACTCAAATAGTTAATATCTCAGCTATTAAAATTAATTGTTAATGTTATGAAACTATTCAATGAAGTATAATCATCACTAATAAAGTCTGGTAGAGAAAACTATTGCTAAATTATTGGTTTCTATGTTTCTTAAAACAATGAAATATTTAATTGACACAATATTTCGTCGAATATCACATCCCCAAAATAATTAATATCAAATACGTTTATACCATTTTTCCTTGTTTCTTTTTGTATAATACTGTTGTAATACCAATAAAATATCACATATTCTGAAATTTAGATTAATCACATTACTCAAATAAGAAGTGTTATATTGCCCAGAAATTTTACAGATTGCAGACTTTTATAATTATCAATGAAACTATCAGCTACTTCATTCTTTTGTGCAGTTGATCTGAAATGAAGAAGAATGTAATCATATTAATAAAATGTATAGTATGAGTGAAACTTATGTTTAGATGACATGTAATTTGGCCAATACTAATTTGTATGATACCGCATTAATGTTCTGTAAGTAACTGCATACAGTATAGTTGCAATGAATGTTTCAATTAAGTGCAAATCATAACTGTAATGGTAGTTTTAGTTACTTAGTTCAAAAAAACTAATCACTTTTTAGAATTTTGACATACATCATATAACATTTTTCAAATGGGATGATACATCTGCAGTTATAGGAAAAAAAAAAAAAAAGTGGCTCTGAAAACACATATGAAAGCACTTAAAATTAACATAATTTTAATACATATCAAATATACGCCTAGCAAATAATTTAAAGGCATTTTACGTTTTTTATAATTGGATACTGGCAATTTAATTGTTAATATTTTTAAAGTATAAAACTTTAATTTCTTTTTAATTTAATTAAAATTGCAATGGAGCGTAAGCTCCAGTGACAATCCCCCCACACACCCATCTCTCCCCTTTCCTGCACCCACCTACATTTGCCCATCTACAAATTTTAACTTTAAATTCTTTCAACATTTTTAGTAAATTTTTCATCATTTATGTTGGTAACTTATTCCAATCCATGACACCCTTACCTAAAAAAAAAAAGAGTATCTTCCTACACCCTTGTGCCTGAAATTGAGTGCCAGCTTGTGGCCATGGTCATATTTTCCCTTCCATGCATTACTTTTAATTCTTACACCAATATCTTTCCATGCCTCATCATTCTCTCTATTATGAATCTACGAGGAAAGCTTTCACAGCAATAACAGGCTAATATTTATACATTATTTCATATTTATACATTATTTATTTCATTAGTAGAACAAAATTCTTTTTCCTAAAATATAAGCATATTTGTATATATTTTATCAATTTTACTTCCTAGTTGTAACAATGAATGAATAATTATTATATTTCAGCACTTCTGGTGTTCTATGTCCCATCTGAATCTGGAGAAAAGGTCACACTTGGAATAAGTGCTCTTCTCTCAATGACCGTTTTCCTTATGACTATTAGAGAAAGTTTACCACCAACTGAGAAGACACCGCTCATTAGTAAGAAAAACAAATTGTTTTCATTTTTGATACTGTCTTATATATATTATTCATTTAAATATATGCCAAATGTATACTATTACACTAGGTTTTAAAGCTAAAATGGTAGAATAAAGAGTGCAATAAGGTAATACAAAATTGATCAGCAGTAATGCAACTAACTGCCTCACTGTCCATACCTGAATACAGGGAGGCTGGAACAATCATATCTATATCCAGTCTAATTCTTTGCATACTTAATTTGTTCCATCCCTTATTATTTTCATATGTTGTGGTCACATTTAAAGGATGAAATTTGATATTTCACATTATTTTATTTACATCTGATGGGTTGAAACTTAAAAGTCTAATAGTGGCAAAAAAAAATATCTGGGTTCATGGTAAGTCAATGGCAACACTGCCTAATCTTTCCTTGAAGTGATTCTGGCCATTTTCATACCTCAATTTCTTTGGTCTTATTCATGCTACGTGCCTCAAAGTTCTGTATTCATAGATATCAGCAATCTTAGTAAACATACCAAATTTCATTTCATTCATGTTTTAGTTTGGATGTTACTCATATGCCAATTTCACTGGTTTTGTTATATACTGACTGATGATCATCAAAATTCTAAGGTACAATTGAACAAATAGTGCTTTTTTTTTTTTTTTTTTTTGTTATGAGCTTAAATTCTATTGGAAATACAAACTTTAACTTTATAAATAAGAAAGGAAAGGGAAAATGACTCATCACTCACCAAAGTTGAAGGCTGCGATGAGTGAAACAAAAACATGTACTATATTTCAGTTTTACACCTTAGTCATGTGATTCAGGTCATATGCACACATCAAAGTTTATCAGATAGCTCCCTTTCCTTTGTCATTTATATTGTCTGAAAGCAGTTTCTTTTTTCCTTAGTATCAAACTTTAAGATTATACCCTCGTTTATCCATTTCTGCAAGTTTATTTATGTATGTAATATTTTATTATTTTTTTAAATACTCATTATTAGCAGCCTGGTGGTGTCTGACTGGAGATCATAAGGTCCATAGTTCAAATCCCTGTCTCGGCGAGACCCTTAACCCAACCTCCATCTCTGGCACAGCTTGATTTGTTATGTGAAGTGCACCAGAAGGCTTCCATGGTTCAGATTCCACATTAAACTAAAGGTTCTCTTCATCAAACAGGATTGTAGTGTCATTTAGGTAGAGAGGAAATGAACTGGCCACGCTACCTCCAATACTGGTTAAGTATACCTCCTTCAGGAGGGTCCAACGAACCTTCAGGTCAAATACAAAAGCTCAGCTTACTTTGTGACTGAGGTTTAACTTTGTGACACACGGTCTAGTTTTCGTATTTAAATCTTCCGCCATGTCAGCAATGCCAGGAAAGCAAACAACAGCTTCATCGCTTTGTAGGACTTACAGTGCCTCTTATCAGCCGCTGCCCGAAGCTTCCCCGTCTCAATTGTTCTCTCAAGTAATCGTATTGTTGAAAGGTCTTTCTGTGTACTTGGGCCAACATCCGAAAACTTTGTCTGCTGAAACGTTACACATCTGAGAACCAGCTAACACAGGTAAGTTTTCTTTGTTGTTATTATGTTAGCTACGCTGTGGAGTAGTATAATGTTCGTAATCTGATATTTACTTGAGATATAACAACGAAACCAAAATATCGACACTTTAAGGGGCTACTTTGTGACACAACTATACTGTTACAAAGTAACCTCACAAGTTTTCCATTTAACTATTCAAGCTATATATTGTATTTTCAGTGTCAAGAAAGGCATAAAACAGTATGAAAATATATTTTCTCTTTTATTTTTAGGCAAAAACATATCTGGGAAGGAATAACCCCACCCGATGGGGTAACTTTGTGACAATTTTTAACCTAAATTTCTGTTTGCTATCAAAGACCTAGATTAAGCTGCCAAAATGTTGTAATATTGTTTTATTAAAAATTTAATATATGCATCATTGGGTAACTTTGTGAAAATGTTTTTTTCTATTGCATTTCTAGGCAAAAACGCATCTGGCACAAAGTTACCCCGCCCGATGGGGGTAACTTTGTGACAATTTTTAACCTAAATATCTCAGTTGATATTAAAGATTTAGATTTGCACAATATTTCATTATATAGGAGAAAGATACATCAGTGTTTTGTAATACTCAGTTTTGGGAAACTTATAAAACAGTTGAGCTGGTGTAGGAAAAACGCTAAAATTTGTCACAAAGTAACCCCCTCTTACGGCATTACTATTTTTTAGGTATCATTTATGTAATTTTCCACCACTTACATACATCCATTTTTATTGTCTAATGAGTTATTTACTCTCCAGCAAGTAATGTTTCCAGTGATACAGTTTTTATAACCCACACCAACAATCTAGTCATAGTGGTCAAAATCACATTTGTGTGGCTGTGTTGCCCATGGGTGCCCATGTGAACTCAAACATATGTTTCTGCTTTCATGAGTAGTGCATGGCCAGAAATATTATGTTTTTGTGCAATCTTTTTTTTATTGCTGCTACCCTTTTCCATTCAATTTTTTGTGTGATGGATATATTTTATCTTTCCCTTCCATATTGATATCACATAATGGAATTTCTTCTTGCTCCATTGTTGCTGTATGATACTAAATCCATGACCTGAGAAATATTCTAGACCAATAACCACACATAAAACACATTCATGGGCCTATATCTAGTTTCTCACAAGTTTTCATACTTCAATTAAAAAATTCAATGATTTTTTTTAGATACATTTTTTTTGTTTCAGGTATGTACTATGGAGTTAGCATCTGCCTAGTCTCTTTTGCATCTGGTTTATCAGTTGTAACTTTGAATGTCTATCACCGTGGTGTGCGAGGAACAGGAGTGCCACAGTTCATCAAGAATCTTATTTTGGGAAAGCTGGCAAGAGTAGTTTTCCTACAGTTTGAACCAAGAGATAAACAGACCTCTACTCCATATAATGTAAGTAACAATAAATTTTCTTTAAGATATTGTAACATCTCATCGTAAATTTTAACTATCCTAGAATTCCCTTTTACAGTTTAATGAGGAATAAATTAATAAAAACTGTTATTTTTAAACTGTGATTGTTTGAACAAATAATTCAACATTAACCATAAAGATGCAATCTTCAGAAATAAATGAGACATCTATTCAGAATCTAAAAAGTGGAAGTTTACAGTTTCTGTTTTTAGATCAATCGTAATGCTCTAAATACAGGATTTTTCGCCATCTGTCCATAGATATAAAATCTATTGAGTCATTCAGGATTTAAAAGACAAATAAAACATTCTTTTTTATGAAGTTACTAGTTAGAGAAAAAATTATAGAGTATGTGCCAACAGTAGTTATAGCAGAAAGAGGTTTGGGTAAAGTAAATATCTTTTTCAGCTTTGCTGTGACAGTAAAAATCTTTTCTCTACTTGTGATGGGTTTTTTAAGAATAGAGTCTGCTGCTGAAGAGATAAAAATAAACACCAAAAGGATACTGGATACTGATGCATGATGGGGATATTAAAAAAGGTAAAAAAAATAGTTGAAACTGATGAAACAAAAAAAGTAAGAGGGTATCAGGACAAGAATAGTAATGCTGATTATGTTATAGAGCCAACAGATTATTCCTCATGAACTATAATAGTAAAATGAACAAAGTAACAGGTTAAATAACATAATAAAAAAACACAAACCACAAATAGTTGTACGGTTAGAGTCTCGGTTAAAGGAATGATTGCCAGACAAACAGGTTTTCCCCAAAAGTTATAGAGTTTACGATATAGGTTAACAAAGATTACTACAGTTTACTTGTAATCATAGATCTCAGTCCATGAGTTACTTGCAGCAGATTTCTGAGGAATACAAAAAAATGGGAAGAATAAATTATCCACATGATACACATGTGAAGCAATTAAATTCAGAGGTGACCTTAGGATGGACATTATTTGTAGGAACTTAAATTTACTAGGTGTTAACTGGGAAGGAAATAAACAGTCTATGTCTGTTATATACGGAAATTTTACATAAAAATACACATTTCAGTTATGTTCTCTCAAAGCCTTTTAACATTTTTTACTATAACATCTTGCTCACAAGACATAACTTCTAGTAATAAGAGGTTTGTGAAATAAATATGTAATTCACCACTGTGTAACAGGAAATAAATTGCAGAATTATATTTTGAAAAAGGCAACAAACTCTCTAGTTGGATATAAAATATATGAAACATCATCCCCACTGGTTCAATCCCTGGATCTTTACTTTCCTTATTACATCAGATTACCCAGAACTAACTTTTCCTTTTTTTATTTAAAAGTAAACTGTACATGATTGAACGATTGTGTTTTTTATGCTTATTTATTTTTTTAAATGGTTAAAGCTAAATGATTAAAAGCATTTTTGCTCTGAAAAAATGACAGTTTTTCAGTAAGATAAAATTACAATAAATATGGAGAAAATCACACCATTCACTCCTGCACTGATTATAATATAAACTCAAACTCAACAATCTCCCCACGTATCATGACATAGCTTTTGCCTTTACACCACCCCTCCCATTCACGCCCCAATAATAATGTCAGAAAACATTTTGTGCAGTTTTCTCTTGCCAGACTGCTGTTAAAATTATTCTGTATATAATGAAAGTGACTGACATTTGCTTTATACTTTCTTTTAATTGGATCTTTCCCCTGTAAGAGACCCCGTAGCAAAACTTGCGGCATGCATCCACCTACCACTACCTGCAGCAACCCTACTACTTGTGAAACCTACCCCATAATAGGTCATGCCACTTGTAAAACCACCCATCTCATTTACCAGCTCACCTGCCTTCACTGTCCAAGTTCCTACATTGGCCTGACCTCAAACTCATTATCCATCAGAACGAATGGTCACAGACAAACAGTTTACTCCCAAAACCTGGACCTCCCTGTTGCTCAACATGCCAGTAATCACAACACCCACGACCTTAATAACTGTTTCACAGTCAGAGCCATTAGAGTACTTCCAGACACTACCTCCCAATCTGAACTCCGCAGGTGGGAATTGGCATATCAACACATCCTGCAGACTAGACATCCCCCAGGTCTTAATTTCCATTAATATCTTCCATCCTCACCCTATACACCCATCACTGGCCAGCACAATAGATTCATATATTTCAAAAATTTTCAATTATATTTTTATTTATTTAATTATATTTTTATAACTATTTTTTCAACCATTTTAATCTTTCTTATGATTTATACTCACGTTTATATTATCGTTGCTCTACCCACCACCTCCAATGGTCTATTGCATTCTATGAGTGGTTGCGTCGAATGCAAGTCTTGCGCAAGCCCAGCCACTTACATCTGTTAACTTGAAAAAGGGTTTTAACCCCAAATATTGTATTTCCTTTGTTTGTGCATTGTTTTGTGTTGTTGCTGCCTTCCTCCCTTCAACTTTGGTGAGTGTTGGATGTATTTCATCTGTCCTTTCCATATAAATATTGCCTTGTGGCATTCCTTTCCTTTCATTAATCTTATAATTATAAATATTCTCAATCAAATGGAGATACTAACAACGCCTGCAAATGATCAGTTATTGGGAAACCTCTTTCTCAGTTACAACAGGGGATCCTTTTCTTCTTGAGGTTGGATAGTACAGTAGGTTCAGAGAGAGGGGTGGGGGGATACCATCACATCCAACTTTTATCATGAATAAAAATATTAATTTTCTACTTTGGTTAATTGGTGAACTAGAACCTTGAATGCTGCAAGAATTTAAATTACACAAAAAAATTATTCCATTTATTCTGGCTTATACAAGGCCGGGCATATTTAACATTACGTTAAACACAATATATTCAAAGAAAATAAACAAACAATACCCGGCATTTACAATCTGCCGGATAAATGCAAACATAAACAGATTTTAAATATTTCAAAGATTTTGCAATGTCAATATACAATAAAGTGGCATCGCAGGCCAACAAATTAAAGTTAACATTTACAAAATAATCCCAGGGGCACCATTTAAAGTGAAAGCATCATTTGAATTAGTTATAATGAGCAAGATGCTTAAAATTTAAAGTTAATTAACATGGAAAGTTGGTTAGCTCAGTAAAATTGTTGTCATGAGAGCGGAGAATCTAATCCCAGAAGTCACTTATGGGTTAGCAAGCCTTGTTAAAACCCTATGGAACCATCTACCTTTGCCTTGGTACTTTACCATTGTCGCATCTGCTCGACGAAGTGTGACATGCTGTGTCACTGTTGCATGCAAATTCGCGGACCCATCCACACTAGTGCATCTTCTGATGGCCTCTAGCAGGTGAAAAATTCAGTTTCCAGCCACATCTGAGCCAGAAAGCATCTAGATGCAGTCATGGACCAACAGCTAGGAGAGTGTGTCGGATGACACGTCTACACTTCAGCTCATCTGAACTGCAAGTCCTCTTCTCCCGCCACAGAAAGCCAGTTTCCCTCTCTCCGTACATGGAACAGAAGCCTTTGATTAACAAATGTGAACCCTGTAGCCATGCACGATTGGTGAAACAACATAGCCCGCAATCACGTGTTTCGTGCCGTAGCTAGCATTCGTCCCTCGTTTCGCGCACATTTCCCTGACCTTGCACTCCTCAAGCGGAGAGCTGGGGGACGTTGGCCTCGCCAGGTAACTGTATCTGCCAGCCTCCGCTGGCCGTTCCATTGGGGGCCAGGGGGCCAGATTGTCGCCGGCATTCAGCATTGTCCGTTTATTCGAATGCTCAACACTGCACTGAGTTCTAATATTTTCCACATTTAATACTTTCTTAACAGTAATTTTGCACTGAATTAAATTATATAATAATACGTTTGGCTTCCCAGGCTTAATACATAATTATTTATGTATCAATTAGCCCTACAATTTACATTTTTTATAAACAAATAATAAAAATTTTAATATTAATTAATGTTCATTGGGGGATGACTCTGTCATACCACAAGGTGTTACTTAAAAACGATCTCCATTTCTATCATCACTGCTTATTAATTGATAAAATAGAATAAACTACATGTGCTACATAAAAAAAAAATGAGTTGAAATATTTGTTTTCATTTGCTGTAGTTCTGTCACGTATCTTTCTACATTATCAAGGAATGATTCTTCATTCTGCTCAAAAGATTTCCATAGCTCATTGACACCATTCTGGATATTGAAAACTTGCCAGGAAAACAATAAATAATAAAGGTGCAGTGAGATTCACTTGACAGAAAAAAATTAAAATTATTTTATTAGCAAGCAGTGTGGTGACACGTGGCTGATTCAAAGAAAAACAGTCTTTGTTTCTAAACATCAAAACAATACACACTCTCACTGGTAAGGAAAATCCCATGTTATTTGTATCTGTATAGCGTTCCACTCACAGGGGACCAAAATGATCCGATTTTCTAATACAGAACTTTTATTGGACTGTGAATGTGGTACTGGACTATCTCTTGGACATATTTGATGTTCTTGGAGTTCCCGAAAAGCCTACACAGGTCGTTCACATCCTACTGTGCTTTATCTTTAATAGGGGAATTGTCGAACAGAGCATCCAATAGAGAATGGCTTTTCACTTTTTTTTATCTTGATAAGGTATACTGAAATGATTTAACTAGTTATAAAGGGGTGACATTATAATAAAAGCAAATTTCATTTTATTTTCTAGTATACAAGTTTTTGATTGCATTCATATTATTTGTAAAAGCTTTCAAATAATTTTACTATTATTTAAAATCATTAGTGTTCTGTTATAATTCTTATAAATGAATGCAGTATTTCTAGGCATTGCATGTTTATGAATGTTTCTTCGGAAACAAACCAAGTAACACTATTATTTATATACAATATTTCGGTGACATAAATCTCCATCGCTATCTTCAGGTAACGTCATGAGATTTGACATTTGCCTAGAGCATGTTATTTAAAAACTGGCCTATCTTCATTTTCTTTACACTACATTTTTCAGATATCATATTATGAGACATTAGCAAATATAAAATGATATAATTTTTCACTTACCTTCAGATAGTCACCTCAGAGAACTTTAATAATTACTCTGCATATTTCACACACCACTTTCCGAAGCAGCTGAGAAGATCTTTTGCAACTGAATTTCAGATCCGCCTATGTTATATGTGCAGCCAAAAATTGCAATGTTGCTATTAGATGCTGTTCTGCAGTTACAGATTCATGCAAGAGTGTACCGTATTTTGAGATTGATGGACAACTTTTTCTGGCAAAAAGGTGAAACTGGTGTTGTCCATTCTTAAGTAGTATTTGTAATTCTCAACATCTATTTCATTCAACATCTTTGAGTCATTCAGGAAACAATTTTTTAGATCCTACTTTTATTTTTTTTAAATAAATAAATAAATAATGTTATGCATAGGAGACAAAGTACTGCCATGTTTCTTTCTGTTCTTCTTAAAATAATGCATGATGAGGACATTTCAGTAGCACAAGAAAATGCGAGTGAAGACAACTGGTTGGAACATCTTGTTGGATCCTTTGTTGAAGTGTGAATGGGCTGCAAAAGCGAATTTGAGTCTAGTTACTGCATGTGTGCCATAGTATGTCAACTTGTTCAATGCACCATTTACGTTCCACCCACTATGACTTCAAATCACAAGCATGTGGGTACTGTCGGTATATAATATATCTAAAATACGGAGATAATTAAATGACAGAAATAAATATCCACATTTTGTTGTGTGTTCTGAACTCTATTTTAACTGTGACAAAATGAATGGAAAGCTATGTACCTTGGCTCATGCATACTTGCCCTCCCAACGTATCACAGTATATGATTCTACCCAAACACTTCCCCGAGGCCATGTATTTTATGGAAGCTCCCTTACTATAAATGAAAAGTGGGTCCACCATTGCTTGCCTGAAATGAAACAGTAATGAAAATGGTGGTTAGAAGCTGATGGTTCTGCACCAAAAAGGTGACAGCGATTTAATCTGCCAGTGTTTACTGAATGCAAAAGGGATTCTTTTTATTGATTAGCTTGAAAAAGGTAAAACAAAATGCATGAAAAAATTCATGAGAAAAAATCTGGATTGCAAAAAAAAAAAAAAAAAATATATGAGGAAAATACAATAGTCCAAAAAGCTGCTTTGTCAATTTGAAAACAAATGGATATTAAATACGAATTTTGTGAATGGCCAACCTGTTCATCAGACTTTACTTTCTTTGATTTCCATCTACTTTCGGATTTAAATAACTTTATGACTGGAAAATGTTTTGAGTAGTGAAGAGGTAATAGCAATCACTGATGAGTATTTTTCAACCTTACAGAACCACTTCAGTGATGGAATCCATTCACTGGAAAAACATTGTACAAAGTATACTGAATTAATGCATTTGTAAACAAAACCAAACAAAACCGAATCTTTCACTGCTAGGCTGAGAAATTTTTTACCTTATCATCACAAAAGTATGTTCCCATTGAATGTATTTGTTTTTTTATGGCTTTACACTTTGTCAATTTCAAGGTCATTAAAGGTGGGAAAGGAATTCAGCCATGACCTTTTAAAGGAACCCTCCTGCCATTCACCTGGAGTGATTTGAGGAAACCATGGAAAATCCAAATCTGGCTGGCCAGATGGAGATTCGTACCCGTGTACTCCCGAATGCAAGGCCATAACTCCAGTGATGTCACTACAAATGGTTAGCTGCTGAAAGAAACAGAATGATGACTGAAATGTCAGGTTTCAAAAAAAGTTGACACAATTCCACCAGAACAACCAAGATAACATTGTGTAGACTTCCACAATTTTTGTCAATCATTTGAGAAATTTCTAGTTGAACACACAATGTAAAACACTTGCCATAACATTTGAATAATAATTCAGTTGGGCGAGCACATTGGGCAGGTGGTAGAAGAGGTTTCAAAATCCTTCATTTAATGGAGAGGGCAATGAGAGTATGTACCAGGAAAGTGAGAGAACTAGGATTAAAAATCTTGTCAGGCCATTGCACGAGTATGGCTGAGATAGTATGGGAACCAAATTATGGATATCAAATGCAACAGTTTGAGGGGCACATAGAATGGCACCTATATTTGTTTATAAAATCTTCCCTGGAACATAAAATGATTGATACGATAGAGATGGGTAGGAGGTCAATGGAAGATTTAAGGCATATATCAAAGATGAGGCTTGGATGGACATTAGAAGAAAACAAGAGAAATGGAGGAAAAGATGACCGTGGCCATAAACTAGAAACTGATTTCATACCTGAGGGATAGTATGGGTAAAGTACTTGGAAACTGGTGTAAATTAGAGGGGAGTGTGCTGAGCCAGTTGAAACATACTGAAATGATAATGCAAAAGATGGTAAGGAAATAAAAACTGGACAATTTGATTCATTTCAATTAATCAATTAATAATAACAATATACTGTAATACTAGATGAAGAGAGGAACTGGAGACATCAAGATTTGTTATTTTGAAATACAAGGTGTATCAAAAAGAATCATCTGATTTGGCACTTCTATATTTCTGAAACTAATAAACATAGATAATGAATTTTGTTTTTTCATAAATTTTCACAGGTATTCAATATACTCCCCTTGAGATGCACGGCATATATCAATGCAGTATTCAAATTCTTCCTACACTGCAGTGGGCAGTAGCTGAATTTTGTATGGTTTCATGTGTAAACATCGATGCAACACATGCCAGACGGACATCGGGGGCATGTTGAGCTGTTGAGCTGCACGGCAAATGGATTTCTGCGGACTCCTTGTGAATGTATGCAGGATGCGTTCAACGTCTACGTCAGACACTCGGGGGTGGTCCGGCAATTTGCCTTTACACAAACAACCTGTTTCTGTTCATGCCATCCTCTAATGCTCTGTGCTGTAGGATGATCCACACCATACATAGCATGAAAGTCACGCTGAACAGTTGTTACTGACCAGCACGGTGCAAAACGTAGAACACAAAACGCTTTCTATTGTCCCAATGCCATTTTTACTAGAACAGAAGTGGGCGCCATCCAGGAACCATGTAAAACTCGAGTTTGCTCTTTCCAACAGTACATTGTTCACACACAGATCTCAAGTAACATAATAGTTATGATTATTTTAAAAAAGATTGGATGATTCTTTTTGATACACCCTGCATATAGTTCTTGTCAATACGCTGTACTTTGCCTAGTTTAAAAGATAAATAAACTGGAGCCATAGCTATAATACTGTGATAAAAGTGGAAAAAGATTGTTATTAGATTGTAGACCTAATGGTTTTGTTATTTTGCAGGACATAAATCCTAGAACAGGTACTAGATTAGACTGTCCAAGGCCACCTGACAAATGGACAGTAGATGATGTTGATTTCCCTGATCCACAACAGATGTCTCCAAGATTTCTGCCACGTCGATGCAGAGCAGATTCCACTCCAGGTATATATTTCACAACCAATTCCATAACCTATTATTGTTACCTATAGTCTGAATTGTTTCTATTATAAATGAATACATAATGGAACTCTCTTTACTTGAAAGGTTCCAATGCCCAAATTATTGTTTCTGTACTAACTATGGCAGTCTCATTTACCCTGTTATCTGATCTACCACACTACAAATATATTCAACTTCATATTACAGAGCATTTTATTTATTTATGTTGTCAGTTTCTCACCTATGAGGCAAGGCGAGAGTGGTAGTTAAATTTTCTGCAAGGCATAGGGAAAAATAGCAAGGGGAGGGGGGGGGGACAGGCAATGGGTACTGCATTTAACATGTTCTACTTCCAAATCAAATCAGTTTTTCAAACATACTAAATAAGATGTAGTTTATATGTATGTTTGTTTGGGCCAACTAGGACTATGTTAAGCCTTTGTTTAGCTTTAATTTTGCTGTGGATGTGTACACATTGTGTTACAACTAAGGTTGTTGGCCCTAGTGGGGACCTACAGTTTAATGTGGAATCGCAACCATGGAATGTCCTGGCATAGCTCATATGATCAAACACAAAAACAAATTAGTGCACCTACCAGGATTCGAACACAGAGCCAGAGCAGTGAACATTTTGAAAGCAAGCTCCTTAACCACTGAGCAGCCAGATTTCTCTAAGATGCAGTTTCTTTATACAAAAAATATTAAAATGGCTTATCAGTTAAAGTTTATATTACTTATTAATTGCTACAATTCTGATGGCATATAACCTAGCTCCTACTGAAACGAATCTCACTTCTTTAGCTGAGACACTGCTTCACCATGATGATTCCTGGCACTCCTGGCACTTGTCAGGAGGTTAGCTGGGTCAAGTCCTGATGGTAGAAGGAACTTTTTTCATTCAGCACTCCTGAAATAGGGTAGGACAGGTAGCTGTGCACAATTCCTAACCCCCAGATCGTGTACGAAAGACCTAAGTTAAACTCCATAGTGTGTATCGATTTAATGATGTTGTTCACTTGGTGTGTTTCAGAAGAGTATACCTGAATGGTACAACACTGGGTACCACTATTTCCCTTCTTTCATTTCTCATGAACAAAACACTAGACTGAACACACTCCCATCTCAGTTATTCACCATTGCAGTAAGGAGACAAACACTGGGGACATGGAAAACTTCTTTCCATAATAACAGCCTATACCGATCAACTGATATAGCGCATCCTTCCATACTCACATCCTATATCCTTGCATGGGTATACCACCATACTATATACTGAAAGATGGAAAAATGATAAAATTAGTGACTGCATCTTCATCAATATGATAACCTCACTCTCAGAACCCTCCATTCATGTACCATCAATCACTGTCTAACCTGTTAACAAGGAACTGCAAACTGTGTATCACTAACTACATTGGAAACTTAAGCATTTCAAAGCTAATCTTTACTTCACTATTTGTTTGTATATTATGTACATAATAAAGGAAAAGTGTTATTAATATACGTGTGTGTCCCTATATTTCACTCTACAGCCTCCATTAACTAGCACAGACCACTGGTGTTTGTGTGTGGTAGTAGCATGGAGTAACCCATTGTGCACAACATTAACTGAATGTCGGTAGCTGTGGGGAGGTGGGAGACATGGTGGTTGAAAGTGGTCGACCTGGGACATTTTCATATTTTGACCAAAGATATGTGTGTCCATATATTTCACTTTGCTGCCACAACTACGTAGTGCAGACCACTGGTGTTTTTGTGTGGTTGTGGCCTTGAGTCTCCCATCATGCACCATGGTGGCTGCATGTCACTGGGAGATAGGGTGGTTGAAATTGGTCGTCGGAGGACATTTTCATATTTCGACATGTCACATTGCCACCATAAATACCCTGCGCATATCACTGGTGTTTGTGTATGATATTAGCCTCGAGTCTCCCATCGTGCACTATGGTGGTCGCATGTCATTAGCCATTAATCAAAATTCCTTACAAATACGAACGAAGTCGTAGGCACCATCTAGTCAGTAATATTTGTATGAAGCAGCAAATGAAAAGCAGTGAGATTTCTTTAGAACTAACTTTCAAAACTTTTTTTCTCATGAAAAATATGTGTTTATGAACTTTTCCTGAGCTACAAACTTTGGCAAATGATAGGTATACTTCACTATATTTTTCATTTCTTTGAGTACAAGTAATAAAGTTATTATGTAGAAATTTTAGATTAGAATATTTCCAATGCTCGAATTACGCAATTATCACATAAACTGTAACCATAACAATGCCATCAAATGTAATTGACATGTCATTTAATTCTTTTGATAATTAGAAATTCCAGCAAGTATAGGGAAGTACAGCCACCACCTACCAAAGTGGAATGCTGTGTAGAAACAAAAACACAAGATGCAAAGAATTACAGGAAATAATATGTCGTCACTGCAAGAATAAATTTACACTGGTGCTTGATGATTTTAAAATACAACATATTAGCAGTATATTTTAAAATAAAACACCCTTCAGTTCTTATTAAACAGCTACACACAAACATACCTTCAATTTCTACTATTGTTAAGACACGATTATTACATATTTTTTTGCTTATGGTTTTACACCTTGTCGACATCGAGGTCTTTAGAGGTGGGAAAGGTCTGGGGCAATGAATGGGAAGGAATTCAGCCATGACCTTTAGACTGCACCATCCCAGCATTTGCCCGGTGTGATCTGGGGAAACCATGGTAAACCTAAATCTGGATGGTCAGACAGGGATTCGAACCCACTTCCTCCCGGATCTGAGACCAGAACATTAAAATTACAAATAATTTATCTGCTGACATATTTTAAATAACTAGCACCACCATAACTGGCACTAACTATTCACAATGAAGAATATGCAGTAAAAATTCATTTGAACAAGGTTGTTCCTCAAACTGAATAAAAAATATGTTAAATACAAACTTTTCAAATTAAATTTTAGAGTATCTCAATTTAAATCAATTTTTATAATTCTCTTTTATTTGGTATACAACAAAGCTACTAATTAATGTATAAAATATAACTTTTAAAACTGATTATATGTCATCTATCTTTTTAGTTTTCACATCATAGTAATCTGACAAGCTCATTACTTAATCTCCATATACTGTTAATCTAAAATGAAAAATAGACTAAATCAAATTCAATAATCATGTTTCTGGTCACTTCAATTTTTCAGATACTTTTGAAGCTCAGTTTCTGCGAGTGCTCAACAAAGTTAATCACACAATAGAGCGCAACGAGATGCGACTTGCAGAACAGGAGAGAAGAGATGTAACAGAAATTGAATGGAAGCAGGTTGCACTTGTATGTGATCGCTTTCTGCTCTGGGTTTTTCTACTAACAACAGCTGTGACAACTACAGTTATCCTATGTGGCTCTCCCTATGGACCATGATGCTTTCAATGGTCTTGTGAGTAACTGAAACAAAATTGCGGAGCAAGAAAAAGAAAAGTGCAGCAAATTCTGAGAAGTTCCTATACATGATACTGTACTGTTTTCATGAAGCTATCCATGAACAGGTTACAGATTACAAATCATCCTGCTTGTGAAACAACAGAAGATAAATGGTCTAATAAGAGGAAGCTGTTGTCTTATTAATCTTTTTTAATGCACATGCCTGTCTTGAAATAATTTTCTCTGTCTTGAATAGCCAGTGTGAAGTAGTGGAATTAATGTTCATGTGTAAGTAGTGAAATTGAATGAGTGAATATTGAAACAAGCCATAAACTGACAGGCAGTGATCTCAGTTTTTAATGTATGTTGTGTGCTCACTTTACGACCACTGTGTAAAACATAAAAAAGCTGTTCAAGAATTGCGAAATTGTGTTTATGTTGCTGTGATAGGTCAATGACCATAAAAGATGGTGTTTCTTAAAATTAATTTTTGGAAATAAAACATATCTTCATTGTTTGTATAGACATTGACTGCAGAAGCACAAAATGGCATCGATAATACCGTGTGCATGTGTTGTGTAATTGTAAAGTTAAAAATGCTCAAAAGACTAGTGATAAACATGTTTTACAGTTTCTTGTTAAAACACAAAATGGGTATGTGTAAGATGTATGTATTGCAATGGATGAAACGTGGATCTAATTTTACTTTTGTGATGAACACGTCAATGACATGTTCTTGCCAAAGTCTTAACAAAGTTGTATGTTATACTAATTTAATAAAATGAAAACAATGACTTTTGCAATATTTTTCATATGCTTCTGCAACAGAGATTACTGTTAGTTTTTGTTTAAGAACTTAAGCTGAAGGAGCTGTACTCACACAGACAATATCTAACATCAATCTAATTTATTGGTGCCATAAAAATAATAAAGTTTGGAGTTCACTGCAGAAGGGGAAAAAATGCTGAAAACATTATCATATTTGTTTATGTGCAATACTCTCCATATCAATCATTCAAATTATGATCTGTAATATAGCATTGCATACCGTATAGGGAACACACCAACAAACACTGGGAAAAGTTTTCACTTACATCTTAATCGTGAAATGAATTTAAATTTAACTATGAGTATTTTTTAATTATTATATTTATAATCATACAGGTAAATTTTTACAACCACTGTAATGCTTTGATGGTAGTTTCCTACACTCATTTTCCCCTTACCTTTTTAATATAATTTCCACACTCACCTAGCTTTTGCACTTTTACAAATTTTGAATTCTTTCAGTGTTTTGGTTAACTATTCAGCATTCCCTTGATGTTTAAATGCCTTTTAATCTCAATAAATTAGTTTTTGCTATGAACAACTGCAGTCTAAAAAACTGGTGTGGACACTAAAAACAACACAACCAACAAGGTACAATAGTACATTTAAGTATCATTTAAGTTTTTACAAAGAATATATGACAAAAAAATGAACAATGCAAATATATATTTACTGCACAATATCTTCATGTTATAGACACTTTCGTGGCTTTGAATTATCCCTTCCCTCCCTCAAAACAGTTACGCCTAATGAGATAAATAATGGCTTCTACATGCTTAACATAATTATTCTGCATCATCAGATTGATAAATTCATTCAAATGTTGGAATATAATTCTTGCAGTAGAAATATTACCTATAAAATCAAGTAAAATTAACAAGCAGAAAGAAGCAGCCAAATAGTAATGTGGCTGCCTGGAAATCCCTTCCTTTAGGAGAAACTGGTTTTTGACTAAGTAACTTAGGTCTTAACAAATCACAGATACCAAAAAATAGTATCTTATATATGTCCTTGCCACAGCATCCTAACAACAACAATTTTTCCCTTTGGTACAGGTGTTTTAACCCCTTTTATGACAATTATCTTTTACTTAAATATAGCCCTACGACGACTCAAATTTTTCTATAATTTTCGGTTTGTGTCTGATGCATACCTGAGCTCTAAGAAACTTATTAGTGCGAATAAACTGTTATTTTTTAAAATATTGTAGATTGTTTAATAAGAAGAAGAAAACTGTAATACCATTAAAATCTATTTCTTTCCATATTCACCATCCATTTCTACACAATTTCCATTTTTGTACAAACATTTGTCAAACAGTTTAACAAGTTTTTGAATTTCATCATAAAACAAATTTGTCAGCTGTGAATGAGCCCAATTCATGACTGCAGCTGTCACTTTCATCATTGAACCATTGACCACCAAGGAAATTCTTTAAGTATCGAAAGAGGTGAGAATCAGTGGGTGTAAGTCAAGGTCTGGACTATTATATGGATAATAAAGTTGCTTAAAGCCAAGAGACCTGTTTAGACCTTGTCTTCGTGTCAAAACATGTGGCCTTGCAACAACATACTAGAAGACAGGCCATGCCGTCTGTTTTGCACAGCATGCCTGAGTTTTCTGAAGGTTACACAATACACATCAGAATTTATTATTGCCTCTTGCCATAAAATCCACTAACAAAATCCCTTTACTGTCCCAAAAGACAGTTGCCATTAGCTTTCATGCTGGAATTATCTGTTTTGGTTTCCTTTGTTTGGCCACTATATATGGTTCCATTCCATTGACTGTCGCTTGGATTCTGGAATCATGTGAAACACCCAAGTCTCATCTCCTACCATGATGTAGTCCAAAAATTCATCTCCTTCCTTATGGTATGGATCCAAAGATGATAAATCATAGCCCAAACTATTTGCTTTATTATCATCAGAAAGCAGTCTTGGAACCTGCTGGCAAAACAATTTTCGACAATTCAGTTTCCCCAAAACAGACCTTGAAACCTGTTGAATATCAATTGATAAATGTGAAAATTGTGAATCATCGGTCCTCTCAAATTTTTTTGTCCACATCACAAACCAAATTTTCAGAAAACAGAGGTCAGCCTGGGCATGGGCAGGGCCGGATTAAGACAGCGCGGGGCCCATAGCAAATGTGAAGAAGAGGAAGAGGCCCTTGATTTTTGCCGTCCGGGGTAAAATTGTAGAGCTAAAAAAAAAGGTCGCCCATGGCCTAGGTGCGGGGTTCCCCTACGAGACGCGAGGCCCGTAGCATTTGCTACCTCCTGCTACGTGGTTAATCCGGTACTGGGCGTGGGTCATCGTGCATATTAACCATCCTCGAACATTCTCAGCCATTTTCAAAGTTCATTATTAAACATAGCATTATCACCATACACTGCAAAAAAACTGACAGTGAATATCCGCTGCTGCCAAGTTCATTGTACTCAAGAATCGAATTACAGATTGTAGCTCACAGTCCGTGGGTAAATCAAATTTCTTAAACAAATTTTACAGATCTGCACACAGAGAGATAATACAGCTGCAAATGGCATCTAAATGGATGCAAAACATGCTGGGATCTCACACAGTTGTAGTACAAATAAGAAAAGAAAGGGAAATTAACCCACCACATACCAAAGTGGACGGATGCAATGAGAGGGAACACTTATGCTGACAAACAACTACACAATATTTCGGCATCTGCCTTGTTCACAAGTAGAAAAACGGGCCATTAGGCTCGGAACGTGTGTACACAACGAACGTTACCTAGTTATATCTTCTAGAAGCCGCTTCCATTTTCCTTAGTTGCATCACACTTGTAGTACAGTGATTGCACATCATTCTCAGTCTATTCACAAACAGATCTTATTTAAACATAACCCTGCATACATACATCACATTAACAATATCAGAAAATTTTAAAGAAGAATGAAAATCACTTTAAAATGATCAACAGATATTTGTAATATGAAATAACTGAATTTGATCTCTGTTCCTATATGAAATGTTTGATATCACTCTTTTACTCGGAAAAAAACAGTTACATATGACAAAAAAAGTTTTCTATGTTAAATATGTATCTGAACATAGTACGAAACTGATCGGTGACAGTTTATCAAACTCTTCCTAATCAGAAGGGTAGGTTCCATAATGATTTCATACACAATTTTAGTCATTTTTGCCAACATATTCCATTTAGCACTGTTCTCAGTTCAACAAAAGTATCTAGTGTCTCAGCTAAATATTACTTCTGAAATAAAAATACAGCAGCTGAAAAATGCTGGCATGAAAGGATTTAAAAATATTGGAATAACAGAAGTACAAAATAAGCATATTCTGGAAATGTTTGAGAAGTAAAGGAATTTGTGGAAAAGACTCAAAAAGAAAAGGAAGGTGTAAGAGCGAATTAAAAAAAAATAATAATGTGGGATTGGTTAGTTCTTATTACATAGAATATGTATTGAAAGGTAGATGTAATCTTTATGAAGCAGATAATTCAGTATGTGCAACTGAAGACATGAATGCAGGATTGGAAATACCGATTATAAGAACTTTGAAAACAAAAACTAGGAGATACCAGAAACCTAAAAATATGATTATAGGTTATTATTTGTTCCATAGTCTCCAGTTTCATACACGTTCAACATTACACTGTCCATAAACTTACAGATTTCTGCATTAATCAATTTTTCTATTGTCAGACTGATACTTTTCACTAACAATGAACTGCTGTCTAACCATAGCTTCAAACCGTTTATTTTTCAAATAAATAATTATTTTCTTTAGTCACATTTTTAAACATTTATTTATGCTGACCAACTGGGTAATTGGATAATTCAGAATTTTATTTGTACATGCAAACTGTACGATTCCCCCCCCCCATTTATAAGGACATTGACGAACAAGTTCTTTTACTTATCCAGAAATAGTAGTAGATGGCAATTTTTTAAAGAAGGAAAAGGTAAAAATATTTTACAATTGAAGTTCTGTATGCTTTTTATAGGAAATTCAAAAACAAAACACTCACAAAATTGTGTAGTCAGACATATTGATTTATTTTTTCTTTTCAACACTACAATTTCATGTAAAAAATAGGGTACATAACATAATCTTTGCAGCCACCAGGATTTATAAAATTCCAAATGGAATAGACTATAAAGAAAAGAAAAAAATATTTATATTTACTAGCAAACCAAAACTAACCATATCAACTTGAGGTGCAGTATTTTAAGAAACTAGGAAGCTTTTATTACCACTTTTAAAGGAATCCAATAAATTAAAAAGAAGAAACAACAACTGAACATAAGTAATAACACAAATGCTCTACAATTTATTAAAAGCAAAGATACAAATAAACAATAACTTTATGATGATCTTTTTAAATTCATGTCATCACATGATGATTATCCTAAATGCAAAAAAACTATGCCACTTAGATGGTCAAAAGACCCTTCGAGATCTCCTGACCTACAATGTCGTAGGTATTTACCTTTTTCCCTAATAATCGCACCAAGCAGAGCACAGAATACTGTTTTTATTAACAAAAAATAGGAATGCTCCACATCCTTATACACAATTGCTTTAATATCAGAATGAATATGAATAATAACATGACTAGAAGTTTTTAAACTTCAGGTCTTTCCTAGAGCAAATTTTAACAATACAGCAGCTTTTTAATCCGCTGTAGACAAATTGCATGTTACAAAAAAGCTGTTATATGAAAATACAAAACTAAATGAGTTGTTAATCCTATTAATTCATATCTATTTCACAAATCTTGCTTTAATTCAGTTCCACCAATTCTCTATTTTAAAAACATAAACATATTTCACCAAATGACCAACAGCATGGTATAATAAGTTTTGGAAGTTACTCCAATTTCGAACAAGGTGAAAATAGTCTAGGAAAGTCAATATAAATATATATTCCTTAACAAATGGAATGATCGAAGTTCAGCACTCTTCATTTTCAGTGGATAATGATGTTAATAGTAATCTGGAACTGGAGCACAAGCTATCTTCACGAAGTCTTGATATTGCACTTGACCATTAGGAGAAACATTAGCTTCTCGAAATATCTGATCCACTGAAAGAAAAAATTTAAAGAATGACCAAAATTCAATACTGCAACCTTCAAGTTAAGCAGAAGCTGAATTGCACAGATATACATAATAAAGGAGCAAATCATGAATTAAATCAAAATAGTTACTTTAATTCAAAACAAAGTACCTTAGAGAGTATTTTGTTAGTGGATGCAAAAAGACGAAGTGAAGTAGATATTACATAAATTACTTAACATGTCTATAATGAAACTAAGGAAAAAGGAAGTGACTACTGCGTGATACAAATAATAAAGGAAAGGGGATTTAATCCATCACATACCAAAGTTGATGGCTGTGATGAGAGAAAATACATAAGGCAGACACACAAGTAATATATTTAATTTTTTAACCTTCTTCATGTAGTAGAGAAACGAGCCATTTGGTTCCAGGTGTGTGTGCACACAGAAAATTACGCCACAACTAGCTAGGTTGTGGGAGAAATGGAGGGGGAACTGCTAAGGAGTAACTATCGATATATCAGCAACGTCTGAATAATATATTGCAGGCAATGGTAAAATGAATATATATATATAAGCAAAGAGTACCTAGCACTGATGCAAAAAATTATTGCTAGTTGAAATATGTAAGTAGAAAAAAAAACTACATTAAAAAATGATGGCTTAAGTGGTAGAATTTTATCAGCAGTTAAGGCCAGCAGGGTATCTGGTATCCAGAATATTCTGGTATGCTCGTTCCCATCTCCAGAGTTTTCCCCAATAGCATCATGCACCAGAACTCCGGAAATGCATATCAGTACTATGACTAGAAAATAAAAAAAAAAACGTGTTTTATGCTTCCATTTCTGGGATGAATTATGTAGCTAACACATTTTTATAAATTTTAAGTTTTGGAGTCATTTTGAAGTTTTGGGTGAGGTTTCTCCTTATAGTGATAGATTTGATATCAAGTCATAATCTATCACAAACACTGTGAATTTTTGCAAAATTTGTTTGATACAATCAGGCCCGCTTTAAGTGGGCGTGCAACGCGTGCACCGCACGCGGGCGGCAGTAAATCGAGTGATCGACTATCACCGCCCCGATAGTTGCCACTCCATTGTCAATATAGGGGCGGGAAAGTTATTCGGTTCTTGGAAAATTCATAGATACACCACTGGCTGTAGTTAGACAGGGGGAGGCATAATCGGAATTGCACAAGGACGCTCAAACAGCTAGCAGCGAGCCTGGATACAATGGATATTAAAAGAGATACATCTCAACAGTTCTTGTTAAAATCTTTGTTTTATTTTAAAAAGAGAGTGATCAACAGAGGGTTTTTGGATATATATATATAATAGTTGAAAAACTGCATTTTAACACCTGCAGTGATTTTTATTAAAATCACAAATTAAATTTTTTTATTGCAAATATAGCTTTTATTTAAACCTGTTACTAAATTATTTAAATCACAACTACCATTTAATAATTTGTATATCTCAAAAGCAGTTAAAATTTAGTCCATGTGCAGAATATTTTGAGCTATAAGCAACAAATAATACCAGTAATTTAATTAAAATTTGTTGTAATTTAAGGTATTGTATGCTTTCCTAAATTCAAATAGCTGCTTAACTGAATGCAAGAGTCACACATAGGAGACAGATCTCCTTCAACCTGATATTACAAATAACATGGAATTTTCAAAGCACACAGTTCACAGCAGTTTAAAAGAAAATGTGAAAATTAGTGCTTGATGTCTCATTGGTGAAAACTTCTTTAGAGCTCAGAGGCACCTGTGGACAAGAAACAGGAAGGCAATTGTCCATGGTCTTTATGAAACAACTATTTCGACGTTCAAATGGAATGACTTCAGGAAACCAGGTACTGAACTTACTTCCTCTCAATTGTCAGTCTCAGACATCCTACTCACTCACTAGAGGTTTCAATAGCAACTTCAGATTATCAGCCAGAAATATCTTGGCACTTTGAAAAATATATGCAATGTTGTAAGATTTTTAAATGACATCTACATAAACATTTTCTTAATAATCAAGCACTTTTCAACCCTAAACATTTTCATAAAGAATATAAAATTTATAATTTTTCAAAAGTTAACATTTTGCTACATTCATTTCCATGAGTAAAGTTTACAATTACGATCAATTTGGGTGTACTATGTATAGGCTTAAAATTCCATTTAAAGAGATGTTTCAGAAGTAAATAATTTTTTTAAAAAATAAACAGCAAAAGTAGGTTTAAATGAGAGAGAGAAAATCAGTTATTAATAATAATATAACAGTTTAACAGTAATTTGAGATTTAAAAGGAGAAAAATGTAATTTTAGAATTGGAGATTAGCATCGCCAAATGTTACTTTTAAAAATTAAAACTCTTAAACAATAGTGATTACAAGAACATTTGTCAGGGCTAAAAAGATTCTAAATAAATTAAACTACAATATATCACAATTTTGGGAAAATCTGAGTAAAAATAGTGTACCATAAAGATAATAGTGTTTCCCCTCAGGAAAACCCTCTTATCCCAGGACAATCCAGCTCAAGATTAGCTGAGATTATAAATAGACAGATTGCATTTCCTTGTGGGGGACAGTATCAAGCCAACAGTAAGTGTCGCACCGTGAGTGTAAAATGCAAAATGTAACTACTCCAAGCTTAATTAATTCACCTCGGAATAGATTCGTGGACTTTAAAGTCTTTCTTGAAATGAATGATAAACTAAATTCAAGGGAAGAACTTTTAAAATGGATTAAGAAGTCAATAGTAGCCGTATTTGAAAATTATTAAACTTACTCCAAACTTTTGGATGCAAATCTAAGTAGCTATGCAAGAGTGAATGCTTTTAATCAGCGTTGTGCCTTGAAGGTTAACATCTATTTTTCTATGCGATTTTGATGTTTGATACTGCCTTTAAATATTTTCAACGGTGTAATTTAATACCAGTGTTAACTTCATCAAATTTTCAGAATATATTTGAAATTAGTAACAACAGTGACTTTTTTCCATTCATGTATGACCTGTTAGCTATTACAGGTTAAAAATAATAGCTTGGTAGCCATTTTTTTAAAAAAAAAAAAAAAAAAAAAAAAAAAAAAAAAAAAAAAAAAAAAAAAAAAACTCTAGCATCTTCAATAAATGGTATCAGACAGTAATACAGCCATCACACTCAAGTTAATGTGCAAATGTTGCAGAACCCTAAGCAACGTTTTCCCACTACAAATTTCAAAGAGTACTTACAACTGAATAAAACATGAAAATGAACAAGAAATTAATATACCAAGCCCACTCAAATAGAACCTGAAAGTAACCAATGCTAGAAGAAAAGTCAACCAAAATTTAAATACAGTGTGGTTAAACATCAGCCACCACACTCAATGAACAAATCAACAAACATCTATAATATGTACATCCCTATTGTAAGCACCTTAGAATTTTGGCAAATTCTAGTTTCCCTATGTTCTATAGATCGATTGTAAAGTTGCTTATGTTGGACTTAGAAATTTAGAGAAAAAGTAGTTGTCAACTTAAAGGAATTTTCCTGTAATCTATCCCATTGTGACAATTCACCATAAAAATCATTTTAAAGTGTATTTATCCTATCTAAAAATGTTTATTTTAAGAGATATTCTGGTTTGTTCATGTTTGAAACACGCGATCAGAAAAGTAAAATTCTAAGATTTGTAATATCTTTAAATCGAGTAAAGCGATAGCTGAACTTTTATGACCAGCTATAGTCAGCATAGTTTCCGATATTTTGGCAGTAAAATTAAATAATTTGGCAAAGTTTAATTAGCGATTTTAACTAAGAGAAAATAATGAACTTTTTAATTAAAAGGAATATTAATTTGAAATTTATATCAGTAGACAGCCCTAATTAAGACGATCCTGAATATATAATTATTTTAGTAAAAAGTTTCAGCATTTGTCTGGTAATTAAGTTTTTGAAGATAGATTGTCGTTGATTGTCGCTGTAAAAATTCAAACGTTTGGGTTAATACCCTACTTCAGAGATTTGTATCACCACGCGGAAATTAAATAAAACTTTAAAACTAATTACTCTAAATTTCTCATGAACTGCCGTTGGACTTCTAGTAGATAAGTATAGACATTGTCAAAGTTTAAACATTTTTAATAATCTGGATCGTCAAATAAATTACACACACTTTTGATCTCGTGGAAGCAAAAAGATGTGATACAGCTGCTTACGTCACTGATTTTGGTGATTCCTATAAAAAGACCCCGCTGCCATCATGCTTTGTCTTTTCCGTGGAGTGTGATGTGAAGTTAACCTGCACAAGTCTTGTATCAGAGCAGGTAGGAAGCCGGTTGAAAGTTGACTCTACCGAGTCGGCAATGTTGGTACTTTGGTGTGATAGCCTGCGAGGATAACTGTTAACATGAACTTATAAATTTACAAAAAGGGGTTCGGTTGGTTAATTCTCTCTCCACAATCTGCAATATTTTGTAAATGTTTGTTCGATCGCCTACTCAACTGTACAATGTTAATTTTGAAATTGTGACTTTTTTTAAAATAAACTTCAAATTTTCTGAGTAAAGTGAACTGTTATAATTTAGTAGAAGAACCTTTTCTAGATTTTTGGTTTAGAAACAGATCTAATGGCGACCTTCAAGCATTCAAGTTGAGTTTTTATTAGGCTACACGGTCAAATTCAAATTATCTTGTGAAAATCCTACAAAACTTTCCATCCACGTGAACTTTTAGTGAAGTCACCAAGGCGATACTACAACACCGGTGTCAGCCATGGGTCTTACACTATAACAGAAAACTTTATGAATCTTGGTATCAAAGACAATAACATATATGATATTTGTAACCAAAATGATATTAGAGAGCACTTCTTTACATCGTGCATTTTCTTGAGGTCTATTCAGAAAAGGATGTGAGGAAAATTAAATTAAATAGCTTGAGGAGATGTACATACATTGACAGACAAGACTTTCAAGATATGTTGTCAAACTGTTCCCTACCATCAAAACATAACCTATGGTCTGAATGATAGCATCATGAATGACTACATGAACAATAAACAGAATCCAAAACTCAAATAATACTTAGGAGGAATAGGTAGTTATTAAAAATTAAATGATATATTGATAAAAATCACAATCCACATTAATATGCTCCTGCATAAAAATGTAGCATTACAATATAACTGCTCATACTCTCTGGGGTGAAGTATGCTGGGGACCCCTGAAAAGCCTTGGTCTCGTGCTCTGTTGGCAATTTCCCTAGTAATCTAATAACTCATTTCTTATATTTTTTTATCATCTTATTTACTTCAGGTGTTAAATTTCTCCACCCATCTACTTTTGCCATTTACAAATTTTAATTTTAAATTCCTTTAGCATTCCTGGCAAATTATTCATCACTTCCCTTAGCAATTTATACCAATCCCTGACACCTTTTCCCACAAAAGAAACTTTTCAAATTCTCTTATACATGAAATTGAGTGCCAGTTTGCACTCATGGTCATCTTTTCCTTTTTATGCACTTCTCTTAACTCTTCATTAAGGCTATAAGATTTGAAATTTAATAAAACCTGGTTTTCTGTAACAAAGTATTGAAGTATTTATTAAATTATAATGTACACATTTGTTAATTATGTATGGAACAACAAACACAGTAAATAGCTCCCATGGCATTTGTGGCTCAAGCGTTCTCATCTGGCAAAATTTTTAATAACTGTTTTGGATAAATGTTACAGTATTTTGATGATACAGCATTCAATTTCAGCCTTTAATGCTTGGGTGGTTGTGGGCTTCTATTCATAAATCTGAGACTTCAGAAAACTCCACAGATAAAAGTCCATACATGTTAAATTGCAAGATCACAATGACCAATTCTGATCACCAGAATGGGAGATGACACGACCAGGAAAAAACTTTTTCAAGACCATCAATGTAGCATGGGCAGAATGGTAAGAACTGAAACTAAAAGTCTTGAGAAGCAATATCTTCCAACTAAGCCACGAAGAACTGAATTATCATGTTAAAAATAACATTTGCCAAATGCCTTTATGTATCACCTGCTTCATATTTAAAGAAAAGTGGTTCAATGATTCCTCCAGTGCACAATGCATACCAATCTGTGACATGTTGGAGATGCATTTGATTCACACGAATCAGTCATGGATTTTCTTAGCCCCATTTGTGCCAATTTAGCCTATTAATGAAGCCATTGTGTTTAAAATGGGCCTCATCACTGAACACAATTTTGTCCACTTCATTGGCATTCACTTCTTACTATTACTATTACTCTGCGATTCACTAAAATTGTGTGGCGGAGGGTGCATTGCACCTATCCGGGAAGATAATGGTTTGGAATGGTCCAACAGGTGAACTCCCTTCACTGTACATGATCTGTTGGCATAAGTTCTTGACACAACTGGAGTTTTTAAACATGGAGATGCTAATCTTCAGTGAGAAAACTGAATAGTGGCTGCTGAAATGTCCAGTTCTTGTGCATGATGACCAACCAAGGTCCCTCGATTCTTAGCCACTCTCTCATGCACTGTAGCAATGCTTTGTTCTGAATGTACAATATGAGCTCATCTCATCAGTTTTACATCAACAACCGAACCAGTGCTTTCAAATTTTTCGATTATTCTTTTCACAATTGATGCATTTGAAATATTATTTCTAAAAAAAATAAAAAAATGAATGCACTTTACAAATTATAGCAACCAATCTTTCACCATTTTGCTAGTGAAATTTAACAGTAAGGATGAGTTGTTCTATTGCAGGGGTCACCAATTACTTTCGCTCGGGGTCCGTTTTAAGAAATGAAGTGACCAACATGGTCCGCACAGCATTTTATATATAAAAAAAAAATATTTTTAAACAAATGTAATTACAGAAAAGACAAGATTTTTTTACATATCAATGAGAAAAATGACACTTTTTGTTGCGAACTATCTGTCGAAAGTTTGGAGTGAAATTGGTACAAGCTATTGACATTAAATCCTGGAGACGTTCATCAGTAAATCGAGATCGAAATTTATTCTTAATGAAGTTCATCTTCGAAAATTCCGATTTACAAGTATTTGTTGACCCAAACAAAGTAAGAAGTTTTTAGTTATGGATATTTATTACTACACACAAATTTTATCCAGAACTCTTTACTGGAAACTTCCGCATGTTTGTGTTTTAAAACTGTGCTTTCTTGGAAATTGATCATTTCCATCTGCTGAATAGCTTTATCATTCCTGAAAACAATTCCAGCTTCATTGCTCCATTCACTGTCAGGATGCAGAGAGTAAATGCTGCTACTGAGGATTTCTACAACATTCTCAATTTTCTTAAAATATGCGAATCTGTTTTTAAATTCCGATTTAAGATCTGTAATAAACGTCTTCTATTGGCCAACGTCAATCTCGTTATCACTGCTGATTATTTTATTTAAATTGGGGAAGTGTACGCATTCATTACCAAGATCATTAATAAAGAGATCGCGTTTCCGTGAAAAACTTTTTACTTCTGACATTAGCTCCCATACAAGCTTTCCCTTGCCTTGAAGTTTAAGGTTCAGGTCATTGATATGTTTGAAAATATCCGTCAAGAATGCAATAGCAGCTACATTTTCTTTTTCGTTTAGAAAACTTAAATAGGCGGTTGCTGAAGTCTGCTCACTTTTGAAAAGATATGTTTTCAAGTGTTCTAAAATGCTGAAGAATCTTCCTAAAATGCAGCCTTTGCTTAGCCATCTCACATTATTATGCAACAGTAGATCGTCATATTGTGCATCAACTTCTTCAAGAAATGATTTCAAGTCACGATGTTGCAGTGATGATTTTGCACGAAGAAAATTTACTATTTTTATCACTTCTTGCATAATACGCTCAAAATTATTATTGAGTTCGCAGCAGAGCACAGTTTGGTGAATAATACAGTGATAGGAAATCAAATTTTCATTACGTCTAGCATTGCTACTAAACAGGTGAACTAGTCCTTTTTTACCCCCAATCATTGCTGGCGCACCATCAGTAGTAACTGATAAAAGCTTTTTCAAGTCTAACTCACCTTTATCAAAATAATCCATCACTGTTTTGATCATGTCTTCTCCTCGGGTTCTTCCTAATAACGGCAAAAGAGCCAATATCTCCTCAACAAAAGTTTCTCTCGTTTGGTCCAGGTAGCTTACAAAAATAATTAACTGTGCCTTTTCAGTGACATCGCATGATCCATCCATAATAGTTTGCATTATTTAACTGCCGCTTCACATCACAATGATTCTTCTGCCAAAACATGTGTATTTCTGGTGCTAGTAGAAGCAGACAACGGAATCCATCGTATCGTCTCAACAACATCCTTTTTGTTCTCAAATAAAGCATTACACGCCTCGAGAAAGCATTCTTTAACTACGTCAGCATCAGTAAATGGTTTCATATGCTTAGCAAGTGTCCAAGAAATACGTAAAGAAGCCTCACCACATTTTTCCTGCTCAGTCATTGAGCGACTTATGATCTGGGTCGAGGATGAGTAGCTTGATAGTAAACTTGCAATTTTGGACTTACGCAGATCACTACCGAGTGGAAAGTTGTCGGCAAAAGATTTGTGTTTGGTATCATAATGTCATTTTATATTCGAACTTTTAATTAACGCCACTGTTTCGTTACAAATCAAGCGCATGGGTACTGCTCCAGCACAATTTGGCAGCGTAAAACAATATAAAACGGTCCTTTCTGGCAAAAAATGTCTATTTTCATTTTTAAATTTTCTTTTTTTCAGTTCCATAGTAATAAAACTCGTTAATGTAAACTGGTAGGTACTTAAACTTGTAAAGTAAACAAACAAACGTAAGATTTCAAGCACGTATGTCGTCACAGAGTCCGTCACTCAAAATCAAAACAAAACACTGAACGCCCAGCGGCGGCCGTCGGCAGTGCAATCACGTGATGACCCCCGGCCCACTCCCGCGACGACACTCCTTGCGCTTCCCCCCCCCAACGATCAACGCAATCTGCGAACTCTTTCTCGCTTGTTAGCTCATTACTTCGCCCGACAGTTTTCGAATTGACGAAGACGTCAACAAAGATAATGCGGGACATACATCATTATTAAATTACGTACTCTGTAGTGCCAGTTGCTGTATCCTTGCGGTTCGCACAAAATAGGTCGGCGGTCCGGATGCGGATCGCGATCCGCTATTTGGTGACCCCGGTTCTATTGGGTCGTGCTATAAAATCACAACAGTCAAAATGCTCCATAATTTAAATCTTGCACTTTATTTTACAATGCATGTAAACAATATGTAGATATGTTTTATGTATGATAATAATTAAATCTTTGCTTCTAATTCTTATTCTTCATAACTGTGAGACACCACAAATTTATCTTCAGGCTTCAATTTTTACATCTACCTTGCCTATACTATGTAATTCACAAAACTTTGGGTGGCAGAGAGAGCTTTTCACTATAGCTAATCTCTACTCTATGCATTCCAATCCCAAATGGCATTGTGGCCCAAATAGGTTGCATAGATGAAGTATTTCATCAACCCTCAAATGAAATTGGCTGTATACATGTTTACCAATAAGTTTAAACCAAACCTACCTCATCATCCCAGCCAAATCTATGAATCAATTCTGTGAAGCTTTCATAAGGCAAGCAGCTCTCCTCTGTACTTTCTCTATAATGTCAATCAATCACTTATACAATAGTACCCAAACAGCACAACAGTAGTCCAAATGTGGACGCATGAGCATTTTGTATGCTATCTCCTTCGTTTGTGCATTGCAATTTTTCAATATTTGTCCCATGAATCACAGCCAACAATTATCTCTACCTACAACCAAATTAATGTTGCTTTGTATTGTTATGCCCAAACACTTCACAGAACCAACCATACCAATAACTGAACTTTTTACTTTGTATTTCTGAACAATCACATTATTTTTGTTAGTTATGCACAATGCTTTGCACTTTTTACAATTTAGTGTAAGTTTCCATTCATCACACCATGCCAAAATAACATTCTAATCACACTGAATTTCTAAGCAATCGACCAACTTCCTTACTTCACTATCAATGACTGCATCTACAGCAAACAATCTCAAACTACTATTCAAGTTGCCTCCAAGGTCATTTATAAAAGAAGTGGTCCTATTACACTTCATTGAGGTACACCCAATATAACATGTAGATTATAAGAGCCTTCTCCATCAACAATGACATATTGTAACTGACCAGCTAGAAAATCCTTTACCGATATACCATATGCTCTTATCTTCATATAAAGGTGGTTGTGTGGCGCAGAGTTGAAGGCTTTCTGAAAATCCAAAAAGTGCATCGACTTGTGAACCTGCATTAATAACTTTCATTATGTCATGTGTAAATAGGAACAGCTGTGTTCTTTTCTTCTAAAATTAATGTAAGAAAATTGTTTTCAACTAGAAAATTAGTAATAATATGCTCCATAATTCTACTACAAACAGATGTTACAGATATGGGTCAGTTGTCCCTAGAATCACTTTGATCTCCTTTCTTGAAAAATCAGAAATACCTGCATGTTTCTCCATTCGGAAGGTACTTTTTTTCTCATCTAAGGATTTATAGTAAATTTTAGAAATTGTCTGACTTTTGCCACTTACTCTGAAAATACTCTTACTGGTATTCCTTTGGGACCCTGTACTTCCCCCCACCCCCACCCCTTTTTCATGAGTTATAATTGCTTTATAATAACTGCAGTATTTGTTCGTAACAAATCCATCACTAACTTTGCACAACATGGGAAAATGGGTATGGTATCTTTTTTTTCATCAGCGAATGAATTTTTTGAATTCTATGTTAAGTATATTAGCTTTAACTTAGCAGTCAATAACCTCAAATCCGTCGTGAATTAGTACTGGCATACTGTTATCACTACAACTGACTTTTTGTACATACAACCAAAATTTCTGAGAGTTTTCTGTAAGGCTCTTAGAAAGAGTTGCAACGGAAGGTATTCAACAAATTGGGTCTCCTAGTAGTCTGTCCCTTGTATTCTGTAGTAAACAGTCCTTCCACAGCTGCTAAGCTATATGCAAATTTGTTACCTTGTGTTATTAATCTTATTTCACTCCAGATCCACACCGTGCAACTTATTTTCCCTCCAATAATGGAATTTCTATGCTAACTACTGAACTCAAAATATAAGAGTCATTTTTTTCTCTTCGATTCGGACACCAAGGACCATATGGAAACTGGTCACCACAGATGGCCAGTGTGAATCTTGAAACTAGTTTCTGCCCAAGTCTAACCGGGCCTGTTAGGCCCAGCTTACCTAACCTACTGGAGGAAAGTCTTGTGCTGTCATCTTCTTGCAAAATGTGTAACTTTGTGTGTTCTGTATGATAAATAGGGTTCAGATCTTTATGACCAAAAAAATAGAAAAATATGCAGGCAAATATGAACTTAAAAATGGGTAAATATGACCTAAAAATGACAAAATATGACCAAACATTTAAATTTACTATACTCATAACATGCTCAATTACACATCACTTATTTTATCTAGTAGTGTCGCTTTGATGTAGACAGCATAATTTGCTTCCGTGCACTCACTGCACCATTGCGAAATTAAATTTTACATCTTTTTGTTGACGTCACTTTAATTTCAGATAATTTACAGAATAGAACTCTGTTATCTGTATTAAAATACTCATTTCTAAATTCCCTTACGTAACTTCGCACTTTCAGAAAATTTTATCTTCGGCATGGTGATAGGTCTACTCACTGATTCTATGCAAATTTAACGATGACTGAAGATATTTCATTGAGATATTGATTGACACAGGCATGCTTCTGCTGCATTGTCAATATTAAAAGGTGGGAAGAAAATTATGTTTGGAGAGTGAAAATAATGTATAACTTTAATTGCTGACTGGTGAATTCTGACCACAGTGAAAATTAGTTTTGTTTGTTTCCCCCCCATCTGTATAGCAGAAGTACAGTTCTGTGAATAATTATCTTAATTTCTTCTCATCTATATCTAGTGAACTGCCAGTACTATTAAAAAAACTACCAGAGTTATCCTCAAAATATGACCATAAATATTATTGAAATATGACCAAAAATAGGAAAATGGTCTGAATATGCATTTATATGTTATACAAAATACATTTTAATACAATAAGAAACATTGAATCAGTGTTTAACTCAGCATTTCAGCTCAAAAAGAAGTCGGGGGAAAAAATATGACTTGTCCTAAAGATCCGAAACCTAATGGTAAATGTATTTTTTGTTCATGAAATGTGTCGTTTAAGACGAGGAGATTAGGGACCAACCCAGCATTACCCTATATGTTTGCAGGAAACCAAGCACTGAGCCACACTGGTGTGTCCAGAAGTCTTATGTTTACCTTGTGCAGAATGTTCAGATGTTTATGGCAAATATGGTATAGAGACTTTCTTAGATTTAATGGTTTTAAATCTGTCCCCATCAAATTTTACAAAAGCTGAAATGATAACTAAGTATCAGAAACACTATTCAATTCATTTTCACAAGAAAGAGTATTGACAGTCTCAGTGTGTATAGAGCCTGTTGTGTTTTAATTGTAAGAATCCTAATTTAAATCTTTATACTCCTCTCATTTCTAACTAATTCATCATATTACACGAAACTCATCAATAACATAAGACAGACACTTTCCCAGCGTATGATTGCAATGAAGTCTTCATGAGTATATCATCAGATTGTGTTATAAAAACACAATGTTTCTGTGACTAGATCCACCATCTTCCTAAGGTGCACACCTGAGGAAGATGGTGAAGCTAGTTGCCGAAATATCGCATTCTCACAACATAACCGGGCAGTACACCCATGAAGACTTCATTGCTCACCAATAACGTTTGCCTTACCAAAGCGTGATCAACAGTGCCATGGTACATTAACAGAGTTTACAGTATCTAATTGTTGCATTCTGTCTGTGGTCCTGGATTCCCGAGTATAACTTCAGTTATAATTTGATTTTGTTAGTACTATGCACTTAGAAATGTCTCCAAAACTTTTAATATACTTAACTTAGTAGTTCAGCTCATATACGAAATAAACTTTTACAATGATCAGACAGCCAAATTATAGAAAATTATACCTTACCTAACATTTGATCAACCAAGCATGTAGTCGGGTAGCAGTATACAGCATAGACGCGTTTTGCACAAATATACGTTAGCCACACGGGGGAAAAAAAAGTTTTCATTTTCAGGTTAAGTAGTTGACTTCTCTCCACAGCTTTATAATATAGGACCACATTACCACTTATGATGTTCATACCATACCATTGTTTTCCAATTAAATAAATTGAAAACTTTTGTTAGTCTTCTACTTGATGAGCTCCAAACTTCTATAAACCACATTCTGGGGGCAAAGGGAAAAAAACTGACTCTCGTACTAGCACAGAACTCGTATTAATAAACATAACACAAAAATTTGAAGCGTGAAACTGTTTTTACGAGTTAGAGGCCTGTGACAGATGACAATGAAACACTGTAGCAACAGCAATAAGGCTTCATTTCCTTTAGGTATGAACCTCAATGAAAGAATAAATGTGAACAATTCGGCAGTCCAAGAGAAATATCAGCTTTGAAGGTTCAAAATTTAAAAGCAATAAGATAAGATTGGTTTAAAATGAAAATAAACATCTGTAATATAATAAGGAGTGTTACATGATGCCTACATTGTGCAATGGTAAGAACAGGTATAACTAACATACGTTGTTAAAAATCAAGTATTATACCACCAGATCAAAGCAGCACAAAGACAGGATATTCAGACCTTTGTTATGTTAGTAAACAGATCCCTTCCAGAAATATATCTTCTGAAATACACATCAGCATATTAACCTTGACCAAGGTTAATAGTTGCCAACCACAGGTTACTGGGAAATGAAATCAAATGTAATTGCTTCCTACTTGCAAACAATTACCTTCTTTATTACTAAGTCGTTCCCCCCAGTTTAGTAGCATATGACGCAACTGACGAGCTGGTATCACACCCTTTTTTCCAGTATCAGCTGCTTGGAATGCTGCTACAACTTCTCGAGGAAGGTCTTCAGCCTGGCTGTGTATATGCATAACTTCAAGGAAATCAGCAAAGGACATTTTTCCACCTGCAAATTTTCATATAATCAGTAGTACATTTTAAATATTATTTTATAAAGATACTTTACAGAGTACCAAAAATCAAGTCAGTCATGATTTTAAGCTTCAGGGCTCATTGAAATTTTAGATGTCACAGCCAAGAATTTAGAATGGAAGGGAAATTAACTAATGTCTCTCATAAAAACACACAGACATTGATTGCAGCTAATTTCAGAATATCATAAAAGATTCTGGTGGCTCTCATAAATATTGGTTCACACTGAACCAGTTCAGATGGAAACAAAAATGGCTGCGATTATAGAAATTAATTAATGTCATGTCAGTAATTTTCCAATAATACAGTTTACTTTTAGTCACAAATATCTTTGCACAATTTTACAGATTACTGCCATATTGTTCAAAGCAAATAGAGTAAAATTTGAATGTCGTCCAATTATACTGCTACACTAAATAGTACTTTATTAAGTTCAAAAGCGGAAATGTCTGATTATGATAAAACTTCGTCTTTAAATTATACAGTGGAACAAGTTCATCAGTAAGACGTGAACCACCATTCACTGATAAATAGCTATACTTAAAAGTGCAGAATCATCTCATATTTTATTAAAATATTAATAATAATATAAATTTATATTACTTCTCAGAAATAGTTTAGACTCATGATTCAGCTGCCAAATTCCAGCTAGCAAATTGAGCAACTATTATCATACCATGGTCAAATTGAGCTTAAGTCTAGTCATATTCTGGAGTTTCTTAAAGACGGTAAATTTATTACAGTAGAGAAAATTAAAGTAAAATCTGATATCCAGTTTATTTATACCTCCAATATTAAAAATACTTCACGAAGCTTAACTGTCAATTTCAGATTACAGCACATACTTTGCCATTTGTTATAACAAATTTTCCAAATTTGATGAAAAACCACTAAAATTAAAAGAATTAACCTCAGGAATTTTCAAATTTATGAGAATCTTTACAAATCTCAGTAATGGTAATAGAAACAGAATTTAGACTTTCCTAGCCAATTAGCCTCCCATTTTAGATTGATAATGTTAAGAGCAAAATTAATCAAATCAACTCTTCTCTTTAATTTTAAATATCCAGTATTACTAAAGCAAACCCAATTTTAGAAATAACAGAGGTGATTATATTAAATTTTTCGTTGCCATTTCTACAATAGAAAATACTTGCACAATTTAATTGAATTTCTACTGGTGTCCTAATGTTTATCATCTTCAGTCACCCAAAGACGAATCAATAGAAGACTGATGGTACTAAACTGTCTGCATTACTGTAGTCCCTAACCTTAACTTCAACTGCAATATATTTGAATTTTTATTTTAAAGTGCCATACAGTTTCAAATGCCATTGATAATGCAATGACACAACCTTTCTTAATAAGCATTACTGAGTATGCCACAGCCATACAAGTTAGTGGAAGAGTATATATACTAGTTATTAATAGCTACTAGAATTTGCAGCTACTGACCAATGAGTCATAGCAGCTTACTAAAGCGGAAGGATGAATGAGCATCCTGAAAATATTAGGGACAAACTGATATGTTCACAGTTCAGGAAAGGTAATAGAGTGGCGATAATAGATGGTGGTCTAAATGAGCAGAACTCATTAACGCCTAAGTATGGAACTGAAGCTTATATGACTGTAGAACAAACCACAAGAGAGTAAAAAAATACAGTTGACATTTTGTTAATGCAACCTAATCCTAACTGCATGGCTGCAACAACCAGACATCAGTTTGTGAATGCTACCAACGTTCTTGTTATTGTATATATTTATTAGAAGATTAGTTGCTTAGCCATACAGCAAATAATAATTGCATGAAGTCTCAGGTGATCAAGTAATAAATTATTATGAAGTATGAAGCAGTGGATAGAAGCAAATTCAGTAAGCAAGCGTTTTTTTTAAAACTGCTAAATGTTTCTTAACAGCGAGGTCTTTAGAGACGGGAAAGGATGGGGGGGGGGGGGCCATGGCCTTTTGAAGGAAGCATCCCGGCATTTGCCTGGAGTGATTTGGGAAACCATGGAAAACCCAAATCTGGATGCCCGGATGGGGATTCGAACCGCCATCCTCCCGAATGCGAAGCCAGAACGCTAACCGTTACACCACCACGCTCAGTAGTAAGCAAGGAATAGAGATGATACAAGTACAATTATAAGAAGGTAAGAGTTCTGGAACTGACAAGGCAGTTTATATAGAAGTTCAATTTGTAAAAGGATGGCATCAGAAAAGTAGGGAAGAAGTAACAAAAGATCTAAGGAATACTAAAAACATGCAAGGGAGGAGAGAGAGAGAGAGAGAGAGAGAGAGAGAGATGAAAGCCACAAACCCAAATTTAAGAGGCATAGAATCAGCATACTGGCTAAACAGATTGATGTAAATATGCTAAGAAGCAGTGGGGCAATAGGGAATATAAGAAACTAAACAAGAAATAACAAGCACCAAAAAGAAAAGCTAAGGATGCATTCATGAATAATATTGTGACTGGAGAATGAACACTGAATAATGCAACTGGAAATTTCTTGAAATGTTAGGAAACTGATTGGAAGAAAGGACATTCAGATAATAATGGAGAAGTAACAAAGGACATCAAAAAGGCCAAATTGTTGAAAAAATTGATGAGATTTATATGGACTATCATGCAGTGATGGCAGGAGTACTAACAGGAGCTTTATCATACTAGTAAATAAGTAATGTAATAACTTTAGAGTTTTCCCTGCACCAATAATTACCTTTTGTTGCTGAATTTTCAATCCTGATCTATGAAAGTAACATTACCGGCCTTTAGAAACATATATAATTGGCGGAAGAAACCTGGAAAGATCCCAGGTGAGGGTTGAAATGTCAGAAATAAAAGAAAAGAGTGACACAGTGAAAAACCTGAAAAGTAATTACATCTGCATAATATAATTGCAAAAAGTATAAAATCTTTTGGGGAGCTGAGTGGTTTAAAAAAATATGTAAACTGGCTTATGCTGCTAAAATTATTACAGATGTTGTTACTATAGGGGGATGAAACATTACACCACAGCTATCACTATTATTCAGATTAAGTCTACACATGTGCTGTTCTCCAGTGGACTGGAAAGTTGCCATCACAATTCCAATTCATAAATAATGAGAGACAAATAGGGTAGAGTACTAGTCCCATTAATTTGATCTAAGTGGCAAGCAAGTCGATTGCCTACTTGGTAGCCAAACACATAAGAAAACCAAGAAGAAAAAATGTAATTTGCAGCATAGTTTTTGATGTTATTCATGTATATTTCAGTTTGTAGATTAAATATAAGATTCTTTGATGAAATTGACAAGCGCAGAAGCCAAGCATATAGCGTGGCACTGAATTTCTCAAAGGCATTTCTATTATTGAGATGGAGCTATGCCTCAGTGGTATTTTCCTTATATATCTACTGACAATTCAAACATATTACTTTAAAACAATTTAGAGTCTGCAGCATTACTTCTTCCCATCTCCCATTTTTCTACAATAATTAAAAACTTTTACTTCAATTATGAATGAAATAAATTGTTAATACATTACAATGGTGCTCTTTTCCTTTCCACATGCTGCCACTCTCAAGTCTTACATGATTCTCGCTAGATAGCAGCAGTGTGCACCTATTTCAGTTCTAGTAACAATGGCGTCGGGACAACAGAAAAAGTTTTGTTTTCTACAATCTACGCAGCACAGCATTAGACGATGGCAAGAACAATTCGGAGAAACAGGTTGTTTGTGTAAAGGCAAATCGTCGGGCCGCCCCTGAGTGTCTGACCCAGACGTTGAATGCATCCACCATACATTCACAAGGAGTCCGCAGAAATCCATTCGCCGTGCAGCTCAACATGCACCCGATGTCTGTCTGGCATGTGTTGCGTCGACGTTTACATGTAAAACCATACAAAATTCAGCTAGTGCAAGCTCTTCGTGAAGGTGACAAACAACAACATGTGGAGTTCTGTAATTTTGTTCTTGGCAAGATGGAGGATGACAGTTTTCTTTCACACTTAGTGTTTAGTGACGAGGCAACATTCCATGTAAATGGAAAGGTGAACCATCATAATGTGAGAATATGGGCTATGGAACAACCACATAAAGTTGTACAACATGAGAGGGACTCTCCAAAATTAAATGTGTTGTGTGCAGTTTCATGGGAAAAGGTGTATGGTCCATTTTTCTTTGCAAAAAACACTATTACGGGAAGCACATATCTCAATATGCTTGAGACTTTCTTTTCCCACAGTTGGAGACTGATTCGAATGACTTCATTTACCAACAGGATGGGGCACCACCATACTGGCATCTGGAAGTGCGGGAATTTTAAATCAAAGGATTACTGAACAATGGATCGGTCGCACTGGACCAAATGATTCAGCCTTAAATTACTGTCCTCCAAGGTCACCAGATCTGACTGTATGTGATTATTTCTTGTGGGGGTTTATAAAAGACTCTTTTTACATGTCTCCGTTACCAACAACAATGAATGAACTGAGACATCGCATAACAGCAGTTGTGGAAGCTGTCACACAAGACATGCTCACTGCAGTGTGGGAAAAATTTGATTACCGCATTGACATACGCCATGCAACACTTATGAAAAGGTGCGAAAAAAACTTTTTGAGTTTCCCCGTTCGTCAAAAAACAAAATTCATTGTATATGTGTATTAGTTTCAGAAATATAGACATGCCAAATCTGATAATTCCTTTTGATACACCCTGTATATTCAATGCTTGGTATATTGAGTATATGTTTCTCCCAGCAATTTCAGAAATTGAAGAGAAAATATTTGTCCAGTATTTGTAAGAAGCTCCAATATCATTCGTCACAAACTTGTGATTTATATCTGCTATGCCATATAATACAACTACAAATTAAGTTTTATGACTGGTAATATTTCTTAGAATATTTGATTCTAACGGATTTCCTTTCTATGCAGCCCACACAATTGGGGAAATTCACGTTCTTAAAATTGCCAAAGCACCTTAAATGATCTTTGGAAGATAAAATCATTTGTTTGTAATGAAAATTATTTGTAATTCTATCTTTGATTAATTTTAGAGTGTAATAAAATGTCGCTGATAGCATCAAGTATTCACAAAACTTGTTTGTCCGTAACAGATCTTGAAATAAGATGTGACAGATTTCGCAAATTTGTACTTAATGGTAATTTCTAAAAACTGTATAGACTTCTTTCTTATATTTTATACTATTCCTTAGCTGCTGTACAAAGAATGGGTTTTCATCCATCTGTAAATAAAAAAAGGCTATAACTTACATTTAGTAACAAACTAATACCATTTGTTACATAAACATATTCTAAATATCAAAACTTGTACATAACTTGTTTTAGGGCACCAATGATGGTATAATAAACTGAAACATGTATGCCAAAACAAAGATTTATTTTGTAGCTGGAATATGGATTAAAACCCACTGTACTGTATAGCCTTGTTCCCTCATTAAAAAGTTTGCAAATCTCTGCTATCTTGTATTACTAATTCCACCCCATTTGCAATGAACACCTACCATATTTAGATGTCCATCTATTATGATCAAATTCCCACCTCTGAGACCTGAATATGAACTCATCTTGTCCCCAACCCAAACCTTACTATAACAACTTGTGGTTTGTGTATCCAAACTATTTATTACACTGCTAAAATTCATGAATGGAAGTCTGATTGCTAGGTTTTGTAACACTCATTTTCAATTATTTACTTCCACATACCAACTCCTACCCACTGACGATCTTTATTTTGTAAAAATAAACTAACATTAACATCCTGCTTACACTGACATGATCCTAAATGGAATTTTTGTGGTGCTGTGACTTCTAGCAATGATGAGTGCCAGTAATCATATACTAACTTGAAAAATGAATCACTTTTTCTAATATTTTTGGAAAGTTCTGACACAAAACTTTCAACTTTCATTAAAATTTGCTTCTGTAATTATTGGCAGTCCAACATCTAATTCTAATCTAAAAAAGATACAGTAGGGATACCAGTAATGACATGGATCGAGTCATGGGTGGTAATGTCTCTCCTCGATTTTTCTAGTATTTCTTCCCTTCCATCTTTATGACTGGTCTCAAAAATAAAAAAATTTGACCCTTACTATAAATAAAGCAAACACCATTAAATTTGGTTCAGTTAGCAGATTTCAACAGATAGACTTGAAACTGAATGATGAAAACACTGAGTGTGTTGCTTGTACAAAGTTTCTAGGAATGATCGATCACAAGTTATAGTGGAATGAACAGGTACAATTATTGGGAAAGAAAATATCCACTGCATGTTTTGCACGTAGAATTTTAGCTCCTGTATGTAATGGTGATTGCCTCAAAGCAATATACTTTGAAAACATTCATTCAATAATATCGGAATCATTTTTTGGGCTTCAAGCAAAAATAATGTAAACACTATTTTCAAATGACAAAAATGGCCAGTAAGGATAACAGCAAAAAACTTCAAGAAGAACTCACTGTAAGCATATATTCAGAAAAATTAGGTATCCTGACAGTTCCATCCTGTTATATTTTCAACTCTATCATGCATGTAAAAAATAACTTACAAGTCTTTGCCACAAACAGTTCCATCCAAACATATTCCACAAGATCAAAAAATGATCTCCATACAGAAAGGAAATTTAAAATTAAAAGTCTAAATAGGTTTTTCCACAACAATTGTACAACAAACTGCCAGTGGAAATTAAGGGGAAAAAAATATTTTAAAGGAAGGCTAAAGATACATCTTGCGGAAAATGTTTATTATTCTGTGAAAGATTATTTAAAGGAAGTCGTATTAAATAAAACTGTGTTTAATAAACTAGTAGTTATAGATAAATTGTACTAAATTTTATGTATATGCCATATATTTATAGATGAATTTACAAATTATATACCTTATATATTAAAAATTAAAATGACATAACCAATATACATGACAATGTATCATATGGTAAATAAAATTAATAAATATGTGCAGGCAATGCCTCATAAAACCTTTTTTTCTTATGGCTTTACACCTGATTGAGGTCATTAGATGTAGGAAGGGACATGGGACAAGGAATGAGAAAGAACTCAGCTATGTGCTTTAAAGGGACCATCTTGTCATTTGCCTGGGGTGATTTCAGGAAACCATGGAAAACTGAAATCTGGATGGCCAGACTGGGATTCAAACCCGTATTTCCTGAATCAAACTTGAATGGAGGACGGCAACCATGACAAAAACACTGCACAAACACACACAATAAAAACAAAATTTCAGAAATGCTGCTTTTCATGAAATTGGAAACATGTGACTGATATGGCATGGGCATCTTTGGTCAATACAGTCACATGAATCAATATGTTAGGCACAAATAAAAATTTCCATTTGATTATGAAGTAAGGGGTTTATTTTGTAATGAAGAAAAATTTAAATATCTGGGCATATTAGCCAATAATAAGCTGAGTAATGCAGGAAACAATGGAGAGGTTACATGGATAGGAGTCAAAGTATTGTACATGGAAATAAAGGAAGCATTTTACATAACTTTGGTCAGGCCCTTACTAGAATACTTGGGATGAAATGGAGCCTACATTATGACATCAAACTGGATTTGGAAGAGATGTGAATAAGATGAACTAGAATTGTCTACAAAATTACTAAATGGTGCTTTCATTAAGTTGAATGATAATGGAGCTGTCCTGGATATATGTGGAGAACAGAAGGTGAGAAGATCGTATATAAGGCATATGATGGTGATAAGGACTGCTTAAATACTGGGGGTAGATTTTGGCACACCATGTGGAGGGGGGAGAGGGCCCTGAATTAGGATTCAGTTTCAGACATAAGTTAGTAAGAAAGTTTTCTTTTGTAGGCAAGCTTGCCTGTAACTAGAATAAGTTATACATCAGACAGTAAAGGATTTTAAAGTAAAAATGTGCATTATTCATTAGTGGATATGTAAGTGAGGCATAAAATTTATAGCAAGTAATCAATAATGGTAAACAAAAAAAAAGCATCATTACTCGATTAGAAATGCATGTTTAGAAAATTTTCAGTTCAGAGGTTAACTATATCCAAGATGCAGACTTCTTGTTGGCAACAGATACGTCTTTAAGAAAAGAAAAAACTTTAATGCAAGTATACACAGTTGTAATACTCACCTTTATCTTTCATGTATTTCTTTAATTCTTGAATTGTAGGACTCATTCCAAGAGATCGCATAATGATTGTCAATTCATCCAAGGTACGAATCTGACCGCTACGAGCAAACAGATAGAAGCATTCTCGAAATTCTAGGGGGCAAAAAACGTTTTGGTATTAAAAATAGCAAACCAGGAAAAACAAACGATTGATATACAAAGCAAACATAACCTCACCATCTATATCTTGCTCTCGAAAGTAGCGGGCCTGCAAAAGTTGATACAATTACAATTATATGAATCGAAAACACTCATTCTTACAAAGAAAATTAATGTACTACATTTTAGTTCAATGATGGCACTTACCATAGCAAAGGGTTATTAGAGTTCTTCAAAAATCAAATACCAGAATTATCTCACTGTTTTCGTAATTTTGACGTTTAAAACCTGATAGCACAATCTCTTTACACGTAAACACAGAAACAGTTCAGGACGAAGGGAAGGGGAAGAATTATGGCAACGTATGAAATACCCAGATATTACCAAAAACTATAACACACTAAATTTAGAATATTTTAAACCTTTAATAGATCAGAATTTTAAAGCCACTGTGTCATTTGGGTTTATGAACGTACATACTCCTGTCAATTCTAGGATGGCAGGTAAAAGCTAGAAAGAGGAGGAGCAATAAGTGGGGGAGGGAGACCAATCAAAGCATGCGAATCCCTACAGGTGTATGACAGCATCAAAATATTTTGTACCGGCAGTGCATAACGTTTAAGCTTGGATTCATTTTACTTCAGGTGCTGAAATTTATATACCGCCCGTAGATCATTCATAACAGTTAATAAATCATATTTTCAAACATTCGATAGCAGGTTTTCAATTAAATCTTCCTGTAAGTTTTGTAGGAATCGACTACAACTCTACTAAATAACAAAGATTATGTCAGAACTGTTCTATTTTTGGTAAGGCATGTGTATCTGTCTCCAGCATACGCTTAGGTTCACATACTCACGTCCATCGTGAAATGGAAAACAAAGTGTAGTGCGCATCGCTATACGCCAGTTTAAGTGGTCAAGGTCTTATGAACACAGTTGTGATATGTATAGTTAGAAGTCCGTGCCTACACCAGTCGAACGTGAGTTAGGAGCGTCTGATTGTTGTAGCCACTTCTTATGAAAGGTAGGCAAACTTATTTGTGTAAATTAAGCAATAAACAGCTAAATTATTTTAGTCTTCAAATAAATAGCAACAAAATATATAAAGTTCATGTAGGTAGCAAGCAAAAGAAGTTAAGCGCTTGTTACTTTATCTTAACTTTTGATACGTATTTAGTATTGCCTTCAGACGTAAGATTTAATGTTTGTCACCTATAACTGTTAAAAGTGTGTTTATGAGTGAAATTTATATAAGTTTGTAAGTCTCGTAAAAGCGGAGGCTGTTAAAGTTACATAGATCCGAATAAATATAACATAAAAATGTTGTATTCATGATTATAGAAAAGTAATCGTTCTTTACATAGCCACGATTGTATTGATTTGTCGACTCTTATTCATTCTCTTTTATATGTATGAAATTCTGTATACCTACTTATTTTCAGCTGTGCATATCATAGATTACTTTTTCAAAAGTTGTGGTTGATAGTATAAGCTCTTTACAAGTAAATAGTTCAGGATTGAGTTGGGACAAATTTCCGTAGGTTTAATACATTCACTGGTGGCTTATATCCTTAAAATCGGCGTAAATACAGTGCATCATCAGAGAACTAACTTGAGGGCAGTTAATGCTTCGAACACATTTAGGATAAATAAGTTTCTGGACTACAACATTTTCAATGTTACAATGATCGCATTTCTTTAAATGTTAAATTTCTTTAAATAGTAATTAGCTGTATATATCAACATTTAAATTATTTTTTACTGCTTCCGTTAAAATCAAATCTTACCATCTGACCATAAAGTTCCAAATGAGAGAAGGAAGCAGCATATGCATGGTGCTGCCAAATTACAAGCGATATCTGTCGTAAGGAAATAGTAAAGTCAGCTGTTGGAACATAAGGGCGTATGCCTAAACCAGCTGTTTACTTGGTTTTATGGCGCGCGCATTTTGTTTCGCTTTGTATATGTAAGTAAAATAGCTACGAGATTCAAAGTTACAAATTGTCAATATTGCTAAGAGTGTACTGAATACCTGGATCTATTTTGGGTGATTTGCTGAGCAAGCATTTTTTACACGCATATGTCAATGAGCATTTTTTTTAAGCGATATGTAATCAACTGACGGTGTATGATTACAACTGTAGAACTTATCACAAGCGTAGGGAAATATCGTAAGTGAAATATCGTCATCATGCAAATGACATGCATATTATTTTTTGCTGATTTTTTACCGATAGTATACGATTCATGTGTTTAAAAAAAAATTACAATCAATAATAATCCGTTTATTTAAAAGCTAAACGAATGGATTTGATACTTTTTGCTTCGTGCTTACGACTTGTGGAGATCATTAAAGAGCCCACAGACGACCAACTTAGTTGCCAACCATGTTGTCAACTTTGTTGTCAGCGTTTACCACAGACGAAATGTTGGCGACCAAGTTGTAAACATCACACCCGAGTATGTGTCACTATCGGGTTTTATTTGTTGGGTGTTTTATATTGCTGTATTTTATTATTTTGAATTACTGTTTTTAAATACAGCTTTATTATTGAAAAAATGATTGAGGGATCATTGCAGTTATTAGTTTTAAGAGAGTTGCGTGACGATAATGTGTCTCCTGCTTGTCACAAAGGCACGATATATAAAACCGCGCCCGGAATTCTGATTCTAATTTAATGAGCGATCAACACGTCACTGTCACTGACGATGTCCAAAACTTTTTAAGAACGGGACGTAAAATTTTCAATGAATTGGATAAAGTGCGACCATTTATTGAAAAGGACACAAACATGAGGATTGTATTAATGTGAATAAACGATCGTTTGCTTCTTTTTTGCATTACGCCTCGTCGACGTCGAGATCATTAATAGCAAGGAACGCCATGGCCTTTTGAAGGAACCATTCATGAATTCACTTGGTGTGGTTTGGAGAAACCAGGAAAACCCTAATCTGGATGGGCGGACGGGGATTCAAACCCGCGTCTTCTTGAATGCGAGGACAGATATTATTAGCTAGTGAACAGAGTGTCGAGGTTTTAAAATTTCTCACCTCTATATCGCCACAGACTCTATCCTTGATACTTGTAGTGTAACGTAGGAAATTCAGTGATTTGAAGTACCATTAACTTAGCACGGTTCCGTCTCTAGTTCTTTAGCTCAGTTTCACGTTTCTCAATTCCCTCCGGTAACAAGTTCTAACGACTGTATTCTTATAATTGACCTCAAAACAATGATAATATAAATTTCAACTGATCAAATGAAAACGTACACCAGAAACAATAACAAAGACAGAACAGCTCCAAGATAACTCATGTTATGAACATTTTTGTCAACTTCCCCACAGACGCTACAACAAGGTCACCAATATTATGAACATTGTTGTCAACTTATCCACAGACGCTGCAACAAGGTCACCAACATTAGACTACGCCCACCAAATATCAAAAGTTTTTGATCTTACTCCAACCAAAACCTCAACCTGAATCTCAACCACCAACCTGCCCACAGACGTTCAACTTAGTCTTCAACACGGCTAGTAGACGACAAGGTTGACAACCAAGTTGATCGTCTGAGGGCCCCTTTAGAACAGGGACAGTATTGGAGCAAGGAACGGGAAGAAAATCGGCCATGGCCTTTGAAGGAACCGTCCCGGCATTTGTCTTCAATGATTTCGGGGAATCGTGAAGAACCAAAAAATCTGGATGGCCGGACGGGGGATTTGAAACCGCATCCTCCGGAATCCTAGACCCAAGCATTGCCGCTCACCCACATGGCTCTGTTGATTCTGTCTGTTGTTGGTAACAATAGAGAAATGTTATCTATTATTCTTTAGTGCAGATATGTTCGGTAGATCGTTCAGTTAGCGAGCATATTCGAAAATGACAAAGCAATGTCCGCAACTTTTTATGATATTTAGTAAATTGATTCTTATGCAGCAGTAAACATTGTTCGAGGGTGCCGGATGTAATATTTTTTTTTTTTTTCTCAAATCTATATTCCGGCGAAACAGGTAGGAAGTGAGTGAATCATTCCTCTAAAATGATACTGACTTAAAGCTTTTTTTTCTGTCATCAGTCTTTCGACTGGTTTGATGCAATCCTCCAAACCTCTTCATCTCTACATATCCCTTACAACCCACATCCTGAATTATCTGCTTCATATATTCTGTCTTCCTCTACAGTTCTTACCTTCGACTGTTCCCTCCACTAACAAATTAACCTATCCAGCATGTCTCAAAATATGACCTAGCAGTCTTCTTTCTGTAAGCTTCTTCCACAAACTTCTTTCCTCACTCATCATTTCCAAAACTCGTTCATTTGGTGCTTTGTCTGTCCACTTAATTTTCAGCATTCTTCTGTAGCACCACATTTCAAATAAAGCTTTGATATACCGCAAATAAATCATTTTTATTACCTTTGTCAAGGAGCGATCCTTCTTCAGTTGTAACCTAAATGTGTTTCTCTAAGCTGGATTCCTTCTACAAGCTATGACTGTGTTTCTTTAGTAAAAGATTTAAAGTTAAACCTTAGTTTACGCTTACATTTTAACTCCTTTTTAACAAAATGACAAAGGAGGGAGGTGTCTTAACATTAAAATAGGACGCAGTGCACCATTTTTGGCTATTCTTAGATTGATCAAAGGTTTATTTTGAGAATTCGTGGGTTTGTAGTATCTACTTGGAACCCCGTTAAGATTTTTTTTTTAAATTAATAGAACTTTATTTACTTGCCATGCAATTTCCAAATAAACAGGCTGCATTAAAATTTTAGTTTTGTTTGAAGATGGCACTGAAGGAAGAGAATGTGATAACACTACACACTGGAAGTTATAACCGATTATTTTACCTTTTACGAGTTTAGAAAATCAGCTTGATCTGCATTTCGGAATAGCGCTAGTAACTTTGGCGTTGTGTTTGTGAAGGTTGTGCATAATTTTATAGTAAATTAAAGGATTTTGGTAAAAGTTAACACGGAGCTTTTGTAGCTAGTCGCCGCTTTCCCTAGGATTCGCGGAGGTAGAGAGAGCTTCGCATTCCCGTTTTCCTTTGATAAGTCCTGTTGATTCCCAGGTTCGTCTAAAAAAAATGGTCTCGTTACTATATCTTCTCACTCCAGTATTCAGCGGCTTTCGCAGCGTTGTCCATTGATAAGATTAAAACCTGCAGATTTACAGATTCTTTCCAAAGTTGATAGAGGAGTAAGTGATCTTGTGTTTGCATTCCTCCAGATTCGCACGTTTCGTCCTCTTCATAGCCCCATTTAATGAACACATTAAACAGCCACTTCGTGTAATTCAAAACAGCGGCTATGCAAACTGCGCATTTAGCCGGCCTCGGTAGCGTAGGGGCTAGAGTGCTAGCTTCGCGTGCCGAAGGTCGCCGGTTCATAACCGGCCGCGGGCATGGATGTTAAGTGTTGTGTGTCTGTGTGAATGTCCTGTCCGTCCTGTGGTGTCCATACTTAGAATATACAATATATAAAACACTGGATGATTACCGATTCATTGGAAGCTATAACAGCTATACAGTTGGCTGTATGGCCTCAGCTACCGAATAGTGTTGCCCAAAATCGGTCTTGGTCTTGCATATTTGCAAGACCAAGACCAGGTGTATTGATGCAAGACCAAGACTGGCCAAGTCTCGTTTTGTTCTTGCATTTGGGCAACACTAATGCCGAAAGCCATTTTAAAAGAAAAAAATTAAAAAAAACCTGCGCATTTCCTCTGTGGTCCGTGGAATGCTAATAGTTCACTTCCAGTCTCATAACTGTTTCCAGAGACTTTTAGAGTTATTTCGTTATAATGGTTCAATATGAGCGGATATGTTAAAAATATAAACATAAGTAAAAATTAGGCACATTTAAGTTAGTGTTCCACAGAATTATTGTTGACAGTTTACTGGTCCCCGGGTTGGGAAAGGTTGAGACACATTCATTATAACGAATCCGTGGCGACATTTATGCTGTAACAGCGGCCTTGTAAAGCGCGACGTTACAATCCGACAGCATTATCTTTTGGTTGTGCTGATTGTGAGCTTACAAACACTGGAAGAGGCTACTGTCTGAATAATTCAACCGTATTTTCATCGGAGCACATTGAATTGAAACTGCCTGTATTTTCCATGTCTTCTGTACAAATTTCTTGTTCAGCTATATATATATGAAGTCTTAGAACTTGATTTCCCTTTAAAATTCAGTATCACAGAAAATTTTTCTTGACAAGCGTGCTAATCATCTTCTCAATTTTCCGGAGGGAAGAGAGGGGCGTATCCTGTTTCGGATGATAACTTTCATAACACGCATTTTTTTCCGCCTTTTTCGTGAAAGTGCTAGACAGCTAGTTGCTATAGTAAGTCCTTAGACATTAGCTATTCATATTCGTGTATGTAGTCTTTCCTGTTCATTCAAAATAAACCGTCCCTTGTCAAATTCCATCAATATCGGTATAGCCATTTAGTTGTCAAAACGTAACAAAAAGCCAGAGACTTACTTCCGCATTTATAGTATTATTACTGCAGATCACACACACAAACTGACTGCGAACAACCCCTGAGGGATCATTATAGCGTAAAAACGTGTACACCTACAGCATTGCAAGACTACCTACGATTTGCCTCGCATTGAACCCCTAAATTTGTGATATCTACAGTTTAACATTCAATCCGAATAACCGACGGTGCAGACGTCACTCTTACGATCAAAAACAATTTCTAAAAATCTTTGCCTCCACGGAGATTTGAACCAGAGACCACGATACAGACAGCAGTAAGCAAACGTTTTAACCACTGAGCTACCAGACCGCTATGTTGAAAGGCAGTACAGAGACCTACACATCCTACGCGTCTATTTATCGCAGTCAGTAATTTTTCAAAATTGTAAGACAACATTTATCATTTATATAGAAAATGTTTCAACCAAATTTAGACAGTATTTTTCTCCTTGTTTCAAAGGATAAGTGTGCAAACTTTCATCGAAATCGGATGAAAACTGTGTATTTGTGTGAAAAACAAATAAACCAACAAACATACATACATACATTCATCTTTATATATATAGATAAACCAAAATTTACCAAATAAAAAGCAGTTGAAGAAACTTATTGTGATTCTTAGGAAAATTTAAAATCACTATATATTTGTAATCCTATTCATGAAGTATTCTATGGAATAGCACATATGATTTTTTACCGAAGACAGTCATCTTCTGAAGTATACAATTTGATAAAACTGTCCAAAGTTATTTTGCAAAAACAATTAATTCCAGACTAGCTATAACTCTCCTGTAAACATTAGCAAGGCCACATATCACTACAAATTTTGGACCGAGCGTGGTGGGTGAGCATTCTGGAAGACGCGGGTACAAATCCCCGTCCGGGCACCCAGATTTGGGTTTTCCATGATTTCCCCAAAGACGAATGCCGGGATGCTTTCTTCAAATGGCCATGACTGAATTCCTTCCCGTTCCTTGCCCTCTCCCCCCTCCCGCCTCTAATGACCTTGACATCGACGAGGCTTAAAGCCATAAGCAAAAAAGAAAAATCTTTTCCCCCCACCCTTTTTTCCCGTCTCTAATGACCTCGACGTCGGTGAGTGGTAAAGCCATAAGCGTATATATTGGAAGAGTTTTCAAATCAGTATTTTCATTAAAAAAATAGCAATTAGAATTTTTATGCTTTTTGTGGGACTCTTACAAATTGAGGAATAAAAAAATCTAAGCATTTTGCTGTCGACGTTAACGTCCGTGAAAATTATCTACAGAAGATACTGATTTATCCAAATTTAAGGTTAGTAAAAGTTTTAAATTTCCAAGGTGAAGGTTATGATGGTTTGATCTTGACAAATTCATTAGAGCGTCTATCATTCACAAGATATGGAACCAACCATAAAAATATTGTATTAACTTAATATAGACCCTACGCACATCGGTTTCATATTTCAGTCCGTTTCTTGTAAGCTGTCAGTTTCTAATAAGCAAAAATATGATCAGTAATAATAGTCAAATCCATCTAGAAACTGATATGCAAACTACACGATTCAAGGTCATTCCACTAGAACTATTATTATTAACTCAGACTGGGGGCTAGTGGACTCTGAGGCCTGGCGTTTGGTAGTACGGGGGTTCGATTCTTCGTTCCGACATCCAGATTTCTGTTTTCCATGTTTTTTTTTTTCGAAATCATTCCAAGCGAATGCCGGGAGGGTTCCTTCAAAAAGGCCGTTGCTGAATTCCTTTCCGTTCTTTATCCTCCATTCTCTTCCGACTGTAAAACGTTGACAACGAAACAAAAGAAATACAAAAAAAAAAATATTCTTTGAGCAGCGTTTTCATACTGTTTAGTAATATTCAATAATTTTGTTTTTAGTAACTTTATACCTAAATTTATTTAGTACCATTAATAATTGTTATATGTTTGTTTTGTATAATCAACCATTTATTAAAATCTTAAGGTTGTGATATTTAAAAAACTATCAGGAGGTACTTTCGGGAGCCGCGGAAGATTTCGTTTACATGTCCCAATGCGGCAATAGATATAGTGTTCTTTGTAGTAGTCATACTTTAATGACGGCATAAATGTAACATCGCACGTGATCCTAGGTTTCATACGTAAAATGTTCAGAGTACTGCATTTGTTGGAGAGGATAAAGGGAGGATTTACCAGGGAAGTAGGAGAGATGGTTTACAAACCTTTGGTCAGGCCCTTCCTATAGTATTGCAGGATGATAAGGGAACCATATTACGAGTTTAAAAATTCTGGAGTTGGAGTGAGTGCAAAGGAAAACTGATAGATTTGTCAAAATTTTTAAAATTCGGGCTTAAGGAAGTAAGAAAGTTTTCATTTGTTGGGCAGTTAGCGACTGAAACAAATTACCTACGGAATTAACAATATACATCAGTGTGAAGAATTTTAAGGTAAAAATCTGTAAACAATTTAGGTGTGTAGGTAAATTACCACTGGGTATTAGCTCCACCACAGTTAATAATAATACAAAAATACAATACACTCATTTACCGGACTCCCTACCATTCATGTCCCCGTCTGATATAAGCAGATTCCTATCGCATGCAAATCCGATAAATCAGTTGTGCATATGGGCAGCTAACCATAGTGGGTAAAAACAGAAAGAGTTCGTAGAATAGGTAATAGTTCAGTTGGTTTTTTGTGCAGACGACACTCGAACATAATCTTCTATATTGCGCACGAAGGTATCGTTGCAACTTTTCTCCGAATTTTGATCCTAAATATCATGGCTTCGAATATTTAAAGAGGCGTGTTAGGCCCTATATGATGTGGTCTGACGGATTAATAACATTTGCTCGTAGACTAGCTCATTGTCATGTTTCATACCACAGCAGAGAGAGATATGATCATTCTGTAACTTAACTTTACTTTGTTGTAGATGTTATAGCAAATAACATTTTCTGGTTCTAGGACACATTAACGATATGGTAGAGATGAGTTTGCATCTATTAGAGTAATGTGATGATGTACTGGGGAACTGGGTTATGAAACTCATAAACACACCCGGTAGATGATGTGATAAAGAAGGCGCGTTAGTAATAATTGAAAGATAAAAAGTGGGTGACAAGTCTTGAATGGATATTGGGTGAAGGATTAGTAGTGTCTAGAAGGGAAAAGAGAACTATTATACATATTATTTCTAAAAGATGTTTTTTTGTAACATCCATCTTTCTCCCTTCTTACTTAACCAAAATCGATAAATGAGTTTCATTTTAAAGATGAAGTTCTTCGCTTTGATAACATTTGTTAAGAAAGGAATTTATCGAAATTCAACCGTATATGGCAAAAGTCAAAGTCTCGGGTATGCGATAGTTCAGTCAAGCTGCGCTGGTGTCGATGAGGAGTGATCGAATTAACGCTAGATAGCAGCACCATATATCAAAGAGATACTGAAAAAGCTGTATGTGTTTTATGCCGCATTTACACTCTCGCCTCGTATCTCGCTTCGCGCCTCGCGCCTCGTGCACGAGCGCTGACACGAACTGCCGTGCAAGGCGCAAATTGAGACGCGTATAGCGCGTGTGACATGACGTGACACGAGCGGCATGACGCGCGCATGAGACACGCGTAGCGTGGTGGTCCACATATTGAGACGCAAAGAGGCGCGCTTACCACACGCGTCTGAAAATATACAATACGTGAAGAGAACATTTGTTATTATTATTAACATTTGTCATTATCAGTGGCGTAGCTAGGTTAACAAGGGCCCCGGTGCAAAAAAAATATTTTAGGCCCTCAGGCTTGATGGGCGACCCTTTTTTTATATGGCTCTACTTGTGAGGTTTGCTATCAGGGGCCCCCCCTGAGCTGAGCTAGGGCCCCCTGATCTGAACTTGTCGGCCCCGGTGCACGGCACCGCCTAGTCCTCTGATAGCTACTCCCGTGGTCATTATTTAGAATCAGATTATGCTTTATTCCTTGCTGATTAAGAAATTTAAATAGCCTAATGAGTATATTTTGTCGAAAAGGAAAAGCAGTGAATGCGGATTACAAATTTATCACCGTTAATAATGGAGCTATGGGCAGATTCATCAATGGAAATGTATTTGCTAGTAGTGCATCGGGCTTGAAAACGATGAAACACATGTTACTACTTCTGTCTTCTGAAAGTATACCTACGATTGCTAAGAACACCTTCGGAATACTATCTTCATGTTTTCGTGTGTTCAGGAAACCATTTGATGGTAGAGTCGACTTGGTGAAAGATATTGTGAAATCAGCTCCCGTTTTGAACAACTACTTACTATGTTTACTTTAAAATATTAACTGTAGAGATACAAATATTGAAAAGATAAAGATAAAACATACACGTTTCATTATAAAAAAAAACATAAAAAAAAATAATTAACAATAAACTTACTAAATAATAATTTTCTAAAAAGAGTTGGCTGCATATTGTGTAACATTTTATGATTTAATCGTTATTTCGCCACATCACTATATTACATAATAAAAATACGTAAATGAATTTTAAAATAAATAAAATCAATGCTCAGTGATTTTTAATATAAAAAAAGAAATAAAAATATTTGGCCATATGGGGATTTGAAACCGGGTTCGCAAAATCAGAAATAGGGGCTTTGCCACATTCACCACAACAACTTCTAACTTTATTTAAAAATTTTACTCGGGGGATCGAAATTTGTTCTCAACATGTCTGAAGTTAGTTGGTAGCAGAAGATGTCAACGATACCAAACTGTTGCAGCAAACTCAAATCACTGCATGAACAAGAAATTTCATCAGCTGTTTTCAAACTGAAGAAAATTATTTTTTTTTATAAAGGTGAATAACACGCCAATGCAATTGAATTTTTTGCTAAAAATTCAATTGCATTTGGGTCAAATGTATCTGGGCCCGCCGGCTGATGGAGGCCCCGATCACCGGCTGCAGGGGACCCCCAGGCCTCGAAGCCAAGAATCCGCCGATTCTAGCCCTAAAAAAAAAAGTCGCCAATTTTACCCCGAGCCCAAAATTCCTAGCGCCGGCCCTGGTGGCAAGGTCAATCCGTTATGATTGGAAAATATTGACAACATACCACAGTTCATTTGCATAAGTTTTACATTCTATAGGTTATGTAGTGACATGTTAGAACGAACCTTACTTTTTGATCTGCTAATTAGAAAGATCCTTTCCTTATTTTGTACGATATGTACTAACGAAAAATTGTGAAATGGCTATTTGTGGAAATATGGGTAACACTTATTGTCTTTCAGATTAAATTTATTTACATTGACACCCCAAGTCCAACTCTTAATACAAGTTACGTGTTTTGTATACATCACGAACTCTATCAACTTTTTTAAAAATAAAAAAAGGCAAAGATTAGAGGATTAACACCATCCGCATACACGCGAGAAACTGTGCCTCGACCACAGCGCCGCGCGACTGTGAGCAGACGCGAGCCGCGCCTCGTAGCGTCGTGTTCCCAGTTTAAGTTTACAGAAAAGCGCGTTGTGCTACGTCACTTCACACGTGCTAGACGCGTCTCAATTTGCGCCTTGCCTTACACTCTCGCAAGAATTCATTTATGGATGACTAGTGGGCGTTCCAGCTTTCGTGGTGGACGGTGGGGATTTGGTCCGATACTGAAGCACTTTTTTTTTTTTTAATTTAGCTGACCCTTTAGGATTTTTAAAGAGATTTAATGATGTCAATTTGCCGCTTCAAGGGGCTAATAAAATTCTTAAGGTTACCAAAGTGTTGTGTGTGTCATTATTTATTGACAAACATTAACTACTGCGTTATAATATATTGAAAATAAAATTTTATCAGTTTCCTGAATTATCATCTATAAACAATAATGTAACTCCGGAGAATACTGACATATTCAGTAACAACAAACATTAGACATGGAAAAACGATTTGAAGATATTTTGAAATTCGAGGTATATGACGGGATGGAAATTCCTTCTACCGTAAATATTGAAGAAGCTGATACAACTTGACAAGAAGAACTGTTAGAAATATGATGAAGAAATTAAAAATAAATTCGATAGTGATCGATATGAAAACCTGATGCAAAATCAAAAAAAGGCTGTCATATCTAAATGTATGGCAATTGATATTCAGTTTATTGAAAACTTTTCCTATCTCATATCTTGTGTAATCAAGTTTTAGTGCTATTAATCATATTAGCACCAAAGAAAGAAACTGCCTGAACATTTCCGAAAGAGGAGATCTTCGTTTGTTCCTTACAAAAATTGACCTAGATATCCAGTCTTTATTTTAGAAACATCAGCCTTAGGGATCTCATTAATAAATTAAATAATAAAATATAATTTCACAAAAACTTTATGCTTTTATTTATGCAAAGTATGATTTAAAAGATTTAACTACAATAAGTCGTTTAGTAAAAATTGATTCTTCCAAACGTAGTCCGACAAAAAGTATTTGACAAGTAATTATTATTATTGGCTCTTACTTGCTGTGCGTCTGCTTCGTAAGTTTTATAAAGTCAAGTTTCTTCCCTGCTTTATAATTTACCATTTCTGTGGTACCAGTGAGTGGTTAGAACACCTAGTCACCATATATTAGTAATTGATTACGGGAATACCTAGCCTTATGGTTGAGCTGTAATATTTGGACCCTCCAGAATTCGGTGATTGCTGACATCAAAATAGTTCCTTCAATAATGTCGAGACCGAATGCTTTCCCGACTTTTGTCCACTGTGTTTCCCCATCTCAAATGATTTGTCTATAATGGAGTCTGTTATTGGAATAAAAGGATGTGGTGAATTTCTGAAACACTGAAAGAATTTAAAATAAAAATTCGCATAGTGAAAATGTTTGTGTTGCAGTGCCCCATTCCCTCTTAGCATTTTAAGCTACATGTTGGGGGCCAAACGGAATTGTCCCTGTTGGCAATCGCATGAAATTTCTCATTTAATGGGGATCGTTAATTAATTGATTGAAATAGACTGTGGGCATGGTTCTTTGTTCTGATTGATCACCCATATAAAAATGAATAGAACAAATGAAAGAAAACAACATGAATTTAAAAAAAAAATATTTAATGACTTTATTTGCCTCGCAGACAAATTGAAATACTTTTATTTATTGAAAGCAAATCGTTTAAAGGACCATTCAGTGATCAATCAATTAGGGGATTAGTCTGTTGTACTGAGTTTTGAAAGCAGAAGGTTGGTACTTAGTTGCAGTCGGAGGGAGTTCGTAGCATATGAACAAGTTGAGACCGAGCGGGGCGGTGTAACGGTTAGCGTTCTCGCCTCGCATTCGGGAGGACGGCGGTTCGAATCCCCGTCCGGGCATCCAGATTTGGGTTTTCCATGGTTTCCCCAAATCACTCCAGGCAAATGCCGGGATGCTTCCTTCAAAAGGCCATGGCCGAATTCCTTCCCATTCCTTGCCCCCATCCTTGCCCCCCATCCTTTCTTGTCTCTAAAGACCTCGATGTTAAAAAGAGACGTAAAGCAGTTACAAAAAAAAAAAAAAAAAACACGTTGAACCAGTAACTTTCAGCGCGGTAGTAGTTCCCTGAACTGATTCTTGGTGCGCTATAATCCACGCCATGAAAAAGGACCTGCCATGGTCACGTAGTCTCCGCTACCTCCCCTGTCCGCACCACCCCTTGTACTTAGGTTGGGCCGACGATATTGCCACATTCATTTTTGCCGGTTCGTTAGTTTAACGCCTAATTGGGTAATGTTAACTGTAATGTTCAGGAATAGTATCGTGCAGTTTAGTGCATTAACAGACAGAACTAATATTCGCGAGCCTACAGGCCACCAGGGTATTGGAAACCTAATTAAAATGCTCGTAGTTTTTAAAGAAATATTACCAATAACTAATAGGTCAAAATGAACATTAACTTTGGTCTGTTAGAAGCAGTCGTTTCAAAGTATAATCAATCCCTTATATCTGATACATTAATTTTCGTTTTGTCTTTACTTCTCAAGTTTTCTCGTGGAATTTGGCCTTACTTGAACAAATAGAACGGAAGTTAGTCAGCGACAATATTTTACATTACCCAGCAGTAACAACCAAGCTATTCGTGATACTTTCTTTATTTTTGACTAACATGCTTTCCTATTTAACGGATAAAATTTATTAGATACTAGTCTGTTAACTTCCAGGAAGTTGCGTAATTTTTTTGCGTTATTTCTTAGGGTTTTTTTGGTTGAAGTGAAAGAAGCAATTTGATTCCTAACTTTCATGGAAACTAGTTTTCTTTTTAAATATATTCGCGTAGGTGTTTCGATTTAAAAAGCAAATCTCGTTGTTCCCGAAGTTAAGTATTATTTTTAGGAATTTTTCGCACTCTTTACTGAAACTTGAATTATTTGCTTTCAGCAGCACTTCGGATAATCCTTGTGACCTTCACAGGACCAATACCGTGTTGGCGACTATAATAACATCGCAGCCAGCGTATGTTTCGCCAAAGTTTATGCTGGTCATGAACAGTCTGTATTGTCTCTGGTAGCAGTCGTGTAGACGGGGTGTTTACCGCTCTGTAATGTGATGTGATGAGACATGTTGTTGGCATCCCAGCTGGAATGCTGCTCTTCGTCTCCTGCAGTTCAGCCGGCGGTTCCTGCGATGCTAATGGTGCCTTCGTGGCGAGCCGACCCAACAGCATGTCACCTTCGCGTAAGTCGTCCAACTGGTTTCTGGATGTTGGTAAACATCCACTCTAGGCGAGGTTCAGAAACCGAATCCCTTTCTCCCTAACGAGATGTTACCAACTCGATTCCTTCTCGACGCATAGGAGAATCTTCCTTCCACCATTCCTCGGCACATAGAAACAAACATAAAGCAATTTAGTGGAAACGCACGGATCTTAGACCGGCCGTCCACTGGAACCAAATTTCGTCCAAACCGTATTCGTCCGAGTAAAGTCCAATTTTCCAGCCTACCAGATCGTCCGTTTAACCTCGTCTATTACAGCCGAATTACATGCGACACACATTGCCGATCTGTGATTGTTGCTTCAACACTAAGTGAACGGGGTGTTTTTTATAAAATGTATAGTGACTAACATTTTGTAAAAACAGACTTTACCTTGCCCTCGCTAAATATTACGAGGGTCAGGGCCGTATTTAGGGTGTGTAGACCCTTGGGTTATGTGAACCTTCCCCCGCAAATGCTTTGAAATTCAACCTCGCATTTTATAGCAATTTTCTAACCATAACCTAAAATAAACTTTTGAAATTTATTGTTAAATTGTAGAATATTTTAATATATCGTATATAGAATAATATAGAGTTGTTGAAATAAAAGTGAAAACAATTGAAAATCATTATTAAGGTATTCAGTACAATTTATTACCATCTCTCCGAACAATCATAGAAGATAAAGAATGCTAATTTGAGATTGATAACCACGTTGCCAAATTTGCAAAAATCAATATTTCAATTTTAAAAATGAACATATAAAAAACAAGATAGAAAAGAAAGGAATATAATAAATAAGTGATTTTTTGTGGTGCGGGCTCACAGGCTGCAGCCGAAGTAGCCTATGCCCAGATGCGGTCCTGACAAGTGTGATTTCATAATCATTTGGAATTATTCCAGTACGAAATTCAAATAATTGTCTTTACAAATCTTTGATAAAAAATTATTATAACTGGGTAGACGCACTTAAAATAATTTTCCTTTCCATGGATATTTTTATTAAAATATTTATAGCGACTGGGTACCACCATAGTGTATGATAGTGTTTAAAAAAATATAAATCAAGATCAAATAAAAGTTAAAAAAATTGTTTATTAGGAAAGCAACAGGTGTTTTCTATTCGGCCGAATATTTCCGACTGATCCCATTTCAATGGGATTCGTCGGTCACTCGGCCATATACGTCCGACTAGGTCGTTTCCAGTGGACGCGTAACATTGCCTTTACCTGTCTCGGGATTAGTCGGTCATATTCGGCCGTATACGGCCGACCAGTCGGTCGGACGAATTCTGTGCCAGTAGACTACCGGCTTTAGCTTTATTTTCAACTACCGTCTTTAGCGACTTATTGGCATGGCTTTCGTTCCTAGAAAAAGTTCCAGGTTATTAATTTACTGCCGAATCTGTGGGGGTATATGTTTAAATATCCAGCACACCAGTCACTGGTCCACACACCACGCACTTTTTGCCTCCACTCCAACGGACCGAACGGAGGGACTGATCATGACTTTTATAAAATTTTACGAAGTCTACGCCAGCTATCGACACTAACACTCCTAGGGTAAATGAATCTTAGTAGTCCTATAGTATAGAACAGGGGTGGCCAACCCAAATGATCTTGCGGGCCACTTTAGAAATGTGTCATAACTCCGCGGGCCGCACATAAAATTATATATCCCTATTTTAGATTTAGACCCACTATAGACTTTTTTTTAGTAAGAAATTGAAAAATAATGAGTTATTATTATTGTGTTTACTATAAGTCTTACATGTAAAGATAGATAATATAATAATAATGAGGTTAAACGCACATTTTATAGAAATTTATAACACTAAAAATGATATATATATATATATATATATATAAAATCAATTTTGAAAATATGGATGCACTAATAATGTAATTTTTAATACACTGGTTTTCACTTCTTATTATAAAATAAATATGTTTTGTAAAACTGTGACGAATCTCGCAGGCCGGAAAAATATTCAAGGCGGGCCACATGCGACCCGCGGGCCGCGGGTTGGCCACCCCTGGATGGAGAACTAGGGTAATGTCCACACGGGCGGCGATGCTACCTCGCACCCCCCTCACCCTTTCCAGTTTGGGAACCCATACCTAGATCCAGTACGACATCTCCAGGGAAAGCGGAGCAAATGGGAGCTAAGCTTCGTGCAATTAGCATTCTATATCTCCACAGATATGGATTAGGTAGTTCAACCGGCTGTCGGTTGGTGCAAAAGTCAATGTTTTGCTCGTTTTCTCCACCAACACCGCATCGCGTTGCCGTCCGAGCCGCAAGTGCAATCGTTCGATTCCAAACAAATTTATTACCTTATCCATTATGATGTAGTGCACTCTTCACTAAGAGCAAAATAATATTAATACGTAACCAAGCAACAGCACAAATTTTGGTTTGTTTGGCGCACGATTTAGACCTCACAACGAAAGTGGTCTAAAATTGACTATCTTTATGATCGCTCATGTATTGAGAGTGTTTTTTCCGATCCCTTTTGCTCGTTTCTAAAACATAATTTTACAGTTTCCCGTCTGCTGTTATTTAATTCACTCAAGTTTATTACAACTTTTTATAATTTTTTCGTGTATTATACACACAAAATTTTTAAATCAGAAATTCCTTTTAAGCACCAAACCAAGGGTTCATCACTATACTTATTTTATAATGGCCAAAGTAGGGAAAACCAATTTGTTAAAAGAAAAGTTATTTTTGCATCCATAGAAAGCATTGTGTATCACTGAAAGATGCTAATACAGGAGATGTTATAAACTCAGAATGGGGTATAGTTAAATGTGGTGTGCCTCAGGGTTCAATTCTTGGCCCTCTGCTGTTCTTAATCTATATAAATGATCTCCCACATATACTAGGTGACAATGAACACATGGTGCTTTTTGCAGATGATACTAGCATATCCTTGAAAGACCCATCAGCACAAAACCTCGAAAACACAGCAAATGATGTTATAAAGAAAATTAACAGTTGGTTTAATGCCAATAAACTAATACTTAATGTAGAAAAGACACAGTTACTTCAGTTTGTTACAAAAAAATAAAACAAAGGACAGCTATAATGTGATATCAGAAGGAAAAGCAATCAATGAATGCAGATGTGTGCGTGGAGACTTTCCCGGCGTACTGAAGCAATGTAGTCTTCACGGGTGTGCAGCCGGATGGTGTTTTGAAAACACAACGTTTCGACAACCAGCTCGGTTGTCTTCATCAGGTGTCCGGTGTCTACAGGCTGACGAAAGCTGGCAGTCACCGCGTAGACTGCCTGGGAGGCTAAACCAGTCTACGCGGTGACTGCCAGCTTTCGTCAGCCTGTAGACACCGGACACCTGATGAAGACAACCGAGCTGGTTGTCGAAACGTTGTGTTTTCAAAACACCATCCGGCTGCACACCCGTGAAGACTACATTGAATCAATGAAAGCATTTTCACAAAATTCCTGGGTGTATATAGATAACAAATTGAACTGGAAACAGCATATTCAACAACTTCTTAAAAAACTGAATTCTGCAACATTTTCACTGAGGGTAATATCTAGAATAGCTAATATAGAAACCAGAAAGTTAGTATATTTTGCATATTTTCATTCCCTGCTCACTTATGGCATCTCATTCTGGGGAAACTCGTCTCAAGTACAGAGGGTATTTAAATTGCAAAAGCGTGCTATAAGAACTATTTGTGGAGCAAGCCCACAGACGTCGTGCAGAAATCTATTTAAAGACCTGGGTGTACTAACAATGCCAGCACAGTATGTATACTCCGTACTATCATTTGTAGTGGAAAATCCTGAACACTTCAATCTTAATGCTGACATACATAGCCATAATACTAGGAATAAATATAATATTCATAAGGATTACAAATCACTGTCAATTGTACAGAAAGGGTTAACATTTACTGGAGCTTCCTTATTCAATGTATTACCAACAGAAATTAAATGTTATCTACAAAAACCCAACTACTTTAAGTCCAAACTGAAAGAGTTTCTGCTTCAGAACCCATTTTACTCTGTGAAAGAATTTTCTTCTTGGAATTTGGTAACTAAGAACGACTGATAAAATAGTATATATGGTGTATGGAAGAGGAAGGTGACAAAATTATCCACAATTACTAAAATGATATATGGTTTTTCTTTCTGTTGAAACTTTCGACAAATGAACTAATTACACCGTTTACAAAATTTCACTCATATATAGTAACTAACATGGGATAGCATGCACTCAAAAACTGCTGTGAAAAATTATGATACTAACAGGTTTTTAAGTAATTGGCTGCTTATGAGTTGTTGGTAATATAATTGATATTGCTAATACGTGTGTGTTCTGTTCCACATAAATAGCAACTAACATAATATAATATGTAGTCACAAATTACAGTGAAACTTATGGTAACTGATTGGTAAGAAAATAACTGGTTATTAGATGCTGGTAACAAGTGTATACACTGTTCCACATAATAAGTATTAATTAACTCGGGATTGTATTTGTAGATTACAGGAGATATTGGTTATACTAATGGGTGTTGCTAACTTCTTGACAATATATAATAATATTATCAATTATATAGTAATATTGACATTACTAATAAGTGTATGTACTGTTCCACATCCCCGAGATTATTCTCACATGGGATCAAAGTGAACATTATCTATCTACATTCAAAAATCAACTGTCGGAATTACGAGTATCGTTATTATTAAATTATCTATGTTTACATTTAAGAATAACAGTAAACACAATAATAATAACTCATTATGTTTCTATTTTTCACTCAAAAAAATGTCTATAGTGGCTATAAGTCTAATATGGGGATGTATGATTCTATATGCTGCCCGCGGAGTTATGATGCATTTCCAAAGAGGACCGCAAGATCATTTGGGTTGGCCACCCCTGCACTAAACCATGCTTGACTCGATCGATGACTGCCATTTTGCTGTTATAAGCTCTTGTACTGGGTCCGAAGAAATTATATCCGGTACAGACAAGAACTTATAGATGGCTTTAAGGTACTTTCGAATGTCTATGAGACTCTTAGAATTATTGCTCAGCGTTTCGGACTTTCAAAGAAGTTCCATTTTTTAAAAAACTGATAGTGAAGATGTGGTTTAAGATATTTTAGAGAACTGGACTTGGTAGCGTGGTATACACTAGTGTTAATCCTGTCCAGAAAAACAACTCGCCTGTACTAGAAACCAGTTTATTGAGAGCATGACGTATATGGAGCCACTGGTTTTGTGTTAGTTTTCATTAAAGTAGAGATTTAGTACTATGATGCGAGTGTGATATGTGCACCAAGAAAAGCATAAATTTATTGCTCGTAGGGTACTGAACCATAGAAGGAAGATTTCTAAACCGGTATGTTTAAGTTAATCACACACCATGTCTGGCACAAATAAAACAAGGTAGACTCCGGAGTAGAGCAAAAAACTTGAATGTTCATATACCAGTTTCCCGCAGTGTTTCATAACGTTGCAAATGTTTCATTTATAATTAGTGTTCGCAGCTTTCTTTTCTTAGACCAGCTGTTCGGTGTTCCTCATGTATTCTTACATTTAGGACGTAGAAAAAGTACAGATGCATCCTAGTAGTTGAATTTTTAGAAAAGAGACTCTGTGCGAATTTATAAGCAACTCTAAATATATGCAGTGAGAATAAATCTGTTCTTTCGTATGTCTCTTAAGATGCCAAGCTATCACGATTTTATTGCATTATTCTCTCGACTCGTTTAATAAAATAGCATTTAGAACCAAAAACACTATCCAAAAACAGCTTAACAGAAGTACATTTACAAACAAATACCACCAATCTGGAATATACCAGTTAACATGCCAGCAGTGTGACACTGTATACATAGGACAAAAAGCCAGAAAATTTGAAACCAGATACAAGGAACACCTGAGAGCTCTCAGATGTACCAACCACTCAACATTCGCCGAAAACTTGTTACAACACAATCATTCACACACCAATATACAAACGGATATGCAAATACTAAAGATTAATAATCATAACAGAAACATGCTGACAATTCAGGAAAACCTTCACATACAAAAAGCAAAAAGTAATGGTAAAAAAGTTAAGAATGAATATATACACCTAACAAACCAAACCTTGTTCAAAACACTAAAACAGGAATAAATAGCACACATCCTATAATCAAACATACCGCCACAGAACAGACACAGCTAATGACCGCAGATTCAAAATAACAAATAGTTCGACAACACAATCTTTGGCTCACGACTTTTGGATGTGAACAACAACGACAAACTTTATATACAGTTCGTGGCCGGTGAAACTACCTACGAGGGCTGCTATATATATTTCTGGCCTAATAATGAAAATACGAATATTTATCAACGAAAATGGTTTTATTGTTTTTCAAAATATTCTCCATCAAGATTTATACACTTTTGCATGCGCTCAAACCAATTTTCGAAGCACTTTTTCCACTCCGATTGAGACACCTCCAAAACATGGTTTTTGAATGCTTCAACAGCATCTTCTGGCGACGAAAATCGTTGACCACGCAATTTTTTCTTGATGTGTGGGAATAAAAAGAAGTCATTGGGTGCCAAGTCAGGGCTGTACGGCGGATGACCCATCACTTCGACGTTTTGGCCGGTCAAAAAGGCGCTGGTTTGAGCCGATGTGTGACAGCTCGCATTGTCATGGTGCACAATGATTCGTCTTCTCTTGTTCATTTTTCGAATTTCTCCGAAGACTTCAGGCAAACAAATGGTGGTGTACCACTCAGAATTGACCGTCCTACGTTGCTCAAGCGGAACAGTAGCCACATGACCAGTTTTGCCGAAGAAACAGGCGACCTTTTGCTTCGAAGTGCTTCTTCCACGAACAACTTTCGTTGGATTTGGCTCGTCTTGGAAGACCCACACGGTCGATTGCTGTTTTGTTTCGGGCTCATACGCATAGATCCATGATTCGTCACCTGTGACGATCTTATAAACGTCTTTTGAAGCACCGCGATCGTATTTTTTCAGCATTTCTTTACACCAATCCACACGAGCTTTCTTTTGAGCGATTGTCAAATTGTGCGGGATCCAACGAGAACAAACCTTTTTTACGGCCAGGTGTTCATGCAATATCGAATGTATGCTGGTGGGAGAAATGCCTAGGCTTGCCTCTATTTCACGGTATGTCACATGACGGTCTTGCATTATCAGTTCACGTAAGGCATCGATGTTTTCTGGCACAACGGCTGTTTTTGGACGACCTTCACGGAATTCGTCTTTGAGCGAGCGTCGGCCACGATTGAATTCGTTGTACCAGTTTTTCACAGTGCTATAGGATGGTGCTTCGTCGCCATACAAAGATTTAAGTTCATCGATGCACTCTTGTCGTGATAATCCACGTCGAAAGTTGTGAAAAATGATCGCACGAAAATGTTCACGAGTTAATTCCATTTTTTTGCCAAATTGATTTCTTCAAGTCCCTGTAAAAGAAAAAAAAATTGTCGTAAGTCAAAAAGTTCCGAGTACATTTATGCTAAAAAATGTCAAACTTTCCAATGGAAATGTCAGATTGCACCCAGAAATATATATAGCAGCCCTCGTATAATGCAGCCTACACAAACTTTGGACAGTAGTGATAGTGCGAAAAGAGTAGCTGGTATGGAAACACGAACTTGGTGCGTGTTAATGCATATATAAAAACTGTAAGTACCTACTTAATATTTTCAGAAAACTGTACAAAATCAAACAACATCATTGTATATATGAGTGTATATATGTTTATCTATGGCACTGAAGATGCCTTGAATAAAGGCGAAACGCGTATGCCATCAAAAGCATTTGTTTAGTTGCAAGTCAGAAACAACCCACAAAACAATTTATATCTGATGTGTAGAGAGGTGGTATCGTAAGCTCGTGAAGCACTCGAATATCATTCTATCGTTATGAAAAAGTGTTGGATCAGAGAATAAGATCGTAAAGAGTCGGTTACAGGTTTACAACTATTTCTTCTTGGGCACAGCCTTCGTGAACAAAACACAAAAACGGGACCCTTTGTGTTGTTGCAAATATCAGCGTTCAGAAGTAAACATATAAGTCTAGCCTTCTAGCGTATTGTTTTGGCGCTACTGTATTGCGTGTAGCTACTTGTTAATTACAACGATGCACGATTAACTTTAATTGCCTTATTGATCAACAATAATAACAGCGAAAAAAGCAATGACGGCTGTACACCTTCGCAGTAAAAAAATTTACAAAGTTTAAGATTTTGGTGCAATAGGTTTAGCTGTAGAAATGTTACCAGTTTCTGATTTTGATAAAGCAACTTTTTGAAAACACTTTTCTATGATTTTTTGTTAAATTTTCTAATGATTTGATACTTCCTCCAAATCTCTATGGATAACCTATGAAAAAACCTTGGTTAGACCATCGAATTACGTCTTACCATGATTTCATCTAAATCTGGTAACTGTCTGGTGGTTTAGTTGGTTAATGCGCATGATTAGAGAGTGGAAGGTCCCCGGTTCGAATCCCGGTCTCTGCTAAAATGTTTGTGTCTTAATACCCCTCTGGCAAAGCTTTGCGTTGTCAATGTGTAGATGCTAGGAAGCTCCGTGGTTCTGATTCCAAACTAAGTTGTAGCTCCCCTACAGCGGGTATAATTAAAAGGTTTGGTTATGCGGCTAAGACAGAGGCGCATTGCGCAGCCGCTAAGAAGGTCTTTCATCAGGTCTTTGAGACCATACGAAATTATTATTATAAAAAATAGGGGGTTGTTGGGTTTGTTCCTTCATAAAACGCCAAAGCCGATTTCATTCCACTGTCTCGACGGACTTTACTGACCATGTAGTCGACAAACAGTAAATTAAAAAAATTCACAATTTATACCTCTACAAATTAACTTCAAATGGAAGTTAACATCATGTATTTTCTTTATTGTAATAGTTCTGCATAAATTTCTGTCCATTCCCATTATTTGCGTAATTCACACTTTAACAGTCACCTTAATTGCGAGCATTTTTTGTAACATCACTTTTCTTTATCCTTTCAAATGGGCACAATTTGCTTCCGTAAAATGTGTTCCTGCATACGTATCACTTTAAAAAATTCTGCCTCAACCATATATTGGTGTTTGACGATAAATTATCGTTTCGAAGAAACAATCTGTCCTTAACAGCTTCATTAAATCATCTACTGTTTTCTCTGTCGTTTGGATGTCTGTTTCAACATAACCACTTTTGAGATTGCCTAATTAAACTTATTTTGTATCGTCTGGTGAAACACTAAGGTCTAACTCCCTTGCGTTTCAACGACATTTGACGCTATTCTAATGTCATATATCGGTTTTAGACCGTAACTCAACAGGCGTTAGTTACAGACAAGAACCTACAGTTGCGTAGGATAAATTTATATCGGATCTGTATTTCTCCCGATCGGATGTAGGGAGATTATCTGATCCCATGTCTTCCGTCATGAACGTCTACACTGCCCGCAGTTATAGGGAAGCAGTTGTGCTGTGGTTCTGTGGGTGACTTTGTGCTGGCTTCTATTAGAGAACTATATATGTACTCCGTAATATTGGATGAAAAAATGAAGTATGGAGGATAATTCTGTTGGGAAATTTTAAAAACTTTCCAACTTACAGGAAATTAGGCTTATAAACTAAAGAACCACAAACGTATGACCATTCTATAGTCATACGTTTGTGGTTCTATAATACAGAAACGTTTGATGCCCGTCCAGGCATCCAAATTTGGGTTTTCCATATTTTCCCCAAATCACTCCAGGTGAATGCCGGGATGTTTCCTTCAAAAGGCCATGGCTGAATTCCTTCCCGTTCCTTGTCCCCAGTCCTTAAGGGCACACAAAGTGTAAATAGAAATGAGTAATTAGGGACTTTAAAAACAACCTTGTAATTTGCTATTTCATATTGCAAATGAATGAAAAGTCACTGGTCCAGTTCTGTGTAATAGTCCAGTTGGTTGGGCAGCTTCTAAAACAGGCTGAAGCCCTTGTTTCACACCGACAAAGAAAGGCGAATAAGTAAGATGAACAATCAGATCTATCTGGTGATAGATTTGCATAGATAGGTAGTGTGAATCAGCAGGGACCACGTTTATCCTACAGGTGGAATGTTTGTGTCGCCATCTGTCTGCAGAACGTGTAACTTGCGTTATGTTTGATAAGTGAATTTTTATTTTTGAAATTTGTAGTTTGAGGCGGAGATTGGGGAACATTAGCATTCGCCTCGGTGATTGCGAGAAACCGCTTGTAAACCGGAATTACTACTGCCGCTTCGCGGGGTCTAGGACTCGAACCTGGTCCCTTTGTACATCTCCATTCTAGTGTGGTGACGCCTTAACACGCACAGCCAGACTGGCAGACCCCAAGATTTTCACTCGGACATATCATTTTCTCCGATATTGAGTTTTATAATAGTTGTTAGTAAACTTATGAAGAAAGAATAGTCATCGTCGTCTTATTTGTGCTTGTCGAGAATAATGTTGTTCTATCAAGTCGACCCCTTTATTCCAACTAAATTGCCCATTAATCGTAATAATTTTTTTTTCTTAAATGACTTCCCACAGAGGAAGCTCATTTCTCAATAAACTACTTTGTTAACTATCCCCGTCATTGGGATGAGATATCGTACTGGAAACAAGCATGTTTGATCGCTCAAACTCGTCAGTCCGTTTCTGGACGTTATTGGAAGCTATTGGTTGTTATCGTAAAGGGGGTTCACCTTCCAAAGTAGACACCTACGTTGTAATCTTGGTATATGGTTTTCTTCCGATGTCCGATAGCCGCCCTACTTCGTAATTTTTTTTTTAATCTGCTTAACGTCTCTCTAACAGCGAGGTCTTTAGAGACGGGAAAGGATGGGGGGAAAGGAATGGGAGGGAATTCGGCCATGGCCTTTTGAAGGAGGCATCCCGGCATTTGCCTGGAGTGATTTGGGAAACCATGGAAAACCCAAATCTGGATGCCCGGACGGGGATTCGAACCGCTGTCCTCCCGAATGCCAGGACAGAAAGCTAGCCGTTACACCACCACGCTCGGTTACTTCGTATTTAGGGAAAATACGGATCATGTATGGTCTCGTATGTTCAAATATCGGTCAAGCAACCGGAATTTTCCTGAGCATTTAATCTAATAAATTACTGTTTTGACTCAACTTTGGACTTTACACTGTAGCAATCAATGACAAAAAAAAATTCTGATGGAATAACGGTTACCCTCTGGCTTCACCCACGTGTTTCCAGCTCATTTTGCACACCACATTTTACCATGATATGATGATCAACTATTGGTATGTTGCATCCGCACTTTTTTCCCCCACTCTCTGTTGTATTTAATTCAAATTAGTAAATTGACTCAACGGTGGGGGACTGGAACGCGATATGTTAAGGACTGTGTGTCGTAGGGATTTAAAACGTGGTTTTGATAGGTCTTTTTAGGAATCTTTCAGTTTTGCTCCTAGTGTCGATAAGCTAGTCCAATATTTTTACCAAAGTTTGGTAACCCCATAATAGACGAACCACACTTAACAGATATTTTAGAGCGACTACAAAGAAGCACTGAGGTGGACAGTATTACATGCTTGGCTTAGTGCGAAATCTGTAGGCCGGTGGGAATGTGTATACTAAACAAACAAGCGCCCAGACCCTGAATATCGATTAAAACAATCTAGACTGGAAAATATTAATTTGAAAATCTCCATAAAAATATCCTTCTGACTTTACGAATTTCACCTTAAAGAGGATTATTGACTAAAAATTTTGTTGAATTGTTGGCTTCCAGTTTGAGTCTTGCTGATACAATTACACAGATTTTAAAAAAAAAGGGTTGAAAATTATAAAGAACAAAGCAGGTCTAAGTTACATCAATCCAAATACCCGAGTGAGAGGAAATGCTGTTGGTACATTCACAGTAAGAAGTCTCGAAGTCGTTCCGTCAATCTGTGGATTTATCAATAACTGGGCAAATTGTGAGCTACGAAGTGACTTTTACAAAATTTGAATGTTATTGTGGTGGTTTCAATTTTTTTTCATGTTAGTAGAACAATAAATGATATTATTTTATGATTAAAGTTGAACTAGCGGTCTCATTCAGTTAAGCCAACTACGTATAGATCTAGTGTATATCATCACTTTAACATTAGAAGCTTCTTTTTTTTTAATTAGTATTTAGAACAGATTTCTATTTCCACTTTTTTTTGTAGAGATATGAGCAGCTACTGAAACAATATTGTCAATTTTTCCTCTTGAATCTCATATTTTAAGGAAGAATGGTGTTTATTTTGTCCCTACTTTTAGTGAAAAATTCTATCGAACTCTACAGTACTCTTCATAAACCTAATAACTTTCTAGCAATAATCTTTTAGTATCAGTCACACACAAAACTTGCCAATGACTATTCTTACTATGGAATGTTTTGGACAATTCTCCAATTACATGTGGCTTGTTGACAAATCGTATAAGAAAACAGGAAGTACCGAAAAAATGAACAAACTTGCAGGTTTCGCTTGTTAATTAGTAACTGCTTTTCAAGCATTAAGAAATACTTGTATGAGCATCCTTGTATTCTGATTGTTCATCTCAACTGTAAAGTAACTTACATATGGTCTGTAAGCAGGGAGATAAGCAATTTCACTGATTGCCTGTTGGTATTTGTTTGTGACTGTTAAAAATGCTGTCCTCATTCTCCATGATGCAGCAAATTTATTGTAGGAGCACTTTATCACTAAGAGCTTGCTGGTAGCAATCTAATGTTTGAGAGGTCTAAGGTCTACTCAGGCGCCAAGCATGTAGTTTATTACAAATCCAAGCCGATATCTACTAAAAACAGTTCGACGTACTGTGTTTATTTTGTTATGTAGGCTGTGTCGGAGAAGTTGTCTTGGAAAAAGACGAGTAGATACTAGAACTGAATGAGGTCACATCTATTGTCCCTGGTCTTAAGCAACGGTTACAGTGAATCCGTGTTCTGAGGAACACACCAGAACTCGCACGAATAGATAAAACAAATGGAACCTTATGTTAGTGGGTTCCTCAGGACTCGTACAAATTCATCAGATACCTTTATTCGTTCAAAGTAGTTTGATTTATTCATGCGAACTGAGTGATACAGATTACGAAAAACTGATCAGTTGAATAGAAAGAAACCTGATACAAGATTGCATAACATTAAAAATGCGAAATTTGCCTCAATTTGTGTATAAATATTTTTTCTACAATGCCTGGCTTTTTAATTTATTTATTTTTAGCTGGAGCTGTCAAAAGTAACTGGTGCTACCTGCGTGGCACGTTTCTAAACAATTTAAGAGACAGTCGAAATCTGTTTGCTCAAGGATTGATTAAAGAACTAACATGGCCATATTATCAGAGTAAAAACTAACTTAGTCCGTAACCCAAAGGAGACACAAAATCGTTGACAGGGGTGGGCCTTTAAAGTGGAATTCGAATCGCGGACTGTTCTGGCGTAGCCCACGTGATTAAACACAACTCTTAAAATGACGACACAGACTATGATGATGCTGAAGACGAACCCGATGAATCAAAATTCAATCAAGACAAAACTAGAAATTCTTCAATGGAAAAAAAATACTGATGCTCCATACTTTGTCGATACTCAACCGAAATTTGCCTAAAACATAAATTAAATATAGAAACTTCATGATATAGGTCAGAAAAAGGTAGAAAAGTTGAGTAAAATTTGAAGTGTCAAGTGCTCAAAGAAGGATGCTGATTATCATTTCCTTAAGATTTTACAACCCACATAATTGATTAAAGTATGTATGTATGTATATTTGTTTGTTTGTTTTTCATACAAATCCACAGTTTTCATCCGATTTCGATGAAAGTTTGCACACTTATCCTTTGAAACAAGGAGAAAAGTACTGTCTACATTTGGTTGAAAATTTTTCTTTATAAATAATACATGTTGTTTTGAGAAAAATTTGGGGAAAATGGTGAGTTTAGACACCGGAGGAATAAAGACCTCTACAAAGAAGAAGAAACTGAAAGAATGTCGGACACGGCCAGAAAGAGGACAATAAGTTTTTTTTGGTCACATAATGAGAATGGATAATAACAGACTTAAAATAAGAATTTTCAATCCTGTTTACAAGAGTAAAAAGGGCAACCAGTAGATCCAAGGAGTAAAGAAAGATATGATTGATATCGTAATAACAGAAGATTTAATACAAGATAGAGCAACTTTTAGGAGATTGATCCAAAATTTCAAGGGTTTCCAGGAGAAGAGGAAATGTAGTAACATATGGAAAGAAGATAGGAGGAAACAGCAAAGTGAGAGGATTAAGAACTATTGGAAGTCAAGAAAAGAATCATCGAAATGAATGCACTTTTCGTGGTCCTTAGATAGCCAATATCGAAGAGAAGAAGAATACATATTGTCATAATTTCGAAAAATTACTGAACGGTGATAGACGCGTAGGTCTCTGTACTGCCTTTCCATATAGCGGTCTGTTAGCTCAGTGGTTAAAGCGCTTGCTTACTGCTGTTTGGATCGTGGTCTCCGGTTCAAATCTCCGTACAGGCAAAGATTTTAAAAAATTGTTTTTGATCGTAAGAGTCACGCCTGGACGGTCGGTTATTCGGATTGAATGTTAAACTGTAGATATCACAAATTTAGGGGTTCAATGCGAGGCAAATCTTAGGTAGTCTTGCAATGCTGTAGGTGTACACTTTTTTACGTTCCCGAAATTTTGAGAACTTATCGAATGGTGACAGAAATGTGTTGGAAATTGATTCTCTTAAAAGAGTCGGGTTCGACGGTAGAATGATATAGTGATAGCTTTCCTCTCATATTATACCGACTCGGTGTTGTTTGGGACCAATCCTTCGTTACCAACAACTTCTATATTAAATTCTGGCAAAGAAATTCTTAATCCACGCGTACAAAGTCGCGGGTATCAGCTGGTTTTAAATAAAGGGCTTTCCAGTAATATATAATAAACAACAGAATTATCTATATCATCCATCTTGGATAGCTCCAGCACAACTAAGAGGAATAAAGTATTTCGTCAGAATACGCATGCATTGTAACCACCGATTTCTGAACAACAATTCGGACGTATTCGTCAGAACGCCAGTTCCTCGGAATACCCATCCACCGTGAAGACCAATTCACACTAGAGATCAAGGTACGGTTGTGTCAGGTCAGCTCACGGTATAGGATGTCGCCAGTAGCATTCACACTCACTGAAAGCTATATTGAGCCAAAAGATATAAAGATAGATGGCATAGCAACACGTATAGAGTGGTTACCAGTATTTTGCCATGCAGGACAAGAGTATGCAATAGTGCTACTCACTGATGATGCAGATACTGCAGTAAGGTCAAATCACATTTAATAAAAAAATACATAATGGATTTCTCTTTTATCTTAAGGTTAGGAAAATAGTTGATTCTTCTTTATCAAACAAATGATGACAGTGAATCGAATTCGCAATATTTTCGATATGCAAAATAATCGATTTTGCGATAATTTTACTTGCTTCGCAATATTGTGCAATTTTACGATTTTTATTTGCTTGTAATTTTTTTTTTTTTTTTTTTTTTTTTTTTTTTGCGAACTGTATGAAGAGGTTAGCACAAGATAGGAAGGGATGGAGGATTGCGTCAAACCAGTCGAAAGACTGATGACAACAACAACAACAAGCAAACCAAAAAAAAGTTCTCTATTGTTTTTTTAAATGAATTTAAAAACAAAAAACTCTCGTACACTTTTCTGAAACTCCGAACACACTCTATGAGACGTTTGTCGTTCATGTTTTAATCGTACTGCCAAACATTCAGATTGGTGGTTCGATCAGCTCCAGTCAGGAGCGCTCCGGTCTTGACCGTTGTTGATCGTTCGCGAATCGATCTTCGGCTCGACCTTCCTTGTTCTGACGTGATCGGACCGTGCAGTGAGAGTGCTCTCAATGGATTTCGTGTATAGCGTTTTTGATCTTTGACCTGACCTGACGTGACTTGATTTCTTAGTGTGAATTGAGCTTATCCGTCGCCTTGAGCTATATAACACCTAGCAGTGTTAGTCTTTGCGTGGTATACAGTACTGCATATTATCACTGATCTTACTTTATCAGCTGCCATGGCGGGATGCTTGGCCTATTAATAACACGCTGATAAATCCATCTTATATTCGTTTTTATTTCAAATTGATTGTTTTGTAATTCTCCCAAGTTCCGGCCAAATAAAGGAAGTTTGTATACTAAATATTTTAATCCATAAACACTTTAATTCTTTTTTATTTGTATAAGATTGATAAAGACTATTATTCCTATTTTTTTTTATAAAAAAAAGGTAAGTCGAATGATACAAAATATGTATTCTTTACAAACAATGTTATACGGGCTCTAATGATTCCGCTGTAGACGATTCATAAAATAATATTTAAAAAAAAATATATGAATTCGCGTTGTTTAACCATGACACTATTTCGAGCATTTACTGTATGATGGCGAAATGAGGAACTGGTTCTATAAATACTTACAATCGGAATATGAAACAAAATGAATAATTTCGCGACTTGGAATGTCCAAAAAAAAATCTTCCAACACTATATCATCCGTTATTTACAGACTAAACCCTGGTTTTTAATTTTAGCCACTTTAATATTTTATGTATATTCTGTAAGGAAAATAAATTTATCTTAAATACAGCATCAAAATAGCATAAAACTTTTTCACACAAGGAATACCATACGAAAACGTTTTTTATGAAAGAATATAACTTTATGTCAATGTATTTGATCAAACCCGTGGCTAGTCCGTAAAGCACCATTAATATAAAAAACAAAGATTGCTGCGTACGATTGGAAAGTGTTTGTATTACGCACGCAAAAATACTCATCTTGCAGTATATCAGTTCGACTAAAGCTGAACAAACATACAATATTGGCGCATCATTCCGTGAACAAAAGATACCTGATATGAAAGATAATATATCGATAGACTGTCAGTTTTATTAACTCCTGTTATCTCGTGATAATACAGGAAGTATTGGTTCACATATTTGGTTCCACTTTAGATTTCAGGTATAAAGCGACGAAGCGCAACCTGATAACGAATTCGGTTATTTGTCGTTCCACTTAACCTCGTTTTTGGGAATATTAATTTTATTGTTATATCCTGTTCACTCAGTACTGGCGGTTCAGGTCATGTTCCCCTGGCCCCGCTCACTTCACCACCGTACCCCTTCCCTTCCAACTCTCGGAGATGAACACTGTGATCATGTACGCTAGTGGCAAATTGCCCCTTCCGCATGGCTCGGTAAGGGCAGCGAAGTTGGGATATAACACACTAACCTTGAGCCACCTCTGCTAATTGAATACGCTCAGTCGATCCTGGTGGATGACATTCGGACCTGATTGTGCGATTCCGGGTACGACCAACAAGATTTCGGTTTTCAATGGCTTGCCAAACGCGCTGTAAGCAAATGCTGGGCTGATCATTGATAAATTCCGTGTGCAATTTCTTTCTTTTTCCTTGATTAAATGGCTTAACGGGAAACTGAGCCGCTTTCTGCCAGTCTGTCACAGGTCTTACTACGCTGGGCTACGTGGGGGGAGGGGGATTCCTAGCCTCGCTACGCATTTTTCCTTTCATAATATTTTTCACAGTTAAAATGTGAAATAGAACTCACAACAGCATTTGAATATTTATCTCTCTCAATTAATTATCTCCATATGTAATTTACAGTCGTCTGACAAGATAAAACGGTAAAAAATGTCTTCTGGAATCAAAAGGGAAAAAAGCTACGTACTGCGTGGGGGGGGGGGGGGGGTTAGTAGCAAAAGCCACGTAGGGCTACGTGGAGGGGAGGGAGGGTTCACAGAAGGCCAAAATGGAGCTACGTGGTTTATGCACTCTCCCTTAGCATTTAAACGCAGTAAACTGAAAGCATCAAATCCCAATATGTTGTGTTTCGTCGGTCCAAACCATATACCATACTTTTTTTAAATTATATTTTCGTAGAAATAAACTGGGGCGAAAAAAAATATTTTTTATTCTTCTCCAGCATGTGAGATTTTGATGTTTAGAGCACAAGTAGGGATTTTTTTTTCATTTGAAAATAAGGATGTAAACGATCGTCAAAATTGTCGATTTTAAACCGTTTTTGTAACCGGGTCGATCTCATAAACGGTATAACATAGGAACTTGAAATTCGTCGCCAACTTCCACCATATTCTGTATTTAGATGGCAAATACTAAAACTACTTACATCTAACATAGTTTCTAAGTTACAAGCGAAAGAAGCATAATTTTTTATCTCGAAGTTATTTTGTCTACTTATTTTAATGGAATTTCCTCGTAATTGAGATTTCATTGCGGATTGGTATACCTATAATAAATTTTATTGTAAACGAACTATTGCAGTAGCAGTTGGAACGGCAACATGGGCCTTAGAAGAGTGCCCCTTCGATTCTATCCTGCGAGACCCTGTCTGATGGGTGAGTGGTATCGTTTGAGCCTCTCTCTGACATTCTGCGGGATGCGGTTAGGTTCCCGGTCAGACCATTTCAATTTCCTATTGTTTCCTGAAATTACTGGTGAATATTTTAATGACGATTCCTTGATAAAGTGAATGGCTGATTTCTTTCCATTTCCTCCTGGTTGTAATGAACTTGTTATCGACCTTTCATTGAACCCTAAAAAAAAAAATAAAATGAAAGGCGGTGGATAACGAAATATGTTGCTGGAATGGGGGGGTATTAAATTCCAGCTTGAGACCCTAGCATAGACTCATGGAACACGTTTCGGTTCCAAAATATTCACGTTGATTTTCTCATTTCAGGAGTGTATTAACTTTCATGCTTTCTTCTTAAATTTTTAGTAGCAGATTGAATCGTAACGATCTGTGCCTTTCGCAACAGATCTTCCAAAAAAACTTCAACCAGCACGGCAAATGTAAAACGTTTTTATTTAATAGGGCCTCCTTATAAAATTTTGGGAAAACTTTTCCTGCGATTTGACTACGTTTTGAGCTGCGGTTTCGCTTCACATTCGCAGAGAGCGATAAACACCAGCTTGTAATTTTTATCCAACCTTGAAATCCAATCAAGCCTTAATTATTTATTGTTCATTTCGGATTTTAAGCTTGTTACCTTAGTCCCTGTTCCTCTGTACAGAATTCTGATAACCTCATTGCCTTAAACTTCTAATCCACTCTAGGTTCAAGTAGCGTCGACGAGTTACAACAAGATTTAATTCTATTCTTCAAATGTGGGTAGTATTCTGGAAGCTCGTAGGTTTCTTTTCAGTATATGGTCGTATAGACTTCAGAAACGCCCTATATGCATAAAAGTATGTACCATGTGAATTATCATAGCAAAAGAGGTTAAAATAATAGCATGAGTCTGGTTTCGACATAGACGGCTAAGTGTTTTCAAAACCAGCAAGAGAATTTTATTTTCCTTAAGCCCAATTTTCTGTATACGAATTATGGAGCTATACTAGCTATATTTAGTGCTGATACGTGTAACTTTTCCATCGTCATACCGAACGTGGTGGGTGAGTGGTAACGCTCAGGCCTTGTCTTCGTCAGGACGCGGGTTCGAATCCACATCCGGCCATTCAAATTTAGGTTCTCCATGGTTTCCCCAAATCACTCCAGGTGAAAGCCGGGATAGTACTCCAAAATTCCATGACCAAATTCCTTCCCTTTCCCTTCCCTTTCCTTTCCTTTCCTTTCCTTCCCTTTCCTTTCCTTCCCTTTCCTTGCCCCCTCTTTCCCTAGCCTCCTCTAATGAGCCCGATGTCGATGAGGCGTAGAGCCATGATGATAATAATAATAATAAAAACATCGTCATCTCACAACAGTCTACCTAACATGGTGTAGTACTCAGCACTTTTTTTTTTTTTGCTGTCTTCAGTCTTTCTTCTGGTTTGATGCAATCGTCCATCCCTTCCTATCCTGTGCTAACCTCTTCATCTTTACATACCCCCTTACAACCCACTTGCTCGTCCTCAATTATCTGCTTGATATATTCTAATCTCTGTCTTCATCTACAGTTCTTACCTTCGACTGTTCCCTCCACCAACAAATTAACCAATCCAGCATATCTCAAATTATGACCTACCAATCTGTCTCTTCTTTCTGTAAGCTTCTTCCACAAACTTCTTTCCTCACCCATCATTTCCAAAACTCGTTCATTTGGTACTTTGTCCATTTAATTTTCAGCATTCTTCTGTAGCACCACATTTCAAATGCTTCAATTTTTTTTTCTTTCTGGTATTCCTAAAGTCCATGTTTCTCTACCATAAAGTGCTGTGCTCCACACATAGAGTTTTAAAAAGTTCTTTATAATTCCTAGATTAATGTTTGAAACTAAAATGTTTCTATTTTTCATTAAGGCTCTTTTTGCTAGAACTATTCTGCTTTTAACATACATCATTCCTACTTCACTTACTTCTCCAATTGCATTCGATCCTATTTTTATATTTAATCTGCTAGTATTGGTATCATTTCTGCTACATTTCAACACTTTAGTCTTGCTTTGATTAATAATCAGTCCAAAATCTTCCTTCAGTATTTTGTTCATTCAGTAAGTTCTCAATATCCTCAGTCCTTTCTGCTAACAAGACAATGTCATCAGCAAATTGTAACATACTGATTTTTTCTCCCTGAACACTTATGCCACATGGAAATTTTTCTTTGACTTCCTTTATTGCTTCTTCTACATACAAGTTCAGTATTAACGGGGATAGACTACAACCTTGTCTCACGCCCTGATGTACATTATTTTATACAGTGACATTGACAACGAAGGTACCGAGCGTGGTGGTGTAACGGTTAGCGTTCTGGCCTCGCATTCGGGAGGACGGCGGTTCGAATCCCAGTCCGGGCATCCAGATTTGGGTTTTCCATGGTTTCCCCAAATCACTCCAGGTGAATGCCGGGATGCTTCCTTCAAAAGGACATGGCCGAATCCCTTCCCATTCCTTGCCCCCCATCCTTTCCCGTCTCTAAAGACCTAGTTGTTATAGGAGACGTTAAGCAGTTAAAAAAAAAAAGACAACGAAGGAAAGGATCCACATATCTAAGTGTTGTCCGGTCTGCTGCCAAAAAGTCTTGGCAGATCGGCATAGTTTTATGTGTGGCCCTTTACAGCTATGCATCATATATGTAAATAAGATCTTTAATATTTGTTTTTTTATGAATGTATTTTTCATCCGCCATATGTTTTGTTATGGATTCCATGCCAGCGAAATTCGCCAATAAAAATAATTCATTTATGCTAATTAACCGTTGAATGAATACGGTGAGCAGAAATTAGATTTTCATTTTTTGAGAATTAATTGATCTGTGGAAAGCCGCAACAGCGATATAACTGTACTCCATCTTCTCAGGCGCAAAACTTGCTAATCGATGCCATCTGCCACGCAGAACCTGAGCTGAGCTCAACAGAATAAGAACAATAGAAGTGTGTTGGATGCATAGGCAGTAATTAATGGCAGAAACTGTCGACTGGTAAGACAGTGGAGTCCAAACAATTTGACAAATTGTCAGCGCTTGTTCTATTCAGTAAGGCTGAGAGGAATTTCCGCTGACAACTCCAGAAGCTGTAAAACCGTGGGTGTATACTTGCTTTTGAAGAACACGCGAACTATTGCTTGCTGATTAATATTTTCGTCTCGTAAAAACTAATTTTTTAATTTATTTACGTGTCGTTGACGCTTATGTGTTGTCCATACATTGAATAAATAATGTATGATAAGTGTTAATTTGTTTGCGAGCTGTCTTGCTTTTCAGGCGGATAGTGGGACCTGTTTACTGACCACTGATTAAGCCTAGAATCCGTACTCGGGAAGATCGACAACGCCAGGCGTGAGGTATAAAACTTCGACCATTTGTACATAATGCCTGTATCATATTATGACCGCAATTTAACATAGGGTCAAAATGGGCCAAAGGGAATTCTTAAATGCAAGTGTAATCACCGGTTTTGTTTTTTCTCGGAGAAAATAAATGGTCCCTTTTTTTAGAAATGTTCGAATAATTCAGGTATCGCTTTTTATGTTTTCTAACGCAAAGTAATAATTATGTACCGTAATTTTTATTTCTTGGGCTCATTTGAAAATATTTGGAGACAATTTCAGTATTTTCAGTTTAGTAACCGAATTCAGTTTGTTTTTTAAATATTTTTTTTTAGATTTTGTTATTACAATAGTGTTCTCATCCTCCTTCATTACTTTCATTATTTTCTGACGCGCAATTAATTCATGTAACATTTCATGCAGTAAATATTTGGTACTGTATAGACTCCAAAAAGTTCGACGACTGGAGCACTTTCATTAATCGGTTTCAGTGCATAAAATGATTATGATAAAGCGCCTTCTGAATCTAAGGTCGTGAATGACTTCTAACCGCCGATTGAATCGAGTCTAGTATTTGAATCAGTTTTTAGATTTTATCGCCACCAGTGTAGAGCAACATTTTGTCGTCTGATTCTTGGCTCTCCGGGTAACGTCGCATCATGATTCGTGTAGTCGACGTTTCGACCATCCTTCTGTGGTCTTCTTCCAGGGCAGAACTGGAAGAAGACCACACTAGGATGGCCGAAACGTCGGCTGCACGAATCATGACGCGGCGTCACACGGACAGCCAAGAATCAACTGACTCTGGCCGCGGAAGCCTACGACTACATTTTGTGCCGGCCTCGGTAGCGTAGGGGCTAGAGTGCTAGCTAGCTCCGCGTGCCGAAGGCCGCCGGTTCGAATCCGGCCGCGGGCATGGATGTTAAGTGTTGTGTGGCTGTGTGAATGTCCTGTCCGTCCTGTGGCGTCCATACATTGGAAAAATACAATGTATATGCTGGATGACGACTTATACACTGAAAGCTTTAATAATTACATTGAGCTGGCTGTATGGCCTCCGTTGCCAAATGCCATAAAAAAAAAATACATTTTGTCGTCTGTTTCCTTTTTACTGCTTTATTGCTCGTCGACGTCAAAGCGATTAGAGGCGGGAAAGGACTGAATGGAAACAAAGGAAAGGAATTCAGTCATGGCGTTTTGAAGAAACCATTCCGGCATTCGCTTGTAGTGATTTTGGGAAAACCGAAATATGGATGGCCTGACGAGGATTCGAACTTGCGTCCTCCCAAATGCTAGGCCAGAGCGTTACGGTTCACCCATCACACTCTGTGTCAAACTCTTAATTTGTAGTCTTTTGGTATACAACTATCGTGAATGGATTGGTGGCAAAAGTATTTCCACCTTTCCATTAAAATAAGAATATTAGATTATTTCCCTGTTTATCATAATCTCTACTCACCTTAATTATCCGTTACTAAACTGTTATAACGTGATAACTTGTTTCTCTCCAGAGTAAAGAATTCCAGGTTTAGCAAAATTTTGCTTAAAGTGCCTCTACAAGGAGTTGTTACTCAAACTTTGAAATGCTGGTGAATAAGGTAGCTATGTGGATGAAATTTAGGGCTACTGACATCCCTTTGATTGTTGTATATGCTAATAGTTTTGCGGCTTAAGTTCTGGATTTTTACAGAAAAATCACCCTTTCTATTTTTTTTACACTTATGGCTTTACGCCTCTTCGACGTCAAGGTTATTAGAGGCGGGATGGGACTGGGGACAAGGAATGGGAAGGAATTCGGCCATGGCCCTTTTTGAAGGAAGCATCCCGTCATTCGCCTGGAGTGATTTGGGGAACCCTTCTTTGAAGGGGTCGCTAGTTGATAAGTGAAATTCCATAGTTATTCCTCATTGTTGAGACAATACCAGAGGCCATTTAAACTAAATCATTCCATGAACATTCCATTCTACTAGGGATGTAATCTCTAACCTATTTAATAATCCTTTGCATCTCATGTTACTCGCCAAGTTACTATTCAGTAGAGCCTTTAACGTCAAAATATACGAAATCATTCGAAATATTTTTCAGATACTTAATGTATAACTTTAATTTTTGTCCAGTAATTTAAAATTGATGTTTCTAAAACAAACGTTTTTTCATTGAGGAAAAAGAAAACATTTCGTCAGTTCATCTTATGGATACAGAGCTCGTGAAGAATGAGAAGTATACTTAACGTGTTTATGCGATGGTAGCTGATTTCTGCCAGACAACACAGCTATTGAGCTCGACAGAGCGAGCTGTCCTCCTCTATTACAGGTCATGATGAATGGCCGGGTGAAAGCCGCCTACAGCCTTGGCAATAACACGGTCAGCTGTTAGTTGCCCCCGCTTCTGCCCGAACCATTAGCGAAAGTCGTTGATTCTCAACTCGTAACACTCACTTTGTCTCTCATAAAGCCATTGTAACGCGGAACAATTTATCGCTGCTTCGTGGAAACTAGCGAGTAATCGCTCCATGTGACAGAGTAGTGGCATCTGGAATTGACAGTACCAAATTCAAGTGGCCAAAAGCTCGCGAATGATGTGGTCATGTGACCTATAGTGCGCGTCACGAACGAAGGCGGCCTAGTTTAGCGAGGCTCTGCGCAGGTACGTCATCGGTCTGCCAGTAGCCAATCACATTCAGTAACAATCCAGCGCTTGTCGTGGTTACACGAGTGTTGAGTTGTTTGCTGTGGCTGACATTCCTGTCATTGTTAATAGTATTAGCACATAAAGCACTGCTAAAACGCATATTATTATTTTAATCATTACACAGCAGTAATATTAGTAGTAGTAGAGTAATTACTATACTTTCTTCCACGTCGCTCGTCTCCTGCTGGAAATGCGGCAACGTCGTATTCCCTGTGTCCCTATTTCTGTCTCTCTCTGCGCAACCCGCCTTCGTTCGTGACGCGCACTATAGTCGCTGCTGTCCTCCCCCCACCCCTCCTTTTGAGATGCCAAATCGCTATTCGCTCTCTTAAGCACGCTCGGTTGCTCCAATACTCACTCACCTCGATAACTATTGGCTGCAGAACGATGACATGTGGCAGCCTTGGCTCACAAATTAACATCTACCAAAGATTATTAGAAATTGGAGCTTACGTATACAATTTAATAGCTAAGCAGCTGCTATAAAATTAACAAATTACATCCATTAAAATTAGTTTTTTAGGTTATTTTTAAAAAAATATATGCAAAAAAATAAGTAGAACTTATTTTTAATAACAGGCCGCTAATGAAAGCAACATAAATTTAAATTGCTCATGGCGTCTGCTATAACGACTAATGTTAATTCTAGGCTAAATTTCAATTTAATAGAAACTTTCGCTGTTTGACCAAAGTTTATACATTACTGTTTATTTGCTTTTTACGTGTTTTACTAACCTTTTTTAATGGTCTTTGTTTCTGTTAATTGTACGTGGGTCATTTGGTTATTTCAAATGGATATCAGACTTCAGATATATTACCTAAACAAGTGAACTGCCAATTTAGTTCTTCATTAAAAAACGCTCATAATCTGAGATCTGTAGTAATAACTGTGCCCGTTACGAACACCACGACCAAAGATTACAGTATAAATGTTTGACCAGCCTTAATAAAAAACGAGGTTTCGAAGCAATTATTGCTGCGACTGATGATCGCATTCTCTTCACACTAAATAAAAATTCTTTAAATTGTGCAGAGGGTGAAACACAAGTCAAGTTTGTATTTCATCTACGTCGAGTCAAGCGAGCACGACCTTTGAAACAATCATCCAATAACGCGATCGTCTCTGTCCATGTTTAATTCTTCTTTCATTATTTCTAACTACCTTCAAACGCAAGAGACTTTATTCAAATTTTCCAGAGGGAATCCTTACGATGAAACACAGGTCAACTTCGTATTTTAGCCAAATCAGGTAAACCTGTCATGGCATTTGACCCTAAAAACGGGAACTATTTTAGACCATACACAAAAAAAGTCACGGGCTTATGCAAGTTCATAATAAAGTGGCGCTCACCATTTTTTGTTTGTCTTTTGTTATTTCGTCGTCGTTGTTACATATCAAGAATAATGTGTCCAAATATACAGCCCAGAATGTTTTTAATTGTTTCTGCATTTACATGAAATATGAAAAACTGTGGGCTCCAGCAACGATAAATAGTTTTATTTTTCCGGAGGTTACTTCTAAAATGAAATGAAATTGTTTTGGACGTTCACTCCAAAGAATATTTGAGAAAAAAATTAAGTTTATATTTATGCCTGCCTCATAGAGTTCCATTAAGGGCAGCCGGTCAAGGCTACTAGCGGTTCTTGTCCACAAATTGAATGCTGTCAGTGCTAACTCGACCGTCTCTTCAGGTCCAAGAACATTACAACTGCTTAAGAAGACCTGCGTCAGGATCTAGATCGACCTTCGATAAATCCCAGGTTCAAGTTTAGACTCTTTCATTTACATTTTAGTCCAGTTCCTCACCAGTTCTCCGAAAGATTTTTTTTTTTTTGTAACTGCTATACGTCTCTTTTTAACATCGAGGTCTTCAGAGACGGGAAAGGATGGGGGGCAAGGATAGGGTCAAGGAATGGGAAGGAATTCGGCCATGTCCTTTTGAAGGAAGCATCCCGGCATTTGCCTGGAGTGATTTGGGGAAACCATGGAAAACCCAAATCTGGATGCCCGGACGGGGATTCGAACCGCCGTCCTCCCAAATGCGAGGCGAGAACGCTAACCGTTACACCACCCCGCTCGGTTTCTCCGAAAGAATCCTCTAAATCTCACCTCCAGTCCACGGCTGACGTGACTACACAGGATAAATCCACGGCTGATATAGTGACGATATAGCGGCTGTTTAACCAAGTAATGTACCTATTCAACCAACACACTTTTTAACGAAGTCACTAAGATATGAGAGGACGCAAGTTCGGATGCCTGTCCACCAGTCCAGATTTTGGTTTTCCATTTTTTCTCGAAATCACGCTAGGCGAATGGAAGGATGGTTCCCTCAAAAGGCCACGGCCGAATTCCTTCACATACAGTGCCCCCAGTCCATTGCGCCTCTGGCGACCTCTGCGTCAACGAAATAACAAAAAGAAAAAGTAAAAAAAAAAATCTTCTAGAGGCTACTTTTTTATCAAATTGATACATTGAATATTTGTCGAACTGAGCTGTAATATCCTTGATGTTTCAATCGTCTTATCTGCATGGATGGAAAATGAGTTGAAATTAGTCGTTGTATTATGGCGTCGAATGGAGCTAGTCTAAATGGTTTCGGAGGATATGCGAAACCATTTGATGCTGACACCGCAGGAATCTTGGCTGAATCTACGACGACACGTACATGAGATTTTAAATACATGTTGGAACATCTTTCTCTTATAAAGTTAAAAACTTCTTTCAAACTACATTCTGTAGCAAACATTGGAAATGTGTCCCAGTTCAGTGAGTAGGAAATCCTAATGAAATCTGGTCCATATTAACGCTGTGTAGTTTATGAAATAGATAGATAGATAGATAGATAGATAGATAGATAGATATGTTCACTTTGATCCCATGTGAGAATAATCTCGGGGATGTGGAACAGTACATACACTTATTAGTAATGTCAATATTACTATATAATTGATAATATTATTATATGTTTACAACAAGTTAGCTACAACCCATTACTATAATCAATATCCCCTGTAATCTAAAAATACAATCCCGAGTTAATTACTACTTATTATGTGGAACAGTGTATACACTTGTTACCAGCATTAAGTATACGCCCGTAGTTCATATCAATTCCTATTTGGACATCAGATTTGTAGGCATTTACAACAGCAACGCTCATCTTCTTACATTTTCGTCATATTGCGATTAGCTTGTCGTTTTCTGAAGTTCTACATTCACAGGACCATCATTTTTTTTTCCAAAATGTTTTCGCACCAATTTTTTTTTTTTAAATCATTTCTATACTTCATAATATTTGCATTTGTTACCGATTACGTTTCATTTTGATGAGTTTACCTTGATGGCTGGTCATTAACAGCGAATACTATCCACGCCGCGTATTTTTCGGCCTGCAACTACTTCACATGTGACACAGAAAGGAGGCCAACTTTCAACAGTTAAACAAAAGAAGTTAGAAGGCGCAGTATATCTTACTTTCGATATGTTGTGCAGGGATGTCTTCTGTACAATATCCGATGGTTCTTATGTTTGAATTCGGAATTTCTTTTTTTTTTAATTTTTGCCCGCTTTTCGCGCACTTTGAACCACTGTGCGCCATGGGAATGACGCAGGGGTCAGAGTTCAGCCAACTACAAGACTACAAGTACGAATCAGAGCAACGCAACATGGCGTTGGAACAGGCCTTTACACCTCCCTGCAATTGTTTTCGTTTGTCTTTCTAGTTGCCCTCTTTCTTCCCTCCTCGTTCCCCTCTCAACACATACAAGGCACAATTCAATATGTGGGAATATTAGTTGTGTATAAGCAATTGTTTTAGCTTATTGTGTGATCTGAGTTTTTGCTGTAAGAGATTGGGTGTAGGCCTATAAGAAATGTTCTCTGCATTCTCTGTTATATGTTGTTGCTGAAACGAAACCTTATCAGATTATAGTGTTTAAAGATGCAAACCCACAAAAGACAAATTTCTATCCCAATGGCTGTAGAGCTCTTTCCATATTTTTTCCGAACTTTGGCATTTATAAAAATACATCAAAACAGTGTATTTGTATGCTTCAGTGGCTAGACTTCTAGACTTTGTAATGTTGCGTAATGTTTATTCATATTCTTTCAGATAGAAGATAAGATACAAACGAATTAATAAGCTAGTGTGAAGATAGTTCACATTTAGCGACAACCTGAGCTGCTTCTCTTCCACAACGAAGACATAAATCTGGCAAGGTATTTAATTTTGATAGAGCACAGGCTCCGGTGGCAATTTCCCTACACACCCATCTTCCCCCTATCCTGCACCTGCCTACATTTGCCCTCTACAAATTTTATCTTTAAATTCTTTCAAAGTTTTCGGTAAATTATTCATCATTTCTCTTGGTAACTCATTCCAATCCCTGACACCCTTACCGAAAAAAGAGAATCTTCCCACACCCTTGTGCCTGAAATCGAGTGCCAGCTTGTGGTAATGGTCAACTTTTCCCTTCCATGCACTACTTTTCATACCTATTGCAATATCTTTCCATGCCTCATCGCCAGTATACGCCCTGTACACTCCCATGACCCTCCTCATTCTCCTCCTGTCTTGCAATGAATCCCATTCCAGCTCCTTTATCATATCCGTCACTGATTGCATTCTGCGATAATTTCCAGAAACAAATCTAGCAGCCCTTTTTTGCACCCTCTCCAACTCCTGTATTTGATACGTAAAATGAGGGTCCCATACTACACTACCATATTCCAGCAATGGTCTGACCAAAGTTTTGTAACCCAATTCCTTGACTTCTCTCGTACATCCCCTCATCACTCTCTCCAACAAGTGCAGAAGTTTGAAACCTTTTCCTACCACCTGTCCTATGTGTCCTGCCCAGTTAAGTTTGTTATCAAAAGTAATGCCAAGATATTTACATTTCAAGTCTTCAGCAAGCAATTCTTTCCCTACCTTATATTCATAATTAACCTTTTGTTTTTTTATTTGTGTATCTAATAAGCTGACTCTTCTTTGCATTTATCTTCATTCCATGTTTTGATTCTTTTATACAGCATTATGTCATCTTCAAACAATCTAATTTCAGATAGTAAACAATCAACACAATTATTCATTAGAATAATGAATAGCAATGGTCCTAATACGCTACCCTGTGGCACACCCATTTTTACTGCAACTTCTTTTGATACTAGCATTTCCTACCCTAACTTTCTGTTTTCTACCTTTTAAAAATTCTTCTACCCAGCAAATGACTTTCTTATCCACTCCAATGGTTTTTACCTTATTTACTACCATTTTGTGGCTTACTCTGTCAAACGCCTTAGACAGATCTAGTGCTACACTATCAATTTGGCCTCCCTTGTCCATTTCATCTGAAATATCTTGCATATATCCCACCAACTGAGATTCGCATGAATATCCTTGCCTGAACCCATGTTGCCTGCTTGAAAACCACTTACGTTCCTCACAGATATTTCTGATGTGGTTGCATATCAATCTTTCCATTAATTTACCTACCACTGATGTCAAACTGATTGGCCTGTAATTCTCAACTCTATTTCTCACCCCTCCCTTATGTAGCGGTACTACTATTGAACTTTTCCAGTTCATCATTTCACTCGGTAATTTATATTTATCGTATCACAGCTTAAGAAGTAAATTTTAAAATACTTCTAACCAATTCTGTGATTCAAAGATGAAAGTTTTCAAAGAGCTGGGCTTCGCGTGTATTTAAGTACCAACGTACTTGACACTTTACGCCGCTAGTTCAAAATTTGATTACGGCTCTTGAGCAATTTTCCGTTATCAATAAGAATGGTGGAACTTGTTTCCGCAAAACAAATTACTTACACTTGTTTTACCGTGTTCCAAAACGTTCTTTAGCATATCAGGTTACGATATAGCGCACTTATGATAACTATTAATTAACCACGTCAAACCCTCACAGCAGACATTCAAGACATTCAAGCTCTTCATCTTTCCATTCCTTTTATTAAGACGTACAATGGTTTCCAGACTACACATACTAAATGAGGTTATAAAAAGGCAAAAGAATGTAAATGAAACACTATTTGAGGAAATAGGGACATTCCTATATATGTGGTAAAAAATAGTAAATGAGTTTCGGTTTGTCGTGACTACCCTAACCTAACCTAACCTGGTTATCCTACCAGTGTAGGGTACCGTACAGTTTCACGTGGAATCCGAACCACGGAGCATCCTAGCGTACTTCACATAAACAACACACAACTTTGTCAGAGGTGGTCAGTTTAAAGGCGCGTAAAAATTCCAACCGAGACCACGATTCGAAACGGGAGGCTTATTTGGTATGCACATAACTGACTGCGTCACAGAAAAACATGGGAATGGCGACAATAGAGACAGCATGGTTGCAGATGCCTCCTGGAGATTTCGGTCGATTATTTGAGTCTATGCCATGTAGTGCTGCTGCTTCGCTCATCTATTACAGGTCACACGAGTTTTGGCACACTAGAATAGTCCATTTCTCCTGAGATTTCTTATCTTTGTCTTTCTTTTGTTTGCATTTAGTCCACATTGTTCTGCTAACATTTCTCCCACGTCACATTCATCCTGATCTGCGAGTACTCAAATATAAAGAAGTCGTAACATACTGATTATTTCCCCTTGAACCTTTATATCTTACATATTTTTTGTCTTTCACATTATTCGTTTCATCCTGCACATAAAACTTTAATATCGTCCCCTACCATTAAATTACATGTTTTGTTTTACCGACTGAGAGAGGGGCGAGGTAGATTTCTTTTCCCTTTGGTGTAGCAAGTTCATTATGTAAAAAAAAAAAAGGGAGAGTCCATAAACTACGTGGTCCAGTATAGGGGGAGAGGAAGGTGAAGGGGTTGGCTGGAAAGTTCGCTGAGCTATGTGGGGAGCAGGTGTGATCCGAGATAGGCCACGTAGCTTTTCATTCAAAGTGTTTGTCACAGTTAAATAAGATACAGAACACACAACAGCACGTGAATACTTGTTTTCGTCATTTAAGTACCTCCGTGAATTCGGCCATGGCCTTTTGAAGGAAGCATCCCGGCAGTGATTTGGGAAACCATGGAAAACCCAAATCTGGATGCCCGGACGGGGATCGAACCGCCGTCCTCCCGAATGCGAGGCGAGAACGCTATCCGTTACACCGCCACGCTCGGTACCACCGTATTACATTAACGACAGTCTGACATGAGAAAACAGTACAAAATGTCTTCTGCATTCAGTTGCGAAAAAAGCTACGTGCCAAGAACGGGAGAGCGGGGAGGGTTTGAGTCAAAAGTTACGTCGGGCTACGTGGTGTGAAAGGGGGGGGGAGGGGAGGATTCTTAAGAGGCCAAAAAGGAGCTACGTTACAAGGGCGTATCCAGGATCAGAACTAGAGGGGGGGGGGCAGGATTTGAACTGGGGGGGCAACTCATTTTGGTTTCGAGGAAGTGGGGTGGGGGACTGAAACATGACATTACAAAATCAAACTCAAACCTATTCAGGAAACTATTTTTATCATTGATTAATATAGTAATCCAACTACTTAATCTAAGGACCTACTATGTAGTTAATTAAGATCGTAAGTCAGTTAGTTTTTCATGTAAACATTAATTGTCTCGGATTTTCAATTTCAATAATTTTGTTTGTCAATATCTCATGGTGTTCTTTCACGAAATTTCGATGCACACTCGTCAAACATAATCCTGTCAATCTTTCTCTCCCAAAGTGCTCCTGAACTAGTTCTTCACTCGTCGAAGCGTACTGAAGGCAACTTAATTTTTCTTCTAGGGGGGTGGGCAGCAACCCCCCTCTGCCCCTCGCTGGATACGCCCATGGCTACGTAGTTTATGGATGCTCCATAATACGCTCTTTTTTTTTACGTCTCGTCGACGTCGAGGTCATTAGAGGCGGGATGGGAACTGGGGACAAGGAACGGGAAGGAATTGTGCCATGGTCTTTTGTAGGAAGCATCCGGAATTCGCCTGGAGTGATTTGAGGGAACCATGGAAAACCCAAATCTGGATGCCCGGACGGGGATTCGAACTGCCGTCCTCCCGAATGCGAGGTCAAAGCGTTAACCACTCACCCACCACGCTCGGTCCTAATATGCTAAATACAATACTCCGCTCTATTATCGTAAATCATTACACATATAAGCTGACATTAATCATTTATCATTGCATAAAACTGTGTGCAGCTTCTTCTGCAAATTGGGACCGTGCACAAACTACATGGCTCGGTCCAGAGGGGAGGGGTTGGCTGGAAGGCTACGCTAGGCTAAGTGGGGGGGTTCCGAGCCAGGCCACGTAGCTTTCCTTTCATAACATTTTCACAGTTAAAATGAGGAATAGACTCACAACAGCATGTGAATATTTATTTCCCTCAGTTAATTATCTCCCTATGTAATTTACAATAGTCTGACAAGAGAAAACAGTACAAAATGTCTTCTAGAATCAAAAGGAAAAAAAGCTACGTGCTACGTGGGGGGGGGGGGGGGGGGGGTAGAGGCAAAAGCCACGTAGGGCTACGTGGAGGGGAGGGGGGCTTCACAGAAGGCCAAAATGGAGCTACGTGGTTTATGCACGCTCCCAATCAGGCGAAATTATGTTACCCATTCACGTCCATAATTGACGTTCATTCATTTATCTAATGTTTGTTTTTGTACGGTTCTTAGACATCGAAGAGAATACAGGTAATTTTAAATCATGCACAATTATACCATCTGAGAAACATCACTTCATTTCTCTGTACTCAATTTATGAACCACTGGAAAACCATTAACGGACTGAAATTTGAACTAGATTCCTTCCAAAAGAAAAGTATAGGTATGATAGCTGTTGACCTTACTCGGTTTCAGTTGATGTCGCAAATCTCTGGCCACCGCGAGTGTGCTATATATCAACACTTCATTGTTTTTAATCGTCTTAATCTCTTTAGTACATAGTACAAAATTTGTGATTCAATTATTGTAATTAATGTCGCAACTGTCAGTTTGCTAGCAGTCAGTGAACAAAGCTGCACTGATAAGATCAGTGATCAGTGTTTCACTGATAATCTTGGAATAACCTGGTTCTGATGGGTCGAGGTTCATAAAAAGAACAAGGTTTAGTTCAAAGTACAGTTTTACTTCTATTTAGCTTCACATAGTGAAAATTAGACATGTTATCACAATTTTTGTTAGTAAACATCTAAATTCTAAGTTCCACTACAGAGGTGAGGGGTCTTGACGTAGGCGTTAAAAAAATCTGAAGGACTTTGTCATCATATCTTTGTCAATGGCTGGGCGTCTGAATGATTTCGATATAAGAGGAGAACAAATTTTGCGTATTCACGAGCGCTAATAGTCATAGGCCTAAATCAAGTAAACAGTCATTTCTTGTAGGTAAAATTTGATTTGTGTTATTAGCTCGCAACGGCTCTGTTTTTATTTCATCAAATATTATATCAAGGGAAGTTATATAGCTAATGTAGCACTGGAAGAAATATTTCCTCTGGATGACTGCTGGCACAGACATAGAAACATTGTAAATAGTATTATATTTTTCAAACCTGATGTTAAATTAGTTATTTCTAGTTAAAGCTGGTTCTTTGATAGAAAATTTCATATCTGTGGCGATAGTGTTGTTTCTAAGAAACTACGCGCTTTATTAACATCCATTCGGATTTAGTTTGTGTTTGTTACATGGCTGCAAGTCTTTTCACACATATGGGAAATCAAAAGACTATCTGATAGCTTTATTACTCGGAGACTAACATTATTTTTCGACCAATGTCCAAAATTTAAGCGGTTTTATTTTATGCCTGAACACCAGAGGGACATCAGAAGATAACTATCAGCTTTTTCTTCTAACGACGATGAACTGTGTCTGATTTTATACTTTTAGAGCGGAAGGCATGGTTAGTGCAGCGGTTATATTTGAGCATCCTGATTTTAGACTAGATAATTATCTAACTTTTCAGCAAATTCCCTTAAATGTTAATTAATTTTGAATATGACTTCATAGTTGACATGAGAAGAGCATAAAACTTGTCCATATGAACGGCAAATAAAAGTTATTCCTAAAATGGAAAAGGGTGAGATCTGAGTGCAAAGTTTTGTACAACAGATTTGGTATCCTCTGATTTCCAACTTTTTCAAATCTAAAAAAGATAAAAACATCATTTTCATCTGGCTACTTACTCTGTCACATAAAAATTTATTCTGGGCCTGATGGGTGATCGCTTAACATTGCGGCCTCGCGTTTGGTATGACGCAGGTTCGATCTCCCGTACGACTATGCAGTATCAAGTTTCAGTAGTTTCCTTAAATCATTGGAGGCAAAGGTGTGGATGGTTCTTCGAAAAACCATGACCGAATTCACTCCCAATTCTTGCCCCCAATCCTCTCCCGCCTCTAATGACCTTGATGTAAAGGAGGAGCATATCTCTATTAAAATAAGTTCGTTGAAAATCTGTAGCGTCATTTGATAAAAATTACGGAGGTCACTAAAAACAATTACCGTTTTAATAGCTCTTTGCTAGTGTCTAAAATAAATTCAAGTTTTAAATAGTCTTTTACTTAAATCCTCACAAACTTTAATTTCGTCTCTTTGATTTGTTTTTCATATTCTGAAATTTTAATATCCGCCCAGTTGCCTCAGTTGGTTGCGGCATCGTGATGGTGTCTGGAGCTGACGCCGAGTTAGCTTTTTCGGGTACTGGTGGTGGAAGAAATTTTCATCGTCAGGACTTGGCCGGCAGGGTAGGAGAGGTGGTGGCCCCAGATTGTACGCAAAAGTCCTGGGTCAAACCGCAAACCTATCTACAGTGCATATGGAACGAGAGCATGAAACACTGTTGATTTGCAGTCATCCCGTCTGATGGGAATGTTAATCCTGGCGGCCCAGACGGTATCTTTCGGAAGAGTAGGCCTTAATGGGCCGGCACCAACTTTCACCCTCTCCCTTTTTCAGCTCTCATTTCATACAACACAAATAATACATTATACTGGCCATACACACTATCACAGTAATCCGAACAAACAATAACACATAGGAACCTATACTTCGGAAGGCAACGGAAAATTATTTTAAGTCTTTTCGTATATGCAATCGTTGTAAGAACCCCAAATTACGAAGTGAACATTTCTATTAGCTCTGTCCATGCACTAAAGTCTGAAAATTTCCCTCATCCGAGCGTGGCGGGTGAACGGTTAACGTTCTGGCCTCGCATTCGGGAGGACGGCGGTTCGAATCCCCGTCCGGGAATCCAGATTTGGGTTTTCCATGGTTTCCCAAATCACTCCAGGCAAATGCCGGGATGCTTCCTTAAAAAGGCCATGGCCGGATTCCTTCCCATTCCTTGCCCCTATTCCTTTCCCGTCTCTAAAGACCTTGCTGTTGAGAGACATAAAGCAGATAAAAAAAACTCTATATTTATCATTACGAATTAAATGTTCATTAAATGTTTGTCCTAGAACAATGGTTTGTAGGTTATTTGTAACTTCCGTGGGTTGAAGTGGCCTGGTGGCTCAGTTGTTAAGGCGTCGGGCTGGAGATCGTAAGGTCCCCGGTTCGAATCACTGTCCCCGCGCGGATCTTTATGCGCACTTAACCCTGCCTTCAACTCCGGCACAGCTTGCTGTGTAATGTGTAGCACGCCAGAACACTTCCGTGGTAAACTGTAGGTTCCCCTGTACCTGATAGCACTACTGGATTAGGTTAAGGCGGCCAAGACTGGGCGGAATACGCAGCCAATAGAAACCCTGTCACCAGGACATTACAACCACACGGAATTATTATTATTATTTAGTATATCTGTAGGTTCCCTGTACCTGGTAGCACTACCGGGTTAGGTTAAGGCGAAATCCTACTGTTTGAAACGTACTTTTTTACGTTATATTGATCCCTCAGGGGATATTTTCCATTAAGTAAATTGTAATAAATGTTAAATTAAAAAAATATGTTCGTTTGTCCTTAATTTCAACTCAACGAAAGTCTTTACCAATTACTTTTTAATTTTCAAATCGACGAAAACGTTTTTGTCTTTATTAGTGAATATTAATTTGACAACATTAGGGAAATTAGAATAACTTTGGTCCAACGTACTATAACTACTGAGTCACAGCAACGCGTGACCGGGTCAGCTAGTAATAATAATTTCCCTCGAGAAATTCTGTACATGCTATAATACAGTTGGAGCAACTCTACCCGAAGCTGAAGTCGGTTGAGACCCAACGTCTTGGCTTCTTGGAGGAAAGAAGACACCGGGAAGGTGCCTCGAACCCCATTCTGCAACGTGATAGCCTGGGACCTTCACCGTTTGGCTACGTCTCGTCACGTTAATCGATCTACTCTTGCTGTGAAAACTTTAGGACACGATATCTGAAAAATTAATTCCCATCGCATGAAATACCTTGGACCTGCAACTAAGAAGACACTAAAAGATATATGAGAAGCGTATAAATCGATGGCTACAAACTCTGGCGTCTACTTGTAAGAACGAAGTTACTAACTAAATGGGACTCCAGCTGCCAGAAAACGTGTGTTTGTCTTAATATCACCATTATTATTGTTATCAATAATAATAATAATAATCATCCGTTGACTAACGACTGAAGAACACTGATCTTGTAATTTGTGATCGTCTATTGTAAATTTTTCCAAGGAACATCTGTTTAAGAAAGTGGAAGGTTAGAAGCATCGAGTGATGATGTTTCTTATCTCCGCCAACGTCTATTCAGATAGTATAGGACTTGATACAACTATAAACATGTCATTGTTGGAAATATTTAAAGGCATTCGCTAACTTTCAATGTGGACAACACCTATGTTATTATGCTCGACAGAGTCAAGTCTGGTCTTTATCAAAGGCATTCTCAGCTTTGGGAATTGCGAGGAACACACAACGTCTTGATTTCATGGCAAACCACATAAAATTTGGCTGTTTAGTATGGCATTGGGAAGGACGTGGGTTCTTATCTCCTTCCGGCCATCCAGATTTCGGCTTTCAATAGTTTCTCGAAAGGTTCCTTCAAAAGAAATTGCCAAATTCCTTTTCCGTTCCATGTTTCACATTATCGACCGGATCTAATGGCGTCGAGGAGCCGAGGAGCGTAGTTACATCGCAACTACCCGTAGTCCACGGGAAGGTAGTTTGCGTCGTTAAGAAACACGAGTGGATGACTTAGAATGTAAGTTTTTTGCTTTGGTTTAACACGGAACGATAGTAATCGTGTAGCAATACTGCAAGCTTGTCTCTGTTCAGGTAATGACGACGAATCATATTGCTATCGACGGAATCTGATGTGTCTGTTTTGAGTCTCGTTATATTTTAGTTCCATGTGTCGCGAATTGTTACGTATTGTCGTATTCTAAGAAATTAAATGTTATTTATTTACTCACAGTTGCTGTTAGTGATTTTTTATTCATTTTTAAATATCTTTATTCCTCGCCTCTACTGTTGCGCTTTGAGGTTTTGTTATATTTACCGCTTGTTCTGTGTACATGCTTTTCCCTCAGTCTAAACTGCTGGGATTAGCAGAACTTTCCAAGTCTTATTTTATTACGTTGTCGCTTCTCCAACAATACTACTTTGTTCCTGAACCGTTGCACCGACGCGACGCCTTGTTAGACAATACTGTAAAAGCAATCGGCGTTATATTAGTTACTTCTTTGAAGTGTATAAATCCTGCTTCTTGCAATTACTTCAGTTCCATCATAGCTGTGCTCTGAAGCAGTAGCGTAGCAAGGTCAGCAAGGGCCCCGGTGCAAAAAATTTATTTATCTTGGGCCCTCAGGCCAGATGGGGGATCTTTTTTTGCTTTGTGTTGCTGGTAGGGGGCCCCTGAGTTGTGCTTGGGGGCCCTCTGAGCAGTGAGGGCTCTTAGTGAGGAGGCTCCTTGTGTCTCAGGGGCCTCCTTAGACGACGGGGTAGAGCTAAAAAAAGGCCGCCAGTTGCCGTCAAGGCCCGTGGGCCCACTGAACTGCGCTTGGTATGCTTGTGAGCCCCTGAGGTATTGCTTGGGGGCCCCCTGAGCGTAGGGGCCTCGGTGCACTGCACCGCCTAGCCCCATAGTAGCTACGCCCCTGCTCTGAAGTGGTCTGAAAACTGTTAATAGTTAGTCTCGATATTTCTATTACTATTAGAAGACTATTTTATTTCTTCAAGATGGACGAATTCCTTGAATGGAGTGTTCCATCAATGAGTGCAACTGGTGAAAACGTTGAAAGAAACAAAAGTTGATGCAGCGGAAATATGATGATACTTACTTATCCTATGGTTTTTTTTTTTTTTTTTTTTTTTGTGTGTGTGAAAAACCTTGTCCAATTCCCGAATATATCGTCTGTGGTGAAAAACCCAGTAATGCTACTATGGTTACCAGTAAACTGAAACGACATTTGTCAACAAAACATTCTTCTCTGTCAGGAACCGATGTCAATTATTTTTGTCAGTTGTTAGAAAATAAGAAAAACAAAGAACGTTCATGACCGCTACAGTACGTGTTTCGGAAAAAATACAGGAAGCTAGTTATAAGGAATCCGAACTCATCGTAAAGGCCAAGAAACCACATATAATAAGTGAAACGCTGTTAAAGCCTGTTTGTAAAGAGATGGTAAGAATAGTTCTGGATTTAGAATCTGCTGGTGAAATTTCAAAAATTCCTCTTTCTGCTGACTCAGTCAGTCGCCGAGTTATTGATATGTCTCGTGATACTGAAGACATTATGGAGAGAAAATCAATAACAGTCAGAGTTCTCACTTCAGATCGAGAGTCCGCAGATATTAGCCGCCACGCACAACTTCTGACTTACATTCGCTACATCGAAGGAGATGTAACTATAAGTAATTTTTTTTTTGGTAAAGAAACTACCGGTGAAGAAATATTTCGTTTGACTGATGAATATTTGCTTCTTAAAGAATTCACCACGAAGCCATTGTTGCTAAGTCTCTGCCACCTTCTCTGAAAGATGTGCTGGACGAAGTAGAAAAAGTGTGAACTTCATAAAAACGCGGCCCCTAAATCCACGACTTTTTTCCGTTTTATGTCAGGAAATGGGTTCAGAATACACACACAAAAGTACGCTGGCTGTCACGATGAAAGGTGTTACAGAGAATATATGAACTTAGAGATGAGGTCCAGACACATTTGATTGTTGAAAGACATAAGTACGTGGATTTATTCGCAGATGGCGATTGGGTATGTAAGTTGGCAAATTTCCGTCATTTTCGTACACTGACTGAACCGAACATCACAATGCAAGGTAGGAACGATAATATTCTTATTAGTATGGATGAGATTAAAGGATTTGTGAATAAGCTGGATTTTTGGTTACAGAGGATTGAAAATGGGTCGTGTGATATTTTCCCGACTGTATGGTCACTTGATGACAGTAATAAAATGATGACGGCTTAATTAAAGAACATTTAGAAGTTCTGCAGCAGAGATTCGAAAAGTACTTTGGAGAAAGTGTTGAAAATTTTGAATGGTTCGTGATCCAATCGTTGCAAATTCGGAACATCTTCCAATTAATATTCAAGAGAAACTTGCAGATTAAAAAGCTGACGGAACTTTGAGAACTTCTCGAAGTTCCTTTAGATACATTTTGGCTAACAATAAGGTATGGCAGTTAATGTGTTACTGCCATTTCCAAATACATATTTATGTGAATTTGGCTTCTCGCGTTAATTGAGGTTAAAACATCCAAGATAGAAAGATTCAAATCCGTCTATGAAGAAATGAGGCTTGCATTGTCAACGATTTCTCCACGGATCAGTCACCTGTGTGCTGTTAAGCAGGCACAAGTGTTACATTGAAAGTATGTGCACAATTATTTACTTTAATAGCAATATAAAACTGCCTGATTATTAATTTTATGCAACCGCGGTTTTTACCTATCATTTTTTTACGTGTTAGTGGGCTTCATAATCCTGAAAAAAATTTCGTATTATGAGATATTTTTTTGGTAAGGTGTGCCGCGAGATTTATGAATAACCTTATGGTGTGCCGCGAGTAGGAAAAGGTTGCGGACCACTTGCTGTAACGGATAGCGTTCTGACCTCGCATTCGAGAGGACGGCGGTTCGAATCCCCGTCCGGGCATCCAGATTTGGGTTTTCTATGGTTTCCCAAATCACTCCAGGCAAATGCCGGGATGCTTCCTTAAAAAGGCCATGGCCGAATTCCTTCCCATTCGTTGCCCCCTTCCTTTCCCGTCTCTAAAGACCTCGCTGTTGAGAGACGTAAAGCAGTTAAAAAAAAAAAAAAGTTATTGCTAAGGCCATCAGTTCTAATTTTTGTTTAATAATTAAATGTTTCTGTAGCAACGTGTACCTCAGAAGGAATACAAAGCTCCTTTTTTGCCAGTCCTACCGTGAACAGGACCGTATGAATAATAATAATAATAATAATAACAATAATTCCGTGTGGTCATAATGACCTGGTGACAGAGTTTCTATTGGCTGCGCATTCCGCCCCTGTCGTAGCTGCCGTAATCTATCCCGATAGTCCTGCTGGGTACAGGGGACCTACAGTTTATCGTGGAATCCGAACCACGGAAGAGTTTTGGCGTACTTCACATTACTCAACAAGCTGTGCTAGAGGCGAAGGTCGGTTTAAGGGCATATGGAAATCCTCATAGAGACAGTGATTTGAACCGGGGACGTTTCGATCTCCAGTCAGACACCTTAACCACAGAGCCACCAGACCGCTTGCCGTATGAATGATACAAGCCACAAACAACACTATTTTCGTTAATGGGTTATAAGCGTTAACTTTGGTCAACGGTTAGCGGTATTAGTCTATGACCTAAATTTACAAATTATCTCCTTAGTTCGTTTGGCCGGTGCAATACGTTTTTGCTGTGGGAACGTTTGGAAGATCTGATTTCATATTTCTGTACTTTAAATTACGCGATTGTAAGTATCCACCCTCAGAAAATGGCTAGTGAGAATCTCATAAACCTCGTAATTGGGGGTGAAGATATGTCACTCTCCGATTTCGACACACTGTGCTACAAACCTCCACCAAAAACAAACCGACACGTGTTCGCGGCGATTGTCCCTTACCCGTTTTTGAAGAAACAGTCAATGTCAGACGTCATGACGTGGGATCTGTTTCTGACCGAAGAGTAACTATAGATATTTAAAAAAAAATAAAACAGATTTCACTAATACCATTAGGGACACAAAAATATTTATTACTGAAAAAAAGGTTTATATTATAAAAAATATTTTTAAAAAACCAGTATCCGAATCGAACATGGGTTCGTGGATCTGGACGCCAAAGCTCAAACGGCTTGACTAAAACAATCACTTCGTGTTACAAAAAAAAATAGGTATTTCAGCTACACGATGTACAAATAAAATCATTGATAACTCGTAAATACTTGTTTGCCGCCTCCCTATGTATTAGGGAAATATTATGATTTTTTTTTTTTTTTTTTTTTTTTTTTTTTTTTTTTTTTTTTTGAAGAATCCAACGATATCTTTCGGTCCGAAACGGATCCAGAAAATAGGGGTCTGAAATATATGCATTTCAATAAATCTAAAATATTGAACGTTACTAGTAATATATATATTGCATTTACTATTTTACTTATACTTTGTCCCATTGGTCCATTAAGACAAAGTCGCTGGCAAACTCTAGTCTCACTCCCACGGAAAAGACGCATGAAATTTTATGGACATGTAGCACGAATGGATGACTCACGACGTGCCAAGAAAATTTTCCACATCGTCAATGGTCCCGACAAAACAAAGCACGCTGGTTTGCAGAAACCCAGAAGGACCTCGCAGAAGCCATCCTTGACCCATTGACATCCACACGCAGTAAATATAGACAATTGATCACCTCACATAAATTTGCCCCTAAGAGCCGAACATCAAAAAATCTGAAACTCAGAAATGCATGAACACAAGAGGGACGTCAAGCCCACAGCGAAAGGATGAGGAGGTTTTGGGAAAATAAGATCAACAGCAAGAAGAATAAGGACAGTGCAAATTAATGGTTCCACGCGCTCCTTAGTGGGCTAAACGATAAAATAAATAAATAATAATAATAATACAGTTACACTAGTAGTACCAGCCAGTGTGGCCAGTGTGCCATCACACTGCATCTGGGAGGTACAATGGGACCAGGCTCGACTCTTGGACCACGCGTATCGGCCGCCCTCATGCTGGTTTTAGGCGGTTTCCCCCCAATTGCCTTAGCTATTATACTGAGACGACCCACATTCACTACCTCATAAACTACACATTTCACAAACAAAAATATAATTATCATACAGGAGAAGTGTATAGCTTAGGTGTTATACATTTCTCCCATAGAGATAAATGCTCCAGTCTGATTCTTGCCATGTTGGTGGGGCTCCCAATCATGTGATTCATTCTAAGATGCCGGTGTTCGCGTGATGCTTAGTGATCATAACGAAGAACAAAATAACTACTATCGCTATTAATTGTCATGATTTATAAATTAATGATTTTAAATCGGTTGATTAAGACTTAAATAGGAGAAAAGCAGTGTCATTTATAATTAATTCACGTGTGACAAATGTAAAAAAAGAAAAAAATTCATTGAATCTACATAACTTACTTCCATAAGATTGCATTACTAAACTTACTAATGTCACATATTACAATAAGATATTTGGGCGAGTTTCTCGATTTTAGTTATAACATGACTCTACCAATTAAGTCAATTAGAGAGTTTTTGACTGGCTCCGCATTAATGAATGATGACGAGGTGTCCGTGAGTCACCGTAAAATGTATGGTGGGGAATGCCTTCAGTTTTACATACGACCTACCGACCATATAACAGACGTGTCAGGCGAACGTGCAGGCTAGGGAAGCAGTGGTACCCGTTTTTCTTCGAAGGAGGCTTGCACACTCCTCGTGACATGTGGCCGGGCACTGTACCGCTGAAATATAGTATGTGGAGCTGCCTGTAGAAGGGCCAGTTTCTCGAGGTTTAAAACCGCAAGATATGTAGAACATTACACCCATAATACCTGTTTAGGATTGCAGGGAGATGGCATGCACGTAGACCTAGGGGCTCCTTTTTCGTGACCGGACAGGCCTACTACGTACTGAGAGAAATTTCAACATCAATTGCTGTATCATGGAGGTTTTGAAGCCCGAGGCACTGTCCTTTCTGTAGACAGCTCCACTTGCCATATTTCACCAGTACAGTACCCGACCACATGTCGCGAGGAGTATGCAAGCCGACTTCGAAGAAAAACGGGTACCAAAGCTTCCCTGGCCTGCACGTTCACCTGACATGTCTGATATGGTCGGTCGGTAACTTGTTCGTTCTGGTCCTCCTGCAACTATTATCAATGCTTTCTGGACGCGCCTACAAACCGCGTGGTAGTGTGTTCCGCAGGATCTCTTTCTTTCCATGCCACGACGTCTAGACTCTAGAGGCTATGATTGCAGCACTTGGTGGCTTCACGCCGAATGGAATTCTCATGGCCAATGAACATGTACAGTTCTGTAATTCTATTAATTTGTGTATTGTCATGTCCCAGATTTGTGAAACAAATTTCATTGTAATCACATGTCCCCTTGGAGTTGCAATTTTCACAAGCAGTAGGGTACTTTCCCATCGAATTTCATAGCTCCAAACCACGCAGCCCCTTGCGTCTTCCCTCTCGCTTACATCAGTCTCGCTGATATATGGCACAAAGATAAGGGATTTATTTTAATATTTAGAGCAACATTGCGAATGAATTTGATTTACAGTTACAGTATTGCAAAATCACAAAGACCGTCCACTGTAAGTTATTACAGAGAACTTTACCGAAGTGTTTATAACAGGTATGGGCAACCTTTGCTTAGCTGAGGGCGTAATTTCGGGACTTAATCAGGCCGCGGGCCGAAGGTAAGAAATCCCGGGCCGTAGGTAGGAAATAAGTAGGTAGTAATGAATAAAAAGGAGATAAAAATTCACACATTTTTTATTTATTAGAATTATAATAGTATAATCAAACATACAAAAAGCAAATTAACAAAAACAGATAGAAAAATAATATGACAATTAATGAGAGACTTGAGTTTGAAGCTTATTTGAATTTTCTGAATCTCTCGCGGGCCGGATTGAAGCTGGTGGAGGGCCGGATCCGGCCCGGGGGCCGGGGGTTGCCCATATATGGTTTATATGCTGGTAATACGTTTCAGCTCACACACTATGTTACGGAAACAGAATGATACAGAATAACTCTCCAGAGAGCTTACATTATTCATATACAGATGGCAACACTTACTATTTTCTCTTGTTTACATTATCTGTTACTTCGAGAGGACGTAAATTCCAAGCAAAGGGAAGCACAAAAGACAGGTAGTCCAAGAGGCACTAATTCTACAATGAACGTGAGGTGAGTGCTTCTGCCTGCGAACAGTGTAAAGGTGGTTTCCCATGACCTGTGCATTTGCCGGCCGCGCCGGTCTAGCTGTGAACAGCACCTCTACTGGCAGGGATGGCGCGCCTCTATCCGTCGCCCAGTCGGTAAACATCAAATGCCCGGTAGCTGAAATACTAGGCAACGTGGAGGGGATGTGGCGTGGTCTAGCCTGTGGCGCGTGTTGATCCGTTCAATTCGGCTGCATGGCCCGGCCTACAAAACCACGGGCCGTGGGTAGCCACAATAAGGGCAGGAGAGTAAGGTAAACCCCCTATAAACTGTGATCAGGCTGAACTGTACTTCAATATCTAGTATGGCGGTATTTTTTTTCTCTCTCTTATGCCTTTACGCCTCTTCGAGGTCATTAGAGGCGGGAAAGAATGGAGGTAGGAACGGGAAGGAATTCGGTGGGACGGTGTTTTGCCGACTTAGACGAAATCGCTGAATAAAGTCTGAGCATTCAGGTTTAGGTTTTCAATGGTGTCCCCAAATCACTCCAGGCGAATAAAAAAAAAAAAAAATCTACTAATGGTAAAGGAGTTACGTATAGATGAGAGGTTCACAAGAAGCATTGGGTAATATTTGTTAGAGTAGCTCATGTAGACCGTGTTGGCATAATTGGATCAGTATTAAAAGTATCGAGTGATTTTTGACTTATTCTTAAACCTACTGAATATTCCTTTTCGATATTATTACCGAGCGTGGTGGTGTAACGGATAGCGTTCTGGCCTCGCATTCGGGAGGACGGCGGTTCGAATCCCCGTCCGGGCATCCAGATTTGGGTTTTCCATGGTTTCCCCAAATCACTCCAGGTGAATGCCGGGATGCTTCCTTCAAAAAGGCCATGGCCGAATTCCTTCCCATTCCTTGCCCCCATCCTTTCCCGTCTCTAAAGACCACGTTGTTAAAAAGGGACGTTAAACTGTTACAAAAAAAAAAAAAAAAAAAAAAAAAAAAAAAAAACTTTTCGATATTCTTTCCTTAAGTGGGATAATTCATCCAAAAAAATTGGATAATAATTTCAATATAAACTTGTAATGTCTCCTTTCTTGATTTGATAAAAAAAGGGTTTAATCTGATATTACTGGTTGGTTTCTGTGATCTAAAGGTAGTCAGGGTGGGCGCCAGGTTTTCGGCAGAGTTTCCTATCTTAAAGGAAAGCGCCTGTCAAACCAAAAAAATAAAAATGATTGACCACAGATTCAACACTACAAGTTCTAATTCAATGACCTAGGGATGGAGGGTGATTAAAAACTGAGTTCACAATAAACATTTATGTTGCTTTTTATCTCAAAACTGGTCAGTGAAAATTAAGGCACAGATAACAACGTTTTGGGGATATAAATTTCAGCATGAGAGTTATCTCAGGGGGTTTACTAGTCTGAACAGGATAGCAAGTGTCTCTTCCGATCTTGGTGGCTAGTTACCCAGGACGGCGTGCTGTCGGAGGATGGAGTTTTAGAGCGTCCTCTCTGGCGGGCGACGGCAGCCTGCTCGCTAGCTCAGTTCGGTCTGGCGTCGGAACTCGCAATCCCCTGTCGCTTCTCCACACCATTCTCTTCAGCGAATGGGAGCCAAAGAGAACGCTCAGCAACTCGCCGATTGATGGCCACCCTCGGAATAAACAAAATAATACATAACGGAGATCAGATCACTTTTGGTCACATGTGCTGGCAGTTTCTTGATTGGGTCCACCCCCACATTTTTTTCTCCCCGTCTCTGTTGCAGCACAACACATCTCACCCCACAGAAGCAGCCCCCAGGGGTCTACCAAAAACAGCACACCCCTTGCCACCCTTTCTGCCTCACAGTTCTGTCAGGACATCCCAAACTGCATTCATAACCGATATTATAGCATTCAGACGCACAAATTCAGGCTCGAAATGTACAGGGTGTTACAAAAAGGTACGGTCAAACTTTCAGGAAACATTCCTCACACACAAACAAAGAAAATATGTTATGTGGACATGTGTCCGGAAACGCTTACTTTCCATGTTAGAGATCATTTTATTATTTCTCTTCAAATTACATTAAACATGGAATGGAAACACACAGCAACAGAACGTACCAGCGTGACTTCAAACACTTTGTTACAGGAAATGTTCAAAATGTCCTCCGTTAGCGAAGATACATGCATCCACCCTCCGTCGCATGGAATCCCTGATGCGCTGATGCAGCCCTGGAGAATGGCGTACTGAAATGTGCAGGAGCTCCATCGTGCATGAACCACATGTTGTGTCGTACTTGTAAAGGCACATCTTCTAGCAGCACAGGTAGAGTATCCCGTTTGAAATCATGATAACGTTCTCCATTGAGCGTAGGTGGAAGAACATGGGGTACATACTAACGAAACTAAAATGAGCTCTAACATGGAAAGTAAGCGTTTCCGGACACATGTCCACATAACATATTTTCTTTGTTTGTGTGTGAGGAATGTTTCCTGAAAGTTTGGCCGTACCTTTTTGTAACACTCTGTATATGCGGGGAAATCGTCGACTTACAACCATTTGCCAAAGAATTTGGGTCTGTAATAATAAAATTATCTTCATGGTATTCTGTACTATCTACTACCCTTAATATACAATGAAAATCATAAATTTTTTTTTTAAAAAAAAAATGTTCCTGATCCTCTTAGAATTCAAAACTTCTTTTTCTGTTTTCTACGCAGGCAGATAAAATTTTTGTACAGTTTATACGAGGCAAGGTTTCCTTTTAATCGCAGTCGTGGCTTCATTTCTGTTGAACTAGCTCTTCAGTTGTATCCATGCTCATTATTTTTCTCTTTACATTTATAATTAGTGCTCTGCGATGACAGAAGACTAACAAAACTCTTAACTGAAAGCACTTGTACTCTAAACTAGACTCGAATTGGTGTCCCACCGTAACGCGAGGCCAGTGGCCTCCCTACGCTGCTGTAGTTGGCATTAAAGGATTTTAATATCGCGACGTGATACTTTTGGTTTGGTTTTTTTGGCTAATTTCAGGCTGTACAGCATATAAATATTGCGTATTTGAGACAACAATGGATAGACCCTGGGGAGTAAACCTACCTTTCTGAAGGGTATATTATCCGTTCACGCCCTAGCCGTCTAGGTTTATACTCTCCATGGTTTCCCAAAATCTCTCCATGGAAACACTTGGATGATAACTTCGTTAAACACATTACTGATTTTCAGCCCGTTGTTTGTACACAATTCTCTCCTCGCTCTCAACTTGTTCCCAGCTAACCCTAAATCCGTAAATAAAACTACAAAACAAAAACTCTGGCGGAACTATGTTCGTAAACATGCCCCCGAGCTCTTTTAAATCACATCCAATAGGTACGCATTCTTTCTGCCGGAATCTGTGTGGTATCTTTAGATTGGGCAACAGTCACTTTATCGGGTGGTGATAGCCCAATCCATGATGACTTTATTCTGAAATCTCAAGATTTTTTCATTAAATTTCCGCAAAGTAATGTTGGATGTTTGTTCCACTTATCGAACTTGAGACTAAAAATAGAGAATGTATACACCTGCTTCACCCAGCTTGGAAAAAACGTATTCGTTCAGAGACGATGTGAATTTAAGTGCACAAACGAAATTGAATTGGAGATAAACGTTTCCCTAAGCTGAGGACAAGGGAGATGTAAAAGAGTGGGGTTTATTTTTTGTACTGGACAGCTGATCACGTACTTTGTCATACCATACTTTAACCTATGGGTCATCCTAAGAGTCGTCGAGTAATACGCTTTCAAAGTCTTCCCACGGTTACTGTTACTTCATGTTTGACAATACCGCTCTTCGGAGCTCGTAGGCACATATATACATTGACATTATTCCAACTTCAGTTCATTACAAGCCTTTTATACCGAGCATGGTGGGTGAACGGTTAACGTTCTGGCCTCGCATTCGGGAGGACGGGGGTTCGAATCCCCGTCCGGACGTCCAGATTCGGGGTTTTCATGGTTTCCCCACATCACTCCAGGTGAGAGTCGGGATGCTTCCTTCAAAAAGGCCATGGCCGAATTCATTCCCGTTCCTTGTCCCCAGTCCCATCCCGCTTCTAATGACCTTAGCCGTCAACGAAGCGTGAAAAAAAAAAAAAAAAAAAAAAAAAAGTATCTTATACGAAAGTTTTCTCATCTACACTTGATTGTGTTTGAGAATATTTTTCGAGCTCTTGTAGTATTTTGTTCAAGATTAAAAACAGAATTAGGTTCTGAACTATTCGATGATATGCGCAGGAAATACATTAGCTCCAACTACAGTATTTAACTTTGCTTGCCGGTAGTGGTGGAAAGACAACGAAGAATTCGGAAGTTTAATTCACGTTTGCCTTATAAATTCACTAACGGTGCTATCTCTCCAAATACGGAAAAGTTTGTGCCTCATGCAGAAAAATTATTGCAGACATCAGCGTTTTGTACCTCTGTATAGAATGATATACCTTATAACAAGAATATAAAAGAAACACTTCTATAGAGCAAAGTACTAATGATCAAATGGGGTATCATGGAAAAGATGGAAAGAGACTATTAGATCTGCCGTGTACTAGAGAATCTTGAATTGGAAAGATATCTATGAATAGAAGATGTATAACGACAAGAGGAAGTGTCGAGGAGATCCGAACAAAACCTGTAAAACTGGACTTGAACAATTATAATTTTTTTCCGTTTGTGCTAAAATGTTTCTTGTGCTCTTTCTTTGCATTTACGACGTAGTATAAAAAGTAGTTAAAGACTTCGCGTGCACAGGAGTTGAATGGTTAATACTGGTGCCAACTTTTTAGTTTCATAAACAGTGCGCAGCTATTTTTATACCGGCGTGTCGCACTAAAATACATCGGTTGCAGTCACTCAAAGTACAGCGAAGTACTGCACGGGAACTATGGATATTTTTGGTCTTATTTCTGTCTCCTGCACCAAGGAAGAAACAGACGGGCGGTACCCCCGCGGTGTTTACCAAGAACAAGATACCGCTGTTATCGCAAACGCCACTCCACGACCTAAACACACTACTGACATAACAGGCCTTGATAGTCACAGTTATGCTCACCTGCCAAATTCTCACGCACGCGCGAGATAGATCTGGTCGTTGATGTGTTACGATTGTTTGCGGACTTGATTCTAACTCCCTTCTTGTGCGAACAAAAACTTAAAAATATTCTCATCAAAATCAAGGGGGACATATAAAACGGCTTTAATTTAGAAATAATTCGTCATAATTGTTTCTATATACAAAAAATCATACATTTTAAATTGCACGTTATTCTTGGCTTCATTTAAACATTCTCCATGACAAAAGTGAAAATTTTGGTACAAACATACTCCTTTCTGCTTGTCTCAGCATATTGTGGTGACGTAACAGGTGTGTGTGTGTGTGTGTGTGTGTGTGTGTGTGTGTGTGTGTGTGTATGTGTGTTACTTTTTAAAGTCCCTACTTATTTTTATATTTTTCTGCAGCAACATGATTTATGGGTTAGAAACCGCTTTATCATTCTTTATATTTAATACCAGTCAAAATCGAGGGCAGAATATACTCTAGATAATATTCCTGCTATTTTTGTAAAATTTCCTGTTCAGCTATTTGTCTAAACGTTTCGTATATTAGTGTGTTACAATTCATTACTAGTGCTTTTTATACTTAGAATCGGGATAGTTATTAATGCATATATTTTAATGCCACAAATATTTGACTATTTTATATAAAATGGATCTCCAATAAGATGCTTATCGATAAGTACTAAACCATGATATCTTGAACTATCTAAATGATATTTCTTTCTCCCATTTCATGTTCAGTATATATCTGATAATGAAATACTTATAGTGAAATGAGTCGTATTCACATAATAGTCATATGATCCAAAATATCTGGTTGATCTGGTGTTTATCTTCATTTATTATTTACTTTGAAGATATCTGCTTTCAGCAACTCTCGAACTCTTTAATGTTTTCATAGTGGTAGTGTATTTTATAGTCACACTGATTCTTTTCCCTTTTTAAAACCGTCAACTATTAATTGTTTTGTAATGTATGTCAGATTAATTTTGTTCACGTTTAAAATATCTAGCTGGATGGGCGATGAGATCCAAGGTCATTTCCGAGTGGTATATTGTTCTATTTACTGTATCATGCCTTGCTCGTGTAATTGTAGTTAGGACAACACTAGACGAACACAATACTTAATTAAAACAACCCATGCCCGAGACCGGACGCGAGCTCGCGACCAATGTAAGGCGTGTTAGCTCCTACACTGCCAGGGCGGGCAAGTTTAAGCTGAGCCTGAGAAAGTCAACGCCAGGAAAGTCTTCGCTCGAAAACACTGCGTAGTGAAATAACATCCGGCGCTGAAAATAGAGCACGACGTATGACTGACGATACCATTCAGTGACGGAATCGAAGCGGATAACCTCTGCGGTATTGTCTTTTTCCTTCCCTCCTCAGGGTCGACGCTAGGAATTTTGGGCCCGGGGTAAAATGGGCGACCTTTTTTTTTAGCTCTACAAACTAGAAATGGGCAAAGTGACTCACTAAAAAGAGCGGTGTTCATTTGATCACTCTACGAAAAGAACTAGTTCTTTTGAACGGTTCACTAGCTCAATTTTATTTGAGACCTCAGAATCCGGTTACACCCCCACTTTTCGATCAAATACCCCCCCTTAAATCTACTTTGATGCAATTAGTAGACTTTTTTTAGCTGTACAGTCCAAAAAACCCACGTGAACAAGCTCTTCTTGATCTTCGGAATTAGCCGACTTATGATCGACTCACCTACTCACCTAGAAGAACTACCGTTCACTTTTAGTGAGCGACTGCTCACTCGCTCTTTTAAAAGAACTGCTCTAAAGAACTGATTCAATCGCGAACGACCCATCTCTACTACAAACTAGCCGGGCGACAATGGGCGGATTCTTGGCTTCGAGGCCTAGGGGCCCCTGCAGCCGGTGATCGGGCCCCCCATCAGCCGGCGGGCCCTTTCCCTCCTACCTCTTCTTCATTGCTAAATTACAATTGCTTCCACTGGATCTGTTCGAAAACTATGGGATTCCCCCTCCACCCTTACGGATAATGTCGCATATCTTCGTGTGTAAGGGGGCGTCCATAAATTACGTCAGGTAAAATAGGGGGGGGGGGTTCCGGCGAAATCTCACCAAGGGGGATGGGGGGTCAACGAAAATCTCACGTGAAATTTTTGTTGAGCTAAAAAAAAAAGTCTACAAAAAATGCGAAGGCCGGCCGATTTTAGGGGGGTAATTCGGCGAAAAGTGTGGGTGAGACCTTCAAAAAAAAATCTCAACATGTTGCCACGGCGATTTCTAGGGGGGGATCTCACGGACCAGATCTCACCAGAGGAGGGGGGGGGACGTCCCGATATCCGGAAAAACACCTCACATAATTTATGGATGCTCCCTAAGCATTAATTTTTCATGTTACTCTTCGTTGTAGCTTCACTTATGAGTAAACCGTGTATGGAGAGGAGTTCAGACCTAATATTCGAGAGGTCAAATTTCTATCCCGGATTCGCAAAATCGCGGCAGGATAAAGGGAGGGTGGGTCAATTTCCTTCCCGTCCTTTGCACACAATAAGCAATTTCCATTTAAAAACAATACGTAGTCCGCTATCCGCAGTGACCTATATTTAAACGTGGAAGTCAACCACGGAGAAGTCTCATCGAAGGAAAAATCAAATTATTTCTTGTAAAAATTTCGCCCATACGCGGACTCAAACGGATAGTCCATTTTTACTTACCTTTCCTCTTTCCCCCACTCCACTACTGCTTCCCGTCCCCCTGTATCCTCCCCCTCTCCTTCACCCATCTCCCCTACCCTTTTCTCCCTCCTTGACAGGGCTTTGCCGCTCATCGGTGTCACAGGAGAGGATAGGTGGCAAAGAACCGTAAGGAATTCTGCTATGGTCTTTTGAAGAAACGAATACTCTTAGAATACTTTCGTTAAAACCACGGAAAACTAAAATCAGGCAGGCTGGACCGGGAATCCAATCTGAGTTTTTCGAAGCGTTTACTGCTCACCCACAATGTTATATTTCTTTTTTCAGGAAATGTTTTGAATGTTCGTTTTCATATTTAAACAATGCAGATATGAGAAATGTAAAATGAATGACAGTAGACTGTGACATGAAGGTGGAACCGAACATTGCTTAACCGCAAGATGTTAACATTGGCACAAGGGATATCTTAAGAAACACTATGTGCGCTTGTTACAAAACGAATTTTTAGTTGCTTAAGGCGAAAAAGTCACAATAAATATTAAACTGGTGATGTTCTTTCAAATAATTAAACCGAGTTTGTCATATTTAGATTACGATCATCGTTTAAAAAATCTGTAAAAGTTCTGCATTTTACACTAAAAAATATTAAAAGTTGACTCTTAATTTTATTTACGTAAAGTTTTCCACAATCCAAGAGATTGGTTATATCCTATCGAAGGAGACAGATTAATCTAGTCTGTTCTCTATATTGAAGTGAACATATTGCTTTATTCTTTTTCTTCACATGAATTCGAAATTATTAATTAAGATACATTTATTGATTAAGGCCAATTAAAGCATCAATGTTTTAAACTTCCCCAGTACCTCATAGTGATGCAGTGACGCATAGATGTCGTTAAGTTCCGGTTAATGATTCAACAATCCCTGAATTTGTTTCTAAAAAATGTTTCACACGCTTTGTTATCACCGAGCGTGGTAGGTGAACGGTGAACGGTTAACGTTCTGGCCTCGCATTCGGGAGGACGCGGGTTCGATTCCCCGTCCGGGCATCCAGATTTGGGTTTTCCATGGTTTCCCCAAATCACTCCAGGCGAATGCCGGGATGCTTCCTTCTAAAAGGCCATGACCTAATTCCTTACCGTTCCTTGTCCCCAGTCCCATTCCGCCTCTAATGGCCTTAGCCGTCGACAAGGCGTAAAAAAAAAAAAAATTGTTATTGTCTACGATACAAATCAGACGTCGATATTCCAAAGCTCTTAATACACACGTGAGAAATCTCGAAACTAGCTGACAGTAATATTATAGAGCCCCTACGGCTCTTCCACTTCCCACAGGATACACGAAAATGAGCTCCGCATTCATGGGGGCCGGAAAATTTTTTGGGCCGATGGGGGGGGGGGGCACCAATGCAGCCCTGGTGCACCCCCCTAGAAACAATCCTGCCGGCGCCCATGTCCGCATTCCAATTACACACATTGATACGGGAAGTTCTCGTATTTCTATGTACATCTTCTCAGAAAGTCTCGTACTTCTATTTACTGTTCTCGTATTTTTATTTATTTTACCTTGTCTTCGAAGTGAAAATATCTACTTAATTATTTATTGTAGTTTCTTCTAAAGTTTTATTTCCTTTTCTATGAGAAAATAAGAAACACAATTTCCGTTCCACATCATCCAGCTTCGCCAAATAAATAATAATCTAATATGAATTAATTCCCTTTTTATTATAATTCTATAACATGAATAAAACTTTCTCGGGTAGCTAGCCGAGTTAGTACATCGTTTGGCCATTCTATAACATCCTTAATCATCTGAATATGTACAGGTTCTTTTCCACAGTAACTTTAAAATTCAAAGGGAACACGACACGGCCTTCACCAGGCTTGTCTAGTCTTGATTTATCCTCTTCTGTTTTATATAAAAGTTTCCTTAGTTACCCATTTCACATAGTAATTATTATGGTAGCCTGTTATACTACAAAGTGACGGGGTCAACGCCAAGCTGCGAACATTCTTTACTTCCCCGCGGAATTTCATCCACTGTACTCATTGGATAATAGCCTGAGTTAAAATGGGGAGCCGTCCCGTATATTTAGCTTCGAAGAAAAATCCTTGACTTCATCGGGGATCAACCCGCAGGGGCGTAGCTACTATGGGACTAGGCGGTGCAGTGCACCCGGGCCCCTACGCTCAGGGGGCCCCCAAGCGTAGTTCAGAGGGCCCACGGGCCTTCCCGGCAAACTGGCGACCTTTTTTTTAAGCTCTACCGTCGTCTAAAGAGGCTCTTGAGACATAGGGAGCCTTCAATGCTCAGCGGGGCCCCTCTCATGGGGCCCCCACGCACAACTCATGGCCCCCCAGCCTCATCTCAGGGGGCCTCTACCAGCAACACAAAACAAAAGAAAGGTCGCCGATCTGGCCTGAGGGCCCAAAATACATTTTTTGAACCGGGGCCCTTGTTGACCTAGCTACGCCTCTGTCAACCCGGGCTAGTTAGACGCTCTACCGCTTGAACTACGCGGCTACCCTGGTAAAGAGAGTACTGAGTCATATGTTGCATTATCCGAAAGGGGGCTATATATCAATTTTAATACCGAGCGTGGTGGGTGAGCGCTCTGGCCTTGCATTCAGAAGGACGCGGGTTCAAATTCCGGTCCGGCCGGCCAGATTTGGGTTTTGCAAGGTTTCCCCAAATCACTCCAGGCGAATACAGAAATGATTACTTGAAAACGCCATGGCCGTATTCCTTCCAGTTCCCAGCCCCCAGTCCTTTCGCGCCTCTAATGACCTCGACGTTGACGAGTAAAGATATAAGTAATTATGTCTTCACTGCCATTGGTTCGATACCTCATAAGTCATAACACAGTTTCAATTAATTTTCATCATTTACATCCTGAAAAACACAAAGCTATATTTGAAGAAGTAGTCACACCAAATTCGGCGCCAGTACTGCGTACTCTGAGTCGTTTCGATACTCTGTATCAGATTTTTAATTTTGTACATTTACTCCTTAGAACACTCAAAGCATCACTAGCGTCAAATCTGAAGTTGTTATTGCGTGCTCGGAGTCACCGGTTTAATGTCAGGCGACGGAAGTTCACTGAATTTTCATCATTTACGTCCGTTAACACGGAAAGCTGTATTTTCAACATCATTAGCCACACATTCGACGCTATCATAACATCGAGCGTGATGGGTGAACGGTTAACCTTCTGGCCTCACATTTGGAGGACGCCGGTTCAAATCGCCGTCCGGGCATCCGGATTTGGGTTTTCCGTGGTTTCCCCAAATCGCTGCAGGCGAATGCCGGGATGCTTCCTTCAAAAGGCCATGTCCGAATTCCTTACCGTTCCTTGTCCCCAATCCTATCCCGCTTCTAATGACCTCGATGTCGACGAGGCATAAAGCCATAGGCAAAAAAAAAACTATTGTACTGGGAATTATCATCCGAAAGTAAACTTGTGAAGAACAATTAGTAACCAAATGAATGGTGAATTAACCTTGAAGAACTATGATTGTCGTCACGTATTGTTGACAAGATAGTGTTAGTTTGCATGAATTGAATGAAAACTAACACTTCAATTCCTTTAGTCAGAACGTGAATCTTCATGTATCCCTTTGGATATTTCGGAAGAGTAAGCCTGATTGAGCAGATACAAATATGCCGACTATTCAATGAATTCTTCACCCGTGAAGAATTCATTGAATCAATACGCCGGGAAAGTCTCCATTTACATATGATGACTATTGTCTACATCAGTTCTGTGTGGGATGGTAATAACATTTTTTTAGTGGTATAAGATATAACGTAGAAAAGGAACCCTACAAGTAAACAGTATGCTCAACAAACGCGGAATGTGTCAAAAAGAAACTGTCGTAAGATCACGTGAACTTATTTTACCATCGGCATGAAAACAGCAATGCTTTCATTTAACAAGTTGGATCTGTTCAATTCGGCAGCTGACAGCACTTGTCGGCGAAGTGATTGGATACTCAAATTCTGATAACATGTTCTGAATGAGTTTCCATCACACCAATAGCACTAAGCTATTGGATTTAGATTGCAACAAGCTGCATTATGAAACCTGTATGTATAGTGAACAACCTCTTTTTATTGTTCATTTTCCCCGCTTTCGCCATATCCAGCATTCAATTACAGCAAAAGGGTTGTCTGTGCTGTAAAGAACGCTGCAAATCGCAACCTTCATTTAGGAGTTTGAGGGTGTACGATCAAAGTACGCATTACGGCCAGAATCCAACCAAATGTCGTTTTGCTATTATTCAGTTAATTCCACTATAGTTTCCTTAATTACTATTATGCAGAACTGACGTAACGTCACTACCATGACATAGAGGTGCTAGAAAAACCTGGAAGAATGGCGACATTTGTTTGCGTCTTAGATCTCAGTATTATCCATATGGTTACAGTAGTACAGCACGTTGCGATACAGATGCCCTATCATCTTGAACGCAATAAACGGTAGTTACTATACAGTAAATCATCTTCCCAACTATACCAAAAATATTTCACAATATGTCCCAATGAGCATTCGGGGTCTAATATCACCACACGTATGCAGTATTGAATATCTAGTAAACGAAAAAAGGAAGCGAAATGAGCAAAGTGTTTGTCAACAAAATGTCATAGCTCTAGCGGCTTCGTTGAGTGAACAATGTATTGACACACTTCAGTAATTGATTAGTTAAAGGCAGCTTGTGATGATGACGACAACAAGGACATGGGGCAGTTAGACAAACATAGTCACTGCTAAACATATGCAGATAGTGCAAAAAAAAAAAAAAAAAAAACCAGTTAATGCAGAAAATATTCTAGAAATTGTGAATTCTTGTAAAAATTAGGTAAGGGCATGAATAGCTATATATATATATATATATATAGATGAATGCATGTTTGTTTGTTTGTTGTTAATTCAAATCCACAGTTTTCATCCGATATATATATATATATAAAGATGAATGCATGTTTGTTTGTTTGTTGTTAATTCAAATCCACAGTTTTCATCCGATCTCGATTAATCTTTGCTCACTTATCCTTTGAAAGAAGGAGAAAAATACTGTCTACATTTGGCTGAAAAATTATCTGTATAAATAATACATGTAGTATTATAATTTCGAAAAATTACTGAACGGCGATAGACAGACGCGTTGGATATGGAGGTCTCTGAACTGTTTTTCCGTGTAGCTGTCAGTTAGCTCAGTGGTTAAAGCGCTTGCTTACTAATGTTTGGGTCGTGGTCTCCGGTTCAAATCTCCGTGGAGGCTAAGATTTTTAAAAATTGTTTTTGATCGTAAGAGTCAAGCCTGGACCGCCGGTTATTCGGATTGAATGTTAAACTGTACATATAACAATTCTGGCAAAGAAATTCTTAATCCACGCGTACGAAGTCGGGGGTATCAGCTAGTTGTAATTATTTGAGAAATGGTGAAATTTTTGTAAATAATTGTACAAAACTTTGTATATCACCCCCAAAATATGTGTATTCTCCTACACTGGGATGTTTTAACAAGTACTAGTGTTGGGGTTAAACCGCATTTTTTTGATCGGGACAGTAGATATCATCAACCTGGCATTAAAGAAAACTGCAGTGACAAGTAGTCTGAAACTAATAAAAATGGCGGGTAAACTGTTAGTATGATTTAAAACCAATCTCTTCAAGGACGTATGAAGTGAGGCCATACACTTTTGATTTTAATTAGGATTCTTACGTTAATTTTGATGTACCCCCCCCCCCTTTCATGTCTTTCAGAGGAATAAGTCTGATTAAGATGGCTCCAGACCTACATAACATACTACGACAACACGTGCACGAAGGGTAATAAAGAAATTGAGTTCCTACATCTGTAACGAGGCTCCACTACCCTACCTGCGTTGAGGTTAAAAAGGTAATAGACGTACGAAGTATGAATTAGGACGCAATTGTAATGCACTGTGAACACTAATGTCGGTGATTGTGAATCTGTAAGTAGTAACGTGCAACAAGTAACATTCATCATAGGTGTATTTAATGTAAGGTACAACTAGAAACGTTCGACTAAGCCATCGGGGCAGTTGGGACTGGAGTCATGTCGTTCATTAATTACAAAAGTTCCGAATAAAGATTAGGATGTATAGGGTGTAAATGTTGGATTTTGATATTTTTTTTCTTATGGCTTTACGCCTCGTCGATGTCATTAGAGGCGGAATGGGACTTGGAACAAGGAACTGGAAGGAATTCGGCCATGGCCTTGTGAAGGAAGCATCGCCTGGAGTGATTTGGGGAAACCATGGAAAACCAAAATCTGGATGCCTGGACGGGGATTTGAACCGACTTCCTCCGGAATGCGAGGCCAGAGCGTTAACCGCTCACCCACCACGCTCGATGAATTTCATTGAAACTCCAGCAAATAGGTGGCAATAAAGTCGAATTTGAGGTGACTGCTTAGGGCGTAAGTGTTGAGATTGCACTAAAATTTCGTCTCTAAACATTGAACCGACGACCATTGATTACGCAGCAAGATCGTCATTTGGGTTAGTTGTAGTAAAAATCCACTTAAGGTGAGGATATCAACATTTTGCCCCTGAGGTGCAATTCTGATTTGAGTTACAATGCCCCCTTTCGGGTAGTGATAAATAAAATGATTGAAAAGTCTGGCTATCATACTCCTGCCGACGTTTAAAACACATTTCGGGTCTGAAAGAATTTCTTCATCAATACTTGATGAAAACCTCTCATGATATTAAACCATAACTATCCACAAGGTAATGATACGTATTATTCTCTGTCGGATTCAAGTTTTGTTGGCTTGGTGTCGTGCTTGGTTTAAATGTGGCCTTTGCTCTGTGGTTGCGGTTTTGGTTGCCAATGTGCTCGGTCAGTTTCAGTGGCGTGACCGCAGCATGTCCAAACTCGTTCGCCAACAACAGGACCCTGCCATGCATTTGTTCCACACATCCGGGGCTCATATCCAATCAAACTTCTCATCAATCAAAACACAACACGAATGTCGGGGCCTGATGCTAAGGTTCGTTTCGATCCTTGTGGGTGAACGGTAACGTTCAGGCCTGGCGTTTAGAAAGGCTCTGTTTAGATTCTCGGTAAGGCCATTCTGATTGGAGTTTTCCATGGTCTCCAGAAATCACTTGAGTTTAATGGTGAAATCTTTCTTTGATAAAGCTATGGCCCAACACTCTTCTAGATACTCCTATCCCTTTTCCAGTGTTCTTGTGGTTGAGAAACTGTTAAGTTCTATTTTTTTTTTTTTAAGTGTACCATATCTTTTTTTTTTTATCCGATGAAATGAAAACGGCGTGGAATGGTGGCATCACATCACAGATCATAATAATCTTTAAATCTACGACTGACTGACATAATTTAAAGCTTAAAAACTTAACTTATTCCCGAAGGTTGGTTGGATACTCCCGAAGGAGGCATACTAAGCCATTGTGTCAGAGGTAGGACGGTCAGTTCCTTTCCTCTGGGACCTAAAGTTTAACGTGGAATCCGAACCACGGAGCGTCCTGGCATAGCTTTTATGATTAAACGCAACTCTCAAAATTCCTGCGCCTGCTGGGATTCGAACCCGGGAACGGAGCAGCTACATTTCATCACTTTTGTCTTACTTTGATTTATATTCAGTCCAAAATCTTCCTTCAGTATTTTGTTCATGCCATTCAATAACATCTCAAAATCCTCAGCCCTCTCTGCTAACAAGACAATGTCATCAGCAAATCGTAGCATACTGATTTTTTCTCCCTGAAAACTTATGCCACATAGAAATTTTTATTTTATTTTCTTCATTGCTTCTTCTACATTCAAGTTGACTATTAACGGGGATAGACTACAACCTTGTCTCACACCCTTTTTAACTGATGTATGTCTCTTGATTCTCTACTTTTATTACAGCTACTTGATTCTTATATAGTTTATAGAGTATTCTTCTATCTCGATATTTTAGACCTGACTTCTTTAAAATTTTGAACATCTTGTCCCTCCTAACATTATCAAAAGCTTTTTCTAAATCAACAAATGCCATAAAAGTATCTTTGTTTTTCTTGATCCGCCCTTCAAGTATTAATCTTAAAAACAGAATTGCTTCCCTTGTACCCCGATTTTTCCTAAACCCAAACTGATCTTCACCTACTATCCCTTCCACTACCCTTTCCATCCTTCTGTATATTATTCTGATCAGTAATTTTGAAGCATGTGATGTTAGACTAATTGTGCGATAATTCTCACATTTGTCGGCTTGTGCTTTCTTTGGAAATGTGAAGATGATATTTTTATTAAAATCAGTTGGAATTTCTCCTGTTTCATAACTTTTTGATATCAGCTTGAATAATCTTTCGATTCCTTCCTCTCCTAGAGATTTAAGAAGTTCTGCCGGGATCTCATCAATTCCAACTGCCTTATTTGCTTTCAAGTCATTCAGAGCTCTATTAAATTCTGTTCTCAAAACAGAATCTACTAAGTCATCAATGTCGACATCGCCTTCCTTTTCAAATACACTCTTGTTCAAGTCGTCCCCAACATACAGTTTCTCAATGTATTCCTTCCATCGGTTAGCTCTATCTTCTGAACTTAAAAGAGGTTTCCCATCGACAGTTTTAATGTTCATACCTCTTTTCTTCATTTCTCCAAAATTCTGTTTGATCTTTCTATATGCAACATCTACGTTTCCTACGACCATTTCCTTTTCTACTTCTTCACACTTTGCTTGTAGCCATTTTTCTTTTGCTATTTTGCTTTTCCTATTTATTTGATTTCTAAATTGCCTGTACTGCTCTCTTCCTGCTTCATCCTCTGATCCATCAGCTGCAAAATTTCTTCTGTGATCCAAGGTTTTCGGGCAGCTTGTTCCCTAAAGCCTAATGTTTCTTTTCCAGCTTTCATTATTTCGGTCTTTAATGCATTCCATTCGTCCTCGGTTGAGCTCCTTTCACAGTTACTTCTTAGACGTAAGTCTACCATTTCTGCAAATTTTTCTCTTGTGCTAGATTGTTTCAGTTTATTCACTGCCAGTCTGTTCTGCGTATGCTGCTTCCTTATTCGCTTGAATTTCAGCCTGCACTTCATTACTATCAAATTATGGTCCGAGTCTGTGTCTGCTCCGGGTACGCTTTACAGTCTAGAACTTGATTCCTGAATCTCATATAGCGATTTTTAAATTTTTTAAATGTTAACTTTACGCCGTGAAAACGTATAAGCGGTTAAAAATCCGCCGAGTGTTTAAACGCCTATGGCGGTGTCCATTAATTATATGAGTTGAAACAGGGAAGGTTCTACGAAATCTCACAAAATATGGCGGGGGGGGAGGGGAGGGTAGCCAGAAATCTCACGTCATCTTAGTTTAATTCCTTGAAGAACAGTAGAGCTAAAAAAAAATCAACATGTCTTCAAACGTCGTCGATCCCAACGTTAGGGAAGGGGTCTAACTGCCCTTGAGAACAGGAGACCTACACCTCACATACGGGGTGGGGGGTAGGGGGTCCAGGTTTCCGGGAAAAAAACCCTCACGCAATTAATAGACGCCCCTTGTCTGGTCGAATGCACTGCACTGCGGCGGCAAAGCTACCGTCGAATGCAGTGGCAGTGCGCGGCTGTATATCGCCACCGACGGCAAATCTGCCGTGGGGTTTTCCTAGCGCCCAGTGCGTAATTTGAAGATTTGATCCCTCGCGCCACTATTGGAACGGCGATGACGGCAAATTTTCCTGCCGCGGCACAAACCGCCCAGTGTGTAACCGGGATTAAATAGAGATTTAGAGCTGCTGTTGGTTTCTGTCCGTTTGATTCTCAGTTTTGGCCAACAAATGGCATTATTTTTCTTCGATCTATAAAGTGCGAGACTTATTTGCGAGAAAGAAAATAAAAAGATAGGAAGAACATAAAGTAAAGATTGGGGAAGAATTGCTCCTTGAAGTCCTGAAATGTAAATACCTTGGCATAACATTTATAACAAACTCAAATGGGCAGGACATACTGGACAGACAATAATTAAAGGTTTCAAAACCCATCACTTGTTGGAGAGAGTAATGAGGGGAAGTACCAGATAAGTTAGATAATTGGGTTACAAAACTTTTGCCAGACCATTGCTTGAGTATGGTGGTGTAGTATAGGGCTCACATTTTGGTAACAAACACAGTATTTGAAGGGTATGCGAAGAAGGGCTGCTAGATTTGTCTCTGAAAATTACAGTAGAACGCAATCAACAACCAATACGATAAGGGAGCTGGAATGGGTTTCATTGGAAGACAGGAGGAGATTGAAGAGTGGTAATATACAAGGCGTATAGTGGTGACTAAGGCGTGGAAAGATATTGGTGTATATATTAGAAGTAGTGCATGGAAGGGAAAAGATTACCATGACCACAAGCTGGCACTCGATTTCAGGCACAAGGGTGTCAGGGAGGTTTTCTTTCGTAGGTAAGTGGGTTCCAAGAGAAATGATGAATAATTTACCAAAAACGCTGAAAGAATTTAAAGTTGAAATTTGTTGAGGCAAAAGTGAGTACAGGAAAGGGGAGAAATGGGTGTTTGAGGAAATTGCCACCGGGAAGTGCGCTCCATCACAATTAAATTAAAATCAAATATTGTCACACCAAATGATTAACGGTAAACTCTTAGGAGCTCAATGATACTGTGCCAGAAACAGACTCGGTGAAGTAATACTCAGCCGCATAAAGGCTTGAAAGGACCGCAGATGACTGATGAAAGGTAGACTTGCAGGATTGAGCCATCTACGTTTCTAAATGTTTTTTTCACTTGTAGCCTGTCGGATACATTGCTTGTCATGCAAGCTACATTACTTTAGGTTTTTTTGTGTTTGTTTGTAGCTTTAGGACATAAACAGATCTCTTTCCCACTCCTTAGGGAGCGTGCACAAACTACGTGGCTCTGTCTAAGCGGGGAGGGGGGGGAGGGGTTGGATGGAAGGCTACGCTGGGCTACGGGAGGGGGGGGGTTCCGAGCCAGGCAACGTAGCTTTCCTTTAATAACATTTTTCACAGTTAAAATGAGGAACAGAACACACAACAGCATGTAAATATTTATTTCCCTCAGTTAATTATCACCTTATGTAATTTACAATCGTCTGACAAGAGAAAACAGTACAAAATGTCTTCTGCAATCAAAAGGGAAAAAAGCTACTTTCTACGTGGAGGGGGGGGGGTAGAGACAAAAGCCACGTAGGGCTACTGGGGGGGAGGGGTCGTTCACATGAGGCCTAAATGGAGCTACGTGGTTTATGCACGCCCCCTTACCTACAGTCCTTTCTGGGCTGTGATTATCTTATCGTCGAAAAGCCGTATAGCCGTAAAAACAAAAACAGGTGTGTAAATTTTCAGCTGTTGCCAAAGATAGAGAAGGAAATATGTTGACACGTGTAAAAAATTGCTATCGAAGCATTCTTATTGACTTCCAGTATCAGTGGAGAAATCAGAACCTGGATTATCGAACTGAGATTAGAATATACTATTCGTGACTACCTCAAAATATTCTTCGTTGTACTAACTGCAGCATATATAAACGTGGTTTTAAAAGCAATGTAAGCCTATACCTGAAAGTTGATTCATGACATAAACTATTAATCCTTCTTGAGGGACTGCAAAAATCGGGTATTTATTATTAAATTTCTTGTAATTGTGGTAGGAGCCACATATACCATAGTTAACATTGCGTACCTCATTCGTGTGCAGAAATGAACCATTGACACTAGAAAAGACTCTGCTATGGCAGAATACATTCCAGTCTGAATAAATTAAAATTATTATATAACACAGATGAGTTAAGGAACAGAACGATTACTCAAAGTGTAGAAATCGGTTCTACTGATAATACAATAAACTCGAATATACGTTCAGTGCGTTATATAACAGACAGAGCTTACTGTATCTATTGAAATCGCGAACCTGGCAGCTGGAACAGTCGAAACCTGGCCAGTTGCAATATCAACATTTCCAAACGCAGGATACGAAGCAATACGAGTAGATAGGGCAAATGGTAACGGTGGGTGGCAGTTACAGTTAAAGAGCGTGTAGAGTACAAAGTTATTATCTCAAATACGCTAGACACTGATCTGGAGGTCCGTGCAATCCGCACGAAAGTATTACAGTCGTTATCGTCTACCAAGTGTGCGTACAAGTAAAGAGGGTTTACTATCACAACTTCCATCCCTGCTAATTTTCAAGGACGATTTAAATGGCCATTAGGGGGCGTCCATAAATTATGTGTGGTGAAATAGGGGGGGGCGCGAAATCTCACCAAGAGGGAGAGGGGGGCAACGGAAATCTCACGTGAGGTTTTGGAAATTTTTGTTGGACTGTAGAGCTAAAAAAAAAAGGTCTACAAATGACGCGAAAGGCGATTTTCGTCGAAAAGTGAGGGTGTAACCGGCTTTGGAAGCGTGAGACCTAAAAAAGGTCCACGGACCAGATCTCACCAGAGGCAGGGGCGTAGCTACTATGGGGCTAGGCGGTGCAGTGCACCGGGGCCCTCACGCTCAGGGGGGCCCCCAAGCATACCTCAAGGGGCCACAAAGCGCACCTTAAGGGGCCCTCAAGCGCAGTTTAGAGGGCCCCACGAGCCCTTCACGGCAAACTGGCGACCTTTTTTTTTTTTTTTTTAGCTCTACCGTCTCAGGGGGGCCCCAACCACTGCTCAGGGCCCCTAAAGAATAATTCAAGGGCCCTCATCCTCAGTTCAGAGGGCCCCTTCCAGCGCACAAAGCAAAAAAAAGGTCGCCCGTCTAGCCTGAGGGCCCAAAATAAATTTTTTGCACCGGGGCCCTTGTTGACCTAGCTACGCCACTGACCAGAGGGTGGGGATCGGGACCACAAGATCTCACCAAGTCTCACCAGATGGGGGGAGGTCCGGAAAAACACCTTACGTAATTTATGGATGCCCCCTTAAGGAGCTTGGGGATGCGACAAGACGATTACATGGATAGAATCCTTAAAACATGGAAAATTAACACTTGGTTATTTCAGTTGATTAAGAAGCCAGGTTAACCACTCCCAGTAACAAATTCTGTAGTTGACATCACGGTTGCTTCTTTTTGCATCACCAGAAAAGTCTTTTGCAAGGACCAGAGCACCTAATAATCTCTCTCCAAGAAGTTCAATATGCAACCCGCAATACTACTCACTCTACAGGAGAAATACTAAAAGAGCTAACTGGATTTACGAGAGAACACTTCGGGAGAAATTAACTGAAGTGGTAAATACCGGAGATGTAAGGAAACGTCATTAGGGGGCGTCCATTAATTACGTGAGATATTTTTCCGGAATTCTGGATCCCCCTTCTGGTGAGATTTGGTGAGATCTGGTCGGAACCCTCTAAAATGACGTGAGATTTTGACGGAGACCACCCCCTTCCCCCCTTGTTAATCGACCTCTTAGATTTTTTATATCTTTTTTTTTTTAGCTCTCAGCTTCCAAGGTCGGTTTCCACGTCGTTTCTAGACCATATCCCTCCCCCCCCCCCTAAAGTCGACATTCGCGTCTTTTGTAGACTTTTTTTTTTAACACTAACATCCTTTAAGAAGTTCAAAACTTCACTTGAGATTTCTGTTAACCCCCTCGGTGAGGTTTCGTGAGATTTAGCCAGATCCTTCCCCCTCCCATCTCACGTAATTAGTGGACTCGCCTTTTAAACTTTCCCGTTGTGTAAATAACGCTGTAGCCCTAACTGTTCCAGAAAATGGCAAATTCCTTAAATACCTACTTACAGTTCATATATGTTTATACTTCAAAATTACATTGAGAGATATGTTGTTCACTACCTCCTTGTTCCAGTCCCCAACTTCACAACCATATAGAAGGTTTCGTGCTCTTTTATGCCTGAGATCGGCTGGTAATTTATTAATACGATTCTCTCTTCACTCCTACATGTTGCTTCTAAATCTTACCGTATCTGCTAGAAACAAACAGTAATAATGATTTGTGTAATTTTAAAAGATATTAACCTGTCCCAAAAGACAGGGATAATAAACCAGTAGAAAAATAACTTGTTATTGTTATTTGAAAACTAGAAAGTGTAAATTGTTTTCCAAATGTAGTTGAATGTAAAATCCGAGTTTAAATGAAATATATTCTTAAACACCTGGGGCATCATTGGTAACGTCTTTACTTCCTAAGACTTTGTATTCAGAGATATAATCATATGTTGCAGTGTCGCTTTTGCGATGTCATTAATCAGTTGAGCAGCTTACAAATGTCAAACTAGATGGGTAATGTCGATTGATATACTTACAGCCAGGGTGGTTTGTTAAATGGTGTAATTTTCTAAGCCTCTTTTAATCTGTAGCCGGGCGAAAATTAGACTACCGTTTTGAGGAGAATGTTGTACACCACTTATTAAAAATTCTGCGTTTCTGTTTGGTGTAATTTTACATCTTAGCACTTAACAGTAGCTTTATGAACATGTAGTAGCTCTTCAAATGAGATTAACTGGCTCTGAGATTCCTGGGAGTAACTGCAGAAGATACTGTTTGGCACCAAAACATTGGCTATTGTCTTCCATAAGGTAGGTTCTAAGTTTTCTTCATCTTTATTCTTACTTTAACGTGCGAAATGTACACTTAAGTATTAACTGTCATGAAAGTAAACAGTTACGCAGAAACTATTTTGGATCACTTTCAGTAATTCAGATTCAAGGAGATGCTTAGTATAGACCTTGATAATTTTAGCATTCGCGTTCGAAACTCAAATAAAATATCACTTCAGTTATTTAATATTACCTTCGCATAGATAACTCCTTTCTTCAGGGAAGTAATAATACTACAAACCGCCGTTATCAATATTAAAAACACGGCGATTAGAAAGTTCGGCGACTGGAATACCATTACAGCAATTTTTGCACACCATCTGGAGCGGATCCAGGATTTTGGTTTGGGAGAGGCTTGAGCGGACTTTGGTTTGGGAGGCTTGGCTTGAGGGGCTTTTGGTTTTGGGGGGAGGGCTTGAGTCGGACAAGTGGTAGTCTTTATAATCTCCTCGGCGGTGAACCTAGATACCTTGGGGGGGGGGGGTTGAGCCCCCTAGCTCCCCCCCCCCCCAGATACGCCCCTGCACACCATCACAAATCAAATGTAGTGGCTGAAGTAACAACACTTGCGCATTTAAATCAACGTCTGCGATATGTTAATTCTAAGTGTTATAACTTTTATCAGCAGTTTCGTGAAGAAAGAGAGGAATATCTTGCATCATTCGTCCTGTTCATTTTTACGAAGGCGGAAGCGCCGTACTCCAAATACAATAATGTACTCGCTCGCTGTTTAGACACACTACATTTTAAAAATAAGTCTTGAGAATAATGTACCTGGACCAGCGTTTTTATTAAAGGTGATAATAAGACAGATGTGGTTGATGCTAGCTGTATGGATTTAAGAAAGGACTTTCGCCCGATTAAAGTAGATGGTACATTAAGAAGATAGGTATATTATTACAAATTTCGCTAGTGTGACAGGACCAAATGTCAGCTGAGAAACGAAGTTATTTCAGTAAAGTTCGAACGATGATCCATTTGATTTATAACGTCTTCCCTCACAATCTCTTATACTAAATTTGAGCGTGAGAGAGAATCAGCAGTGGTAATCGGTGAAAGTGCTAAATTTGCTCTTAACCACCGTCCTCCCGAATGTGAGGTCAGAGCGCTGACCGCTCACCCACCACGCTCGGTGACAGAGCCGAAATTGTCTCGATCGTTGCAATCGCACTAGGCCAGCACCTGACTAGGCACGTCTCAATTTGCTCCCTGTCTGCAGGGACAATCTGTAAATTGTTTGTCGACCTCTGCCAATCTCCCGATTTGCCTACTTACGTGGCAATCTGCAGGGCCCCTGCCGGATTGCCCCTACAGATTGGGATCGAAAATGTGTCATCTGTAGCAGCTTTTAGAGACATTGTCGCATTTAATTTAATTTAATTGCAATAGAGCACAGGCTCCGGTGGCAATTTCCCTACAAACCCATCTTCCCCCTATCCTGCACCCACCTACATTTGCCCTCTACAAATTTTATCTTTAAATTCTTTCAAAGTTTTCGGTAAATTATGCATCATTTCTCTTGGTAACTCATTCCAATCCCTGACACCCTTACCGAAAAAAGAGAATCTTCCCACACCCTTGTGCCTGAAATCGAGTGCCAGCTTGTGCAGAAAGGGGGGGGCAACTTCGTGTGGCCGTGAGCTGGTATAATTTCTTTTTTTTTTTCATATTTTAGCTCTAGTGTTCCGGGTGGCAACCTTTGAAGGGCGCGGCAATCTCAAGTATTTTTCCTGGCTCGAAAAATTGGCAGACCCGTCACATCAAAGGGATAAAGGATATTCCAAAGAGACCTAACCAACAAAAATGTTAATATGGGGACTTCGCCCTGAGTATAAAAGCAGCCCATACACGATCAATATTATTGCAATAATTATTGCACAGTAGTTTAGTTGACATCGAAATGACAGACGAGCAGGATGTAATAGCTGTTGCTATTGCTTTACTGAGCAGCATTAAAAAAAAAAATGTAAGACGGATAAATTGGTATGTGAAGCAGAAATGAGGAAATTGTCTTCGAACTGTCTTGGTGCTATAGACAGGAGACTTGTTGCTATCAAGATACCACCTGACTCTGAATTCCTTTTTATAAGTTTAAACACTTTTTCAGAATTGCTCTGTTGGGAGTAGTAAATACGAATTACAAGTTTTTAATGGTTGACGTCGGATCCAATGTATGTGTTTTCGTGTATATGATGATGGCTGGCTTAACTATTCCAGATTTGGAGATATGCTTATTAATCACCTCACAAGAACTTTTACCATACAGTAATAAGATTGCACCTTTTGGTTTTTTTTTTTCTGTGATGTGCGTGACTGTTTTAACAATGAGGGAAAAGATCAGTTTTTTTTAGCACTGCTGGATAAATTTTGAGTTATTTCATATCTAATTAGCCCTTTAAAGGTCAGTTGTATACTAACTCAAGGTTTATTGTTATTTTGTGGCTAATAATAAAATTGAAATAATAAAGATTTAAATCATTCGATGATTTTCTCTGCTCTTCCAGTGGTCCCATTGTGTATTTTGAGCTCACTACATCCTGGTCTCCAAGAAAACTCACCCGGTCGAAGTACCATAATGTAGGCTCCACTACTTCATCTCCACCCACCTCCTTTTTGTATTGTTAATTCGTTTAACTTTTTTTTTCTGGCTTTATTAGGAAAGTATCCAACATTTATGATCCCCTTGTGTCCTGCTCTACTACTTCTGCAAAAGCCTCCTTCTGTTACAAAGGTATTTTCAAATCTCTATTCCCTTGTGATATTAATCTTATTTCCTACCCAGATGAAACCTGATAAATTTAAATCTCCAACAATAATGACCATTCTATAATCACCTCTAAATATGACTTTTGTTTCTCTCCAAGAACTTCATCATTCATTCTGCCTCTATGGTATGCAGCTATCACCCTAATTTTTTTTCTTTTTCACTACCCCCAGAAGTCTAATCCAAATAACTCTTGGTCATGATCTATTAACATCAGTGAACTGTAATAGTCCTTGTGAACCAGTATGAAGATACCTCCAGCGATTGCTCCTCTATCTCTGTGGTATACACTCTAACCATTGGTAAAACCTCATCGTCTAGTACTCTACCTCTATTATTACTTGTAGTTTGTTTACCTGTATTCAGTTTTCAAATTCTGTTTCTTTGATTATTATACTTTACAGTTCACCAGTATCACTCTCATTTCTTGCTTTGTTATATTTTCAGTATTAAACTTTGTCTTTGCATTTCTGCCCCTGTCTGTTATTGTTTCAAAAACTTCATCTATTGCTTTAGCATTAGTGATTTTTCCCATTGTGTATCTTCAATCAGTATCTCTTTGATCACATATTTTTATCCCCTTACCTAAAATAGTACAGTCCTGATCCCACCACCTTAGTTAAAAACTCAGAAAGTACTCTCTTGCCTCTTCTGTTTAGGTGTAGACCATGTCTAGTGAAACGCCAACAACCCATAGGCTCCCCAGGCATTTTTACCTCAAATTCATATTTGACAATGTATTTCTATAATATTATTGATTTTTGCCATTGTGGATCTATACTCAGTATCCTTTGATCACCTTTTTTTATCCCCTCATCAGCAGTCCAGATCGCCCCTCCACCACAAAAAAAATCATGAATTACTTTTGAAAAAAATGGAATACTATGGTATTTTTGGGACCGCAGGTAAATGGTTTAAATCATACATTGAAAGCCGAATGCAAAAAGTTTCAATTTTTTATTCTAAAATAAGTAAAGATGCTTCATCAGACTGGGAGAAAATAAAACATGGAATTCCACAAGGCTCTGTCTTAGGTCCCCTCCTCTTTCTGTTATACATCAATGACCTTCCTGGAAATTTATCCGACATAGTTAAGAGTGTTTTATTTGCAGATGACACTAACCTGACTGTGCGTAAAACACCAAACAGTACTATAGAATTTAATGTAAATGAAGTACTTAGAGTAATAGCAAATTGGTTTAAGGCAAATTCATTAAAATTAAATTTTGAAAAAACACATTATATTAGGTTTAAAACAAAAAACTATGCACAGCCAGATATATGTATAAACTATAAAAACAACACAATCTTAGAAACAGAGAGTGTAAAATTTCTTGGTATTAAAATAGATGAGAAACTCTATTGGCATGATCATATCACTACACTACTGACAAAGTTAAGTAGTGCCACCTTCGCAATACGAACACTTTCTCTAACAGCAGATCTAGAATTAATGAAACAGGTGTACTCCTCATATTTTCATTCAGTAATGTCATATGGCATAATTTTTTGGGGAAACTCTTCACAAAGTAAAAAAGTTTTCATAGCACAGAAAAGAGCTATTAGGTTTCTGTATAGGGTAAAACCAAGAACTTCTTGCAGACAACTCTTTAAGAAACTCAATATTCTTACAATGTATTCTCAGTATATATATTCTCTCATGAGCTTTGTCATAGAAAATTTTAACCTGTTTAACCTAATTCACAGGTACACAGTTTCAATGCAAGAAACAGAAATAACTTGCATAAAACACAAACATCTCTGTCATTAGTACAAAGAGGAGTTAATTATTCTGGGATACATCTGTTTAATAAACTACCTAATCGTATAAAACAGCTTTCAGATAATAAAGATGTATTCAAACAAAAACTGAGAGATTATCTTATTGGCAACTCCTTCTACTCCATTCAAGAATTTGAAGAAAGCTCAGTTGCAAAAATATATGTTTATTATTATTTCTTATATTTGCAAAATATGTATATATATATATATTTACTATGATATGACTCATATTATGTGTATATGTATCAACAATGACATGTTTCACATCCCAGAGGTACTTCCTCAGCAGGGATCCATGGAACAAGATTGATAAATAAATAAATAATAGGCTTCCTTGCAACTTTACCTAATAACCCTTGTAATCCATGCCTAATGAAACCCCACCAACTAATGGTGTCCACAGGCATTTTTATCTCAAATTTATATGCCAAAAATGGAACAACATCACCAAATTTTCATTCTTAGTGATGTTGATATTTGCTTCTTTCCAGTAATAAATAAAAGCCTACCACCCATTTATTGTAATTTTCTTTTGAATTTTTTACTTTAGTAGTATACTTTCACATTTCATAAGAAATCATAGACCACTTATTTATATATATATATATATATATATATATATATATATATATATATATATATATATATATTGCAGTTCCCATGCCACATGAAAGTTTTCCACCTAATTGGTTTCAGTTAAGAAAAGAGAAATTCTTGGGTTTTTTTCTGTCCTCAAATTTACTTATGTCCGATAAGTATGATAATTTTTGTGACAATAAGCTATAGCAAAGGTAGAATCTACAGTATAAGTTGAAGCTGATAAGAGCAGCATAAATTTAAATACTGCTCTATTACTTAATAACATATGTTCGGTAAAAGTATTTCTAAAATAAAGAAGTTAATATGAATTCTTGGTTTCATTAAATTATATTTTATTTTGTCAGGATTTGTTACTTTTATTGAATTTGAAAGGAATGTTTTTATTTGCAATCAAAGTTCACAATATTGTTATAATTTTTTTGCAGTCTTTCAGAATAATGTGGTTTGCATTTTCATGTTAGAGACACAAATTTTTAGCTTTTTTTAGTCTTTTAAATTAAATTACAGTGCTGCAAGTAATGCTGACATGAGTCACAGCACAGTAGAAACAGCAGCAGGAGCTGCTGCTGTGCTGCGAGAGGAGCTAGCATCTGCTGTTACACGACAGCAACAGCAGCAGACACCTGTGCCACCTGTTACCTGTTCCACTGCAGCAACTACAATCACCACCAGCACCACCACTGCCAGCAAACAGTTAGATGAGATTGCAGCAGTAAGTAATTTTGTAGTACTATACTGCTGTTTTCTTAAACAAGTGGTGAATGAAACAGGTGTGTTGATTTCACGGACTGTGTACCAAAATCAGTTATTCTAGGTATGATAACTATGTACATTCTCATGGTGGCAATACTGTATAAAAACTTCTCGGGATTCAAGCCGCGTCATAATTGAGTCGTTTGGCGACGTTTTGGAAGCTTGCACTGCTTCCATTGTCAATCCCCACTTGTGATGTTAAGTTGGGCTCGACAATGGAAGCAGTGTAAGCTTCTGAAACGTCGCCAGACAACTCAGTTATGACATGGCTTGAATCCCGGGAAGTCTTTATATTCTAGGTATGTCATCTTTTTTGGGGGGATATCACAACATGATTTAATGTAATTGTGATGGTGCTAACACACTGTTGGCAATTCCCCTGCTGACCCATTTTTCCCCTCTTTTGTATCCACCTACTTCTATCCTTCATGGACTTTTTATTTTCTTTCATAATTTTTAGTAGATTATTAATCAATTCTCTTAGTAATGTATTCCAACCCCTGACTTCCTTAATACGAAAAAAAAAAAAATCCACTCCACTATGTCTGAAATTAAGTGCCGACTTGTGGTCATGGTTATCTTTTCTCTTTCATTCACTACTCTTAATTCTTCCACCAATATCTTTCCAAGCTTTATTACCTATATACTTCTTGTACTATCCCAGCACTCTCTTCATCCTCCTCCTGTCTTCCAGTGAATCTCAATAGATTTCCTCTAGAATATCAGTTACTGATTGTGTTCTCAGCTCCTTTTCCAGTTCCCGTATTTGGTACCTGAATTGTGGATGCCATACTACACCACCTTATTCCAGCAATATAGTGACTAAAGTTTTGTTACCCAGTTTCCTCATTTCTCTGATATGTCCCTCATCACCCTGTCCAGTAATTGAAGGATTTTGTAACCTTTCACCTACAACCTGCTGAATGTGTCCTGACCACTTTAGTTTATTGTCATTTGCTATGCCAAAATATTTACACTTTGTCTTTAACAAGCATTCCTTCCCCACCCTACACTCATTGATACCATTTTTTTAAATTTTTTATTTCCGTTGATGTACCTAATAAACTAAGTCTTCTTAACATTTATTTTCCTAATTGACTTACCAATTTAGATTTCCTGTCCAGGTCACCCTGCAGCTGTTCAGTCTTCACCCACTTTGACTTTATTGTATACCATTACGTCATTGGGAAAAAGCCTAGCTTTTGACTTTTACAGTGATCTTTTCATGCCTGTGTATGTGATTTATTTAGAAATCCCAGTGATTCAGAATAGAAATATTAGTCTGGAATAAAGGACACCAGTGCAATATGGATAACAAGAAATTAGATTACAACAATCACAAAATTTGGAGTTTTATCTAAGCAAAATAATTTCACAAATTCCAGTTTTGAGGGTGTCATTATAAAGCCTCCCACTTCACTGTCATGTACATTTTCTCATCTTTGAATGAACCATTACCATCAATGTCATGCCAATTTGGTGCTCATGCAGACATTCCTTTCAATAAAGTTCTTATGGTTTTTACCATACGATCTTAAAGTATTGCAGCTGTATTTGTAATCTACTTGTGCAGAAATAATATTAACAAGGACGCAAGTGAAACCAGTGGTTCAGAGGAAAAATAAAATTTTCTGTAGCTTTTGTATTGAACATTCCTACAACATTGCGTTGAAAATCATAATGGTTTAACATCAGAACTGAGAGAGTTTCTGATTTATAATTAATTTTAATTAATAAAATATGTTTCATCTTATACTATGAAAAATCAAGAGAACTAAGAGTTTTTTTTTTAAGAAGGAAAAAGTGGAAGCAATTGTTTTTCCTTTATCAACAAAAAGGTGTCTGGTTCTTCAGAAGTTACATGCTTAGTGAGCATTTAAAATTGTTAGTTACAAATTAGTTAGAAATGTTTTGTTTGGCTATGTACTGATTACACCACTATCTTGACATGTTCTGCATAGAAAAAAATAGTATCACTCAAAAATAAATCGTTTTTCTATTACAGAGGTTGTCCAACACAGAAGTGGTTTTGTCAAGTCTCCTAGCGGGTGCAACTGCAGGAGCAGCAGCGAAAACAACCATAGCTCCTCTTGATAGAACAAAGATTAATTTTCAGGTATGTATTTTATAAACATCAATGTATCTGACTGTGTTTAGATACAAACAGAAACAAATATACCAGTATTAAAATTTTCCTAAACTGGTATATTGTATAGGTTCATTTTTCTGTAATTGGTATAGTGTCCCGTTAACAGTTTCTCTGTTGACTTGGTGATGTCTGTGAGAGTTCAACTTGTAGTGAAATGAGGGGGCGATATAGTATTGGCTTCTGAATGTTGTTTATCTTTTTGTGAGGAGTAGGTGATTGATTATGCAATCATTGTAGAAAGCAAATATTTGTTTCTGGTAATTTGATAGATGATTCTGTAATGGAACTGGAAGTGGTTGGTTACCTGAACTAGTGCATTGTTGTGGCAGCCAAAGTTGTTAATCTGAAGTTTTTAGTGAATGTATTGTTCTGAAGAAGATAAGTTTCTTGCAGAAATACAAAATGTTAAGTTCTTTACTGCTTGCAGTCACCACTTAGAAAAAATGAAGTATTTAGCCTGATTCAAAACCTTACAGGAATCCAACAGGTTGTTTCTAAATGAAAAGCTTAAGTTCTCATTTGGTTTAAAAAAAGTTAGATTTATTTAGATTCTTCAGACACTGACATTATAACTGAAAGCTTGTATTGGCCATGAAAAAATTTATAAAACAAATATTCTGCTCCAAAAATTGAGTTCTGAAATGAAAGCAGTCTCTCTAGCATTTGAACCAATATGGAATATACAAAGACTAGAAAATTCTCTAATTTGACCAAAATATGCTGATCATGTTTCTGAAACCTCTTCTAATGAATGAAAATCACTTCCTTATCTGGTGTTGGTAATTTCAACGCTTCTATATTCTAAATAATTCAAACTGCGAATTTGCAGAATGACCAGACATGGCCTTGTTCCTGGCAAAACAGGGCATGGACTGCCACTTCTCATCATAATAAAGTTCTTACACCCTACCATCTGTTCTATTCTATTCCCCCACCTTTTCCCTTTTTCAACCCCTGTGGGAAACTAACTCATTACAAACTCTCTATCAAATTATCACCTCCCTTATATTGCCCTGTCTGAATAAAATTGACCCATTTATCACTAAATCTTTTCTAGTACTCTTTAAATTACTCATAAATAAACCAACTAAATTCCCAGATCTTTAATATATTATTTGTACTCCAAAACTAACCCCAAGTCTATTAATAATTCCTAGTATTCATGTCTCATGCCAACAATTTAAATTCTGAATTCCTCATTTACTTACTGTCTCCACATTATAACTTGAAATTCACACTGGCTTAAGATGACCATACTAAAAATTGTATAAGTTGGAAATCTTTAAAATTACTAAACCTTTCTAAAGTCACAGAGATATTATTATTTTATTAAGCTTTTCAATAAAGTATGCCATAATATAAAAGCAGAATCAAACAGGGGACATTTTGAGAATTTGATGATGTCATATCTTCAATACCACTGGTAAATAATTCAACCCTTGCAAAACAGACATTCAGACTTCAAAAGAGAGCAATTGATTCTTATAAAATGCTCATCTTGGTCACGATGTTCTGTCACAGGGTGATGTCACTGTAGGATGTCACATTCTGACGTCATGCTTCCCACTTCCCAAGCCCAACCAACGATGACTGGAGATGTTTGAGATTATACATGTTATTTAATAACAGTTCTGTTTAGCTACACATCCATGAGTAAATTAGCTGCTAGCATACTAAAAGAAAAATATGTATTTTGTAAAAGTAGGTGTATTAAGTAATAGTTCCTTTTCCTTAATTCCTTAATTAAAATTCGTTCAATGTAGATTTTTCTTGTACTCTTTGTTACGTACCATTGTTACAGTAACCTAAGAAATATCTACACGCATCATTTTCAAGATTATCCTGTTATTTGATGAAAATTGTACTTGGTGAAGAAACAAATTGCTAGAATACTGTGTTCAACACATCATTTTTAATGAGCTTACAAGATATTTATATTTCATGTATCGTGATATAAATTTGGCCCAAAATTTCACATTTTTCTTTTTCGTTACCTGTGATGCAGATTGACATTTTAACGAATGACACAGATTACATGAGGCTGAAATAACGACCCCAGTGAAAACGAAGGATGCTAAAAAAAAGGTCTTAATAACTTACGTTATGCCATGTACTATTAGTTTTAAATGATGGGTGAAAGGAATGTTCTGGCAGTTAATTTCTCTGCGGTTGTCTTAATAAATGTAATAATCTTATTTTGTAATTTGTACATATTTCAATTGTAGTTTACACAGTGATGCAGATGGAACATGTCACAATTACTTTGTCTGCAAATACTGAAAATGGGAATAATGAAACCGTGAATAAAAAACTTTAACTCTATTGTTCAGCTAATGTGTGCAACACATAAAAAGTAATTATACAGTTAGAAAATCGTACTAAATATTCCACATAACTCAAATTATCGAAAAGTGTACTCAAAACAAACATAAGTTTTAATGAATACGTAAAAGTGGATCTATTTACTTACAAATGATGAAGGTTGACAAAAACAATCATTTGTTCACACGTATCAAATGCCAACTGCAAGGATACTGGCAAACAGAGACTGAGTGGGGCCGGAAAATGACGGGGCAACAAGTCACACAGACTGACACACGTTTTCGCCTCATTATGCGAATCCGCTTAATTTTGAGCGAGATCTGCCGTACTGTCTAATGTTGCAGAATCCCACGGGGTTGTGGGATCCTACTTTGCTGGATTGCAATCCCTATTCATTTATCGAATTTGGTTAGGAATACGGGGAGATAAATGGTCTGTGGTACAAAAAACGGCATTGTAGAAATATTGATGTTTTTGTCCTTTAGGGACAAATTTGGAAAAGTTAATTTGTTAAAATATAATGTGACCTTAACCTTTAAAATAATATCTCATTTATTGATTTTGGTTTGATATTAAGGGAGATAATGGCTTGTGAAAAAATAACACCTTATAGAAATAATATATATGATTGTTTTTCCAAGGCATTTGCATACCATGTTTCTGCGTATAAGAAATAAATAGAGAATGGCTATAATCTCAAGTCACTAAGATCGTAGAATGTTTTATCCATAGTATTAGCTTATTTCCTAATACCTGATCTGAGAACAAATTTGATCTTGTGTAGTAATATAATTGTATGGGGTAAAAATAGAAATCTATTAGGATAATAAAATACCCTAGACTAGTAACTAAAAAGCTCGAACCATCTTTCTGTAGATTGGTGCAAGATAAGAACCAAACATTCCTACACTAACGTAATGCCCTATAATAAATGTTTAATAAGGCTCATGAACTTTTTGAACACTTTTTTCCCAGAAGCAGTTAACCCCTGTTTCCTTCAAATTTGTCCAATTCAGAATCCCTGTATTGTATCAGTTGTTCTTAGAATGAAAAGGGACATTATTTTAATTACCAAGCTACATTTCTAATAAGGTGCAAACTTGGAGACTGTACAAACTCGGAGACGGTGCAAACTCAGGTACATCAGTTATTGGAACCATAATTGATGATGCCTGATTGTGGCAGGAGCGATTCACCACAACCTGGAAACCTGCAGCAAATCTTTGCTGGAACATTTGCAGAACTTATTTCTGGCAATCAAAGGGCAGATGTCTTCAACTTAAAGATGTTGCAGTGTTGTTTAGTGTTCTGCCAAGTGAGAAACTATCACAATAAATCTTAGAACTTGGTTTTTTAGTCTTGGGTTAAGTACTGAGAATTGGTGGTCTATTATATCTTGAATTTTCTGTCGCTACAGATATTCGTGTCTAGAATGATGCATAATTGAAAGGAGACAGTCTTGTGAATTCTGTCTCTGACTGTATATTGTGTATTTTGAATCTGTCTCCACCATTAGGTAATGAAACGTATTTCCTGCTGGTAATAAGTAGCATTACATCTCCGATTTTTATTATTTAAGCTCTCTTCTCCTCAAACCTGTGATAATACCTTTGCATACCTCTGGTTATTTTCTTTAAGAATAATTTAAATCCATTTTTCAGATTCGTGAGTCTCCTTATACAGCAAAAGAGGCATTGAAGTTCTTGATACGCACATACAAAACGGAAGGGTTATTAAGCTTGTGGCGTGGTAATTCAGCTACAATGGCTAGAATAGTGCCTTATGCGGCAATCCAGTTTGCAGCTCATGAGCAGTGGAAAAGGGTACTGAAAGTTGATATGGAAAAGAGCACAAGGTAAAGAAAAATTAATATTTATTGCTTTGACCACGCAAGTAATCTTACAACATTTGTACAATAATATTTATTGGGAATTTGCTATGTACAGTATTTAATTAATATCCATGTGATGAATATTTAATAACAGTTGTGGTACACTAGAAAAACTGAAGCCTTTATAATTCAGTTAATTTTTTGAAGAAATGAAGGCTTTCCTGGTATATACTTTTGATTCAACAAATAAAAAGAAAACTTTTAGGTTGTGTATTAGGGGAGGAGTACAAATGAAAGGTCTTCGTAAGACCTAAAATTCGCCTGGGGTTAGTGCAAAGACTTCAGTCTCAACTGTAACCGTGATTCTGCCTTGGTTAATTTTAGTCTGTGCTTTGCAGCATTAACTCGGCTGCCAACTAGCTTGATTAAACCCCATACTAGGAAAGGTAACAGTAAATAAAAGTCACTGATACATGCTGATGGATGTTCACTATATTCTTCAATTAAAAACAAAAAACTAAATTGGCATCGGACAATGTCTCAAAGGTATAATTACACCTTAGAGCAGCATTTTGGTTGCTCGAACTACTTGTGAAAGACTGGTCGGCGTCTACATCATGCCACAAAGTAACATAGTCACTCTCTAACTGAATCTATAAGACTGGGGCGAGGGAATCTCATGGCTGCTATTTATAGATACACCCGTGGGAATGCTACATTTTCCGGTTTCTCACGAAATTTATCTCACGATTTGATCAAATGTAAAATCCCAAGCTCAAAGATTTCATCTGACTTGTGACCTTGGCGAGTTAAAATATTCTTATAGATCTGAAATTTGGACAATAGCTAGCTTGATTAAAAAGTGTTAAATTTGAACCTTATTAAAAATTTCGTAATTTCAATAGTTCTGGCCGTAAAACATTATTTTCTGAGATTCCAAAGCTTGTTAATAACTTCCACAATTTAGCAACTATGAAGCTGAAATAACTTTTATTTTACCTCTAATTTTCTACTTTGATATTAAAACCTCCCTGTTTACTATTTTCAAAAGGATGAAATAAAATTTGTCGACTAAAATAGAATTTAACTAATTAATATTTCCTAGCTATCGATCTGAAAGTGGCTTTAAACAATTCTACGTATTGTAAAATGTTTCCTGAACAAATTTGAAGTCTACCTTTTTTCTTCAATTTACTATGAATTTTTTAAAATCTTCTCCAGCTGAATGCTTGAGGATGATACAATAGGAAATACTGGCTTGTTTATTTTATTTATTTATTTATCAATCTTGTTTCATGGATCCCTGCTGAGGAAGCACCTCTGGGATGTGAAACATGTCGTGGTTAATATACATACGTACAATATGAGTCATAATCATAGTAAAAAACAATTATATGTTACAAAGAAAAATAAAGACAATAAAATAAACATAAATTTTTACAACTGTGATTTGCAAAAGTCATATTGAATACAATTAATTGTTTTGTTCAAATTCTTGAATGGAGTAGAAGGAGTTGCCAATAAGATAATCTCTCAGTTTTTCTTTAAATATATCTTTATTTTCTGCAAATTGTTTCATACCCTTGGGAAGTTTATTAAACAGATGTATACCAGAATAATTAACTCCTCTTTGTACTAATGACAGAGATGTTTGTGGTTTGTGCAAGTTATTTCTGCTTCTTGTATTGAGATTGTGTACCTGTGAATTAGAAGTAAACAGGTTACAATGATCTATGACAAAGCACATGAGAGAATATATATACTGAGAACTCATTGTAAGAACACTGAGTTTTTTAAAAAGTTGTCTGCAAGAAGTTCTTGGTTTTACCCTACACAACATCCTAATAGCTCTTTTCTGTGCTATGAAAACTTTTTTACTTTGTGAAGAGTTTCTCCAAAAAATTATGCCATATGACATTACTAAATGAAAATATGAGGAGTAAACCTGTTTCGTTAATTCTAGATCTGCTGTTAGAGAAAGTGTTCGTATTGCAAAGGTGGCACTACTTAACTTCTTCAGTAGTGAAGTGATATGTTCATGCCAACAGAGTTTCTCATCTATTTTAATACCAAGGAATTTTATACTCTTTGTTTCTAATATTGTGTTGTTTTTATAGCTTACTTGTAAATCTGGCTGTGCATAATTTTTTGTTTTAAACCTAATATAATGTGTTTTTTCAAAATTTAGTTTTAATGAATTTGCCTTAAACCAATTTGCTACTTCACTAAGTACTTCATTTACATTAAATTCTAGATTGCTGTTTGGTGTTTTTCTCACAGTCAGGTTAGTGTCATCTGCAAATAAAACACTCTTAACTTTGTCAGATAAGTTTCCAGGAAGGTCATTGATATACAACAGAAAGAGGTGGGGTCCTAGGACAGAACCTTGTGGAATTCCATGTTTTAATTTTTCCCAGTCTGATGAAGCATCTTTGTTTATTTTAGTATCAAACATGGACACTTTTTGCATTCGACTTTCCATGTATGATATAAACCATTTACCTGCGATTCCATAAATGCCATAGTATTCCATTTTTTTCAAAAGTAGTTCATGATTTACACAGTCAAATGCTTTTGCAAGATCACAAAATATTCCTACAGGGCTCATTTTATTATTAAGTTCCTCAAATGTGTTATTTAAAAATGAATATATAGCCATTTCTATAGATGATCCTTTTTGGAACCCAAATTGGGATTTAGTGAGGATATTATTTTGCGTAACATGTTTTATTACTCTACAATACATGACTTTTTCAAAAATCTTTGAGAATCCTGAAAGTAATGAAATGGGACGATAGTTATCTACACATGTTGATTCTCCTTTTTTAAACAACGGTTTTACAACTGCATATTTTAGTCTATTTGGAAACACACCTTGAATTAACGATTCATTACAAATGTGGCCAAGTACACGATCGATACAATCTGAACATCTTTTTAGTAATTTACTTGAAATATTGTCATAGCTGGAAGAATTTTTAGGTTTTAATTGTTTAATGAGTTTATTTATTTCTGAGACTGTTACTGGTTGCAATTGCATTTCCACAAATCTATTTGGGTAAGCAGTCTGAAGAAGCCTAAGAGCACTATTTGGGGACTGCTTTTCTATGCCTAATTTCTCTACTACTGTAGTAAAATGTTTGTTAAGTATTTCACAAACTTCCCCTACTTCACTATGGACAGATCCATTTTGTTCTATTTTTATGTCTTTAGAGTGATATACAGATTTTCCTGTTACAGTTTTTATTATATTCCATATAGTTTTCATCTTATTGCCTGAATTCTCTATTTTCTTTGATATATACCTGTTCTTGGCCTTTCTTATTACATTTCTTAGTATTTTAGAATAAAGTTTATAATGAGCTTTAAGTGTATAGTTATCTGATTCTCTTACTTTTAAGTACAGATCTCTTTTTGTTTTACAAAATATTCTAATACCCTTTGTTATCCAGCCGTTACCTAGTTCATTGTTTGGAGTATTGACAACTTTCCTTTTTTCGAAACTTCCTTCGAAAAGTGTTAGAAATATATTGAGAAAGGAATCAAATTTTGCATTAACACCCTGTGCATTGTATACTTCTGACCACTGTTCATTATTTAAGGAATCTATGAAATGTTTTATATTGTTTTCATTAATATTTCTTCTATAAACCCAGCTTTTCTCTGTCTGTTTAATAGTGCTTCTGGACTTGATACATAGCAGCCGGGCATCATGATTTGAGATACCATTTATTACTGGAAGTATGTCGTAATTACTGTAATGAGAAAAATCCATAAAAAAATTATCAATTGCAGTCCTGCTATTATTTTGTATTCTAGTAGGAAAATTTACAAGTGCTGTTAAGTTAAAAGACAACATCAAGGCTTCCATATCTAGCCTCTCATTGCTTTGATTGAGAAAGTCAACATTAAAATCTCCACATAAAACTATTTGTTTGTTATTTTTGAAACATAGTAACAAAGACTCTAACTGTGATAAAAACAGACTAAAATTTCCTGAGGGGGCCCTGTAAATTGCTATTAATATGAGCTCTTCCTTACCATATTCTAGTTTAGTAACACAGCATTCAAAGTGTTGTTCTATACAATACTTACTTACAGCTACACTATTGTATTGAATATTATTTTTAACAAAAATGGCAACTCCACCTTTCTCCATTTTACATCTACAGATATGAGAACTTAGTTTATAATTTGGGATGGACAGCTGAGATATTCCTGTGTCAGACAAATGATGTTCAGATATGCACAAAACATCTACATTGAAATTTCTGGAATTTTGAATCTCTTCTAGGCATAATGTCGTCAGTTTTACTAAATATCCCCCTTATATTTTGATGGAGAATAGTGGTCTGAACTCTTTGATTCAATGAATTTAAATTGTTTACTTTATTAGTATATACTGTTATGTCAGATGGAATTTCTAATTTCGATAAGTTCTGATCAGGAGAGATGTTAATTTCTTTTAGACATCTTAATACATTTATTTTATTTACCCTAAAATAAGTTCAGATACTTTCTCAGAACTGCAAAAATCTGATTTCTAGCTTGAATTAACTTAGTAACTGACTTTTTAACTCTTGGTTCTGAAGACAAATTTTGCTACGCAGTTACAAAATTTTTAGGTTACAACTTACAATTTAATAAGCTATTTAAATTTGTGTTGAAACTATTTGAACAGCTTCTGCTTACATATATTGCATTTTAAACTGTGAGTAGTATTTCGTTTTGTTTTGAGAAATAAAATCTATTACTTATTTAAAATGTGCTGACTGGTTTCTTTGAACTGTAATGTTATGAGTGTAATCTGATAAGTTCCTTGCATGAATCAAAAATGGTAACACTTGGCTATTAATCTCGTTCCTCTCCCACTACATTTTATTTATATAATTTAATTGCAATGGAGCAAATGTTTTGCTGCAAGTTTGTGTACACAACTGGTTTCCTATTACATCATTTTCCTCTTTGTCCCATTAATCATAAACTGAATTGATTTTCACTAACACCAACCAACTACTTTATTCCTTTATGAATTTTGATTTTAAATATGTTTCTGTAAGTTGTTCATCACTTCTAGTGGTAATTTGTTCCAATCTGTGACTCCCTTTACTATAAAAGAAATTTTTCCTAATCCCTTATTCCTAAAATCAAGTGCCAGCTTATGTCCATGGTGATTTTCTTCCCTTCTATTCACTATTCTTCAAATGAAACCCATTCCAGTTCCTGTATCATATTAGCTACTAGTTGTGCTCTGCAATAATTTCAACAAAAAAAATCTAGCTGCCCTTCTTTGAAGCTCCTCCAATTCCTGTATTTGATACACAAAATGTGGATCCCATACTAAACCACCATTTTCAGGCAAAGGTCTGACAATATTTTTGTTGCCCAGTTCCCTTACTTCTCTGGTACATTACATCTAACAAATGAAGGATTGAAACTTTTCTTCAACATCTGCCCAGTTGAGAATACCTGAAATATCAGTTAAAATGCGAATAGTAATGAACAAAATCTTGTGTTAATTGTTGCATTACATTAACAGAAGTCACCCACTGAAGAGGTTAATGGCAGGTGCCCTTGCTGGAGTAACGTCACAATCGCTAACTTATCCACTTGATCTGGCTCGAGCAAGAATGGCAGTGACACAGAAGGAGAAATATCGTACACTGAGACAGGTAAGTAATTCTTACATGAGCATTTCATTATTTGAAAAGTTGCTGGTCTGCTTGATCTCTGGTTGCAAGTGTGAAATGCAGAACTCTTAACTGTTATTTATTTCATTACTGGATAAGTTTTGTTTGCTGAATTCAGTGACGGATCTAGGAATTTTCAAACCTGGAGCAAAAACCGAGAGATTGCCACCCCTTCGAACATTGTTTTGCTGCCCCCATTGTGGTTATCCCTAGTGTCAGCACCATGATTCTCCTCATCCAAATTGTTGCTCAGAGTAGTGATAGAACTAAAAAAAGATTGTCTCCCAGGGCAAGTATCCCGGTGCCCCCCCCCCCCTCTTTTCCCACCTAGATCTGGCACTGGCTAAATTAGTTTGAAACTTTAAATTATCAACTAGTTTTTAAGATTATTGTTATTGCATAAAATGTTCCATGGCCATCCACTGGGACAGCGTATCAATTTGATGCAACATTTCTAAGTTGCTTTCATGTTATATCTTCACTGGAAGATGAAGTCGTTGAGTGACTAATAAACATTACATCAGATTGACTTGCTTCTCCAGTGGGAGGCCTGAGAAAATTTTATACAGTTAATATGCTGGGTACAGCCTCCATTCATTCGTTACTGTTGGCAAAAAGATTTATTCATATTTATGGGTTTTGTGAACCCGTGGTACCAGTGTATGAAACTTGTGAGTGCCACAAGTTTCCTCACATAAACTCCTTGCATACTTCAAGGACCACCGTATGACACAACAGTGGAATTTTAGGTGTCTTGGTGAGTGGGAATCTTGGCTTCAACCTTTTTCCTCAATACTCAGATCTACCAAAGAAACCCCAAAAGATTAACACCAGCAAGCCCACTACTTGTAGTATGGATGAGCAACAGGTCAATACAAATACCCATAACTCCAAGAAGCAGGCCAGGGTTTGTAACCCATCCACATCTGGACAGTGGAGTGTAACAGAATGGTTTGTCCATAACCAAATGCTTTATGATCATGCATAGAAAGGATGGAACCTTTTCGAAAGGTATCCCTCAACTATATCTCAAAAGGCTTGGAAAGTCTTGTAGGGACACTGAAATCTGTAAAGAAGCTGAGTGGGACACTGCTTTAGACAAATCTATCAGTAAGCAGGCTTCACCCAACCTTAAGATTGAGAAGCTTGGGGAATTCACAGTAACATGCAAACTCAAAACAGCAGTAAAGCCATAATCACCTGCCAAGATTTAATAGATAGAGAAAGAGGAAATCCTTAAGAAATGGGAAACCTAAAAACTGGTTGAGGTTTGCCATATAATAAGGAGGGTAAATGTTGAGAAGACTGTCAAATTCATCCTGATGTGTGACACTCTGATTATGCACAAGATCATTAAAGCAGGTTCCATTAACTTGAATGTATGCCAATATGTTCCAAAACTGTTTCATGCCAAAGATTTGGAGACATATCAACATCCTGCAAGGGCCACCTTATCGGTGGATAGGAGACACATGAGCCAGGTAGCGAATGCACCCTCCCACAGGTGTACATTAACTGCTCCATGTCGTACCCTGTTGTGAGCAAAGAGCATCAAGTGTATCTCGAAGAGAAGAAGAAACGTGAATTGAAAACTGAAGAGCACATACCATATGGCGAAGCAAAAAAGTGGATTAAAACACGTACCTCACACATCTCTGCAACCAGCTTCACAAAAACCTTGGCAGCTCCCATCACAAAATAGTATTGCTACTTAGACGTCCATTGCAGATATGAGCATGAGTAAAATTTGCTCTTGTGAATGTAAATATGGTGCAAAACCTGCTAAGGTCAGAGCACCCAAAACTGCAATAACCGGGTGCAACACATCTGTAACCCTGACCACTTCAACAGCGGTTAATAAGTTTTCACCAGAAGCAGCATCATCAGTTCCAACTGTTATGACTGCTGAACCTATAGCAGCAGTTAAGCCACCAGATTCAGCAACAACAGCAATACCCAATACTAGAACTTGTGTTAGGAAAATCTGCTACTGAATATATTTGGAGATATGAAAGATTCTTGTGGAAGCTCGTTTACTGTGTGCCATTGGTTGTCATAGTGAGGGTTGTATTGAATATTATTGATGGTATAGAGTGTGATATAAGAGGTGGTGAAGGAGGCACAAAATACATGGGTGGAACTCGTGCAGGTCCTAAGTTGCCATCACTGGCCACATATGAATCGCACTCAAAGTTGGGTATAATGGAGATGGGGATGCCGCTTGGCAAAAGCATTAGTTCCATCTTGTACCATTGATACACGAGGTTCACTAGACTTGACCTGTAGCTAAATAGAAGTGGAATGGGGAACTTTGAGTTGTAAGCTAAAGCTCCAACTGCCCACTTCCAATTATAGTTGAGACAGAAATGGGGACACTTTTTTTTTTAAGTGAGAGGCAAAAAGGAGCCCAGTGGTGATGGAATAAAAATGGGTGACCAACGGGGTTCTGAATGCGGATGCACAATAAAATACAGGGTCACAATTATGAAATTGAAGTGTGTTGCTGAATATAACACAAAGCCAGTTGTAAAAAATCTTCTCAGGACTTCCACCGGAGAAGAGCATTAGTTTGATGTGATGATCACTCCACGAAAAGAACTAGTTCTTTTGAATGGTTCACTAGCTCAATTTTATTTGAGACCTTTTTTTTTTTTTAGGTCTCACCCCTCAGAATCCAGTTACACCCCCACTTTTCGATGAAATACCCCCATTAAATCGACTTTGATGCAATTAGTAGACAATTTTTTTTTTTTTAGCTCTACAGTCCACAAAAGTGAACGAGCTCTTCTTGATCTTTGGAATTAGCCAAGTTATGACCGACTCACCTAGAAGAACTACTGTTCACTTTTAGTGAGCCACTGCTCACTCGCTCTTTTAAAAGAATTGCTCTAAGGAACTGATTCACTCGCGAATGACCCATCTCTACTTAGAACACACCAGGAAAGTCCAATTCATGATAAAGCCAGTTATAGAACTGTTAGTAAACTTTAGGGGTATAATAAACAAAGTAATTAAGTTAATTTAATTTAATTTAATTGCAATGGAGCACAGGCTCTGGTGGCAATTTCCCTACACACCCATCTTCCCCCTATCCTGCACCTATCTAACTTTGCGCTCTACAAATTTTATTTTTAAATTCTTTCAAAGTTTTCGGTAAATTATTCATCATTTCTCTTGGTAACTCATTCCAATCCCTGACACCCTTACCTAAAAAAAGAGAATCTTCCCACACCCTTGTGCCTGAAATCGAGTGCCAGCTTATGGTCATGGTCATCTTTTCCCTTCCATGCACTACTTTTCATACCTATTGCAATATCTTTCCATGCCTCATCGCCAGTATACGACTTGTACACTCCCATGACCCTCCTCATCCTCCTCCTGTCTTGCAGTGAATCCCATTCCAGCTCCTTTATCATATCCGTCACTGATTGCATTCTGCGATAATTTCCAGAAACAAATCTAGCAGCCCTTTTTTGCACCCTCTCCAACTCCTGTATTTGATACGTAAAATGAGGGTCCCATACTATACTACCATATTCGAGCAATGGTCTGACCAAAGTTTTGTAACCCAATTCCTTGACTTCTCTCGTACATCCCCTCATCACTCTCTCCAACAAGTGCAGAACTTTGAAACCTTTTCCTACCACCTGTCCTATGTGTCCTGCCCAGTTAAGTTTTTATCAAAAGTAATTCCAAGATATTTACATTTCAAATCTTCGGCAAGCAATTCTTTCCCCCACCTTATATTCATAATTAACCTTTTGTTTTTTATTTGTGTATCTAATAAGCTGACTCTTCTTTGTATTTATCTTCATTCCATGTTTACCAACCCAATTAGATATCCTGTCCAGATCACCCTGCAACTGTTTACAATCCTCTATCGTTTTGATTCTTTTATACAGCATTATGTCACCTGCAAACAATCTAATTTCAGATAGTAAACAATCAACACAATTATTCATCAGAATAATGAATAGCAATGGTCCCAATACGCTACCCTGTGGCACACCCATTTTTACTTCCACTTCTTTTGATACTACATTTCCTACCCTAACTTTCTGTTTTCTACCTTTTAAAACTTCTTCTACCCAGCAAATGACTTTCTTATCCACTCCAATGGTTTTTATCTTATTTACTACCATTTTATGGCTTACTCTGTCAAATGCCTTAGACAGATCTAGTGCTACACTATCAATTTGGCCTCCCTAGTCCATTTCATCTGAAATATCTTGCATATATCCCACCAACTGAGATTCGCATGAATATCCTTGCCTGAAACCATGTTGCCTGCTTGAAAACCTCTTACGTTCCTCACATATATTTCTGATGTGGTTGCATATCAGTCTTTCCATTAATTTACCTACCACTGATGTCAAACTGATTGGCCTGTAATTCTCAACTCTATTTCTCACCCCTCCCTTATGTACCGGTACTACTATTGCACTTTTCCAGTCCTGAGGTAAGCAGCAAGTGTCTAGACTCAATTTAAATAATATTTCAAGATAAGGTACAATGTCACATCCGGCTATCTTTAAGATATCTGTAGTAATATTATCTTCACCTGCCCCTTTAATTTTTTTTCAGCTTTCTTATTTCCTTCATGACTAGACGACCCGTGCGAAAATTTCGCGAATAAAATGCAATGAATAGTGAGGTTGAATATAATGTCACCAAGTTCAGTCATTACTCATCATACTCCTACTTCATTTATCGATTTTGGTTAGAAATCCAGGGAGATAAATGGCTCGAAACACAAAAAACGTATTTTAGAAGTATTGACGTTTTTGCGCTTTATGGGTCGAATTATGAAAAATTCCTTTCTTACAATATAATGTTACCACGGCGGAAACCTTAGTCTTTAATACGATATGTCATTTATCTATATCGATTAGATATCAAGGGAAATATAAGGCGCGTGACACAAAAATACGTTGTAGAACAATTTATACTTTTCCCTTTAATAGTTGAATTCCAAACACTTCTTTCTTAAAATATGATGTTAGCAAAGCTGTGACATTATTCCTCACAATCGTACTTGATTTATCGATTTTGGATAGATATCAAGGGAGATAAGTGGCTCGAGACACAAAAAACACATTTTAGAAAAATTGATTTTTTTGCCTTTTATGGGTCGAATTACGAAAAATTCCTTTCATAAAATATAATGATACCACGGCGGAGACCTTATTCTTTAATATGATACCTCAATTATCTATATTGGTTAGATATCAAGGGAGATAAATCGTTCGTGACACAAAAATCGGTTATAGAAAAATTTATACTTTTTTCCTTCAAGGGTTGAATTCCAAAAACATTCTTTCTTAAAATATGATTTCACAAAGCTGATACATTACTCCTTATATTCATACTTCATTTATCAATTTTGGTTAGATATCCAGGGAGATAAATGGCTCGATATACAAAAAACGCATTTTAGAAAAAGTGACATTCTTGCCCTATAAGGGTCGAATTACGAAAAACTCCTTTCTTAAAATATAATGTTACCATGGCGGAGACCTTATTATTTAATATGATACCTCATTTATCTATATCGGTTAGATATCAAGGGAGATAAATCGCCCGTGACACAAAAATCGGTAACAGAAAAATTTATACTTTTTTCCTTTAAGAGTTGAATTCCAAAAAACATTCTTTCTTAAAATATGATGTCAAAATGCTGATACATTACTCCTCATAATCCTACCTCATTTATCGATTGTGGTTAGATATCCAGGGAGATAAATGGCTTGAGATACAAAAAACGCATTTTAGAAAAAGTGGTATTTTTGCCCTATCAGGGTCGAATTACGAAAAATTAATTTCTTAAAATATAATGTTACCATGGCGGAGACCTTATTATTTAATATGATACCTCATTTATCTATATCGGTTAGATATTAAGGGAGATAAATCGCTCGTGACACAAAAACGCATTGCAAAAATATTGATACTTTAGCCCTTTAAGGGTCGAATTCCGAAAACTTTCTGGCTTAATATATGACGTCACTGAAGCGGAGATCTTAATCTTTAAAACTATACTTCATAAAACGGTTTCAGATAGGTATCCAGGGAGATAACTCACTCGTAACACAGAAAACAGCATTTTAGAAAAATTTACATTTTTGCCCTTTAAGGGTCGAATTCCGAAAACTTTCTTGCTTAAAATACGATTTAACCAAAGTGGAGACCATAAGCTTTAAAATGACACCTCATTTATTGATTTCGGTTAAGTATGAAGGAAGATATAGGCTTGTGACAAAAAAATACCTTATAGAAATAATATATATGATTTCCTCAGGATGGATATCAAATTTTTTACTATTGTCATTTCTAATTGTGTTGTTAAGCTCGTTCTCTGAATTAGACCCTCCTGTTTCTGATTCATTGTCCCTAATGCTTTCACTGAACCAGTTACTTAAAATCTCTGCCTTTTTCAAATCGTCAGTAACTTCTTCTCCATCCTTATCTATAAGTGTCTCTACACCTTCCCTTCCCCTCAGTTTCCTGATATAGCCATAGAAATTTCTAGATGCATCAGTCAATGGTCCTCCTGCACTGACAATACTCTTCATAAACCCATCTTTAGCCATTTTCTTTGCTGTTATTAAGTTCTTGTTTAGCTGTTTTAAATATTCCCTACTACCCTGCTGTCTCTTAACTCTGTTATGTTCTTTTCTTACCAACCTCTTTAACCTTCTCAGTTCCCTATTATAGTACATAGGTTCTCTACTTCTCTTTATTTTCTGCTTTGGAATAAATTTTTCTTCCCCCTTTTTTATTATCTCCTTGAACTCTTCCCACCTTGACTCTACTGTACCTGAGCCTTCCTTCCATTTGCTGAATTGTTCTCTGAAATATCTCTTCAAATTTGAAAACCTGTGCCTTTTTATAATTGTACCTATTTCCCCCTTCAATTTTGGATGCTGGTTTACTGAATCCTGTAATATCCATCAGTACTGCTTCATGATCACTTATTCCTTCAGTTACTTGATACCTCAAAAGGTTTTCATCGGACTTAATTAGAAATATATCCAAAACATTTTGTCCCCTAGTGTTTTGCTCAACCTCTTGTGTAAATCCTCCTTCCCTTATTAAGATATTTGCAAATCTTTGTTCCCTTGTGTTATTTATCTTATTCCCTTCCCAGTTTACACCTGGTAAATTTAAATCCACGTCGATGATAATCATTCTATTCTCACTTCTGAAATCTGAGTATGAATTTAATTTCTCCCCAAGAGCCTCATCCTCTTCTATCATTCTTCCACTGCGGTAAACAGCCAACACTCTGATTTTTTCTTTTTTATTACCCCAGAAATCTACCCCAAGTAACTCATGGTCTTGATCTATGAATGCCAGTGAACTGTGGTAGTTTTTGCTAACTAGTATGAAGACTCCTCCACCAATTGCTCCTCTATCTCTGCGGTACACTCTGTAACCATCAGGGAAAACCTCACTCTCTAGTACTTCTTCTTTTAACCAACTCTCTACCCCAATTATTACTTGTGGTTCGTGCATCTCTATTAAGTTTGCAAATTCGATTACTTTGTTCATTATACTTCTACAGTTTACCATTAACACCCTTACTACTGGCTTTACATTTTCAGAATTTATCTCCTCTTTCCCACTTTTACCGCAGTTATTGTTTCAGCCATTTCATCTATTTCTTTAATATCTGTGACTTTCCCCATTGCGAATCTGCAATCAGTATCACTTTGATAATCTATTTCTGTCCCTTCATCAGCAGCCCCTAACCTAAAAAAGGCACAGTCCTGACCCCATCATCACTGGGATGATGAAAAGTAAAGTTCAGGATCTTGGCCATTTAGTGCAGTGGAAGAATTGATGATGAAAATGAGGCTCTTGGAGACAAACTAAATTTTATTTAGAGTTCAAATTTAAGCATATGATAGTGATTATTAATGGGGATTTAAATTTACCAGCTGTCAGCTGGGAAGGACATAGGATTAATGACACATAGGAAAAAAGGTTTGCAAATATTTTAGTAAGGGAAGGAGGCTTTACACAGGAGATAGAACAGAGTACTAGGTGACCAAATATGTTGGATATATTCCTGACAAAGTCTGATGACCATATGGGGTCTAAAGTAACTGAATAAATAAGTTATCACTAAGCAGTTGTGACAGTTATTAATTGGGTCAGTGAACACACAGTAAAAATTGAAGGTTGTAACAGGTGCAGTTATAAAAAGTACATATTTCAAAACTGAAGACCTATTTCAGGGGAAAGTTATGTATTTGGAAGGAAACTATAAATACAGTGGAGTCAAAGTAAGTGCAGTTCAGCTACAGTGTGCATCATTTAAAACTGAACAGAATTTGATATTAGTAAATGCCTGCAAGGAGGTTGATCAAATGTTTCAAAATTCTCCCTCTCCTGGTGGTATATGGTAGACATGCATAAAGATTCTGCATGAAATATTTTGTATTTTTTTATAATTTCTTTGTTGTTAAAGAATTTTTTTAAATATCACCAGGTTTTTGTTAAGATATGGCATGAAGAGGGTCCAAGAACATTCTATCGAGGATATATCCCAACTGTCCTTGGCGTCATCCCTTATGCAGGTGTAAGCTTTTTTACTTATGACACCCTGAAAAGGAGTTACATGGGTGAGTAATTAGTATGTATATTTGTTACTTAAATTATAGCTAATTCTATATGATATATTTGTGATATTTGAGAAAATTACTGAGGAATATTTGGAAATCGCTTGTTGACAGTTTTGTTTAGATCAATATTTTTGTGTTGCACATTTTATAATAATGTAAAATATGATGCATCATATTCTAACATTTCTGCTGTTAACCTCAACTTCTTTTCTCATTTCTGGCATACTTAAGTTTCTGCTGTCTTGAACTATAAATTTATTTTGAACTAGTCTTTTAAAATAAATGTCAGTGGAATTCAGCACTTCTTTTAATTCTCATTTAAGAATTATTATTTGTGTATTTTAAAGAACGTCCTTTCAGCAAATCGGCTTCAAAGAATTTGTGTACTATAATCAATTTATCTAGTCAAATTGTAAAAAGTTCTCTCTGTACATTAAATTTATTCCATATTTGTTATTCCATAACCAAACTTGTTGAAAGAGTATAGAGTTAACTCCAGTTCTATTGAATATCAAGTTTAAAGTAGTTTTCTTAAGTATTTCAATGGTTAAGTAGAGATAAACAGTGATATGAAGTCAGAATGTAAGATGTAAAATTGCCATAATGCAGTTCAGACTATTTGATGAAAGAAAACATTGCATTCATTTTTACAGCTACTTTAAGCCATGTATAGCAAAACAAGATATGTACCTTGTTAGGTAGGAATTTTGGCATTATCTAGATCGCGATATCTCTACAGTCACTTAACGCTTCACCAACTACAGCGTTGTATCTATGTCATCACTGTTTTTCCATGTGTGATGTTTTCAGCCTTCGCGATGCAACAAATGTCACTTACAGGACTGCACGGAAAAAAGGGATTTTCGGGCGGGGAGAAATTAAATATTCAAATTTTGATAACAAAAATTCCTATTAACTGTATGAACATAAATAGTAATCAGCAATTTCAATTGCAGTTTTGAAGATATTAGATATCTGTATCTAGAATATAGTCCATGTGCATAATTCTATATGGCGATACCTTACAAAATAAAATATTTATAAAATAAGATTTCATCAATAACCATTAGCGTTTAGGTGGTAATGTAGCCTGGACCACACTAACAGCGATAGAGACGATTTGGAAATTGGGTATCAGCAATATTGTGTTTGACAGTTACATTTCATTATGGTCCAGCCTGCATTAAGACATAAAAGACAGTAACATCAACAGATACGACATAGAAATTAGGTATTCACAGTAAGGTGTTTGATGTTTTTCCATATTTGTTGCCAATTCAGTATAAAAATTAACAAAATATGTTGTTGATAACTAAAATTATAGCTGTTGATGTAGTTTTTGGTATTGCCTATTAGAAACAAGTAAATTAATTGTAGATTCTGATACCAAGACTTCCAAAAGAAACACACACACACATATTTGGAATTACATTTTTATGTAAATATAATGTTTTCTTTATACCCATCTGAAAAATCCAAACTTTCTGTGGAAGGGCCCCTTAATGACATTTAAAGCTGCACGCAGCACGTATACGTCACATTCAGCAATGTAGTGACGTCGTATTCTCCCCATCCAGAAGTGTCTACATCGCGAGGCGGTAAATGGTGGTAGTGGTATCGCATTCTAGATAATACTCTGGAAAAATATGAGACTTTTTAAGTATTATCTTGGTTCTCCGGGTGAAGCTGCGTCGATATATTTAAACCTCCATCCGGAGAACCAAGATAATACATACAGTGACTGCAGAAGTTTTCATAATCAGACTTTTTAAGTTCAAAATATTACATTTTAGAATAATGCAATAAACAGATTAAAATTCCTAAAGTCACAGTTTGGAAGATAGGAAAGTGATTCATAGCTCAGAAAGAGTGTAATTTTTTATTACATATGATAGGAAAGTTTGGTAAGCGTAGCTAAAATTTAAGGGATGTTTTTGGAAGATTCTGAAAATTGGATTTCCCATGAGGTCATTGGAGATAAAACTTTCAAAGAAGGAACGATGTTTAAACTAAAATGGAATTTATTCTAAGCATCCTGTACAAATTAGTTTGTAAATACATGCAGTAGTTTGGCTAAAATCCGAAGAAGTAAATAAATCCATAAACCTCAGAAATGACCAACTTCCTGTATGAACAATCTGACGGGATAAATTCTTAAAAAAAAATTAAATTTTGGATTAATCGGAAAACTACTAAAGAAGTATTATCGTAACTGAACAGTATCACTATCATGTAGAAAATTTAACGTAGAATCTTTTGGAACACATTTTAAACTTGTAGCTTTGGTATTTTCAGAGAAAGAGAATTTTTAGTATTTTTAACCTAGTTAAACATTCAAAGAGAATCCGGTTTTTACACTACAACATAGAGGAGGAGGAGCAGATCATTTCAAAACTTGTTTCAGCTTGATAGCTTTGATACCTTAAGAGTCAGAGTAAATTTTTGGTAATATTTATATAATAATTTTTTTACGGCCAAACTATTGGAGATACAAAATTTTTCCTTGGGCTTGGTTTTGACATTTAGACATGAAACTACACATTATAAAAATTTTGAGCCAATTGGGAGAAACATCATTTGAGGAAAGTTTCAGATAATTTGGAAGTTCTGATATTATTACATAACCACATACCACAGCTATAAAAGAGACCCTGGGGAGGGAGAAGGTGGCAGTTGATTGTGACCGCTTGCGGGCAATCACCACGACGGTTTGACCAGTGGTTGGGCATGAGATGTAGCTGTAGGCAAGTAGGCGATACGCGGAAGTTCTTACTTTGGCAGCCATCTTAGAAATTTTCGGGCGCATTTGACTTAGTTGCAAGATCCTCATGTAACTGTAGTCAATTAAAGGTTTAATGAGGGTTGATCTGACTTGTTTCATTTATTAGTACCTGCAATATTTAATTTTGGAGAAGATTTCCAATGCTTAAATATTGGTTTGTGACTTTTTTTTAAATTTCTAACAGAATACAGTGAAGGTTAATTTATTTCAGGCTGACTTTGATTTGAACATACCTTTCCTGATTTGAGGTTATCCAATTAGGTGGCGACCGACATTAATAACAATCTGTAATCCTTAGCCAACATTACGGTCACAGCTCAGACTGAGCTGTTAATGTTAACCTGCACAACAGTTTGTTCCTGACTATATATATATATATAAATAATAATAATAATAAAAATAAATTGACAGATCTTAACAAAACTGCACATATAGATAGTGTATGTATTAGTTTAACGTATAGCTTATTTTTTTCCAGATCAATAACTTATTTCCTATTGATGCAGAGGACAAAACAGTAAATTGTGTTGGATTCCATTTTTTTCATTTATGATCCTGTTCCAAAATAAAAACAAAGAAAAATTGGCAACTTTAAAAGTGTTGGAAGAAAATAAAAAACTGAAATTTATGTCAGTGAAACATTTATTTGTTTTTAGTTTTTACACCAACAGAATTTGATTTTACTTCTTCTTTTTTTTTTTTTTTTTTAATGGTGATAGTTACAGTTTATTCAGAAAAGCTGAAGTCCATTATTTGCTGACATATTAGATATGTGTTGTGCAGACATCTGAAAAATAAAGTTTTATTTTAATTCCATAACAAATTGCTTCTGTCAATAGTAGCATAAAAAGTTCTGATTCTTACTTCTTCATATCTGTTGACTTCATTATAGCCACCCCATAACAGAAAGTGTTAATGTGGTCAACTGTTGCACAGACCCTCTGCAGTATCTTGTTTATATTGTTGATAAATATTTCACGATGAGGGTCTTCATATCCAAGGAGTGAATTGTTCTCAGCACTTACAATATGCATAGTCAATAGTAAGAGAGAGAAGCACTGTAACAGTTAATATAGTCAATAAGGAAATTAGTTTCTCAAAAGTTTTTTTTACAGCATTATTATATCATGAAACAAATGTTGGTTAACAAGAACATAAACATTGCTGATGTTGTCAATTAATAGGAAATCTTTGATTGAGAAGTAGTAGTTTCATAGTTATTATCAGACTGTTACTACTCTTAATCAATATAGGATAACTGTTATGAGTAAATATATTTTTCCCCCGCTATTGAGCTTCTCATATTATCAGGAATCGGGTGATAGTCAGCTGTATCTAGGTAAACAGTATCGAATAAAGGTGTTGATACTGTACTCACGAGAAAAATGTATCGTACCCACTAAAGTATTGAAAAAAGTATCGATACCTTAAGATATCAAAAGAAAAGTATCAATAACATAATATTTTTAAAATCACTCATTGAGATTAAGGTTTTCTTTTATTTAAATTTTTTATTTTAAGATTATAAGCCTGCACCTACATGTTAATTTCAAATTTTAAACCATTTTGTTCAATTTTTTCTGCAGAAATGGCCACTGCATTTTTATGATGATAAATTTTCAGCATAAATCAAGTTCCTGTTTTTGTCTTACTTTCTGAAAAATAAATCCAATCAACCCATTAAACTTTGTCAGTCAGTAGCTAAAATGTACACTAATCTTTGACTTTCCACTCTTCCTCTGTACCCCATGGACTGACATTGTTGGAACTATCAGATGTTGATAGGCTAACTTATACAAGTAAGGTAGTACTACTTTCACCTCTGCCCACTGCTCCAAAGGGTCAGTCAACAGTGGTGGCAATGGTGTTACCAAATAAAGGTTCTTTTCATCCTTTTCATTGGTAAAGAGGATCCTTGTAAGGATCTTGGAATTTTGGCAAATTCTAGTTTTGCTTAGGCGGGACTTAGAAATTTTGTGAAGTACAGTTTTCAACTTTAAGTAATTTCCCTGTAATCTTGCTCACAGTTGCAATTCGTCATAATAATCATTTTAATGTGTAATTATCATATCGGGAAACGTTTAGTTTAAGAGTTATTCCCGTTTGTTCAAGTTTTGAAGCACGCGATCAGAATAGTGAAATTCTAAGATTCGCAGTATCTTTAAATCCAGTAAAGCTACAACTGAACTTTTATCACCAGCTGTAGTCAGCACTATCCCCGATATTTTGGTAATAAAATGAAATAATTTGGCAAAGTTTAATTAGTGATTTTAATTAAGAGAAAATAATAAGCTTTTTTATTAAAAGAGATATCAATTTAAATTTTACATTAGCAGATAGCCCTAATTAAGACGATTTCAGACATATATGGGTTTTCATCAAAAGTTTAAGCATTTGTCCGGTAATTAAGTTTTTGTAAAGTAGATTGTCGCGGATTGTTGTGCATGCGCGTAAAAAGTTCTAGAACACTTAGGGATTTTACCCAAATTTGAATGTATCACTACGCGGAGTCTTAAACAGCTAAAACTTTAAAATTAATTACTCTAAATTTCTCACGAGACTGCCGTCGGACTTCTAGTAGATAAGTCCAGATACTGTTGAAGTTTGAACATTTTTTAATAGTCTGGATCGTCAAATAAATTACACATACTTTGAGCTACGCGGAAGCAAAAAGATGTGATACAGTTGCTGACGTCACTGGTTCTAGCCGTTTCTATAAAAAAGACCCCGTTGCCATTATGGTTTGTCTGTTCCTGTCCGCGGTCTGTTCCTGTCTAGCATTATGTTAGTTCGTCTCGGTTGGTCATAACTTGCCATGCCGGCTAGTTCGAACATGTTGAAACTTTGGTGTCGTGTTATCTCGTAACTTCAATGACTGTTAAGAACTTGTAAATTTATTAAAGGGGTTTCGGTCGGTTCAAAATTTCTCTCCACAATCTGCAGACTTTGGTAAAGATAGTTCGATATGCCTGCTCAACTGTAAATGCAATTTTTGAACTTTTGACTTTGAAAATAAAACTTTGGATTTTTCTAACAGTGAACTTGTGTGCTTCAGTTGTTAGCATAAAACCCTTTTCTCTATTTGGGGGTATCAAATATTGTGGCGACCTAGGCATTTAGTTGAGTTATCCTGGCTACATGGTCAAATCAAATCAAAATTATTTAGCAGATGTACTGAGAATTGTGTGCTACAAGAGTGTAAGTTAAGGCACTTAGGCGATACTATAACCCCAGTATCAGCCTACGGTCTTACATCCTGATGCTTGACTTTTTGTGTGTGTGTTTTAACACTTGCTTAACTTACATTTATATGTATTACAGTTTTATAAAATAATAAATGATTAACATATAGATAATCCACATTTTCAATTACAACATTGTTGACTGCTACACAAATACAGTACAAAACAAAGTTACACACACACACACACACACACACACACACACACACACACACACACACACCAAACACCAAACAAATATTAGTAACCAAAGATAATGTAACCTTACCCCCAAGTTCAAGTTGAGAGTTTGAGACTACTTCTTTCCTTTTTAAAATAAAAACTAGAGAAATGTCAAAAAAGTTCTCATAGCATTCTCAAGTTCTAAAAATGACAATGCTACCAATATAAGGAGACATCTCGATTCTCATTTTGAGATTTACCTATCCTAGTCTAAGGGCTTTACATCATACAGCCATATCTGTTGTAATCATGTTTTCCCTTTCTCTTTCCATGGCATTATAGTACTTGCCACTAATTTTTCAGCATCATTTTGGTATCAGTATCTCATAGAGCACCTATATGAGTAAAAATAAGATAGGACAGGGAAAATCAGCCAGTCATTTACCATAGATGAAGGCAGGAGGGCAAGATGAACATGAAAAAACACAAAATACACAATATTTTTGTAAGAAACCTTAGTCATATCAGAGGCAAGACATATGGCAGGGGGAAAGATGTGATCACATCCTGACCCACCACATGAATATGAGTGAAAGTACTGTATGAAAACTGTTGAGTACAAAATTATCAGTATCAAATGTAAAGTACTCAATAACAAAAAGTATTAATACTTTTTCCATGTCGCTAGCTGTATCCCAGTATAGATGAATAGATGGGCAGTGAAAAGATGTGTACAAATTTTATTTTGCTCCCTTCATAAATTTAAATTAATTTCCTGATCATAATTGACAATTAGCTTTAAACATTACTGAAGCTGATTTATGTATTACTGTGTAGAGCCTTCTTCAATTAAAATATGTATTGGTGTTGATTAAATCAAAGGTACAGGTATCTGGTTTCATCATGTGATCACTGCATGATGTGCTAGTAAAAAAAATTACATTTATTTTTGTTTGCAGACACTTTGTGAGTTGCAAGTGAAAAGTGTGGGTGGTTAGTAAATTACATACAGCATCAGTAGAACAAATATTCTTTATTTGGGGTGTCATTAGCATCTGAAATATCTAACTTGCTTTTTTAGTAGGAAAAAATTTCAAAGGACAGAGTTGATTTACTCAATGATGCAAATATCATGATAGAATAAAAAAAGTTGTAAGCTTACATTTTCCAAGAGTCCAAGAATATCAGTCATGAAAAATATACCGTTGTATAGTAAAAAGTCCTTTCTGTGATATAAAGTACAAGAAATTCTTGAAATCTCAGCAGTTGATGTAAAACAGAAAATAACAATGTAAAAATGTAAGAATGATTGGCAGGATCTTAATTTAACAAATGTTCAAAATAATGTCCACTAACTTTAACACATTTCTGTGATAAATTTTTCCCCTTCCCTTTTCATAACTTCCTCAATCTTTCATTTTTAGTCCTAAAAGGTAAAGCTTGTAGTTTACTCCTTTCTCAATCTCTAGTTAAACTTAACAGTTCTCCAATTTGAATGCAGTAATTTGTTTTCTTTCTTTGGAAACACTGAATTCACCAACAATGGTTTTAGTGTGCTATCCTGTTGTTTATCTATTGTTTCATTTGTGAAGTCTGTTCACAGAATTTATTTTGTTTAAACTGTCTTCCAAAACACTGTATTTACAAATTGAGAGTTGGTGGGTTGGATTGGTGTGTGGAAATATCATGTTCAAGGTCTGGTATAGCTATCCACAGTTTTACATACTTCCATAAAATCAAATGAGGCTGCCAATTATATCTTGAGCAGAGGATGTGTTTAGTTTCTTGCAGTTTGTTCTTGCTGATAAAGTAGTTGTCACTAACTGCCACTTCCATGTTGTAAATAAATGAAATTATTATTTTAAGAATTATTTCAAACTTGCAGTTCATTTGAGAAATTGGATGGTTTGCAGCAGTATCAAAAGTAGTTTTTTTTTTTGTTTTCTTATGGACTTATTTTTTTGCACATTCTGTGTTATCAGCTTGAGACCAATAACTCTCTTGAAGTACCTTTTAAATAACAAAGAAATGGAAAATGACTCATCACTTGAAGGCTGTGACTAGTGAAAAACATACATGAACAAAAACATATAAAAAATTTCAGGAGTGTTGATAAATAAAAATAAATAAATAATTTGGAAGAAATTTGTTAAAATTATTACTAATTAAAAGACAAAAATTATAATGCTAATAATACTGAGTCATGGTTCAAAAGATATCAGTGGTTGAGGCAAGGTGGTTGTCTGATATCCAGGATATTTTGGTATGCCAGTTCCCATCTCTGAAGCAGCAAATTTACACCTCAAAATAATCATAATTTAAGCTTTATTCATGGAAATAAATGTAGTAAAATCTATTGAGATTAGAATTTCAACTTTCTAAAACTTACGTTTTCCTTACAAAAATGGTTAGAAATAAAGTTGAAAAGTACTTTGTTATTAAGAAAATGTTTATATAAATCATTTACTTTATAAATAGTAGGTGATAGGCCTCCTAATAAAAGGTTTAGGTGATTTTATAGATACTAGACGACCCGTGCGAAAATTTCGCGAATGAAATACGACGAATAGTGAGGTTGAATGCTTGTAATATAATGAATAGTAGAACCGTAGTTTTGTAGCAAATATTTTCTTTAGTGTAATAGGTACACATCAAAATACTCACAACATATTATGAAACAGTTAGGAAAATTTAAAACACACTTTATTTTATGACAAACTGTCACTGACCTTAGTAGAATAAAACCAACCTTAACAAACTGCACACAACATATCAACATCTCTGTGGTATTTGTTGCTGACCGAATAAAATGATTACATTGGAATTGTATAGCAAAACGACAGTAATTCCGTAAAATAAAAAATATATACAAAAAACTACTTATTGAATAAAAAAAGTTTATTGACTTCTCTGTGATATCCGCTGCTGAAATCTGGGGACTTGGCTTTGAACAGTCTCATACGCGCTATCACTTTTAGCACCAAATTCTGAACATTTTTTTCTTAATTTATGATTTTATGTAGCTGGAGACCTTAATTTTTAAAACGATATGTCATTTATCGATTTCAGCTAGGTATCGAAGAAGATAAATCGCATATAATAAAAACAAAAATTTAAAAAATCAACACGTAATATAAGTAATATTGATACTTTTGCCCTTTAAGGGTCGAATTACAAAAAATTTCTTTTATAAAATATGGTGTGACCAAAGCAGCCACCTTGGTCCTTAAAATGATACCTCATTTATTGATTTCGGTTAGTTATCAAGCAAGGTAAAAAAAAAAAAGTTTTGAGAAATGATGTTATTTTTTCCCTTTAAGGGTGTAATTTGGAGAAAGTTTTTTCCTAAAATATGATGTGACGATAGTGGATAATTTAATATTTAAATCGATATGTCATTTATTGATTTCGATTAGGTATCACGGGAAATAAATAGCTCATGACAGAAAAATGCATTGTAAAAATATTAATACTTTTGCCCTCTAAGGTTAGAATTTTTAAACATTTCTTTCTTAAAATGTGGTAACGGAAGCGAAGACATTACGAAGACCTTAATATTTTAAATGATACCTCGTTTATCAATTTTGTTTAATTGTCAACTGAGGTAAATGACTTGAGACACAAAAAAACGAATTTTAGAAAAATTGTCATTTTTTACCTTTAAGGGTCCATTTACGAACAATTCCTTTCTTAAAATATAATGTTACCACGGCGGAAACCTTATTCGTTAATATGATACCTCATTTATCTTTATTGGTTAGATATTAAGGGAGATAAATCGCTCGTGACACAAAAATACGTTATTGAAAAATTTAAACTTTTTCCCATTAAGGGTTGAATTCCAAAAACATTCTTTCTTAAAATATTATGTCACAAAGCTGAGACATTACTCCTCATAATCCTACTTCATTTATTGATTTTGGTTATATATCCAGGGAGATAAATGGCTCGAGATACAAAAAACGCATTTTAGAAAAATCGCCATTTTTGCCCTTTAAGGGTGAAATTACGAACAATTACTTTCTTAAAAGATAATGTTACCATGGCGGAAACCTTATTCTTTTATATGATACCTCATTTATCTATATCGGTTAGATATTAAGAGAGATAAATCACTCGTGACACAAAAATGCGTTATTGAAAAATTTATACTTTTTCCCTTTAAGGGTTGAATTCCAAAAACATTCTTTCTTAATATATCATGTCACAATGCTGAGACATTACTCCTCATAATCCTACTTCATTTATCGATTTTGGTTAGATATCCAGGGAGATAAATGGCTCGAGATACAAAAAAACGTATTTTAGAAAAATCGACATTTTTGCCCTTTAAGGGCCGAAAAACGAAAAATTCTTTTCTTGAAATATAATGTTACCACGGCGGAGACCTCGATCTTTAATATGATACCTCATTTATCTATATTGGTTAGATATTAAGAGAGATAAATCGCTCGTGACACAATTACGCATTGCAAAAATATTGATACTTTTGCCCTTTAAGGGTCGAATTCCGAAAAATATCTGTCTTAATATATGACGTCACTAAAGCGGAGATCTTAACCCCTTAATGCCTGAATTAATTTCTAGTTTAGGAAAAAAATCAAAAATCACATTTTGAGCTCAGTATTGGTTTGTTAGACCATATAGAATGCCAAATGTAAGAAATGTTTTACATAATTGGCATAATTAGGTATGTGTAAAATTAGCAACAACAGGCATTTGAGAAATAAAAGACTTTTAAATCTTCATTGATGAAATTTTTTTAATTTAATTTTCTCATAAGATTCAATAGGAAAAAATAATTAACATATGTTTGAATTACATTAGAGTTTATGTCTAAGACCAATACATTAGATTAAAATTATTCTACTCATGAAATTGCCTAAAACAATTTGAGTTTTTGTTCAGGCAAAGGTGAAGATTGCATTTTGAACACATAATAACTGTCTGCCCTTTACAGCTGGGCCTTTTGCATCTCTGCCTTTCTGTTACACAGGGCCAGTGACCTACTCCATCAGTACGGGTAGACTTATCAGGGACTGGTTTCGTTGGACCCCGATGCTTCTTACGTTGAATTTCTGTCTCCATGCTTACTGAGGGCCTACCTCTCTTCTTTCTTGTCATGTCTTTTCCTTGCCTACAGAGAGCATCTGCTATTCTGGATTTGAATGCCAGAAGATCATTTTGTTTTTGACGGGGAATTCCCAAAGCATCACAATCCCTTCGATACAACAACCAACAATTCACTATGACAAGATCCACAAAGTGAAAAAACAATCTGTGATAATATTTTCTTGATTTTATGAAAATCCTGTAGTACGAAATTGAAGCATCAAGCAAATCCACCCCTCCCATGAATGTATTATATATTGTAACAATGCTAGGGCATGATACCTGAGTGTGTGTTTTTTGCGTTCTGTCCCATCTTTGTATTGCACTAACTGGATGAGCAGATGAAAATGTACTGGCAAGAATCACACCTCTGTTGTCAAACCATTTTACTGCTCTCACCTCTACCCCTTCCACTGTAGCCTCATATTCTTCAAAAGACCCCCTTCCTCGCTTCTTCAGTTTGCTATCAGTAGAAAATGGACAACCTGGAAGACGGTTTGAACGGAATGTTCCCAATGAATAAATCCCCCTTTTCATCAATGCAACAAGCAAATTTATAGATGAAAACCAGTTGTCAAAAAACAAAAGCTTATTCTGGCCTTCCTGAATAACTTGTGCTAGATGTAACACAATATTTCCACTTGCACCTATGTCTGGACAACCTGGTACTGAATTGATTTTTCCTGTATAAATCTCAAAATTGTGCACCATTCCTTTTGAGTCACATAAAATAAATATTTTATAGCCCCACTTATGGGGCTTCTTGGGCAAATATTGTTTCAATGCAGACTGCCCTTTGAATGGAACCATCTGCTCATCAACACACAACATCTGTGTTTGAGGGATAGCTTGAAATTTCGGAAGCAATGAGTCAATTACTGGACGTATTTTGTACAGTCTATCCCTGTTTGGATCATCAGTGTTCAGTATTTTGTCATTATCATTGAAATGAATATTTCTCTTGATGTCATTCCACGAATCACGTGACATAACATCAGCAACATGGGGCAGTCGACTTGCCATTGCCCAGTACATACGGGTGCGAGGGAGACGATATATCGACATATATAAAACTGTACCAAGAAACTGCTCAAGTTCATCTTTTGTGAGTTGCAGTGGTCTATTTATGTTATTTTGTACAGAAAATAAATTACTCTGTTCAACTACATGGTCTAAAAGAGAATCGTCAAAAAAGCTGCGAAAGTAATCTATGGGAGATTTCACATCATCTGCTTCTGGCAACGAAGTATTTGAAACAGGTGTAGTTCTTTCGCTGCAAGTAGCAGGTACTGTCTTCCATAGAGGCTGTCTCTTTACTGTACTGTTAGCACTTGCAGTTCTGGGAACAGCTCTCTGCTCTTGAGAAACATTTTGGGCCTCATTCTCAGCACCAGAATCTGAAGCAACAAGAGGGTAAGAAATATAGGAAAGAGTAAGAAATATAGAAACTCTAACATAAAAGAAACAAGCTTGAATCTCTAGAGCTTACCTGAAATGTCTGAATTCTCATCAGTAGATGAGGTTCTATCTATACTTGTTGGAAAATATTCATCGCCACTTTCATCAGTGTCACTTAGGCAACTGTCATCACTTTTGTCTGCAGGAGGCACACGCGTTTTCAAATGTCCATTTCCTTTCCTTGTAGCATAAAAGAATTTTGGATCCATTGCTAAAAAAAGCTGTAGAATGCCAACAATTCATTAGATAAATTCATTGATCATTGTTGTAAATCAAAGTGCAAAAACGTAAATCACAAAACCAATCTGAGATTGAAGCATGTTAGCGGTGAAGTTGAATGGGAATTACCGTCCTTTCTTCATTTAGTTCATTTCTTGCATATGCACAGAAAGATGCAGAAGTGCCTGATGTTACATATTTTACACAAACCGTATTTTCGTGTTCACTGAGAGTATTATCTGCCTTATCACATCTATATATGAATAACAGTATCAAATAGATATCAAGAAAACAATATATAATTTCAAGAATGAAACTTACCTATCTATTTAGCCGTATTTCACGAAAGAATGCACACAACCTCGGGTCTTTGTTCGTAGCACACACACAATGAATGAACGTCGTCACATTAGTTTCACCAACGCTCAGTAGATGGCTGCACCAACAGCAACCAATGGGCTCGTTCGTGTAGAATCTGCATCAACCGGCACTGGCGCTCGAAAACATTTTTTCTTCCACATATAAGGGTCAAATTGGTATGATGCGAATTTGCGACAATCGGCATTAAGGGGTTAATCTTTAAAATGATACTACATTAAACGATTTCATATACGTATCCAGGGAGATAAATGACTCGTAACACAGAAAACAGCATTTTAGAAAGATTGACATTTTTACCCTTTAAGGGTCGAATTCCGAAAACTTCATTTCTTAAAATATGATGTGTCCAAAGTGGAGACCATAAGCTTTAAAATGATACCTCATTCATTGATTTCGGTTAAGTATGAAAGAAGATACAGGCTTGTGACAAAAAAATACCTTATAGAAATTATATATATGATGACATCATGCCTCATCACCAAATATGCCTTGTAAACTCACAGAAGTCTATTCACCTTACTGCTCCTTTATCATATCAGTTACTGATTGTGTTCTGTAGTAATTTACACAAACACATCTAGCATCCCTTCTTTTCACCCCTTGCACCTCCTATATTTGATACCCAAAATATTGGTCTCATACTGCACCACCATATGCAAGTAATGGTATGACCAAATTTTTGTAACCTAATTCTCTCACTTCTCTGGTACATCCCCTGCAATTCCTTCCCCAATTATCTTGTTCCACTTCTATCACTGTTCATCTCCCCACCCCTGGCACTTCCACCCCCATCCCATGTTTCCGCCTTTGTTTCATTCATGTGGCGGGTCAGCTTGTGATCACATCTCCCCCCCCCCCCCTCTCGCCATATGTTTCGCCTCTCACATAAATAAGGTTTTTCACCGAAATATTGTGCAATTTGTTTGTTTTTTACATGTTCATCTTGCCCTCCTGCCTTCATCTGTGGTAAGTGACAGGTCATCTTTCCCTTTCCTGTCTTATTTTTAGTGCCCAATGGCAGTTTCTTTGTTTCCATTACCCATATATGACTTGCTAAGTGAGATAAACTGAATATTCTTCCCTAAAGCCTTGTTGTCAATTTGAAAACCTGTTTTTCCTCAGACATTTTTGATATGGTTACATGTCAATATCTCCATTAATTTACCTACTAGTGATATCAAATTGATTGGCTTGTAATTTTTGACACTCTTTACCACCCATGGACCAGTACTATTACTGCACTTTTCTAGTCCTCTAGTAAACAGCATGTCTCCAGACTTAATATCAATAACATTTCCTGGTGATGTATGATGTTGTATCCTGCTATGTTCAAGATATCAGTCCCTTTATGATTTTTTGGCTTTCTTTGTTCCTTCATAATATCTTCAGGATGAATCTCTTAGTTCTTAGTAAGCTTATTTCTATGTGTGATTCTCTCATATTTGATGCTTTATTTTCAAGATTAGTTTTATAAACTTTGTTTAATGTTACATTGGCAAATTTTAAAAATACATTGTTACTTACACAACATTTCATCATTGTAGTCTCTTAATGTTTCACTTACAGCAGTGGTAAATGTACTGTTAATGTGCATTTGTGGGATCCTCTTATATACTTTTGTAGCTCGAGGTTATATTGATTTTGTATCTATCAATGACCATTCATTTAATGTTTTGAATGGCCTGGGAAAAAGCAGATGTGCTGAAAGATAGCTGCCCCAATCTTTGCATCTCTGTTACAGCTGTGTAATCAAATGCTTTATTTATTGCATTCCAACTATTTATACATTTCAGAAGTGTTTTGACTATATTTTCAAATGATCTGAAAATACAATAATCACAATTATCTAAAACACTGAGATGTTGCTTTTCCTGAATTACTTCAACAAAATTTGATTCGTATATAATTTTTGTATCTTAATTTAAAGAATCACTTGTTGGTAAACGGTATTAAATTACATTATTTTATGAAGTTAAATAAATTTCTATATTTGCCAAAACTTGATAGTGTGAACAACTGTTTTCACTGCCTGTTCATTATTGGAGAATTTTTTTATGTTGGAGAAGTTTGTTGTTAAATTTCTGGAGGTCAGATATTTATTGGGTAGAAATTTCAAAGGTTTTAGAGTATTAACTATTTATATTTCTGAAGAATCAGTGAATACATTCAATATTAATAAGAGGAAAAATGCTTTCAGGCAATAAAGGAAAATAAACCAATTGGTTAGTGAAACTAAGGAAAAAGGAAACAGCTTTAGGCAATATAAATTACAAGGAAATGGAAAATGACTCATCACTCACCGAAATTGAAGGCTGCAACTAGTGAAAAACATATATTACAAACACACACACTATTTCAGTATTACACCTTATTCATGTTGTAGGGAATGAGTCATGTGGTTCGGGAGGTGTGCACACGCTGAAGTTTATCACATGACTGAATTAATTATCGATATGTCGGAAGAGCCTGAGATGTTATATATAAATATATATGTCACAGGTTGTGATAGAATTAATTGAATTGAATTGAATTTTATTTGATCCATGAAGTCATAATTTATGACATAGGACAAGTCATCAGTAATTACAATAAGCATTACAATATATTTTTTTCACACAATATAGGATTACATATCATTATTATAATTATCATACTTAAAATTGCACAGTCAATACATATGTTCAACTGAAGTTAAATTAATATTTCAATGTTTTACAAGTTACAATACAAAATAATTTAATCATATTTGTTCATTTCTCGATTGTTCATATATTCACTAACACTATAGAAGCTATTGACTAATAAAAAACTTTTTAGCTTATATTTAAAATTATGTAAATTTGATATTTGTTTTATGTTTTCAGGAAGAGAGTTGTACAGAATTTTAGGTTGGTAGAGTACACTATTTTGGTATAGAGCTTTCTTGTGCCACTCTATATGAAAATTATTCCTATTCCTTGTTTCGTGTTTATGTATTTCCTTATTTAGCGATGCATATTCCTGATGTGATTTCAGGAAGCAGATACACTCAAATAAGTATATACATGGTAGAGTCAGTATTTTTAGTTCTTTAAAAATATCCCTGCAGGATTCTCTACGTTTCATACCTTTCATGATTCTTATAGCTCTCTTTTGAAGTATGAATGCCTGTTTTGCATGTGTTGAATTTCCCCAAAAAATTATACCATATCTTAATAAGCTATGCATATATGAATAGTAGGCACACAACATTGTTTTCAAAGAGCAGCAATCTTTAAGCATTCTTAAAATATAACAACATTTGCTTAACTTCTTATTCAGTGATTCAACATGTTTGTCCCACTTTAAATGTTCATTCAACCATATTCCTAAAAATTTTGTGTCATGTATTTGTTTTATATAGGTGTCTCCTATCTTCAGTAAATTACTACTGTTATTTTTGTTTATTATATGAGTGAAACTAATCCATACTGTCTTTTCATGATTTACAATCAAGCAATTGTCATGGAACCACTTTTCCACTTCTTTTGTTGTTGCAGTAATTTTCTGTTGTAGGTCAACTTCATCCTGCCCTTTTATAAAAATATTAGTGTCGTCTGCAAACAATACCTCATCAGCTGTTAATAAATGATTTGGTAAATCATTTATATATATAAGAAATAGTAGGGGTCCTAAGACGGAGCCTTGTGGTACTCCGTGGTCAACTTTCTGATACTCTGAAAAATATTCTTTACCATCATGACATACTTTTACTCTCTGGTACCTGTTGGAGAGATATGATTTAAACCAATCATATGCTTTGCCACGAATACCGTATCTGTACAATTTTATTAATAAGAGGTCATGCCTAATGAGATCAAAGGCCTTGGACAGGTCTAAGAATAACCCACTGTTTATTTCACCCTTATCCACTGCACTGAGAACAGTATTCAGAAAATTGTAAATGGCTGTTTCTGTGGACCTACTTTTCCTAAACCCATGTTGTGAATTGCTAAGTATTTTGTTTCTAGTGAGAAAATCAGTGAGCCTTTCATACATTACTCTTTCAATTATTTTTGAAAAGCCAGGTAGTAGAGACACAGGTCTGTAGTTCTTTATGTTATATTTGTCATCCTTTTGTAAAGTGGTGTTACTGTTGAATACTTTAGTTCTGTTGGGAATATTCCTGCACTAAAGGAATCATTAATAATATCTGTAAGCTGGGAAACAATGTATCCTGAGCTGAGTTTAATGATTTTGTCTGGGATCCCATCAATACTGCAGGACATTTTATTTTTAATTTAGAAATAGCATTTCCTACTTCTGTTATAGTAACTGGATATAGAAACATAGTTTTTTCATTCATGGGGACATTTATATTACCATTTCTACTGCACATCTCATTGGTGAAATTTTTTGCTATGTTTGTGTAGTGTTTACTGAAAATATCTGCAATCTTTTTTGGGTCCTGAATAATTTTTCCTTCACTTTTTATAACATATGAATTATTTTTTGCTTTAAAATTGCCTGTGCTTTTATTTATAATTTTCCAAATGGATTTAATTTTATTTGAGCTCTTGGAAATATATGTATCATTTGTCTGCTTTTTTGCTGCTAATATTACTTTTTTGAAAATTTTTCTATAGCATTTTACATGTGACTTTAAATTTTTGTTTTGTTTGGCTAATTTGTTTAAAATTCTAAGATTTTCTGCAGAATTTTTAATGCCCTGGGTTATCTACATGATTTGATTGCTTTTAATTCTAACTCTTTTTAATGGGAATGCAACTTCAAAACAATACTTATAATTAGACATAAAACAATTGAACTTATCATCTATAGTCCTACTATTATGCATTCCTTCCCCCCACTTCATATTTTGAAGCATGTAGTTGAAGGTCATGATATTATCATCATTAAAGGACCTCCTCTGCACATACTTTTCACCAGTCCTGCAAGATTTGGTGAATATGTTCTTTACAGATAATTTAATAGCCAGATGATCAGAGAAACCCATATCTACTGTTGTGATGTTATAGTTACATATTTCCTTGTTGATAAATATTTGGTCAATTGCAGACTCACTCCCGTTACCATACCTAGTGGCATCATACACTGTTTTATACATATTATAAGACATAAGCAAATTTATTAGCAGTTGCTTTCTAACACAATTACCATTAAAATCAACATTAAAGTCCCCAACTAATACTATAAGGTTTGTTTGATTTTTTAGTTCACTTAGAAGATCTTCCACGTTTTCTAAGAACACTGTAAAGTTGCCAGATGGTGATCGATATATACACACAATAATAATTTTACATTCTATAAGTACACATGCAGAGTATTCAAAATCTTTTTCAAGACATTTTGCACTTTTCAGTCTTATTTCCTTTGACTTCAAATTAGGTTTAACATATATACATGTCCCACCACACTTGTAGGTTTCTCTGCAGAAACTACTTACCAATTCAAAATTGGGAATGTGAGCTGAACTTGTTTGAAATTCTTGCAACCAGTGCTCACTTAGACACAAAACTGATACATCATTCAAACTGTTATTTAACAACACTTCATATTCACTTAGTTTATTACTTAGACCTTGCACATTTTGATACAGAACTGTAACTAGTTCATTTGACCCTATTTTATACATGCTCCTGTTACTATGTTGAATATTGCAGGTTGATACTATGGGTATATTGTTTTGGACTGTGGCCACCAAAAATCCTCACCTCTTGATGGTGGATTTCTCTTTCGCGCTGGTTGTTTTCTTCTAAAAACATCCATTTCACTTTCAGTAGCACTTACAGGATTTTTGGTAGACAGTTCTTTAGGGTTAGTATTTTGAGTAGTACATACCTGTTTGGATGTTGCTTCAACCACTGATGATGTAACAGATAACTCTGTAGTGTCCAGGACAGAATTCTTGTGTTCTACATACACACTTGGTATTTGAGATACTATTGGTAGATCTTTCACTTCAAATTGAGTGTGACTTGTATTTTCGTTTTTTGTTTTTATATAATGCAAAATCTGATTAGCTAATGCTACTTTCCCTTTGTAGTTTCGGTGCATGCCATGTCTTGTAAATTCGCCACTGGGACATTCCACTTTCAAATAATTGACATTTGTAAATGCTTTGCAGATTTTTTCATACTTCCGATTTGTAGCCTCAATTTCTTTGTTTACACATGAGGCTGGTATCAGGTCATGTCTGTGGGGAATGCTGACTATATACACATTTATATTGTTCATTTTTCTTAACGTTTCTGCTAAGGTTCTTGTTGCTGCTTTCGCTTCATTTTTGTAGACGTCATTATCGCCACCTATAATCACGCAGCTGTCTCCAGTGTTAAAGTCACACATTTTATCAAAATCTTTCACTATTTCACTCAACGGAGCACCAGGTTTAACTATGCCACTAACATTGAAATTGTGATCCTTTTCAGCGATGATTCCAGCTAGGCCTTTCCCATGGCTGGAAGTAAGTAAACAAATACCAGATTTCTTCCCGTAATGTTCATCGATGCATTTTTGAATCTTGGGTGACTTCTTTTCCTCGCAAGGTTTTTCTATAACAACTTCAGTGTCATCTTCATTCTCAAAAGTTGAGGATGAAAGCAAGTCAAATCTGTTTCTTGTCTCTACTTTAAAGCACTTCTGAAGATTCTTGACACGCGTAAACTTTTTAGGCCTAAAAAAATTATTTTCTTCAGCTGAACTAGCATTTTCGATTGTCTTTTTTAGATTCTCCATTTGATGGATAAGCATGCTAGCTGCATAAATGTCCTTCTTAATTGCTTCAATGACTGACTCTTCTTTTCCCACAAAAAAGTTTTCAATGGCTTCCATTTTTCCATAGCAACATTTGCGATCGCACTCACATCCCGCACTCACTGATTCCAAATTATTTATGCAACCACTGTGAACCCATTTTTGAATAACAGAACATAGTCTAATGCCAGTTGTCACCAATTCTTTGCATAGTACACACTTTATAGATGATAGAAAGTTTATTTTCGGAGAGCAACTAACAACAACTTCTATACCGACCGCCATCTTAAATAATATAACAAAAGGATGTGGAATGTTAAAACAAACAATAAACAAATAAATTTGTAACTAGTCAAATCATAACAATTATAATACTAATAATAATTAGTTATGGGTCAAAAAATGGAATTTTACCAGTGGTTGAGGCCAGGTGGGTGTCTGTATCCAGAATATTTTCCCATCTTCGTAGTTCTGAAGCAGTGTTGCTTTGGGGAAAACTCTGCATGCTCTCATGGTGAAACAGTCATTTAGGTTGTTAGAATTGTGGTATTTAGCACATTCTGGTATTGGAAGGTATAAATTGTGAGTGCGGACTGTGGCGATTCATTCTGACCGAGTTGTGTAGCTAGGCCTATATAGGAACTCGAGCAGTGGTGGCAAGTTAGCTGGTATATGATATTGTTGTGGAGCACGTTGAATGTCCAATGATAGGGCAGATTTTCCCTCTAGTAAAGTTGCAATAGGGGTGCAGATTTTGCAGTGAGGTCTATTGAAAGAGAAAGATCCATATGGTGTTTTTGGAGAGTCTGATGGAGGGTATTCGTGAACCAAAATATTTTTGAGGTTAGGTGGTCTGCTGAAACAAGTATAGGGAACAGTTGGAAGAATTTTTGGTAGAAAAGTGCATATTTCTAGAAAGGAGTGAAGGAAGTCATGCCCCTGTTGTAAGATTCGATTGATGGATTCGAGTCCAGGAGAGAACTGGATGACAAAGGATGGCTTTGGTTGGATTTTAGAGGTGCTGGGTGGGAGTGATTACATGGAAGATGGGTAATGGCACAGGAGATTTGTTTATGTACAAGATCTGCTGCGTAAGAGCAGGAATTGGGAAAGTCTGGGAGTACTGGGAGAGGGATTGGAAGTAGGTTCAGGTGAAATTAATGGAATGGCTATTGTTATGGGAATGGAGAAATTCTAAGAGTAGATTTTCACTGTGGTTCCAAATCATAAATATATTATCTACGTATCTGAACCACACAGTGACTGAGGAACAAGCTGGCATAGTACAGGGCCACAGATCTGGTGATGTACTCTGGAATTGAAGTTGAAGTTTTTGGAGAGAATCAGGTGAGTCATGAATAAAAGGAAGTATGTACTAGGATCGTTGTGTGGGGAGTCACAGATCTAGGAAGTGTTCCAAGGTACTGAGGCCCTGACTGTGTATAAGTTACATCGATGGAGACTAGGAAGGAGTCTGGAGGTAGAGGAGTGTGGACTGCGGATAAATGTTCAAGGAAGTGTGGGGTATCTTTGATATAGGAGGGAAGACTGTACAAAGTGTTGGAGATACTGATCCACCAAGGCTGGGTGACCCATATGCTGTAACTATAGGTAGCCAACCTAGTGGATCTTTTGAAGTAGGTACAGGGTGGGTGTAAGCATGATGTTTTAGGGAGGTGTGGGAAATAACATTGATACAAGTGTGAGATATGGTATAGAGATCTGAGGAAGGTTGTGAAGGAGGCAGGGTGGAACTTGTGCAGGTCCTGAGCTGTAATGACAGGCCACAGTTGAAACTGGGTTGGAAAATTTGGAGACTGAGTGCTGCTAGGAAAAGGCATGAGAGCTGTCAGCTGTCAGGTGGGTTATGCCTGTGGACACCAATGGTAGCTGGGGATTCACTAGGAATGTCCTCCACTTAAATAGCAGGTGGAAAGGCATTTTGGCTGAGCATTTGCTAATGGTGTAAGGGAGCCCACTTCCAGTTATAATGGGTTTAGAAGTGTGTCTTTAGGTTAAAGGCTTTTTGAAAGAGGATACAAATAAACCAAATGGATACTCAATACAGTAGTATAGTTTGAAGAGTTATGTCAAAGAAATTTGTGAAGCAAATAAAAAAATTAAAAGGTGTCACAAAAACAAAATGCAATGGTGACAGTATGTCAGATCTAGTTCTAAGATTGTTAGTAGTGAACTATAAGAGTACACTGAACAAATTTAATAGGGATGCACAGTCTACAAATATTTATAAGGGTAAAGTCTTGGTAAAGGTAGATGTATTAGTTAGTGAAGTTTTTCCTGTGGAATATAAAGTGAACCAGAGGGGTATAGAGGAGGAACTGGTGGGGGAGTAGTTCATCCTAGTTAGCAAGACTACTACAGTTTGCTGGTATTCATAGATCATACTCAGAGGTACTGGGGGTAGATTGTTTGCTATATGTGAAAGAAAAATGATCTTGATTGTTTGCCATACTTAATGTAGGAGAGACCAAGATGAGGTCCTAGGGAAGAAATTAAAATCATTTTCAGAATTCAGTGGATGGTCATTTTTGGTGGAGAATTTAATTTGCCAGATATGGACTTGGAAGCAACAATACACTTTCAGATTAATATCAGTATGTTGTACTAAATGATGTTACAAGCCCTCTGCATTATTCTTAGTGGGTTTTACAGTAATTTAACCATAGTCAGTAGTTTTTATATATGGAAATTGGGGCTGCTATGTCACAAACTTACAGAATCTGCCAATCAAAAGTTGTTCTGTTTCTAATTTAAGAACATTAGTGACACAAAATACTTTGTATAGGAATGAGATTTATTGTTAACATTAAATCTGTTCTCATTTTCTTTGGAAATACTTATGTATCCAATTTATACTTTTGTCTCATCCTGAAAGAACTTCTATCAGGTTAGCATTTATGATGATGTTTCATCATTTTTACCATCTGGTACACTTGTTTATTTATAACTAATATCCCTTCAGAATTGACTTGACTTATATAGTTGAATACCAGACTTATTGTTTTGTAGATTATTATGGATCTTCAAGTCCCAATGTGTTTGTGAGCTTAGTATTTGGTGCCACTGCTGGTGTTTTGAGTCAGACTTCTTCATATCCACTCGACATTGTGAGAAGAAGAATGCAGACATCACCATTGTCCAATCCACATTATAAGACTATTCTTGGGACATTTAGGAAGATATACAGGTATGGTTCCTGGCATATCATTGTATAATATGTAAAGTTTGCCAATTTGATAGATAAGGTTAATTTTTAGCAGTAGCTGGCCCAAAGCAGTTTAATTTTCAAGATTAATTTAAATTTATAAACTCAGAATTAGTGTTGAAATTTGTTTATCTATGCTAACAAAGGGTTTGCCAAAAATTACACAAGATTTGAATTTGCCACAATTTGTGCATTCAGTATTGGCAACCAAAAAAAATATATGGTTTGACAGCTGATAGTTTAAGGTTAGTAATAACTGGGAGCACTACACAAAAGAACAAAGTGTTTTCATTGTTCAACAATATTTCAAAAACAATGAAAGTTTGGTTGCAACAGTTTACAAATTTCGTACAAAATATGGTCAGAATCTTGATTCATCTTCAACTGTGAAGAGAGTAATTAAAAAATTAAGGGAGACTGGATTAATTGGAGATGCTAAACACACAGGCCATTCAATAACAATCTGATCAAGTGATTATATCGAATTAGTTTGTGAGTGTGTTGGTGAAAGTCCAGGAACATCGATTCGGCGTCATGGACAAGAATTACAAATTTCAAGGGACTCTTTACAGCGTATAGTCCCTAAAGATCTGTCTCTCCATGCTTAAAAAATTCAATTGGGACATGAAATGAATCCTAATGACCATGCACAGCAAAGAGAGTTCGTTGAAAGGATTATTGGACATCAAAAAGTGAAAGCTGGTTTTTCCAGGAATATCATTTTAAGCGATGAAGCTCATTTTAACCTTGATGGCTTTGTTAATCATCGAAATTGCCACATTTACGGTTCAGAGAACCCACATGTGATTGTTAAAAAATCAATGCATTCACAACGTGTCACTGGTGTGGATTTTGGACTGGAGCATCATTGGAGCATACTTTCTTGAAAATGAGGCTGGTCAAGCAGTGGCTGTTACTGGTGCTTGACATCGCAACATGATAATTGAATTCTTTTTGCCTCAATTGGATGAAATTGATACAGATGACATGTGGTTTCAGTAGATAATTGAATTCTTTTTGCCTCAATTGGATGAAATTGATCCAGATGACATGTGGTTTCAGTAAGACAGTGCGACATGCCATACAGCCCTTGAAACAATTAAATTACTGCATGAGACATTTCTTAGTCGTGTACTCTCTCATTTCGGCGATCAGAATTGGCCCCCTAGATCATGTGATTTAACACCATTGGATATCTTTCTATGGTGTTATTTGAAAACAGAGGTCTATTGCAACAAGCCCACATCCACCTGTGCATTGAAAGAAAAGATTTAACACTGCATCAACAAAATTCAGCCACATTAATGCAAAATGGTCATGGAAAATTTCGACCAAAGAGTGCGTACATGCCAGCAAAGCCATGGAGGCCATTTGCCTTGTGTGTTATTTCATACATAAACCTAACCTATGTACTTTATGCTTCAATAAAAAAATATACAATTGAAAATAAACTTTGATTTCTATTTAATTCAAATCTTGCGTAATTTTTGGGACACCCTTTATTATAAATGTTAAAGTAACTCTGTCTGTTAAATTTTCACAGCTAAACCAATCTTGATGAAATTTGACAAGGAAATATTATGTACCTTTAGGAAGAACATAGGATACTTTTTGGGGAAAAAATAACATATTTGTCATGAAATTTTGAAAACTAACCAAATAATGACACACTGTAAAGAGGCAGTGGTTTGCTGACGTAGAGCTTTATTTGTAGAAAAGTTAATTAAAATTGGTCTGCAGTTTTATATTTATTAACTTTGTCATTTTTAGGGATTATTTAGAGTCAAGATAAAGCATCTTCAGGATTTAGAGAACCATATCGCTCAACTTTTTCCAAAAATTTATATCATTTTTACCTAAAAACATATTGCTATTTTACCTAGGGTTCTATTTTTACATGTGAGATGGGTCTTCGCATTCTGAATCTGTTGACGTATCAAACTTTGATATCTTTAAAACTGAGTGATCTTTCTTTATCAGACTAAACTACCTCCTCCATGTGGCATAAAAGTCACTAAATTTGCTATAACTCTTTAAATAACATTTTCTGGCTATACATATTACATCTTAAATTGATCATAATTTCCTCCTTTACATGTGGAAATGAATGCAAAAAGGGGATTTGAATTAATATTTCTACCTTTATGAAACTTAGTTTTCTTATGATGTTGTTTAATTTTGAACTTCCAAAGTGCTTTATAATCAAGAAACTGACTTACTATGTGACTGATATATGATGGACTCATTTTTAAACTGTTTTTGAAGATATTATGGATATATTATACTCCCTCTTTAAAAATGGGATCCTTTCAGCAAGCAGGAGGGTTCTGGGCCGCATTTAAGCATAGGCTACCTAGGCTGTAACCTAGGGGCGCGCACCACAGCTGGAGGGGGCCTCTGATGACACCTGCCACTGAAGTAGGCATGGTGACTACACTTAACATACTTAATAATGGTTCATAATGGTTAGGGCTCATGACTAAGAGTTCATTATTGAAAATGTCTGACAAACTATAAGAAGGAAGATAGCTGTTCACTTTGATGGTGCTACTCTGAAAAACAGCCTCTAGCCTGACAAGCCAAATTTGATTCAGCTGGAAGCCCGAGAAGCTTCCTTTCAGTAATAAGGAAGTCGCATGACATTTCTGGATTGAACAGAGCCAATAAAAATAGCTATGTAAGTGATTGAATTTATGAAATGTGAATTTAGCTTTATTTATTTAACATGATAAGAATTTTTTTGTGATCTTAAGAATTTCCAGACGTTGGAGTGAATTTACAGTTCACACAGATTAAGCAATCAGTTTAGCTTAAGGATTGATAACTGGACCGAACTTTGTTGCAAAAGTTTCTCATTGTGTAACCACCACTTGCAGTTGAGGAAGTGATGCCCTTGTGCTCAGCATGGACAGCACCACACGGGGTCAGCCAGTCATGTCATCAATTACTGAAATTCAACCACTAATATCATGCAGTCAGCTGGCGATTTTATGCTTAAAGAAACTCTCCCTCTTTTCTCATACCAAAGTACAAGAGAATGAGTGGAAGTCTCAATGATGAAGTGTACTTTGAAAAGATACTGAGTGTCTATCTACAAGTCTTCTAATATATAGAAAGGCTCGATCCCCTCCACCAATGAACAGGCTTTGGAAGCATTTTGCCAATCTAATGCCTTTCTATAGGCTCAACAGAAACAAATTTCACACATTAATTTACTTGTTGTAAAACCTTGTGATATGTTGGTCCATCTTCCTTCTCTTGCCAACTACACCATTTACCAGGAATAGTCAGCAATATAGTAGCAACCTTCTGTAATGGTATCTGACCAATAAATTGCTTTATCATGTCCAAAAACAGTACAAACTTTCTCCTTTTTGTCATTATTACAACTCTTCAAGGTGCTCATTTCCTTTGATACTGCTGTATAATACTTCTGTAACCCTACCAATTAAAGAATTTGTGCTTTCCTGATGAGTCAGTTTTGTAAAATCTTCTTGAGCTTTCCACCAGGATAGCGCATCAGTAAGAGGTGACATTTCGGAGTCTGCCTTTGGCTTTTACATTGTATACTAGGGGCTATAACAGCTAGGATGCCAGGGTCCATCACTACCCAGAAGCTATTCTAACCCTCTATTCCTATTGTTTATGGCATGACTGTCTGTTTTCGTGCACCATCACATAGTGTAATCTAAGTACCAGCCATACTGACACACTGTACATTTGTTTCATTTGGGAACATAATGATTTTTACTTTCTAATTAGTTCTTTTTCTAACTATGTTTAGTGTTAGTTATCTATTTTTATGTGCAGCAGATTGTACTGGCTCTCTCGTGGCACTAAGTGGTGGATGCCAATGACAGTTTTCCTATCACAGTTGCTTTGAGATTTGTTGGTCGTATTGTACAACATATCCCATTTATGTAGTTTCCCTTGTTCTGGAGCATAAATACATATTTCTATAGTATCTTGTGTGGTTTTGTATCTTAGCATGATCATTCTTTCACTAGTTAATTTATTTTTCTGAGTTTGTTTTTTTCTACCCTTTTTGTCACACTTTCAGGTGATCTTTTTATTTGATACTGCTATAGAATGTATAATAGTTCTGTAACCATCTCAATGTTTGTAACTTTTTTAATGTGTCTATAATTACTGTTCTGTCAACTTTTTTTCATTATTCATTCTGTTCTAATTCTTTTATTGCATTTCAAATTCCTATCTTTAATGTATTCAGAATCATTTGACTTTTGAAACAGTTTTCGTTTAATCATTTATATCAAGCCAGCTATGTTTCCTATTACTTTGATCATCATGAAATTATCATCCTATTGCAGAGGCAGTTGGATGATGGGGTGCCATCTGGAGGCCTCCATAACTTTTTTGTAGTCCTAGTTGATTCACTTCTGATTTTATCTTGTCTAGTCTTATGTAATCTGACATGATGTTTCATCTCTCATTTAAATTTGGCTTTTGTTCTTTTTAGTCCATGTGGCAGCTCCTAATATGTAGTTTGGGATGAGAAGCAGGTATGACTTATATGAATATACTTTTGCTAAATGAGTTAGTGGTGGATCTAAGAATTTTCAAAACTGAGGCAAAAATTGAGAGATTCTGGCCTTCGGACATTATTTTTCCACTCCCATTGTCACTATACTGATTGTTGGTTGGCACCCAATTGTCATCACCTGTGGCAGTAGTGGAACTAAAATGACGTCACTATGACATAAATTTCCGCCCTTCAAAACACGATTTTGCCACCCAGGGCAAGTGCCCCAATTTGCCTTCCCACGCACTCTAAATCCGGATCTGACATGAGTAAAACTTTTGACCCATAATATCTGTGAAACAGAACTATAGAACTTTGCAGTTGTTTTGATATTACTTTATATATGTGGAATCAGCCTATTATACTGCCAAAGTATTTCAAGTTTGGGACAGTTTCACAATGTCCTAATCTCAATTTGACAGAGTTGGTTTCTCTGCAGATTGCCAAACTCACAGTTATGGTTCACTTGTTTTTAATTCAAACTTCTCAAATTCATCTTCTGACCACTCATTAGTTCTTCTCTCTCACCCAAATCATAACACCATCTGCAAAAATTTCTATTTGCAGAGATTGATAATTTCATCCAAAATGTTTATGAAAAGTAGTGGAGACAAACCACTTTCTTGCTGTATCCCACTTCTAGTATCAAACCATCCTGTTCTGAGCTCCCAGTATTTTTGGTATGTTTTTTTTTTTTTTTTTTTTTTCTTCTTTTGTCTCTTTCCACAATGTTTCTGGAACATCTGTCTTGATTATCACTTCCCAAATGTAATGATAAGGAATGTAAGTCTTTTCTATATCCAGAAATATTACTATGATTGGTTAATTTCTTTCCCAGTATTTCTCAGAAAACATCTATAGAAGAGATAAGATGTATATACTGGTCAGATCTAATACAATATTCATCTATATTTGCTTCATCTGTTTTCATTGTCCTTTTTGTAGCATAAATTCATAAATGAATCGGAATTTATTGAAAGGACCTGATCGCCATTTTTTCACACTTTGTCTTTTCTAACATTTTTTGTTCCTTGAGGATAGAACTATCATTTTCTTTTGAAAAGTCATATTGGGATATTTTAAGGTAACATATTTGAAATGAAAATACCATATAAAACTAAAAAAAAAAATCTAATAAGGCTTGTGGATTGTTTTTTGAAAGTTTATATTTGGTCACGTACGCACATTAAAAAAAAAAAACACTTCAAATGTTAAAAGTAAATGTTTGCCAGTCATTAGTCAATTGTAAGGGGAATTAAATAATGTAGTCCATAAGTTTTTTTTTTTTAAGAATGGTTCTTTCTGGCCCGTCAAGTTTTATAAATGGAGATGTTAGTAGGAGTTTAGTATCAATTGTAAATCTGTGTGTGTAACGATTTTGAGGAAAAACCTCTTGCATTAATCTAAAGTTAGTTGAAATACACCATCAGCTATTTTTTGGTTCCGCCTTTAGCGGATGCAGAGATATTACACAGGTTTCCATGTCCTCATTCGTGCTACTGATAGCCTAGTTCTTACTTCAGTGGCTGCATGATGATTAATTTTAGAATGTAGTCCTCTGTTGTTCAGCAATATCAAGAATAACGATTAACTTATATGTATTGTTTCATTACATTAATATTTTTTAACTGTAATTAGAAGTGCAGCTAAGGAGAATTAAATAACAGTTTTTAAAATATTATTTTTTTATTGCCACATCAAAAAACTAATATTTGATTGCTTTATTACTTTTTGTAGAGATGAGGGGATTCGCAAAGGATTTTTTAAAGGCTTGAGCATGAACTGGATAAAAGGGCCAGTAGCTGTTGGTATTAGCTTTGCAACTTATGACACTGCCAAGGACTTCCTGAGGCGCCTGATGCTGCTTAGACACTGATGAATTTGTTGTGATTATACAACAGGTGAGATTTGAAAGCAGGCTATTTGTACATCGACATAACTAAATATCCCCATAAAGTTAAGAGGATGCCTCTAAAAATAATCTGAATTTAATACTAACTTATCAAAATATTATTGTTGATGAAGTGTCTTCTTCTGTTTCCCCTCTAAAATTCAATACAGAAGTTACATCTTGGGCTGTCAAAAAATGTCATTCCCAAGATAATTTTACGGAAGTCCAAAATGTGAATTAAAATTTGTTACACATTATATCAGAAACTGTTTCAAAGACAGAGAAAATGTTTTAAATATTAAAATAATTCACCATCCCTGCAATTTTATTTTTGCGCATAGAGATATATCATTCCCTATAATTTATAAATTCTGTACAGTGCATTAATGTATGACACATCAGATTTTACTTGTTAAATTTGTTTACCTCTGGATACAGAAAAAGATAGATGCACCAACCTTTGAAGTGATTAAAACATCAATAATAAATATCCACTATATCATACCCTGTGTAAATTATTATGTGGTTACTATACATTTTAGGAGTGTATACCATATTTATTTTGTGTAATCGTATATAAAATTGTTAAAATTAGATTATACATTATTGATTATACTAACCCCAAAAGCCCATCAAAAATAACGGGCTTAATGGGGTGTTTTGTAAGTTAATCTCTTTTTAATGTAATTTCTCAGCCCTTGTGCTGTAGCAAAACGTTTCAGTTGTCATCTTGGTTCAGGTTGCAATCCAGCCTAAACAGTGGCTGATCCAGGTGGGGGGGGGGGGCTAGGGGGCTGAAGCCCCCCCCAAAAGCACCAAGGTCATCCCCGACAACACTGATTTTGGGGACCTTTTTTTTTTTTGCTAATTAATATATTCCCTGCATCACATGCCTATGTCATCATGCATCGCGCTGTAATTCAATCCAAAATCTTCACATGTTCTTACATCTTTCTTTCGTATTATCTATGATGAAGAGAGATGTTTTAACAGATGACACAGCTTACATGCGGTTGAAACAATTACCCCAGTGAAAATGAAGGATACAAAAAATAAATCTTAACAACTTATGCCACGTAATATTAGTTTTAATTGTGGTTTAGACTTCATAGATCGTGATCAATTTGGAACTGATTTCATTCAAACCAAATAATGACTTCAATAATAAAAAAAGCAATTGATAATTAACATGCCAATTTAAACAAAATACATACTTCTCTGGCAATTCGTTTCTTAACAATTGCTTAAATAAATAGAATTGTTATAAAATAAAGCTCAATGTAATTCCTAGTAACTTGCACTGTAACAAAAGTTTTGTGTAGCCATCCTGGTCCAGGTTGCATTTCAGCCTAACCACATACTACGCTAAACTTGCCACCAGAGAAACAATACTTCAATCACAAGCAAATTAATACATGTAATGTTTCACAATTTGGTGGCAATAACGCATCGCGATATAAACTAAATAAAAAAATCTTTGTGGGTCCGTACATCTGTCTTTTTTTGTTATCTCTGATTCGGATCGATATTACAACGATTGAATGGCTAATGCAGTTACATTCTGCTGAAACATGTCATCAGTAAAAGCAAATGAAATTTAAAAAATTCATAACAACTTAGGTCATGCCAGTTAATATTAGATTTAATTGTAGTCTGGGCTGTATAAAGTGCAATCAGTATGGTACAACTTTAGTTCAAACGAAGTAATGATTTAAATAACAGGACACTCATGAAAATAATTTAAATTATTTAAAAAAAAAAATAATTTGCTCATGCCCTCTGCTTTAAAGGTGAGTGCCAATTACAATAACAATCTAATCATTGCGAATCAAAGTTAAAGGTTTTATCTTGCATATCTATGATCAAAGATTTTTACAAATGTTTTACATCAAATGAATATTAAATATAAGCAAATAATAATTATTTTGTTGATTTAAATGGAATACATACCTTTCTTTCAGTGTTCTGACATTTAATTTATTTACTGATGCTTAGCTAAATAGAACTGTTACTAAGTAATGTCTATAGCCTAGAACAACATCTCTGATCATAAGTTGGACAAAAAAGTTGAAAAGCATGACGTCATAGCCCGATGTCATAGTGTGACATCATGGCATGACAGAATGTGACCAAATAAGCATTTTATAATAAGAATTAATACAAAAATCTAATAGATTGTAACATCTTATTTGTTAGGATTAACAACAATTTTACACTGAAATGTATTGGTAGTTAACTAATATTCATAAAAGATATTACATTAATTAACCAATTAATGAATGTTTAGTTATAATCATTTATTTCAATTTATTGAACTAATTGACTGATTTATAATAAATAGTGATCACCCGGTGGTCAAAATTCGACTGTAATTCATTAAGTTACTTATTTTCTTTTGTAAAAGGGTAATAATCATTGCATATATTTTTTTAAATTTGTTCTATTGTGTTTGCTGCGAGCATAGATATATTATATACTACATTCACTGACATCATTGGCTGCAAGCGTGTGTCAATACGTCATTAGCTAGTATTGTTTCCCTGCAATACCTTAAAAAAAAAAAAACATTAATAAAAAAGTTTTTCAATGAACTTCAAATGATTTTAAATTTCACCTGAAGTGACTTCTGATTCGAAATGTTTTGCATTAAAATTTCTTTGAATGGCATTTAGTATCCATCAAAATAATTTCATAATTTTGTGTACTATTTTCATTATTTAAATTTGGTCTAATATCATTTTGAATTTCACGCAAATAGGTATTCATTCTTATTTGTCTCCCAATCCGACCTCTCAGTGTTCTATGTCGAGTCATAATGGAACCTTAATGAAATTACTGAAATTTAAAATTAGATGGGGTTTCAAAAACCAAAAGGCCCTTAACCAAACCAAAGTTTACCCTTTTAAATAATAAAATGTACTCACTTTTCTTAACTACAAATCTAACTTCCTTTTTCTTTTTGGCAGAAACCATTAGGCGAGACTAAATTCAAATTATCAATTCCCTATAATATAGAAAATATTCATTTTTGAAATGTTCCTTTTGTTAGTTCGAAGATTTATCTCTTTGTGAGTGTTTTGTTTGAACAATGCCTACAGAGTATCTTAATGCTGGGAATACACATTGGATAGTTGGCTGCCATGCACACACACGTACAAATTTATTTCTTTTATTTATTGTTGTATTTGTAACACACATTAACTGTGTTTATATTTTTTTTTCTTTACTGTTCGACTAAAGACCACAGAGTACTTTATAAACTTGATATTGGCAGAATAACTAAGGCCATTAAAAAAATTGAATGTAAACAATGAATTTTTTAATTTAATGTATTTGTAACATATATAAATTTTAGCTTTCTGCACTACTTCTCCATATAAACTTTAACTATAGCAAATCTGGCATTCCTCCATGCGAGCAATATTCTTATAAAGGGATCTAAAGTTTTTGCTCCGTGTATTAATATATAGATATAGATAAATGTACTTAATATCAATAAGACTGGAGGTGGAAGAAATGCCATGAGGTGATTACATATATGTGTAACCATTCATTCTGATTGATAACTGGTTAATTGTGAGGTTAATGCAAGAATTCTGACAATGGTGGCAGGTGAGCTGGTATATGAGGTGGAATGTGGTACAGGTGGAATTGAATGAATAGCCACAAACAGTTTTGGAGTAAACTCTAGATCACTTTATTGCTGAGCATGCCAGCTCTCACAACTCTCATGACGTTAATAACTGTTTCACAGTCAGAGCCATTACAGTACTCCCTGCAATTACATCCCCATCCAAACTCTGGAGGTGTGATTTGGCCCACTAACACGTTCTGAATACCAGACATCCCCTCACGCCTCAATTTTAGAAATTACCCACTTTCTTCTCCCTGGAATACCAATCACCTGCAAGTACAATTAATTCCAGTAATTGATTTAACTTTATCTTCCATCTATCTTCTCCTTTCTTCAACCCCCACTAACTTGAACCACTGCTAACTAGAAGTGATGTTTAACTTCAGATTTTGTATTAATATTCAGGTTTAATTATTTTTGTTTATTTAGTTATATGGAAATGATTAATAAAATACACCCAACACTTACCAAAGTTGAAGAGAGGAGGGCAGCAGCAACACAAAACAATACACAAACACAGAAAATACAATATTTCGGGGAAAACCCTTTGTCAAGTTAAAAGAAGTAAGTGGCTGAGCTCGCACAAGCCTTGCGGTCAGTGCAGCCACTCATAAAATGCCAACATTGCTCAGTGGTCACTATTTGAGGCAATTTCCTGTAGCACACACATTTCACAATGTTCTGCCTGCTAATTAAGTGCCAAGAATTTCAATGTTTTTTGTGTTTATGTCCGTTATGGGTCTTCATGCTGAGCCATTATTTATAAGCAGTGGTTCATTTATTTGTCCTAATTTTTAATTCCTTTTCTTACTTAGTGCTCATTGTTTTTACTAAAAAAATCATTCTTTAACTATCTTATCATTTAAATAATTTTTCACCTCTTTCATGCACTGATATTGTTTTTGTTTCCCACCACTTATACTCCAAGCATAATGGTCAAAACCACCATTCGTGTGGCTGTGTTGACCACAGTTACATTTTCAATCCCAGTCACATGTTTCTATTTTCATGAGTAAAAGCATAGCCCAAAATAATGTGTCTTTTGTATTTGTGGGATTTTTGCCACTGCTGCCCTTCGACTTTGGTGAGTGACTGGTGTATTTTATCTTTCCTTTCCATATTAATATTGCCTCGCAGCATTTGGTCCTAGTTCATTATTACTAGAATCTAAGTTTACTATTTTCAGGTAAAATTTAAAATATATATATATATATATTATTTTTACTAACTATAAAGCTATTAGCTTTAAAAACAAGCCAAGAATAGATACCCTATCATTTTAAATGTAAGTTGCTACTATAGTATCACTAAAAGGCTATAAACTCAAAAAATTGGGCAGTAATTTATCTATTTAGAGTAACCTCCCCATTAATTATAGTACACATTTAACCTAAGTACCATTTAAAATAAGGAAGGATAGGGAAATACGACCCAACACCCACCACATATGAAGGCGGCTAGTAACAACAAACACAAAAAAGAAAAAACACAAGAAATGCGCAGTATTTCGGCACATAGCCTTATTCTTACAGAAGTGAGACACCATGCGGATCCAGCCATGCTCACGACGACAGCCATCTGGTGAATGACATGGCCAACACAGATCTATATTGAATTAATTACAAACCTCTAATTCGTTAATAAAATAGCACAAACTATGCTTGAACTAAATAAACAACATAACCGATCTTCAGCTGAGTGATTCTCCCTACCACAGTCACTGGACCCTGGTCATTTTTTCCCTCACCCTGCTGGGACTGTCTTCCTTCATTACAGAAAACTGGCATTTAATGTGGTTGAAAGAGACAGTACTAAACTGTATTAGTATGCCAAAAAATAAGTTTTTTTATTTCTTTTATTATAAAAAACATTATTTCCTCAACCATTCATTGGTCACTTAGCATGGCTACATATGTTAGATGTGCACTGTTGGTATATTCATGAATTTTAAGGTATCCAGTGCCTGTTTCAAAAGTCTTGTTTATATTGGTTGACCTTCAATTCTCAAGTTTAATGATTTAATTTGTGAGATAAACATTAATTAATTTTTTAAATTCCATTAATACTTGGTATAAATTTGATGTTATTTATTTTTCAGATACCTTGTGATATATGGACTGTGATCGGAAATGCAGTATGGAACAGCTGAATGCTGTAATCATTTGAAGAGTCACTGTTGTACGTGAAGGAAATGGAGTCTAGGATTCATGTCTTGTACTTCTGTGGATACTGAATTCAGTGTGAATTCCAGAAGCTTTATTGCTTGTGTGTTAACTATCCAGAATGTAAAACCGGAAGAAAAATATTTCAAATAAGTGCTGCTTTCACACAAATAAGTTAAAAGTCTGATTGTAAATTTCTAATATTTCATGTTAACCGTAATAGATATTACAAGTGGTGCAGTTTTTTTATATACATATTGAACATCGAAAAACACAAACTTTTGTATTTAGATATACTTAGCATCATTTTTCTGTGATTGTTTTTGTTTATAAAAAAAATCTACATATATTGCAATGGTTGTTTTCATACAAACTGTTTTGAGTTTAAAACAAATTATTTTTAAGTATATTGTAATCATCTCTCTTTTTATTTCTGGCATTATTGATGTAATGCACAGTGATCGTTGTTTTCTCTGAAAGTTTATTAGATGTTGCTTAGTTATTTCCATGATACAGAAATTTAAATAAATCATCTCTTATTTACAATAGTCAAATTAACGAAAATAATACTTGGGAATAAGAAAAACCCATACTAACTAGAATTGTATTGTATCTGTTGTATATATTGCATGCAGCAGGATCCTGAACTGCTATGATAATGCACTTTCTGAAGACTGTTATTTCACAATACTACAGTAGCATAAAATGTTAATGAAATTGTAAACAACTTGCTCTGTAGTTGGTGTTTCAAGCTCCATAATTATTTGAAGGACCTTAATGTGTAGATACATTATATATAAAGGCTATTCAATATGAATATTCCTTTGTGTTGATTCCACTGGTTGCCTTAATGTTAACTAGCATAATATGAAGATCTAAAAAAAAAAAAATCAGTTTGCAATGAAACCATACTTTTTTTTCATTTTTACATCTATTAAATTCAAAATTATTATTATTGTATTATTTCAAGTTAATTTTGTAGTCTGAAAATTCTTAAATACATATAAACATACCAGCTACCTGATCACATTTTCATTTTGAATATTATATATTCACGTTATGTGTTAAATGAGTGGTTGTAGTGAATGATAAGTTGCGTATCATTTTATTATTGTTTATAGGTTTTAAAAAATATATATTTGTGCTTCATACATGAAGTTATAGATAATTTTTAAAAACTCAAAGAGAATGTAATTGTATTTGCTTTATCAGTTCACATGTTTAATAATAATTACAGTTTGAAATTGCAAAATTATCAGCTGCTCTTTAATTCTAAACTTTTTGTGCATTATTTTACTAGATGTATCAATGAAGTGTTGTGTTGTTCTTTAATCATTGAAAATAATCCAAAAAGAATATGCTATTTCTGCAATACTCATGCATCAGAACATTATCTATAAATTGAGGTTCCCAGTGAATGATGGTTTATACCCAAAAGCCATGACCTAGTCTCCAGTAATATCTTTCCTTTCCATCAATTTTCCTTTTTATTCAATTGAGTTATTAGACCCTATTTAATTCCCATCCATTTGCTTGGTTAGCATTTGATATTTTTTGTAGGGATAATGTTTTTATCTGTGTTAGTTTCCCTGCTCTGTTTTGTTCTCACCTGCTGCAGTTGCCATTGGCTTTCCTCATTTGTCCACAGCACTGTGGTTATCTATATTAGACTTCTCATGTATGTCACCTACTCACATCATTTGTAACCCAAACTTATCTTACGTTTTTTGAGTTGCAGATTAATATACTATGTCCCTATCTGAATTTATTAATATATTAATATGTTTGAAATAGCTTCCAGTTAAGCTATAGAATTGATCCTTAGCGAATAATTGCAGGTATATTTATGCCAAGTTAATTTCTGTATACCTAAATCATTGAAAAATAAGATGATTCCACATTGTGTCAAATTCAAGAGCATTTCATTATGCATATGTATAAAATATAGTAATTTTTGTAATCTTTTCCAGGACAATAACTAGTGAAGAAAATGTAACAGAAGGGGGAAAATGTAATCCTAATTTTACAATTCTTGAACACACAATTCAAGAAACAAAGCTCAAAAGGAAGTTAAAAAATACTTGACGATTTCATATTAATTTCCGTAAGGACTGATAAGATGAAAAAAAATGGTAGTTATGACAGTTTTACAAATATTTGTCATTAGTGGATGTCAAACCTAGTATTAAATGCAAAAGTTCATATGGTAGCATTTAAATTGTTTTCTCTGTAACCAAATATCGAACATTTTTCCTTATAAATGTTTCTCACTAAATTACGAGTATGTTTAAAAACAAATCTGTTTGGATGTTTTAAATTTTCAAACTAGTTGTAGTAACCAAAGAGGGTCTTTTGAGATCTTCAGAGTGGGATTGAGAGAGATATTCCCTTTCAGGTCAAGTAAGCAATTTCAGTCATGTCCAGTTATAATAGAAAATAATTAATTATTTTCTCTCAAAGTGTTGAAAATTCCTGCACAAACTCAAGTCACATGTTTCTAATTCATGAAGGGAGTATCTATACAGACAAAATAATTCCTTTTCGCTGAACAATGCTGAACATAACTGAACATAGCTGCATGTTCGTCTGTCACTATTTTAGCATGTGCCTCTTCTGTTTCTTGTTATTGCCAATTTGCAAGGGTCAATAAAATTCAAAGTTATTTTACAATTCAACAGCATTTAGCTTCCCTGCATCATCAGATTTCTTCAGATCTCATTTCTCTTCCCTAAGATTTGCATGGAAACATGTATTGATCAATGTATTTTGGCATTTACACAACTCTTACTTTACTACACACACTCTTTTTCCTTCCTACACCAAGGTTGGAACTTGGATAACCTTTCTCTCTACACCTTACCTTCATAATTCCATCAGCTAAACTGTATACCTTCACTATCAAATCTGTAATTTCTGATTTCACTTCTACGGTATTCTCTTGATACATTGTGATGCTCTCTTTTATTCTCAATAGTATCCACCCTTTTCCTGAGCTTGTTCTATTTTTTACTTCACTACTTTTTTTTAAGCTCTTCCAACTGAGCTCTAATTTCTTGTTGTTCTTTCCAACACTGTTGAAGTTGTTATATTTTATCATTCACATTTGAGAACGTTTTGTCCAGACCAGCTGTAAGCATGTTGGTCATTGACTTACATGTCCGTCTCTCCTGTAGGATTGTTTTGTATGTTTTCCAAATTTTCTTGGAAGGCACTGCTCTTCACTTTAAGCTTCTGATCCATCTTATCCACCAAAAGTTCATACATGTTTGAGCCTTCTACATCCATACTCTGACATGTCCCTAAATAGGTTCAAAATAAATTAATAAGTTTCCTGAACTACTTCGGTTTATTGATTATTACCATGATGTAATTTCTCCTTGAAGGTGGTTTACTTGTGAAAGTCAATCATAGATTCATATTCTTATATAAACTCAACCAAGTACATTGCTGTCATTCTCTGGAACAACCTTCAACTCGTACAAGAATTAACAAATGCCCAATCTCATATCAAGATAAGAATCTTCACTATACATCTATATGCATCTACCTACACACACAATTCAAATAGATGCAATTGACTTACTATGAAATTTATCTAAATATACCTACCATTTAACATCCAACTGAAATAGTCTACAGGCACTGTACTGTCAACTGCCATTCAGTTATAAGATAGCAATGACTAATCTGGCTTGTCATCTAAAATTATTTTACAAATTATTAAGGAAACTTGAATGATAGTGATCAGTGAAATGAAAATGACAAAATTTCCAAGGGTCATTCGTCACTTGGCAAAGTTGTCTTGAACGTTTTTCCCCCTCTCTCTTGAAATAGTGTTTTACAACTCTAGGGTTGCCTTATAGATGTCTTTTATCTCCATTGGCTGCACTTCTTCCATCTTTGATCAGCTGTTTCTCCACTCCATTGTATTCCTTTGGGTAGCCCTGTAGCTGCACAATCGATGTATTCTTCCGCTTTGACCAGTAGTTGCGCTTCTCTGCTATTGTAGTTATTCTGTTGTTGGCCAGCTATTGATCCTTTGTGCCATGTATCTTTCCCCATTGACCAGTAGTTGCTCTCCTCTGCCAATGTAGCTCCTCCAATGTCACTCATCTATCATTCTATTGTGTAATGTATCTCCTCATCCAGTCTTCAGGGGTTCCCCCCCTCCCCCTTCCTTGTCATTTTGCATCAAATGTCTTCTTGCCTGTTAAACTTGCTGTCTCTGTTGTTGCTTTGTCTTCTCTTTTTACCCTTTTATTTACTTATTCTGCTTTCATTTTTGTATACAGTTAAAGAATTTTTAACATTTTGTCTGTATCTTGTACTTATTCAAAATCCTATATTCTTGTCAACAGTTCCAATGTGAGACAATGTTGTTCAGGGTTATTGCAGTCTTGTAATGGTTGCCATATCAGACAACATACTTTAACATATGGAATGATGGAGTGAACATCAATCCAGTACTGTATTAACAATATACCAAATCTACAACTCGCCGTTATTCTTATGTTGTCTTAGTATCGTTCAAATGATGGTATTAAACTACGAGTCATATTAACTATTTTATAAAAATAGATGACCAGGCCAATAAACCTGGAGTTTGAGGTGGCTAGGCAGTTGATTTGATAGTATTAAATTTACCCAAATATTGTCAGGTTCAACATATGAGAACAATGATAAATGCTGACTGGAACACTGCAACTTTTATTTTGTTACCAACAATTGGTTCATCATATATAAGATCTTATCTTACTTTGTGTTACATCTTTGTATGAGATTACCACTATTCTTTACCATACCAGTTGTGTGTATGGTTGCCAGATGGCTGGGAAATCCGGGCATGTCCCAGAATTTTGCGTCTTGTCCCATGTCCAGGAATTAAGCGTTACTGTCCCGGAATTTGTGTATACCAGTTTTTTTTCTCAAACCTAAGATACCACGGAGGCCATGCCACACTCGCAGCGAGAGGTAGAGGAGCTCTCCACCTTACTGACGACCAGGGACAATATATATAGACTGTTCAACATATGACATAGTGATTCTCAACCAAAGTTGAACTAATAATCTTAAAAGAGGTGCTATATATAAATAAATATAGGTTATGTAGCATAGTTTTTTTTTATCTAAAATAAACTTTTTTTAATTAATTTGAATATTTGTTCACTCCTTCAACATACCACTAAAATACCATTTTAACCAAAGAAATGTCCCGGAAATTATAATCCTTCTGGTAACCCTAGTTATGTGTAGTCTCTGTGTTATGAAGCTCTATATTACTCGTGGCATTTGCAATGTAGAAGCAGCACCTACATCAGATCAGATTTTACCTAGGTATTCTAATTACCCAATTCGCAGTTCAGCTCATTTGCTTTTTGTTTACGAGCTTGCATTGTATATTATGTTTGACACAGAAATATCACTTCTGGTGTGGGCTTCGTCATTCACGTCACAATTTAGTCTACAGTACACTAGTGGCATGGTTTTTATGCATGCCCCAATTGCAATGCTCCTGACAAAGAATATTGGCACTAAAAATGAACTTGCTACAGTGGTCATTAGAATGGTAGAAAGGAATTGTAACTAGACATCCTACCTGTAGATATTGAGATGTAGGCTGATTTCTTCATGTACAGAACTAATCTTGTGATGACCAACAGTAGGATGTCACTAGACACCCAAATCCCAGAGTGCAAACATTATTTTGACACTTCCTTCATTATTTTTGCTGTGCCATTCCATTACTTGTGGAATATTATAGTTAGTTAACAAAGTTTAACAATATAAAGTTGATTAGATAAGGAACATTCGGGAACAACATTGATATTTCACTATTACACTCAAAATTCTCTATTAATAAAACTATTAGAGCTATTCAGTGAAAAATGTCTTGCAACTTAATCATTTCACAGCCAACTTGTTTTTCATATTTTTAATATATCTGTTAAGTCATATATTTCTTATTTTATTTATGCAATATATGCTTTTCAAGATCAACAATCATTTTGTGCGTTGCATAGTTTTATACAACAAAATTTTAGGATTTATAATAATGAAATTTTTAAATGAAGTTAATTCAGAACAATGGTTAAACAGATTTATTTCTCAATGTAATTGCACAAATTTCTTTAATGTTTTTAGAATCTATAATTTACTGTCTTGTATACAAACTGCATATTTTGTGTTCTATTCCAGCAATAGATAAATTACTAAGTCTATGCTGAATCATAATTGGCCTTAAGTAATTTATTATTACCTGTAACTTGGAAAATGACCTTAACAGATGCAACTGATACCAATAATGTAAGCCAAAACTCTTGCTGTATTTGGAAACGATGAAATTAAATAATTGTAAACAAGATTTGCTGCCTCCCTGAATGTGCCATGTGTGTACAATGTTTACCACACTTGCTTATGGTAGATTTGATCACCAGTTTTAAAATTCAGATGTAATTAAGGCTTAGCTGCCTTGGGTGCCATTGATCTGCCTTAAGTTCTAATATTCAGTAGACATTTCTGTTCCCATATTCTTGTAATTCAATTTTTTGTTATAATTATTGTAAGGGATTATATAATTTTCACACAGTTGAACAAATACTGGAAATAAGTAATCCATTATAATCTGAACTGAAGAGGAAATGTTTTCTATTTTAGCTTCTCACTATTTGCTCAACATCTTCAGTTCAATTCATTCTGTTTCTGCTGTTTAGTTTCTTAGGTATTTTGCTCAGAGCCGGATTCAAACAACGCAGGACCAATAACAAATGTGAAGAAGAGGCCTCCTTGTTTTTGCCGTCTGTGGCAGCGGTAGAACAGAAAAAATGTCGCCCACATAGCCTGAGGTGGGCCCCTTCCCCCCCAAGAAGGAATGGGGGGGGCACCAGGAGGCATGAGGTCCCCCCCAAAAGGTGCGAGGCCCGTAGCATTTACTACCTCTTGTTATGTGGCTAATCCGGTACTGCTTTTGCTCAAATCATCTTTCGCTCAAAGCACTGGGATTCTATAATACTTGAATTAAAATGACACTCTTATTTTCAAATTGAGCAAAACAGCACCACTTGAAAAGGTATAAAGACTGAGTAAAAGTGAGATTGTTTTGGTCCATGCCATGTTCAGTTCCCCCCCTTTTTTTCAGTTAAGGCCTATTACACAAAAGATTTATATTGTTTTGTAATAATATGAGATCCTGCTTTCATGTTTCATTACTGATTTTTCTCACTCTATATCCTAATTTCATGTATGTCATAATCCTATCTGGGCATAAATGATGATGATAGTAAAAGTTTGCGTGCATCTAGAACATACTGCTGGCAACTAAAAAATAAGAGTCTTCTGCAACACTATACTTGTAGCTAATTGATATAATATTTCTCTGATAAAATATGATTTACTCATTTTATTCAATGCAGTGATATATCAGCCTAATTTTTTTTTTCTCAAACTTGGATATTTGTAAATTTTTATTCTGTTTTATAGTAATTAGCTTACAACAGAACAGTTAACACTCTCAAACATACAGGAAATATTACAAATTGGTTTCGAGTTGTGTGTACCATGATTCTATATTGTGATTCTAAGCTGTGCTAAGTTATTTCAGTCATCATGATTTAAAATTTTGTATTCGTTATTTTTTAACTCATATAGATACTCTATTATATTATTCCAGTATTGTATAGTTTATTAGCATGAATACTACAATTTTTTTTAATTGTAATTGGATTTTTGCAAATATTGAGGAAATTATTTTTTTTAAATATTGAACAATTTGCAGATTCTATGAATCCAAAAAGTCTATGGATTTGGCATGTCTAAAGTGTCGGGGAATATGAAAATATTCCTACTGTGTAAGATACTTCTTACATATAAAGCCACCAAATATCAATTAAATAATTGTCAATTACAAAAGACCAGGGGATATGGTAATTATGATTGACAGGAAATAAATTTAAAATACAATTTCAGTGCAAAATAAACAAGATGATGGGAAGGGGAGGATGGGGTAAACTGCAGTTGGAGATAACATCGCTCTTAATGTGTGCTTTAAATAGCTCCACTGGTGGTAAGTGAGAGTTCATTATCTTGTTTTTAAAAGAGATGGGTAGAAAACAGTTATATATTAAAAGATGATTAAACTGAAGATGTGAATTAATTTAGATGTGATATATATATTAGGTAGATTGATCATTGAGGCTTTCCAAATTACAGTTAATAAGTTTGCTTTCTGTTGTATGTACCCCTTTTTTGGGGGGGAAGGGGAAATATGTTTTTGAAACTAGCAGGTTTGATCCCTATTGTGGGCCATGTTGTACTCTAACACCTTGGATTTAGAGTGTTTGTTACCTTCCAATAATATAGTTTATTATAGATCTTGTATTTTGGCTTGGTTGTGTCGGGAATAACAGTGTAAATATTTATCCTGGAACCATCCATTTGGAATTATTAATCCATGTCTGTTGTATACTTCTATTCCAGTTTCAATTATTATTTCTTTTGGCTCATTGATTAATCCAACAACCTTGTCAGTTGATTGTAGAAGGAATACTTCATCTTTGAGGACATTGTCTTCTGGTGCGTAAGCAACCACAATAACTACTGTGTTGATTTTTATTTTCATTTCTATTTGGAGAAGCCGTGATTTATTTGTCCCAAGGATTTTATACCTCTTTCATATTTTTTCTTGACAGCCAATGTTAGTCCAATCTGAATCCTTTGCTATCGTTGTTTCTCATCTGTACCTTCTCTCCTTTCCCCCTTTTTGTTTTGGTGAGTCCACATTATATTTCTCAGTTTCACTAAAGACTTACGACTTCAGTGGAAATGATTTGTACATTCCATGTTGCCAATCTCATAAACCATTTCTTTGTATATTATCTTATTGATGTATACCCTAGATCAATCTTTTGAGAATTTTTCAATTTATAAATTTTTCCTAATAATAAGTGCTAGTCCTTTGACTCAATCTCCATCCTGGAGGATTGGGTTATTTTTTATTTTGGTCTTCTTTGGCTAGACTTGCTTTTTACAGAAATAGAGAAGCCAGTCACTTCTTCCTCTAGGGGTAGTTTAGGTACACCCTTGGTATTTCATCACCCATATCTGGAAGGTGCGTCCACCACCTGGGTGTGGCCAGTGAGGAACTATCGACCCAGCACAGTGTATAGAATTGAAAGTAATAAAATGAACTGTTACCAAAGTCTGTATGTAGTATATCACCAACAAATTTTTATTCAAATCCCCCTCCTTCCACATCATACTTGAATAAATATGTGCACTTGTGCTTAAATACTCAGACCATTGTAATGAGTAAACATTTAATTATTTCTTAGTGATTCGAGCATAAATCAATTTTTCAAGTGTTGTCAATCATAATGCACTTCAAGAATTAAAAAAAAAAAAATCTGTATAGTATGAAAATTTTATAATTTTTATTGAGACACATTTCACACAACTAATTAGTATTATTATTTTGGTTTAAACACTTCCAATTAAATACAGATTTTTTCCCATAAAATAAACTGGCCATATTTAAAATTGTTGATATTTATTACGAGTTGCACGAAATTAATTTTAAAAGGTACTGATGGATTTGTAGTTAGATTGTAATACCTACTAAGAGAGAAATAATCCTTAAGATGTTTATATCATATATTATAAATTTTTCTCTCAGCTTATAAATTTATCTCATAGATACTAGTTTTAAAATTCAGTTGAAACAAACATTTAGTCAAGCCTCTGCAAACATTTTGAATTCTAATTTGTTCATAATGTAAAAATTTGCTGTGTATCAGGAACAATCTTGAATATTAATTATAAGAGCACTAACCTAAATATAGAACATATTTTTTTATAATCTGGACCTTACCACTGACAATAATAATAAATGAGTGACTGAAATAATGGTGGAAGAGAATGAATTCGACTCTTACAATTGTACTTATGATTTTATAAACTACTGTGTTGTTTTGTAAAATATAGACTTTTATACTGTTACTTGTTTATTTATTTATGTCCACAACCTGTACAATATATAATGGAAAATGGTGACATTAATTAAAACAATAGTGGATTTTATGCTGGCAATAGATCAAAATTAATCTAAGAACATTGTTCAAAACATTGGCAAAAAATGTCTCATTTCATTAATAAAACAGAATAAGTTGCTGGTGTCTGATACTTGGTATTTACAATAGATTGCTGCATCCATTTCAGCATCTATCCAGAAATGCATCATTTCTCTGTGTGCTTGTACTTAAAAGCAATGAGGAAACAAATGTGTTCTACATGTGATAAAAACTTAAAAAATAATTTTTGAGTATATTCATGGAACAAAATTATAATTTAGCCTACTAATGTTTTCTCCTTGAAATAAATAATTTTTTCATGCACAGCAGCAAAATACATGAAAAATGAAAAGCTAGAATTCTAAAGATGTCAGAAGACTAATGTGGAGCAGGGAGGTGCCACAGAAGCGCAAATTGATTGTTTACAAGACTTAGAGCCAGTATTGATGTATGGTTCCAAACCATAGCTGATGAAAGATAGTCATATTAGCACACTTCAGGCCACCAAGATAAAGTTTGAAAGGAATAGGACTGGAGCAACTAAACTGAACAAGTTGCGTAATGATGATATGATGAAAGCAATTAATAAGAAGCCTGTGCAGGATGGAAAGAACAAGACTCCAGTGTGTCGGGATCATGAAAAGGATATAAGAAAAAATGATGCACAAAAATGTATAAATTGAAATTGGAAGGGGAAGAGTCCCCAAGGAAAATTTATGAGATAAATGGATCAAGGAAATGAAAAAGTGAAGATTGAGTGGAATGGTAGTGACTAGGAGGAACAGTGTAATCAGGACAGAGAGCTGTGCCGCTGGCTAGAAGGTGGAAATTGTACAAAATGATGATGATGACTTTATCTTGAACCATTGGCCAAGAGTGAAGGACATGTCAGCAGCAGTAGAAGAGTTGTCATATGGCAGGTAGTAAATGAAAGACTAGTGTTAACCCATAAAAAGGCCTAGGCAAAACTAGAACTCTGAAGTGTGAACATGCTGTTTCACCTACCATACCTTTGCACCACTTTTTTGGTTTTTCTTCTTTGAACTCTATTATGTTCTATAATTTTAAGATCTAACCGTGATTTTCGGCATACATTCCGAAGAATGTTGAAGCACTGACCAAAATTCCAATTTTTTATCTCCTAATTTAATTTTTTTATAGAAATTAAAATATTGGTTCAGAGTATCCTCGTAGGGAGAGGATATTATGCGCCACATGGGAAATTACACGGAATTAAATAAGAAGAATTAATGTGGAGCATAGTATTCATATAGAAAGGTTACTTTGGACCATAATACGAGGGTTGAGTCAAATGAAAACCTTAAATTTGTAATAAAAAAATCGAAATTTCGCGCCGTTATCCTGTAAGTTGGTGAGCGTGCTACACGCAGTGTGTTCACTGTGTAGAATGGCCTGTAGGTGGCAGCGTAGCAGAGACAATATAAGCAGCGTAGTACCATGGAGGAAGGAATACATGGAGACGAGATAACGCGAAATCCGTGAAACCTCGTGAAAAAACTGTGCCTGCGCGGCGGACATCGTAGGAGTACCAAAACATTGGGCTGTTTGCACTGTGTCAGCTGCTGAGAATATTTCATTTTCTAATATTCTAAAGTTTTCTATAATGCCAAGTTGCGATGCATATGGTTGCACAAACAGACGAGATAGGAAAAAACCTGGAATAGCGTTTCATAAGTAAGTCACATTGTAATTATCGTTCTTGAAGTATCTGACAGGCAACCGCAACATTAGTACCATTCGTTATAAATTTATTCATTGCTCTCAATAGGATCATATTATTCTCAAATTTTTGTTGGTGTAGTGTAGATAATTAGCATATGTTACTATTTTGTACCTGAAAAGCTAGCCTTATTGTAGACAAATGTTGGAAATTTAATTTAAACGGGTCATGTTTACATCGCGACACAGTGAATATGGTATTCTGCATGCATTACTCACGTTTTAAGTTTACGCTGAAATTGCACGATGAAATTAATCGTGATAATTTGTGCTGTGCGAACTACTAAACGTGATGAAATAAACATTTGTTGACGGAAATGTAGTTCGCGATGCATTTCTTGTGTTTAGATGTGTCTACATAGTTTGGTTTTGTAGCGGCAATATTAATGGAATGTTGCAGGTTTAAATGCGGTGTATACCTGAAGAGAACAAACAATTTATTTATTATTAGCTGTTAGCTTCTGATTTTTTGAATGTACTGATTTTTTCTAGCAAAATTATATAGGCACACTACCAGTACAATATCTTCTAAGTAAGCTCAGAAAACTATGAGGTTTTATGTAAGATTATTTTTTTTTTAAAGCTCTAAACATTGACTTATGCTTTTTTTTAAATTTCAGATAGACTTGTTTTCTATTTGTAAATATGTCTACAAGTATATTTCTAGATTTTGAAATCTTCCTTGTCAATTACTGAAATAGAATGTGAAAAATATAACCTATTTGAACATCAACTAAAATTTAAGGACTGTAGAATAAACAATTTGTTATTCAAGTTAAAAAGAATTGCCTACTGCTCATTAAGTTACGACCGACTTCATCATCAAATATGGATATGGCGATAGTTTTTTTCTGGTCCAGGCCGCATTTCAACCTAACCACGTCAATTTTAAGGTACAATATCTCGAGAACTAAGCGAGATATCAAAAAATTTTATTCTTTACTTTCAGTTTCCCTCATCGAGTTACATAAGAATTCGTCATCAAATTGCGGCGCCACGGTTATCGTTGAATCCCCTCATAACCTAACAACCTCACTTTTGAGACAGTATATCTCGCGAACTAAGCGAGATATCGAAAAATTTTATTCTTTATTTTCGATTTGTATCGTCGTGTTACATAAGAATCTATCACCAAATTTGACTTTGGGGACACGTTTCTTCTGAATTTCAACCAGAAACTCCACTCTTTTGAGACAGTATATCTCGAGAACTAAGCACGATATCAAAAAATTTTATTCTTCATTTTTGATGTGTCTCGTCGAGTTACATAATAATCCATCATCAAATTGCGGTGCCACGGTTGTCTTATGATTCCCTTGAGGTTTTTGTGCTATTTCCGTGTTTCTCTGGTCAAGCAATATGGCGGCCTCCCCTCCCCACTTGTCTCCACCCGGTTTCACTCCAGTATGTGGCGAAGGTCCCTTGCGTCGTCTCCATATATTCCTTCCTCCATGCGTAGTACATATGCACAAATACCGTTGCAGTCATGGAGGAAGGAATATATGGAGACGAGATAACGCTAAATCCGTGAAACCTCGTGAAAAAACTGCGCTTGCGCGGCGGATATCGTAGGAGTACCAAAACATTGGGCTGTTTGCACTGTGTCAGCTGCTGAGAATATTTCATTTTCTAATATTCTAAAGTTTTCTATAATGCCAAGTTGTGATGCATATGGTTGCACAAACAGACGAGATAGGAAAAAACCTGGAATAGCGTTTCATAAGTAAGTCACATTGTAATTATCGTTCTTGAAGTATCTGACAGGCAACCGCAACATTAGTGCCATTCGCTATAAATTTATTCATTGCTCTCAATAGGATCATATATTCTCAAATTTTTGTTGGTGTAGTGTAGACAATTAGCATATGTTACTATTTTGCACCTGAAAAGCTAGCCTTATTGTAGACAAATGTTGGAAATTTAATTTAAACGGGTCATGTTTACATCGCGACACAGTGAATATGGTATTCTGCATGCATTACTCACGTTTAAGTTTACACTGAAATTGCACGATGAAATTAATCGTGATAATTTGTGCTGTGCGAACTACTAAACGTGATGAAATAAACTTTGTTGACGGAAATGTAGTTCGCGATGCATTTCTTGTGTTTAGATGTGTCTACATAGTTTGGTTTTGTAGCGGCAATATTAATGGAAATGTTGGCAGGTTGAAATGCGGTGTATACCAGAAGAGAACAAACAATTTATTTATTATTAGCTGTTAGCTTCTGATTTTTGAATGTACTGATTTTTCTAGCAAAATTATATAGGCCACTACCAGTACAATATCTTCTAAGTAAGCTCAGAAACTATGAGGTTTTATGAAGTATTAATTTTTTTAAAGCTCTAAACATTGACTTATGCTTTTTTTTAAATTTCAGATATGACTTGTTTCTGTTTGTAAATATGTCTACAAGTATATTTCTAGATTTTGAAATCTTCCTTGTCAATTACTGAAATAGAATGTGAAAATATAACCTATTTGAACATCAACTAAAATTTAAGGACTGTAGAAATAAACAGTTTGTTATTCAAGTTAAAAAGAATTACCTGCTCATTAAGTTACGTCCGAATTCATCATCAAATATGGATATGGCGATAGTTTTTTTCTGGTCCAGGCCGCATTTCAACCTAACCACGTCAATTTTAAGGTACAATATCTCGAGAACTAAGCGAGATATCAAAAAATTTTATTCTTTACTTTCAGTTTCCCTCATCGAGTTACATAAGAATTCGTCATCAAATTGCGGCGCCACGGTTATCGTTGAATCCCCTCATAACCTAACAACCTCACTTTTGAGACAGTATATCTCGCGAACTAAGCGAGATATCGAAAAATTTTATTCTTTATTTTCGATTTGTATCGTCGTGTTACATAAGAATCTATCACCAAATTTGACTTTGGGGACACGTTTCTTCTGAATTTCAACCAGAAACTCCACTCTTTTGAGACAGTATATCTCGAGAACTAAGCACGATATCAAAAAATTTTATTCTTCATTTTTGATGTGTCTCGTCGAGTTACATAATAATCCATCATCAAATTGCGGTGCCACGGTTGTCTTATGATTCCCTTGAGGTTTTTGTGCATTTCCGTGTTTCTCTGGTCAAGCAATATGGCGGCCTCCCCTCCCACTTCTCCACCCGGTTTCACTCCAGTGTGGCGAAGGTCCCTTGCGTCGTCTCCATATATTCCTTCCTCCATGGTCGCAGTATCAGTATAAAGATGGCTTCCCCACTTGAGACTTGCACCAGGGAAGAACAGCGTTCTGTTATTCTATTTTTGAGTAGTGAAGATGCGAAACCTATTGAAATTCATCGAAGAATGAAGGTTCAGTACGGTGATGCATGTTTGTCACAGCAGCAAGTCTATGAATGGAGTAGGAAGTTTGCATATGGTGTGACTTAAGTGGAAGATGCTCCTCGTCCAGGTCAGGCACAACGAGTTGTGTCTCCACAGAACATTGCAGCAGTTGAAGCCATAGTGATGGAAAACCGCCGAGTGACACTGAATGACATTGCAACATGTTTAAAGATTAGTCATGGTTCAGCACACCCATTGTGCATGATGTGCTCCAGTTTCATAAAGTGTCTGCAAGATGGGTGCTACGGCAGCCGACTCCTGAATTGAGAGAACGACGTGTTGAAGCTTGTGAAGAACTTCTTCGGCGCTTTGAACGAGAAGGTGATGGCATCCTTGCAAGAATCGTTACTGGTGACGAAACCTGGGTTCACTTCCACCAACCGCAAACGAAGAGAGCGAGCAAGGAATGGCGCCATTCCTCATCACCAAAACCAAAGAAGTTTCGAACAGAACCATCAACAGGGAAGGTTATTCTGACTCTCTTTTGGGACGAAATCAATAAACATCGAAGGTATATCACCAGAGAAAGAGATTTTAATATCTGATATCTGTAAACACTCAAAAATGACTTTTTATTGGTTCAAGAGACACATAGAGGTCCAAATGACAGAAGGCCAAAGATCAATGGAATGAACCTTATTAATGAGAGACCAAGTGAAAAGTATGGCAGTGCAGTTTTTTCCAAACCAGATCTAAAGATTCTTTCAACAGGGGTAACCTCAGATGGCGAAATAGAGATACTGACCACCGAAATCAAATCGTGCACCGTGACATCAGTGTATAAGCCACCAAATGCCGAATTTAGCTTCATAGAACCATCTAACTTCTACTCTCATCAAACAAAGATTGTTATGGGTGACTTCAATTGCCACAGTACATCCTGGGGCTACAGGGAAACTGATAAAAATGGAGAGGACCTTGAAGAATGGGTTGAACGTATGGGCCTAATGCTAATATATGACCCAAAGTTGCCACCATCTAGGTACAGGATACACAATTTCCTTAAATTACAGGCCGGTGGTTTGTGGCCGCGGTTTCTGGGAACGAGCATCTCGGAAACGGCGAGGTTGTTCACGTACTACTTACTGTATTGAACATTTGTGCAGAATGGTTGAAGGATGGTGAAACCACGACTGGGCGACAAGGTGTTTGTCGTCCACGCCACATCACAGAACGTAGATGTCAGAGGCTTGCCCGCTCTGTAGCAGATCTGACAACAAAGTACGGGTGGAGGCACAAGTGAAACCTCTGCCTCGTCATCATTATACCAATAACCTCCTCCTTCATTCGTTTGCCGCCTCCCGAAATTGCCAACCAGCGCAAGCGCCCCAGTTTAAAGCTGTCTGGTTCAGAAAAGCTGAAAAAGACAAAGTTATTGAACAAACTAAAAAACATATGCCTATTAATAAATACTAGATAGGCATTTCTAGGGCGAGTACTTCAAATATCGAAACCCAGATCACCAGTTTTACATCAGAATCAGAAATTCAAGTAACGTTAATATTTCTTTAGATTCTTAACAATTAGGCACTAAAAATACCCACTCATCTATTGAAGGTGACCAAATTGACTAGCCCATTAAATTCTTATATAATCCGTCCGAGTAGTCTCAAGATATGAATTCGCTGGCTGATACACGAATCAACATTCATGGAATAAAAGAATACAATGTTTCTGATGTACCGGTAGTTACGTGGCCAAAAGTACTTCATGCGAGGAATATAAACCGCATTATACTGGGTGGACCGTCACAAGTACATTTAAATAATTCTCCGAAACATGAAAATGGGCGTCATTTCTCTTCAACTCATTACTCAAGAAAACTCAAACGAAGAAACTATCAGACGTTGGTGATTAGTTCATTCAGTATCAAACGCTAATATCTTTTGCTTTTAATGTAGACTGTTTGATTTAAACTCAACCACAAATTTGAACACTACTGAAGGCTTCATAAATTGGACACATTTAAGTAATCTTCGAAAATGTATGAAAATAGTCCTGCACATGAAAAACTATTTATCCAATAGACTGAAGCTGAAATAATTTTTAAAGCTGGTTCAACCATTGACGAGGAAGAACAGAGGTTAATTTCTAAACAAAGGTTACGATGGAACAATGTGCTTCAAAGATTGATGCACATATCCTTGTATTTGTTTGAAAACAACATGGCAAACAGAGCAGGGCCGGATTTAAACTTTTTTGTAGTGTAGGCTGTCCATTTTGTGCCGCCCTTTTCTCCTTCATACTTATACCAATCACTAATTTGTATTACCTTTATTAGGTAGCAAACGATTATATTATGTATATGTGAATGGATATAGATTAAGATTGACTTCATTACGTGAAAGTATTCAGATTTAGTAGTAAAATAGAAACAAGAAAAAAAATGTAATACATAATTATAGTTTTCTACGGGATTTTTGATTAATTCATCTATAAGATCATCATAGTTTATGGTGTTCATCATCTCTGCTTCTATTTATATAGAAGAGCCAAAGAGTTTAGTTTTTCTTGAGATAATGAAGACCTCTGGTAATTCTTCACTCGTTTTATTTATTTCTTTATTGGCCTTTACCATTGTCGGCCATACAGCCAGCCTTTGTATACTTTAAATTGATGTGTACATAGTATTTTCATTTAGTTATCAAACTTAATATTGTTGTTTACATGGGTTTTTTATTATTTACGAGGCGTATTTTTTAAGTAAGTACCGTTTTGTCACACCGTGGCTGAAGCGCTACAGTCCGGCGGTTCCGCGCATGCGCACTGGGTACCTGCATCTCTTGCCTACGCACTGACGCCATTACAATCTAATTCTTCCTCGTTTACGTTGTTCACTGACTGTTTAAGATGCCTCCGATAATCGTGAATCCGGCCGACTGTGAAAGTACGGGCTTGTTTATAAACATTTCTTTGTGCTAAAGGCCTAAAACCTAGATTGATATTCATCGTGAGACCTGTGCAGTTTATGGACAAAACATTATGAGTGATGGAATGGTGAAAAAAGTGGGTGAGAGCATTTAAAGATGGCTACACAAATGTGCATGATGAACAACGGATTGGGCGTCCTTCAGTCGTTAATGAAAGTTTGGTGCAGAAAAGTGGACAATAAGGTGAGAGAAAACAGACGCTTTACGATTTCCTCCTTGTGTGATGACTTTCCTAATGTTTCTCGTAATGTTTTGTATGGCATTGTGACCGAGCACTTGAATTACCGAAAATTGTGCTCACGCTGGGTACCGAAAATGTTAACGGATGTGCACAAAACCAAACGATTAGGCAGTGCATTGACTTTCCTTGAGTGGTACCACAACGATGGTGATGATTTCTTAAGCCAAATTGTTACGGGCGATGAGACATGGGTGGCCTACGCCACACCTGAATCAAAGCAACAGTCCATGGAATGGTGGCATTCAGATTCACCCAAAAAAGTGAAGTTCAAGCAAACGATTTCTGTGCACAGTTTTTTGGGACAAAAAAGGAGTATTGCTTGTGGAATTTCTGCCTCGTAATGAGACAATCAATGCAGCAGCTTATTGTGAGACATTGAACAATCTGCGCCGTTCAATCCAGAACAAAAGACGTGGCAAGTGTAGCAAGGGCATCGTTTTGCTGCATGAGAATGCCCGTCCACATTTGGCTAATCAGACCAAAGATCTCATCACATCTTTTCGATGGGAAACTCTAGAATCTAGGATGATCTAGAGCAGTGTTTCCCAACCTTTTTGGGTCATGTCCCACTTTTAATATTTTTTTGCCCCCATACCTAATTTTAATTTAAAAAATATTTTGTTAACATCAAACGAAACTATACCTAATAATCATTTACAGCACTGTTTTAAGAATTTGCTTTTTTGCTATATTTTGTATGTATATCTAGCATTGCATTTAAATAAACCGAAGAGAAAGAGGTAAAGTCGTATCAAGTCAATTTCTAAATTGCCCCCCTGAAAAAAACCAAATTGTCCCCCTGTGGGGCGTGGGCCCCACGTTGGGAAACACTGATCTAGAGTCTAGATCATCCTCCGTACAGCTCTCATCTGGCGCCCAGTGACTACCATCTGTTCCTGCACTTGAAGAAACACCTGGGCGGTCAGCGTCTTGAAGACGATAACGAAGTCAAAACAGTCGTGATGCAGTGGTTAACAAGTCAGGCGGCAGAGCCCAATGAGGAGGGTTTTCAAATACTGGTACTACGTTATGACAAGTGCCTCAATATTGAAGGGAATTATGTTGAAAAGTAGAGTAAGGTACAGGCTTTCATGTAAAAATAAAATTATTGATATATATTTGCACGTCTTTTTTTAAATTTTCAAAACGGTACTTACTTAAAAAAAACATGCCTCGTACTAGACTAGTATGCTGGGATCCCATCCTAAAACCCTCCTACTCTTATATAGAGCATTAATCAGATCGCTAGTAGACTATGGCTGCATCTTTTACGTTAACGGCAGGAAATACTACGGAAGTTGGACAAATTGCAATACCGCTGCCTCAGAACATGTATAGGAGCCATGAGGTCTACACCCACGAACGCACTACTAGTGGAATCCGGGGACACGCCTCAATATATAAGAAGAATTCAGCTATCCGGAAAATTCCAAATAGACAAACTAAATCTCAAAACTCGTCCACTGAGGGAATGGTTGGAAACATTAAAACAAGCGGTTGAAAAATTTGCAAATCAAGATCCAGCGACCCAACACGACATACCATTACTGAAAGCGTACAGCTATTGGGAAGAAATCAGTGACAAAATAAATAAATTCGAAATATATCCTATTTATCAAGCACCATTCCACCTACGAACAATCGACACTAAAATCCATCTCCTAGAAAAATCGGCGAACACGGATGTAAACGAAAACCTCAACAGGATACTAAGCACCTTAACCTTGAACGCAACACACATCTACACAGACGGGGCCAAGGTCAGCACAGGAAGCAGAGTAGGATGCGCAATATACTGCCCACTAACACAATATCATGCACTATACTCGTTACCGGAGCAAACGTCAATTTTTCTTGCAGAAGCAAAAGCGATATTAGAGGCATTGAATTATAGTGGCAACCGTGACCAAACCGAAGTAATAATCATCGCCGATTCCCTGAGCGTAATCAAAAGCATTGAAAAGCCCAGTTGGAACACAAGGATGGCAAGCATAATAGCAGACATCCTTCACGAAATATACACCAACAACATAAAGGGCACCACCACAAGGTTCTTGTGGGTTCCATCCCACAAGGGAATCAACTTCAACGAATACGTCGACAAGATGGCGAAGGAAACTATAGTGGCGGGACATGAAGAAGACTTAAAACTTCACTCCTCACAATTCTACCAAACCATCAAACAGCGAGTAAAAGAACTATGCCAAACGGAATGGAGTAGCTCTTTACAACTAAAAGGTACACACTACGGCCGTATACAACCAGATATCCCCGCGAAGCCTTGGTATTACAAATGGAACGTCAGCAGGCGGTACATCACAAGTATCATTAGAAGTTGCTTCTACCATGGTAATTTTCCAAGCCACTTAAATCTAATACGGCTCAGAGAAACTCCACAATGCGACTGTTCAGATACAGCAGTAGGCGATTTAAACCACATTCTATTTTCCTGCCAGAAATATAGTACACAACAAGACAAAATGCTGAAAGGATTAAAAACCATCGGTATTCCTTTACCAACCAATGTGATTATCTTCCTAGCCACCAACGACAAAAACATTTATATGACATTAATGACATATTATAAGGATGGAGACGCATTTATCTGAATTCTCCCTATCTAATTCTTAAAACGGCACCATACAATACAATACAATACATTCATTTTCCACTGATCCCAATATAAGAGACTGGCTCTGTGGGATGTGGAAAGTTGTTAATTTACAGATAAACAGTTGCATAACAAAATAATAAGTACACCACTAGATGTAGTCATAGTATACATGGTACATTAAACACTTCCATTACAAAATAATACATACACCAGAAGATGTACAGTCATAGCATATACGGTACATTAAAAAAAAATCCATAACAAAATAATACATACACCATAAGATGTACAGTCATAACATATATGGTACCGTAAACAATTACGTAACAAACTAAATACATACAGCAGGAGATGTACAGTCATAGCATACATGGTAAATTAATTAAGTGAACTATATTTAAACAAGATACTGGCAGTTATTTTTTAGATACCTTAGAAATAAATTCTTCGGCAGAGTAGAAGGAGTTGTCAATGAAAAATTCTTTCAATTTTTTCCTGAATTTATTCTTATCATCTACTAGACATTTAATATGTGTTGGGAGCATATTGAAGATATGTATCCCTGAATATCGGACCCCCTTTTGAACAAATGACAATGACTTGTAAGTCTTGTGAAGATCATTTTTACTTCTAGTGCCATAATTGTGTATTTTACTATTTGTTTCAAACAAAGTATAATTTGTGACTACAAAGGTCATTAATGTGTATATATACTCAGATGCTAATGTTAAAATCCCTAACTTCTTGAACAGCTCTCTACATGAAGTTCTATTGCTAACCCCACACATAATTCTTATTACCCACTTTGGGTTCTGAACACTTTGTCTCTATGGGTAGAATTGCCCCCAGAATATTATTCCATATGACAATAAGGAGTGAAAATAAGCAACATAAACTAGCTGCCTCATACGGAGATCACCTAAAGCTGAAATTGTACGAATTGCAAACATGGCTGCTCTCAATCGCTTTAGTAAGTCAGAAACATGTACTTTCCAATTTAAATTATGATCAATATACAAACCTAGAAATTTCACACTCTCTACCTCTTGAATGGACTGGCCTGCAAATTTTATGTCTATATCAGGTGTTAATTTGTGTGATGTACTGAATTGCATATACTGAGTTTTATCAAAGTTTAAAGACAAGCCATTAGCTGTAAACCATTTATTAATCAGTTCAAAGACATAATTTGAAATATATTCTGTAGATAAATCTGGAGTGTTTTTAATTCCTATGTTTGTGTCATCTGAAAATTGGACAATTTTTGAGTTTTTAGATGAAACACAGGGTAGATCATTTATATATATTAAAAACAATAGTGGCCCCAATATAGAACCCTGAGGTACTCCACATCTGATTAATTTCCACTCAGAAAACAGTGGACCTCTTAAGGCAGCCTTAAAATTCTCCATTGATACTTTCTGTTTTCTATTCAGAAGGTAAGAACTAAGCCATTTATTAACAATGCCATACCATCTGACCATTTATGTATCAGAATTTTATGATCTACACAGTCAAATGCTTTAGATAAGTCACAAAAAATTCCCACAGGAATTTTCCTTCTAAAATATTGTCAGTGAATGCAAATATAGCTTGTTCTGTTGAATGACCCTTTTGAAAACCAAATTGTGATTTAGTTAGAATATTATTATTTTTTAGATGTTCATAAACTCTATTGTAGATTGCTTTCTCAAAAACTTTGGAGAAGGCTGTTAGTAATGAAATTGGTCGGTAATTCGATACAGCTGCCTTATCTCCCTTTTTATAGAGTGGTTTAACTACAGCATACTTAAGCCTTTCTGGAAAAGTACCCTCAAGTAAAGATATATTAAATAGATAACTTAGTATATTACTTAATTCTGTGGAGCACAATTTAATTAATCTGCTGGAAATCCCATCATAACCACTTGAGTATTTGCTCTTAAGGGATTTGATAATTTTTCTTATTTCTTTTGGAGTAGCTAATTTTATAGACATAGAGTTAAATTTTTCTTGGAAGCTTTTTTTTGACAAAACCCATACTGTGTGTCACTGAGCTATTAGCAGTCAACTTATCAGCAACAGATAAAAAATGTTTATTAAAATTATCAGCAATTGAAAAATTAGATTCTACTGAATTTTCTTTGACAAAAATATCATTACTTGTTTAATTACTCTTTCCTGTTTCCTTTTTTACAATGTCCCATATTGTCTTAATTTTATTTTCAGAATCATGAATTTTATGTTTGTAGTACATACTTTTAGATTCTTTAATAACCTTTTTCAGTATTTTGCAGTACTGTTTGTAATGTGTTTTAACATTAGCATTCTCACTGTTCCTAGAGGCAATATACAACTTCCTTTTATTAATGCATTATACGCCCAAAGACTACCTCTTTAAAGTATGCTATAGATGCAGTCTCATTGTAAATATATAACGACTAAAATTAACGTCTTACTGGTAGTTAATTAAGATAAGATATAACTTATCGACAAAAAATATTCAATTTTAGAGAATGATATATCTAGAACATGGAAAACACCTAACTTACCTCTACTTATACATACCACAAAAGTGTAAACTTAATACCAATCAGAATTTTCTTGTTAAATTTATCCTATTTAAAAGTGAGAACACAAGTATACAATCTCAAATTATAATGTTTGAGTGTGAGCGATCCACTCGTTTTAAGCTGGAGAAGCTCCTTTCTTCAGAACAATTTGTCGCTGGAGTGCAAAGTGCTATGCGGAGAGTTATATCCAAGTTCGGGTAAATGTTACACAGAGATTTCCTCCTCAAAAATCTGGAGAGATCAAGTAACGAATTTGACTGAGGTTTCTCTGCAATCTTATTAGATGAAACGTACTCTCTGATTTGTAATTAATTATTACTAAACGATTATAATTTATATTAATTTCAATCAAAATACCGGTTTCGGCATAGTTCAATGCATGTTCCTTAAACATTTCAAAGAATTTAATTCATTATTAGCTGAGAAATGACGAATTAAGTTTCAAAAATCATTTTTTCAATGTTTTTTTTTTTTCAATAAAATTAGGACTTTCGAGCACTCGGGGACTTTCAACATCCAGATACTCAATTAATGAAATCTTAGATCATACTTAAGTAATTTAGCAAATTGTTCGCTGTCACCACTTACATAAATGAAAATTGTTAGTAAACGTATTTTTCTTTTCTATTAATTGTTTCTATTATGTTTATAATCACACACAAATTTGACGACTTACTAAAGCGGGCACCTTAGGAAATTTGCCGCCCCTAGAACGCTGCCGCCCCTACGCTGGAGCCTATACAGCCTAATGGGAAATCCAGCACTGTTACAGAGGGTCATCCGGTAAATTATTTTCTCCGAACAATGGAAAATTCTTAGGTCTTGTACAATTATTGGAAAAGTTTGACCCCATCATGGAAGAGCATGTCAGATTGACAATGAACGTTGATCTGGCTGACCATTATTGCGGCAAATATATACAATATGAATTTAAACAACTCGTGGCATCGGAAGTTGTTCTACAATAGTATCCCGCATAAGAGATGTAAAGTATTATGTAATCATAGCTTATTGTACTCCTGATATGTCATAAAGAGCCACTTTCAATTACATTAAGATGCGCCGACATAACAGAGGATGATATAAGCATAAAAGAATATTTTATTTCATTTTTGCAAATAGATGATACAACGGGTGCAGGTCTCAAAAATAAAAAAAATAAAAATAGTGATCATGACCTTAACATTAATAACTGCAGAGGATAGGGTTTACTATAATGGCGTAAACATGAAGGGCGAAATAAAGGTGTAGAGAAAGAATTAGGGACATAAATTCGCTAGCTTTTTTCGTACCTTTCGGATGACAGTTATATTTAGTGTTATGCGAAGCGGCAAAATCATAGGTAAAATCCGTTACCCTGTTCGGAATTTTAAAAAAATATTTTTTATCTATTTGCAGGTTCGGTAAATAGATAAAAAATTTACCTATCATTTGAAAATATACACCCTGAAAAATTTAAGTAACACGCAGTGGGAAGCTCGAATTGAAAGCATCAAAGCGGTTCGTTATCAGTTATGTGAATGCATGATGCTTTCGTTTCCTTGGCCGATGTTACCGACGTCACAAGAAGCGAACCCACTAGCAAGAAAAATAAAAGATTTTAGCTTTATTGTTTCTCTTATAATATGGTATGAACAAGGCGTTTCAACAGATTCAGCAGTTTTTTGCTTTTGTAAACAACATACTGGAATCAATGCATAAAAATTATATTCCCTAGGTATATTTTGTGATTTTGCTAAGGCTTTTGACTGTGTTGACCATGAGATTCTACTAGGTAAATTAGACCACTATGGAGTAAGTGGTAAGCCAGGACTTTGGTTTAAATCATACCTGGAAAATAGAAAGCAATGTGTATCACTGAAAGATGCTAATACAGGATACGTTATAAACTCAGAATGGGGTAAAGTTAAATGTGGTGTGCCTCAGGGTCCAGTTCTTGGCCCTCTGCTGTTCTTAATCTATATAAATGATCTCCCACATATACTAGGTGATAAATAACCTCAAAAGCACATCAAATGATGCTATAAAGAAAATTAACAGGTGGTTTAATGCCAACAAACTAAAACTTAACGTAGAAAAGACACAGTTACTTCAGTTTGATACAAAAAATAAAAAAAGCTATAATGTGGTATCAGAAGGAAAAGCAATCAATGAAAGCAGTTTCACAAAATTCCTGGGTGTATATAGATAACAAATTGAACTGGAAACAGCATATTCAACAACTTCTTAAAAAACTGAATTCTGCAACATTTTCACTTAGGGTAATATCTAGAATAGCTAATATAGAAACCAGAAAGTTAGTATATTTTGCATATTTTCATTCCCTGCTCACTTATGGCAACTTATTCTGGGGAAACTCGTCGCAAGTACAGAGGGTATTTAAATTGCAAAAGCGTGCTGTAAGAACTATTTGTGGAGCAAGCCCACAGACGTCGTGCAGAAATCTATTTAAAGACCTGGGTGTACTAACAATGCCAGCACAGTATGTATACTCCGTACTATCATTTGTAGTGGAAAATCCTGAACACATCAATCTTAATGCTGACATACATAGCCATAATACTAGGAATAAATATAATATTCATAAGGATTACAAATCACTGTCAATTGTACAGAAAGGGTTAACATTTACTGGAGATTCCTTATTCAATGTATTACCAACAGAAATTAAATGTTATCTACAAAAACCCAACTACTTTAAGTCCAAACTGAAAGAGTTTCTGCTTCAGAACCCATTTTACTCTGTGAAAGAATTTTCTTCTTGGAATTTGGTAACTAAGAACGACTGATAAAATAGTATATATGATGTATGGAAGGGGAAGGTGACAAAATTATCCACAATTACTAAAATGATATATGGTTTTTCTTTCTGTTGAAACTTTCGACAAATGAACTAATTACACCGTTTACAAAATTTCACTCATATATAGTAACTAACATGGGATAGCATGCACTCAAAAACTGCTGTGAAAAATTATGATACTAACAGGTGTTTAAGTAATTGACTGCTTATGAGTTGTTGGTAATATAATTGATATTGTTAATACGTGTGTGTACTGTTCCACATAAATAGCAACTAACATAATATAATATGTAGTCACAAATTACAGTGAAACTTATGGTCACTGGTTGGTAAGAAAATAACTGGTTATTAGATGCTGGTAACAAGTGTATACACTGTTCCACATAATAAGTATTAATTAACTCGGGATTGTATTTGTAGATTACAGGAGATATTGGTTATACTAATGGGTGTTGCTAACTTGTTGACAATATATAATAATATTATCAATTATACAGTAATATTGACATTACTAATTAGGGTATGTACTGTTCCACATCCCCGAGATTATTCTCAAATGGGATCTAAGTGAACATATCTATCTATCTTTTTTAAATTAACGTTTGAGTAAAGCAACTTTATCTATTTTAACGAAATGCTTGATAAATGTTGTTCTTATTTGAAAAGTTATAGACAGACAGGTATCGAACACGATATTATAAAAACCAATTTTCAAACCACAAACGTGACTTACATATATCATCACAAATGAACCATTCAATTCATTTCAAAATGGCGACAAACAAACTAGTACGTGTTGGAGTGGATTTAATTTTCAGAACTCTTGCCTTAGGAATTAAAAGTTACATCGTGCAAAAAGTTAATTGAAAAATGAGAATTTGGTAGGCGCGAAATTGGAGCTTGCGGCGCTTTAGAATGGGTATTACAGCACAAAATGACGTTTAAAAATCATCCTCGAATGTGTAAATCACAAAGAATTGCTATCAAAAGCTTACCGTTAATTACAAGACAGGAAACTAATGAGAAAATGTCTTCCGGTTAAACTGAAGCTAGAAACTACTCTTAGTTTTCTTACAACTAGTAACTGCTTTGAAACACATTCACATAGAAGCACAATTTACACAAACGATTCTGGTTTTAAAACTTTATTTAACTCGTGAAGTTTTAATTTTGTACTTGTCTTCTATCGTCAAAAATGGGAGATTCAATTGTTTAATCATGTCCTCCGTAGCCCTATCACTAATGTTTTTATTTTTATAACTTTCAAATTCTGTTTTCTATAAACACTGGTTGTGATGGAAAGATTTTAGAAATAAAGAAATATTTCTTCGTTCCATTTAAAAACAATTATGTGTTAAAAACAACTACAATCATAAACAAATAATTGCGACCGATCCAGGAGGTGGTTTCACTTCCATATTTTGACTGTTTACACGCGTCACTCTTGACGATTCATCCGAGTGAAAGACCAAAAGTGAACGAAAATTGAACCCGAGCCAACTTCTTTCATCCATCTTGGATGATCACCTTGGATGATTCTCTGTCAACACAGTTCACTTTCCTTTCACTGCGAGTGATTCATCATCCCTAGTGACTGCGAAAAGTGAACCGTGTAAACCCGCCTTAAACGAAAAGTGAATTCACTTTTACTTACACTGCGAGTGATTCGTCATGAGTGATTTGCGAAAAGTGAACCGTGTAAACCCACCTTAACGTAGAAGGGGTGAAGAGACCATTGATGAACCAATAACTGTTCAAATAAAAAAAAATCTTGAAGCCAAGTTTTTTTAATGTTCTTTTAGATACCGTGTTTATATCAATGCGGGAAGGATTTCATCAGATGCCAGATTTTACTGTCACGTGGAATTCCT